>OX243868.1:15315200-16552342 GCA_945859645.1 Amphipoea oculea | reverse complement strand
TTCAAAAAGAGGAAACAAATATTGTAGTGTTTTCGGGTGCCTCAATAATGATTTCGCAAACCCGGACTTATCATTTTTCATAGTTCCTACTCAACCAGAAATGTAAGTACCTACTTATACTTAAATATTATTAGAAAATGTGGTATTGTATTGTTTATTTCACAGTTTATTTGCTTTATTAAGAGCGTAGCCGAGTCGCATTTTTACCCGACTGCGCGACGCAAAGGAGTGGTAATGTGTTTATCAGCCTATGTATGTATGTATGTATGTATGTTTGTATGTTCCTTTGAAGCACTATACAGACCAAACGCCTGGACCGATTTTTATGATTCACACGTCAATCGATTCCTCTTAGTTCGGCGAGTGTCACTAAAGACATGACGTTAATGAAAATTCAATATGGCGACTACTAGACGCCATATTGTGAAAATGAAAAAAATGAAATTCAAGAAACTATGTCAAGTGGGGTATCGTTGGATAGGTCTTTCAAAAATATCAGTGGTTTGGGAAGACCGTTTTTTGATTAAGTAAACCGTTCGTGACTTATCAAGCTTTAAAGTACCAATTTTCGTTAGAATCAAGTGTCCCCCCCAACTAAATGCGACAGTAGTGGGATTTACAACTCATAACTAAAAAGAATAAAATAAAAAAATTAAATTTAAAAAATCAAAAAACCCGACTGCGGTAAAAAACTTAAGTTAAAAAAAACTGAAAAGCTAAAAACAAGCCCATTTTAAATTAAATAAAAGTTGGAAGCAGGCGGGACCCATACCCTTTTTCTATTTTCAAACTCAAATGGGTCCCGCCTGCTTCCAACTTTTATTTAATTTAAAATGGGCTTGTTTTTAGCTTTTCAGTTTTTTTAACTTAAGTTTTTTACCGCAGTCGGGTTTTTTACATTGAGTACAAACTGTTACTATTTTCGTTCCGCTTACTTTCTGAAAGCCGGAAAATATAGAATACCAAATTTCATATGTAAGAGTTTTATTCTTAACAAAAAACGTTTTGTATGTAGACGTATGTAATATTTCGATATGACATTCATCAAATCATTAAGTGTTCAAAATTCATGAAAAGATTTAAAAGCAGACACGCTGAAACATTTTCATAAATTTGAATTGCAACAGTAACTGTAAACCTTTGATTTTCCAGATCATGAACGACAGTCTTCCTTTGATGCGAAGGTCGTGAAATTAAAATTTGAATGGAGGCTTGTTGGGGAGAGGTACTTTGCGTGAATAACTAGCCACCTTACGGCGTTTTTTTCAAAGCAGCTCAAAAAGTTATAAAACGTACCACGTCCCTTCTATGACATGTTTAGCATAATTATTTTGTCAATCTACGTGGCTTTTCAAGTCAATCAATTTTCAAAAGATTATAATAAAAAATAAAAAAAATATCTTCTAATCTTTGAAAGAAAGTGTCTAGATTATAAACTAAGGAGTGGAAAAAAACCATCAAGAAATAAAAGAAAGCCGATAACAACAGTATATTATTATTGTGAAGATAGCATCGTCAGTTCGTCACAGCTTATCGAATCTAAGTATCGATTGAGGGTAGATGTTTGGTTTATTTGTGTGGGTTGTATGGGGTATCAACCTCCAGGCATGCATTCAAAATGAAGCAAGAAAATAAGACCTTAGGTACTATATTTCCTGGACAATATAGAATCAATTGGTAACTCGTAAAACATAATACTCGCTTCTCAGTGAATATTACGATTTTCCATAGCGTTTCGTGGGTACCATACAGGCGACTAACAGATTATGTGGTAAGGATAGAAGCTAAGAGCCATCTACACCTTCATACATATACACATTGCGGGCCCTATTTGTCTTCAAGCGTGGCGATCAAGACAGACTTCCCGCATCTATTGTCACGGTTCGTGGCAGTGGCATGAACTAAACATATAGCTAAGAAGAACTAGCCGTATCAGATTGTGAATCACTTCCGCCTAATATGGTTGTCAATATATCACTATATATAAGCTCCATAGTTAGGCGTTAGTGCTATAGAATATTATGAACACTCGCTATCTATCCCAAGGGATTTTTATACCGGTAAAGGAAAACTGTGGGTGTACTTTTCACCTTTTTATAATTCTTTAGGCAGCTCAAGAGTGATAGTTTTTATAATAAACTCGTTATCGACCTAAACAAGTGAAGTGTATAGTACGTGCTCCAAGATCATTTTGATTTTAAGAATATTTTGAAGAATTCCTATCACGAAGTTTGTAGAGCGTTGACATATAAAGGTCCGATGTCAAACATATTCGAAAATATTAATGGGACGTGCGTGACAAGTGAATAAAGAAAATTACTTTTGGTACTTACACGTAAAGAGTCGTCAAGTGCTCTTATAATACACGGAAAACCACGGTACAAAATAATGGTGTTGTGAGCAGGGCCCAACAATTACGTTTCTGACACAATAATTATTCAGCCGGCGAAAAAATATATGAAAAAATTTCAGCAGTCGGTTGTAGGCCTGTTGACTTCATTATGCATGAAAGTATATAACAAACTTGTGGGAACTGGAGATTCAAGGCGAGAGTGGATTTATAATTAGTAGCTTAACTTCTGACTTCTAAACTTCTTAAGAATACTTTGCTAAGACCTCTGAATTGCAAATAATAGTCAACGCTTGCGGCATAAATATTGAACATATTCTCGAAAGTTCTTGCTCGATCGAAATTACAATTACAGCGTGATGCAGAAATTTCTAGATCTTCGTTTTAATTGTTGCATATTGCTTATTTTTTTTTTTTTACTGAAGACCTTTTTATTTTTGCCATTTTATAGATTTTAAATTGAAAACACCAGAATTAAAATACTATAGTTTAGTTTTAATACACTTGAAAAAACTAGATAGATTTCTAACATGAAATCTTTAGGCATAGTCGCCTTGTTCCCTTGATCCCTGTTAGACAATCACTGTGTATATTATTTTGCATTTCAAATGTTGTTTCTGAACAATTTTGTATAGGCACTTGTGAGAAAGATCGAAATGGCTTGGGTAAACCCCCGAGGGACACGTCTATAATAACAACGTTATAACCGCCGAAGCCCTCTTTGGGATAAAAGCTACTTATACTTACTACAGCTTTAGCCGTTTCGCAACACTTTTGAATTTGTAAAAACCTTTGATAACTATTCAAATATAGGATTATACGAAACAAATTCGTTTAGAGATAATTTTTGTAAATATAGCTTTTAAACGCAACTTCTTTTTAGTTTTCAACATACAAAAGCACTCTACTTGTCATTTTAAATTGTATATGTATCGAAGTCCTATTGATTTCCTGTACGTTTATTATTGCAGAAAATAACATTCGTGTGCCGCCCGCAACTCGCAACACAAGGAGAAGTTCGTAAACAGACTTGGCTTAAAATACGGCATCCTAATTAGTCTGTGCTGCGGGTATTAGTAGCTAGTTTCCTGCCACGTCAATCAACGCCCTTACAGACCTTAACTTCAGTTAGTCTAAAAATACGGGTTTTCCTATTTTCAGTTTCAACGTTAAATTCCGTATTCATCAACGAGCTGCAGCGTGAAAGTCCTAATGAAATTGAGATGATTGTTTGAATGAAGTAGGTAAAAACTTAATCTATGGGAGAGAAGGTGGGCGCCTGATCAAACTTTTATTAAATTGAAACCAGTCCAATTTATGATAAAAACCAATTTATACTTCGTCATTGTTAAGTTACAAGAGTTCACGCGGTAAATTAAAAACGTATCACCGCCAGCGCTGACAATATTGTGTTAGCTGATAAAATCAGCAATTAAGAAACAGAAGAATGGCGACATTTAACCTGCGCAGTCTAATATTAAGTTAACTACTAAGTTGCAGAGTCTACAATTGTACATGTGCATCGTTTTTATGGCAGGATATAGCCAACGTATAAGTATGCAAGCACGCGCGGGAGCGAAGGGTCAACAAATACATTACCCGCCAGTTTGTTCCCGAGCTAAATACACAAGCTATTCGTCTTCCACGCACTTTTCTATTGGGTTAATAGAGCAGGTGTAGGATAAGTGCCTCTTACCTTGACATTTACAACTTGGTATCGCCAAATAAAGTAAAAAACAAGTGTTATGGGTATACCTACGTCACACCCAGTAATAGGTTCTGCACAAAGATATTGGATACCATTATTCGTGACCCACTTCACCGTGATACGCCAAAGGTAGTGATAATACTCTAATGCGCTTTGTATTCTATTCCATCGAGCAGAAAACATGATCTGGTTCTAAATAATAGGCGCCTGTATGAAAATGATATTGTTTAAGAGAATATATTTTTAATAAACGTTTTCGGTGTGCTTTCGCGGTATACCTCGAATTATCGATATTGAGTATGGCTACAAATACATCAAAAATGCAATCACTGCTGTGCATGCAGTTATTGGATTCTATTGTTCATAAACTAAACCAAATTTAAGTTCAGTGCATCTTTTTCTTTCTATTTCGTTAAGAAAAAGACAGATGATACATTTTAGTTTAATCCTGTCAAATTAATCATCGCCTGACGTAATTTTAGTAGGCAAGTTTTAATCACGTCTAGAGTAGTGCCAGGCGCTGATTAATTTGACAGGACTAAACTAAAATTTATCTTCTGTCCTTTTCTTAATGAAATAGAAAGAAAAAGATACACTGAACTTAAAATTAGGTTTTTATACGCAGTTTATAATAAAGCATTTAAGTGAGAAAATAGCTCCAAAATCATACAGAAAAAAATGTTTGTAGAATAAATAGTAGATTGTACAACTAAGGCATAAAAGAAGCTGTTTTACCCCGAGACGTTTATATCCACGCGAGCCGCAAGCGAGGGTGGATAGTTAAGTCGAGGGGTAAAATGGCTCGTTTATGCTTGAGTTATACACTCTGCTTTTCACTTCGATTGCGAGAAAATGAAACAGGCATAAAGACGACATAACTAATCAGAGACATAATTAATCAAAAATGTTGCAAAGCATAGCTAATTCCCGCCACCACAGATAATACCGCCACGAAACTTTTTAAAAGTTTTTTTTTATTTCAACATTTGTCATTCGGCTTGGGTACTTCATACTACCAAGTCATAAAAACGTTTGTTTGCGTTTTTAAAGAATAAATGACAACTATTTTACCTTATTTTATTAAATTAACGATAGAAAACACGGAAGTGGTATAAGTTTAAAGAAAATGAAATAAATCACGACTTTAATCTGCGAAGTTTTATTGCGCGTGTGGCTGTTGGGCCTGATTACCTTAGTCTCAGAAGAAAAATTTACTTTATGCACTAGAACATAAAAAGCGATTTTATGTCGCCTAAGCACAACATAAAGACGAACTTTTAGAGCATGAGAAGTGAAAACATATTTTCTTTCTTCTTTCTTACCTTTCAGCTAGCCGTCCTTTATACATATTTTGTTTACTATAAGTAACACCTACACCCTTATGTTTTTATGAAATGACGAACCCCTTTCTTGTTATCACCTTTTTGCTATGCTGGTGTCGGCTTCCAGTCACCAGATTGTGTTTGTTTTCAATATTTTACATGGTGTGTAACCCATCTGGCCACCGCTACCCAAAACTATTAAGTGTTTATTGTACCTTTGTCGTTTTTATTGCGACTTCTGGAGGTACCTAGTAATTTCATTTTATATGCCATAAATTCATGCAAGATACCCGAGCGTCATAGCATAACTCGGCCATTTCTCTCGGCACGTACACGCAATCGTTTATCTTCACTAACAAGTCGCTTTAGGGATCACTCTCAATAACAAATAATGCTAAAGGTCAAATTGTAACTGGCAGAAAGAAAGACACCACTTTATGGCCAACCAGACAATAAAAAGTGCTCTTTATCGCGACATTCTCGGCGAAATAACTGGTTTAAGTCAAGACAAAAGAAACACTAGCAAGCTTTGATCGGTGACGACACAAGATCATTTAGAAAGTTTGGAACTTCCGCATCACACGGAAACTCTGCGAGTACTACAACATAATGACAAACCAAGTTTGCAACTTACAGTCGTGCACCGGAATATATGTTAGACATCGATCGTTGGGTTCTTCAGAAACTATAACTCTATTTAACTCTTGCAAAAGTTGAGACTTTCAAGGACGGTATTATGCATATCGATTCCACGAAGGAACGGACATCGAACCGCGAAACGAGTTAAAAATACCGGCACCGGCGGCCGGTCGACCGGCATCTGTGGGCACACCGGTCAGACTACTCTGTCGGCCACATGCGTTTGTTTACTATCTGCTTCGATCGCGGCAGCGGCGCCGGCGGTGGCCGCGGTGGGCCTAGCCGGCGATCACATTGCAAATTTTGAACAAAAAGTTTTTTCGTGCGAACTTACGGCGGAGGCCCCAATCCATGTCGAGGCGCGCGGTAAGTGAGGCGCGTGGCGCGGCGTCTGCGAGGCGACTGCCGCGTCCTGCGCCCGCACGTTCCCTCTCATGTATTCCCATTGTGAGCTGTTGCGAGCATTGTCCGACCAAGAGGAACCTCGCGGAAATAGTGGACACGCCGACTCAGTGCAACCACCAACTAAATGCTTACTACTTAAAATACTTTCACGAAGAATGTCCTCATCAAGATAGACATACAGTGTTTGCCCTAATAAGTTTGAACGCTCTTGATAATGGTTTAATAAATAATGGTTAATAGTTTTGAATCACATTCTATTATATTTTTATTTACGGCAAATAAAGCCGATGTCGACTATTCTGCCAATGTCAAAAGTGAATTGGAAAAGCAAGTGTGCATTATTATAAATAAATTAAAAGGTAAAACGATAGGTAAAGATCCAGAATATATTTTTAGTCGAACGACACATGTCAAAAGTATGTGAGTGTCAGTTCCAGTGAATACGTGACTGTGGAGGTGATTGTTCCGAGTTTTAACAGGCAGGCAGTTGTAGAAAGCATGGAAGTAAATGGAGTGTCAGCTTCCAAAACAATTTCCTTCATTCGTGTTTTATTTAACATAAAATTTAAGAAGACTGTGGAGGAGAAATGTATTTTATGAAGTTTTGAAGTGAGGTCTTATGCAAAAACCGATCAAGAGCAAGTCGGGCTCACGCACCGAGGATTCCGTACCATCATATGTTTTAAATTTTCATCGGCGAGGCCTATATTCGTTAGAGAATTTGAACCCTGCGGTGTAGAATATTGCAGTTTTAGGTCAGTGCCATCTCTTGACCGATAGTGGAACTAATGTAACTTTTGTTGATGATTTCTGAAAAAGTGTGCTATATGGAGACATCGTTTTACTTTTCCTGTAATCTTTACATAAACTTCTATCACATAGAATAATTTCAGACTTTTCTCTATGCACACTTCGGAAATAAGGGAGGGAAAGGATTTTTTTGTTTTACATTTTTCATCAAAAGTCGAAAACTAATGCTGCCTAAAAAAAAGAAAAAATATTTGAGAATGTGCACCTGCGCTCTTTCATATGATAACTACACATGCCCTATTAGCCCCACTTCGAATTTATAAGACCCACTTTCAGTCCCTATTGCAAGAAAATTTTTTTTTTTATTTCTTTCCTATTTGCAAAACAGTTGGGCAAACTTTATCTAAAACTATTCCAACAAGTTGATAGCATTAGTAGTTCTTGAGATATCCAGCTGTGACAGACAGACAGACAGACTGAGTCGCACCATAAGGGTTCCTTTTTACCATTTTGGTACGGAACCCTAAAAGCCTCCTTACCCTAACTAATTAAATTTAGTTCAGTTCCTCCCTTCAGAAACCGCTCTCCATCTCTATACATAGTACATACCTACCTCAACTTCGGTTTGGACCAAAGAATTTGTAGGTCGGGCTTATTGATGAAAAAGCCTTATCGGGCAACTCGCTCATTTCCCGTTGGAGATTCGATTCCGTGGTTTATTATGTCTATCAAATGTTCTATATAAGATCATTGTTCTCCTACACTTTGGCAAATTTGGTTTAGGAGGAATTATCGAGATTGCTTTTTACATTGTTACTTTCAGATATATAATTTTAAACAAGATTTTGCGCGCGGCTTTGTTTGCGTTAAGTTGAATATTATCCCGCGGGACCGAACTACTGGAATAAAAAATCCTATGTGCTAATCCAGATCATGATCTACCTGTGTGCCAAGCACCAAAATCCGTTCAGCCCGTTAAGGCGTGCAAAAGTAACAGACAGATACACAGACTTATTTTCGCATTTATAATATAAGTATGGATTTTTTTAAATAAAATATTAGGGTAGTTTTTAAGATTCTGGATGTCCGAGTTAGTAAGGTGTCACTATTTGGAGCCAAGCGCGACAATATTTTAACTTTCAATGCAAGATGGGCGAGGTCCAGCTCCTGGACTCCGGTGAACTTAGATTCGAATGAAGCACGACTATGTCTACATAATTGTATGTAGATTATTTATATCTAACCTGAATCCTTATGAATATGAATCCTTGAGTAACGTGAGGGATATTCATACCCGTTAGGGGAAAATTATTTGTCCATTTTACGTTTAGAATACAATATTAGGACTGATTATATATGTAATATAAATTATAAAGATAAAATAATATTTTGTAACGGTATGTTGTCTCGTTGGGCGGTTTCTTTCGTATTTTCTTTTGATATGACAAGGTGAATGCGTCTCTGTCTCTACAAACATCGAAAACATCTCTGAGTGTTAAATTCTGCCGCAATGCATCAATGTTTTGCTAAAATAGGCTCGAGTATGACCGATAGAGCAAGTATAACCCGAATCAACACAGGGGACAAATTCCATCCCGAAATCAAACGTCTGACGAGATTCAATTTCGATATTTGCCGTGAGGCAAAAGTTCACTAAGTAATGAACTAACTTTAGCTCTCCAGTTAGTTTCTTCACCTGTTTGGACTTCTAGTTTGGTCACTCTGGCACGGATAAGTTGGGAAGTTCTTACCAAATTGATATTATTAGGTCGGGGAAAAAGTTTTTTCGTATTTTATAGGTATAAAGTTGTAGTAAAATCTCTTTGGCTGTTCTGTATGTATCTAGCTGGATTAGATACCATTAAAAAAATGACATTTAAAAAAAAGCAAAGACAATTTCCCGCCACTTTTCAATTATTTCCGCCAAAATGTGTGAATAACGAAGAAATTCGATACATTTTGAAGTTTTACAAAAAAAAACCGGTCAAGTGCGATTCGGACTCGCGCACCGAAGGTTCCGTACAAAGTAGGTATGTAAATAGTTTATCACAGGAATCGTGTCTCGAATATTTTTCCCGTTTTTTTCCGATTATGTTCTAAATTTACCCCAAAACCAGTCCCCAAAACATATAATTACAATATTCCAATATTCCGTCCTTACTTTTTTGCGCACAAAAGTGAAAGTGCCAAACAAAAAAAAACTTTATTCCAAAAGAATACGTTTTTTCCTCATCTTTACCAATTATTAAAGCTATTACTATAATTAGTTTACTATTATTCTGTTATCTAAAACTCGTTTATCAGCACAGGGAATGACCCTACATATTTGGTCACATAGTAAAATAAAAAGTGAAGAGGGTAATAAAATTATTCTAACGTAATATAACTTTTTTATTTTATCAAAATTAATCTCCTTTGTTGTGCATATTATAAGCAATATATAGAGGAAATGGACCATAAAAATAGAAACAGCGTGATCCGCATAAAGAGACAGGAAAAAAGGAAAAATTAGCACGCACAAAGGCAGCTTAGCCTGATGATTTACATGAAACGAAACCACCGACTTCAAAAAAAAACACTACAAAGAGATATATAACTTTGATTTCGGAAGTCGGTGTCGTTGGTTCCGCATTTTCGTTTTTGACACCGACTCCCGAAATTAAAGTTATTTATCACTTGTAGTGTTTTTTTTTTGATGTCGGCTGTTTTTTTTTTAAGAAAAAAGTAATTAAAAAAATTAAAAAACCCAACTGCAACCTTATATGTATATTAGTTTTAGTATAAGGTTGCAGTCGGGTTTTTTAATTTTTTTCCATATAAATGTATTCCCAAATTTACTTTCTGAATACTATGTTTAGAGCTAAAGTTTATTTTAAGAAGTCTAGTTTTACTATAAAACAGAGGATTGAGTTCGAAACATCGTTTAGGTAAACGTATTTGTCGCGTATAGATGTAATAAGGGCAATTTCACAATAATTAATATTGCAAGTTAATTACTATTGAAATTATTATTTTTTCTATTGTCTGATGTGTTGTTCAATCCAAATATGGTGTCTTATACACCCATTACAGGAATTACGGCAAAGATCGAAATTTACTCATGATCCCACCTGATGATTTTGTCGATAATGTAGAAAGGATGGAGCAGGTGTTTCGCAAAGCGTTCGAAAAGGACCACATCAACATGACATCAACATTAAAATTGGCCGGTCAATTTACGATCAACTGAATGATATAGAATTTAAGATGCCCTGTCCATGCTTTCCCAAAAGCTTTTTACAAAAACTTTACATAAGAACGAGAATTTACTTTACATTAACAAATAATAATAAAGCGTTCCGGACGTGCAGAAACAGGAGAAAAATTTTCTCGGTATCAAATTTGTAACTTAGTATTATAAATGTTATGTGAATAAAGGCTTTTTATTTTTACTAAATTTATAAATTGGTAAAATATTCAATCATAATATGCTTTTTTATTTCATAAATTTAGATCAAGTGCTGCTTGTTCGAAAATATAAACTAAAAGTAAAAGTGACAACCTTGGGGATCAACGCAAGAGTAGGCTAATAACTCGGCGGGCGGCCTTAGATAACTTACTGTATATTTATACTGTGGCGCGGCGCTGCCCGAACGTGTGCATTATTATGAAGTGACCTTGTAGTTCAATAAATTGTTTTTTTATATAGTCGGGTTCGTAATGAAATAAAAAAACTAAAATATTTTCGTTGAAATGACATCTGTTAATAATCGGTTATTAAATCGCATGGTATTAAAAATGCGAAATCTTACAAATAGATTATGTAGATACAAATTCGGAAAAGCATCACAAAATTCACAAAATCCAACCATCGTGATTAAAACTCAAATAAAACTTGGTGTGTTTGTGTCAGCAGTACAGCGCTGCGGTTCGCAAGCGCCCTTGCTAAAGGCGACGAATACCTCGAAGTGCGGGGTGAGGTGCGGTATCTGATATGAGTGCGGGGAAGTGAGTGTCCTTTCTGTACGTAGTACTATTAAGTATTCTGTGCTCTTCACAAAGAACACACCCTCCCATTTCATGTCTTTAGGACCAGGCGGTTTAGGCTGTGCGCCAGTCAGTCCGCGGGGCAATGACAGCCGGGACCAACGTCCCGGCTGTCATTTGTAGATCTTTGACAGTAGATACGGGAAGTCAGAAGCCCGCTACCAACAAGTTATGGAGGTCAGATAGGTAGTCGCTCCATGGAAAATACTGGTATTCAGCTGCATCCAGTGAGACTGGAAGCCGACCCCAACATAGTTGGGGAAAGGCTAGGCAGATGATAGTGATCTATAGAGATTTTTAAAAGTTATTTGATAACCTAGGTTTATTAACGAATGTTTGTTGAACATTGAAATTGATTTGTAGCTAAATTCCTAAAGAACAAATAAAATAACTAATGAGTTATTTTATTTGTTCGCTAAAGCGAGGCTTTGTTTTTGCGAGGAGCGTTTATGTTAGTTACGAAACACGGGCAGGTACCTAAAGATAATCGGACATTCGGACTTTGTATCTAGATTATCATCATGGAATTATATAACTCCTTTGTTTTAGTTTTCAAGAATTAAAGGTTGTCTGCCATTGTTTCAGCTGCAATAATAGTCCAGACACAAACATTTCAAAATTAGATTGCTTATGAATAGCATGCAAGAGACCAAAAGAAACAAATAGCGAAGAATAAGAATATCTTATTTTTGAATGCAGCTAATTAGCCGAATGCCTAGCCTAGTTTATAACCTATTTATGTACTTGTGCACTTATTTTGTTTATATATTATTATATTTTTAATAATTTACTCCCTATATGACATTTTCATACATTATTATATACATTTTTAAATAAAAATTGTGGCCCATCGGCATCAGGAACAGAGTCCAGGCTGCCGGTGGTCAGAGCTCTAGAGAAAAGAACCTCCTCATTATGCGCGCAGTGTCCAGGAGTACTGCTTTCTGAATCAAACCCAGCCGCGCAATGAGAGCCTCCCGAGGTGTTCGTCGCAGCTTTTCGCTATAAGACGATTTACTGTAACGATTATCGGTACAATGATTGCAGAGTCCACGTCCCACATGTCGACAACCTCGTGTGCTAAGACTGCTAAGTCAAAATACTTAAATATTTTTATCTTTCACAGCTTTCACGATATTCTCGTCATGAGGAATAGCGATAGCAACAATCATTGCACGGCGCTCTTGTCGATCTATCACGATATCAGACTTATTGGCTACAATAGTCCTGTCAGTGATGATAGATGATCCCAGCACAAGGTGACGCGACCATTATCTTGAACTGGGTCGGGCACATACCTGTAGTATGGTACTTCGGACTCCACAAGGTTGTACCTACTGCAAGGCAAGTTGCTGGTGGTAAGGTTGCCAGTAGGTACTCGCCGTTAGCAAGACGAGAACAACCGGAAACAATAATTGTCGGATTGATTCACCGGGACGGTGGCATGTCCGACAATTGTCAACCGTTCCGTCCTTGAAAGTGTATTTCCGATAATTAATTTAAAATAATAAATTATTATTGAAATTGTCTTTGACATATCTCGAGAATCTGGGGTCCCGGACCATTGGAAGGCGTACGAGGGGCCGAAGCCAACTCGCAGAGGCCCGTTAGACGTTTTCAATGAAATGGGGTACCAACCGACGATTATCCCTGTTCGCAGTATGCAAGTGCAACCAAGGATAACCCCCGGCTGGTGTAGGACTATTGCAAGATATGGAAACAAAGATATTGGATTATGGGTTTGGATGGCTGAAGTGACCTGGTTATCTAGGACTATAGAAAATCTATAGCCCCTGACTGACCAATGTTCTATATAAATTACACAGATAAAATGGCAGGGGGTGACTTGCACGCTCAATAATGGGCCCCCGAAAACGGTCGCTAGCACAGTGCCGTAGCAGCAAGGGGGCAACATGTCCTGAGGTGCTTGAGGAGTGGAGAGATATTCCACGGCTTCCAGAATAATCCCAGAGCCCGGAATCTTCCGGGATTAATCAAAGTTGTTGTTGGAAGTATTCCAGTAAATGCTACTTTTCGGATCGAAACTTATCCGGGTGAAACCGCGTATTTTAGAAACGGAAAGCGTTGGTGCTTAAATTTCAAGGAAAACCACTAGGCATTTAAATATCGCAAACAATTCTACTTGTGGGGTCACACAAATTGATATCGAATTTCCTCGTTTTGTTTTCGCGAGATAATGTCAATCTACGCCGCTAACGACTTGTTTAGATTTTAAAGTAAGTAGTAGGCATAATTATTATGCTTACGACTACAGCGTAGTTAGAGAAACATTGGTGTCATCAACATTTAAAAAACAAGTCCAGTTGTATTGATAAATAATATGAACAAGAAATGCGTCATTCAATATTTTCAAAACTATCTATGTGCCCACAGATTAGGGTATCTGTTTTGTAAAGATTAAAGTGTATTGCTGACTGATATGTTATCTTTTGTATTCTAATAAATAATAATGACACATATTCAGAATATGTAGGTCAACAAAGAGTGATGTTTTGAAAAAGGACTCGCGACCGGAATGTTGAGCGCCCCGTTATAAATAGCCAATTTGTTTACACCGCAACGTGGTCACGTGACGTGGTCGCGCGAGCATACAATCAATGTCATCGCTGTCAAAATGAAGAAGTAAACATTTTCAATGACGAAGGTTTCAACGAGTTTTAGAAATAGAACGCATTCATGTGTCGCACGGTGTGGCACCACGCTAAGAATAGTCCACACCTTTAGGTACTTCCTGCGTCGCAGTAGGTAGTCAGAAGTGGCTAAGGGATTATATTAGACTTTCGACTAACTGATGTCTATCTATTGCATTGCAGTTTCTAGTGCTGGACGCGCAATACTCTTGAAGCCAAGGCGATTAGCGAGCGAGCTAGTTGTCAGCTAGGGTTTGATCAAAATAACATTTTCCGGTCGTAGTTTCTACACCCACGAGCATAAGTCATAGAGCTCAAGCTAGATGATCCATAAAATAAGTCTGTAACAGATATTATACTACTCACATTCAGTTATAAAGAAGTTAAGAAGGGTGAGAGCGACCGTATGTCCTGAGAACATGTAGTCCCCACACGTTCTCACTCCTCTCACGGACATGCCGGCGCCGCTCCAGATGTCGTAAGCCTGGCGGAGTCGCCGCCCCCACACCGTGAGGTCGTCCGCTGGAGGGTAGGAGCGCGGCTCGCACTTCAGGTGGGAGCCCGGCACCGACAGCGACGTGATCAGCATCGTGAAACATCGCAGCAGGAATACAGTGCCGGCTAATGCGAAGAATCTCCGCAGGATTATGAATCTGGAGTAGAATGTCAATGTCGTTTGTTAGTTGTTGTATTGGGAGCAGTATCTAATACGTTTCAGGTTAACAATAGCAAGGAGCGTTCACATTAAGAGAAATCAGCTGGAGGACGGGTTATTAGTCGGCCAAAGAAACTTGAGCATCCCTTTAGCGATATCCGTAGAGAATAGGTTCTATACATGGACAAACTTGTCACATATCATCTAGCTGTGGTAGTGCCTGTTCAACACTGCCTAAACTGAAAACACGTAAATTCCTATTTGACCAAAATTTCTGCGTGTAGCTACGGAAAATCAGAGTTATTTCCCTATTGGGGACACAGTAATTACTGTCGCACCATTATGGTCTGTCCAATAAAGTAAAACGTTGTCATGTAAAGTCCTCATTTATATGCTAAATATGGATAATGAACGTAACGCACGCTTTACTTTGATTATCATATAAAAGAAAACGGGTGTGAACATGTACCCAAGAGATTACTGGCATTCCATCTTGCAGAGGATAATTCATTCGTTTATTGATAACAACGAATGCGTGGTGACGTCATCTCCAAACCGACAATAGTCCTCATTGTGAGCATGCGGGGACCACGGACAATGGCAATTGGTAACTGCGTAAATTACGTAGTTAGAAGCGATATCGTTGCTTGATAAAGACGGAAATGATTCGCTTAGCAATACAGTGAAATCATAATGCATAAGAATGTTATTATACCTAGGCCCATATCACACTAATATTATAAAGGCGAAAGTTTGTGAGTGTGTGTGTTTATATGTTTGTTACTTCTTCACGCTCAAACGGCTGGACCAATTTTGATGAAATTTGGTGTAGAGATAGCTATTGAGTCCTGGGAAAGGACATAGGGTACTTTTATCCCGATATTCCCACGGGATCGAGACTTATGCGGGTAAAACCGCGGGGCGCAGCTAGTTGGTAGATACGAGTGACCTTAAACGTAAAGATAATAGGCGCGTTCGTTGCATTTGAAAGTGCTAAGGAGCACAAACGTAGGTAAGATTTCATTTTGACGTGAGCTTGGAAAACGTTAATTTGAAAATCATTAAGATAGGTAATAAAAAACACAGTTGATAGTGAATAGGTTTAGTTAAATATTGAGACAAAAGCGTCTTTCATTAAACAACAAAACGTTTGCAGAAGATTCCTTAGGTAAATGATCGTCATGATATTTAGTAGTGACACTCGCACAAAAAGGTCTTTGTTTGAGTCTTATTTGTGAATCATAACGTGAGTTGAACGATCAGCAACGATGAGTCATCAATAAAAGGACTCGATAACATAGAACTACGAGCTCATATCAAATAATGTGAATTTATGTTTTATTTGACGGCCTTGTTTGGTCTAGTAGTCGCAGTCTCGAGTGCATCTAGTGAGCGTTGGGTCAAGGGTTCTGAAAAAAACAAGAACCGTTTTCTATTCACTCTATTCTGAGTTTTATTGAGTTTTTCCATAAGGAAATTCTCAGTAGCAGCCCCGAATCTAGATTTGTACCCGGTTAATGGCAACCATACGCAGCTAATGTTCTTTTATAAGTTTCAAAGCTTGAATATTTGGCTTCTTAGTTTGTATTGTACTTATTTGTAAAATCTAGTCTTATCTCGATTGGACCTTTGTTTATGGTTTAAGTAAGTAGAAATCCTAAAGGTATGATTCCGATCTCGGCAGCACGCAGCAGTGCTGCCGCGGCAGTGCGGTCGCAGCACTACTGGTCCTCATACGTTTTCTATGGGTTTATATGAGATTACATTCCGAGCACAGCAGCAATGTGACGCAGCAATGTCGCGCAGCATTGCTGCCGTGCATAGAAAATGTATGAGGACCAGTAGTGCTGCGACCGCACTGCCGCGGCAGCACCAGGCTGCGTGCTGCCGAGATCGGAATCATACCTTAATCGTGTTTAGTCTACATCTACTTGTGGGAACGTCTTACCTACGTCATAGTTAGGAGGAAAAGTCTATAAAGAGATGCAAAAATCGTGTGTTGAGATTGAGACACGTCGCGTCGCCCGCTGTTGTCTTGGAAAACTTCGTCAAGTTATTGTACCCAATGCCAAGCGTGACGAGACTAATAAGCCTTTTTAATCTTCACATTCTTTATTAATTATAGGAGGTTTGTGATAATAGCTTTCATAAGCGAATTGTGTAGTTTGATGCCTAACTTTTGCGTTAGATAACTGTCAGAGCTGAACTGTGCAGACGTATTTAGGATAAGAATTATCGACAAAAATCTGACAAATAATATTTGTGTCGACGTCGAGTGCTATAAAAATTGTGGGTATGCAATAAAAGGTAGTGAAAACAACCACTCATGCAATTATGCTATGTGGTATGTACGTGGTATACCGCCATACGCAATCACGACATCATCTAGGTGACATTACATAATAGACTTTCATTCTCCTCGTGTCATTTACATTTGTATTTAAAAATCAATGATTAAAGCCATCTTTATTATTTATCTTCTTCTATCTCTCCATCTTTATCTTTATTATTTATTATATCATTAAAAAACCTTCTTTAATCATTGTTAAAAATGCATGGTTATGTCAGTCCATAGAGAACTTATGCAGTGACAGCGCTTCCGGAATGAAATCTACCGCAGCCGTTTGCGCCTACGGAGGACCATGTGTCAATTGCCGTAGATCCGGAAGCCCAAATAAGTCTGGAATTCCGGGAGTGAACAGCTGCATTTGATTGTAGCCTGTAGGCTGTTGGGTATTATTTAGTTTCGTACAAAGAGAATGTAATTCAACGAATTATACATAACTGTAGCATGAAAAATAACTTGTGTACAATGAATCCAAAGTCTGGCTAGTAAGTACAACACATTGTTGATATAAAATTACTTGCAACAAAGACTGCACAACCACAGCTGTGTCTTTGTTTGGTGACAAAACTGAGTACCTATACCTAGTTTTCATTTCCTACTGCAGCTTGTATTTGTTGATAAAAACAGATACTGGGAATGTTGACTAAATTATCCTTGAGCTATTACAAAAACGTTTGGACTACATTCAAACAAACCTTCATTTGCATATAATGAGTTTCTCAATTAGTTGAATAAACAAATGCATGCATTTGTGTTTGACAAAAAGCAAATTGCGAATATTTGGAAAATATTATTTAATGGCGTCTATTTTCATGGAGGGTAGGCAGAGATGCACTACTGTACTTTGACATTCACATTTTTTTATGGAAATATTGTTTCAGGAAAAAAAATCTCCTGAAAAAATATTTCCATTCTATCCAGTCTGAGAAGGTTAAATAGGTAAGTAAATAAAGGCTGTAAATAGACAAAAAAAAGTGCCATATACATGAACAGTTAATGGATGCAGTCTGATTAGTATACTTTTTTTTGTCATTGAAACCTTTAAATCTTGAATAGGCGAAGACATTTTTCAACAGAGTATTGTTTTTAAATATTGATATTTTTTACATTAAAATTAAACAACCTTGACCACTTATCAGTCATAATTTGTTTACACAAAACATGGACCAAAGTACAGTGGACCACAGTTTTAACTTTTCTGATGGCTTTAAAATTGGGTTATTAATCCATAGAGAGAAGTTTAATGTGTAAGTTTAGTGTTTAATTTTCAAGCATTTAATAGTAATTTGTAAGTCAGATAATAGCTTTGTAAACAAGTATGTAAGTGCATGATCAAATTGTATGTAAATAGAAAACTAGTTCCAAAGAAATTCAAAATATTTGAATAAATGCAAATTCTTTGTTTACAAAACATCTAAACATATAAATAAATAAAAGCTTTTAAAAAATACATACCTATGTTTATGGAAGAATAGTACAACTAGCCATATGGCCATTAGGAAGGAGCCGGTGATCTCACACATATCAAAGGCCCATGGGATGTGTGGCACATTGTCTAAGAACAGGTCTGGCAGTGGGGGGTATTTCTTCATATCTGGCACCTTATCATGTACGATGACCATCACTACGGCGGTCACCCATGTCACCAGGAAGACATAGCCTGCGCAGAAATATTCAATATCATTTAGTCAACTTTATGTCGAAACTAAAAGGGAATATAAATTTCTACCCACTTTGTTACTTTTTAAAATTTAACTTTTTGTTTAATTTTCCATGCCCATGATATGACATGTATGTCAACACTAAACTAGGTACTATACCTAATTAAAGTACTTTACCTTAATATGTATACACATTCTATTAATATGTATAGCAGTTTGTCACAAAACCAAAATAATCCTTTTTTATTTATAACATAGGTAAATAGTTGTCCCCACATGTTTTGCAACTATGTCACGATGATGCCATGTTAAAAGTAGCACTTGTTTATTGTACTCATGCAGATTCCTTGGACTGTATCCCAAACATGTTAGTAGGGTACCAAACAAACTGCAAGTACAGCATAAAATACTTTATTTATCTGTTTTTGTAGTTACCTAGAGCTATTGCTGTCTTCCAAATTTCAGGTTTCAATCTTGAAGCTTTAACGTCTGGCGTAAAACTTGACACACACTCTGAATTCCTCACATATATGTCACTTGGTGTTGGTATTTTGTTGTGGAGATTATAACTCAAATGTGACAAATTAGTCCCAAGGAAATTGATGTTTGTAGATGGATTACTGAGGGCTTCGTCACAGAGTCCGAGTTCGAACATCGCAGTACGGTTGTGTTTTTGTAATTTCTTCACAAGCAATATGAATCTCTTGCGTTCACCCAATCTTAACTGGTCGAATGGGAAGTCGTAAAAGTCTCGATCAACAAATGATAGAAGACACTGTCCGTCGATATCATGGGATTTAATAATTTCTGTTATGATAATGGATATTTTCTCTTTATGTAATAAATCTAAAACATCTTTGTTACTCCAATTGATAATATCGGATTCCATTTTCACCACTTATTCTTACTTTAGTTACGTTAGGCAAATTAAATGTGCTTTTAAATATTTCTTGAAGAATTTGTACGAGTGTAAATGTATGTAAACAAGGTAACACTGAATAGACGATCACAAAACTGTGTGTATTTATTTTAAAATTTAATCCACGGAATACTGACAAAGTGACAATGACATGTGACGTGACATTGAAAAAGTTGACATTTAATATGTGTCAGTTTATACAGATTCAAAATATTCAGTATATTTTTTCAATTAGTCGATTTTAATTACAATTTTTGATAAAGGTTTTGTGCCTAGACTTTTTTTTTAACGTGGAGAAATGCTCATGCATTCTGCACTATCACAGGGAGATAGTGCAGTTATGTGGGACTCTAACCATCTAAAACTACACGGTGTCCTTTCCTCCTCTGTCGCTTACGACGGGAACACGGGCACGCGTTAGCACTCACCCGTGAACCTGCCGCGGCCGTCAGTCACCGGAACCTCCTCTGGGGAGTACTCCCATAGTCCCCCTGCGACGGGTCAGGTCATTGGTCCCGCCGCCTACCAATTTTCGGCCGCAGAGGATAGGGAGAGCGGCCAGCGTCATACCAACACTCCTCCTCCCCTGCGGCCCCACCGTGTCCGCCATCAGACGGTGGCGACCCCGTCAAGACCGCGGAAGGTAGGGAGAGTGGCGCACCGCAATATCGGCACTCCTCTCCCGCCGCTGCCTCCAACCCTCAGCCGCGATGCCTCCCACACGACATCGCGGCCCGCCTCAGTTGCGATGTCGTCCAAGCGGCACCGCAATCTACTTGTTGGCCGCTACGTCGTCGCCTTATCGGCAAGTCCTGACGCGCGGCCCCTCCTCGGGTTCCTCTTCGCTTCACCGTGGATGACCAAGCCACGGCTACTGAACCCCCCCACACCTCCACAATGCGGGAACCCACCGGGGGGGACGGCCGGCAGCAACCTAACTAACTTTGCTATGCTATGTTATCTATTTATTTCAGGCGACGCAGGCCCATACACATACTTTTTTATAATTATAAAACAGTACTTCACTAGCTAACTCTGCTAGCTATGCTATGCATACTAAATATTGTAAAAAAATGTCATAATATTTTCATTCCATACTACGGGCCTCTTAATCATAAAAAATTCGTAAAATACAGAAAATCTCAGTGGTTTTCTTTATTTTACGAATTTTTTATTACATTCGTAAAACATTTACACATAGCTCCCCTTCCCCCCTATAACATGGGGCTGGCGGCGGGAGCTACGCCCCTGACATTAAATCTGGTTGCAGACGAAGGCCTCATTTACGGAGACGCGGGTCGTCGCGCGTTGCGTTGAGCGGCGCGGCCCGCACTGAATTCAAATATATGGTGTTGTACGAGTGCGTTTACGGAGAAGCGATTTTAGACGCGTTTGTTTGAATTAGGGCGTTTTTTGCGGCCGAGCCCGCGGATGGCACCGACGCGTCCCACGCGGCGTTTATCGCGGCGGCGCACGCAGCGGCAATTCACGATGAAGCTATGTCCGAGGCTTCGCCGCGGGCGCCGCGGCGGGAACCGCCACGCTTCCCGTCTCGCTTCTCTATGAACATGGTCGTATATTGCTATAAGTTTGTGTTTACGCGTGCGATGATGCGTGCCGCTTCACGCGCCGCCCCACCGTAAACAGAAAAAACGTCCGACGCGCCGCGAGACGCCCCGCGTCTCCGTAAATGAGGCGTTAGTTTAGTTCGCATAGTTGAGGTCATTGAGTTTTATGTGATTTTCATCCTTGTGTTCATAGTTTGTTGTCTGCTCTGTGCACACAAGTATGAAAAATTACCTTAGCTAATTAGCCATACTACGATAGCTATGTAATGGTGTTTGACTAAAACAATAACATTATAATAAACAAAGTTTAATTAAATGATTATTGTGATCAATAAATCATTGACGACTTAATTAAAAAATAACAAAAAAATGAAACTTCTGACAATCAGGAATTATTATAACATTCAAGAATTGTAATCATATAAAAATATTCAATCTCCATGATAATATTAATATGACACTTTTGCAGTATCGAAACTGCTCTCGAGATTCTAACATTGATTGACCAACCTTTGGAAGCCAATGGCTCATTGGGCACAGATTAAACATTTTACGAACGATAAAACAATAAAGGATAGAATAAAACAGTAAAAAAAATACGTTCAATAAAACATTCCAAGTAGTTGGCTCCCGCAGAGGCGCGGCGCGACTCTAGTAAAACAATTTTTATTTCATGGAAATTGTTCTACCAGAACTGCGTCGTACCGTCGCGTCGCGCGTATCTGCGGGAGCCATCAATACACAATGCGACATAAAACATGGTATAGTTTAATTTACTTGAAGAATACATACAAGTTAAACTGTGACCCATTACTGATTGGACGTATTTCTGGCGGATCTTTCTCGAGTGAAGCAAAACGAGCTTATTCGCTCCGAAAATGCGCCCAACAAAGTTCTATCTTTAAATTTTTTTATCTGTTGGTAAAAGCATGGATGGTAAAAGATAACAATATTTTTGGTTTAGATAAATTTGTCCAGCAGGTTTCTCACCAATGTCTGGTTTTTTTCTATAAAACTAGGTAACTATTTATCACACAGCTGCCTTAGCTGTTTCAAGTATTAGAGTAAATGAAAGGAATATAATATAATAAAAACTTGACAAGTTTTTAAACATAGTAATCATCTTGCAATTTGGTCGGAACTCTGAATAAAAAAACTAAACGTATGGTCGATTACAATTATTTCAAAAAGCCTTAAAACTAGTTTTAAAAAAATCAAAATGCTGACATTTAAAAAATAAAAGTGGAATAGATCAATAAGTTGAATATATATTGACATTATTTAACATTAATACTTGTGATTGAACTTCATCTGCAATAAGTACTTCACATTGACTTGTGCGACGTCGTATACGATGAATCTGGTTGTGTGCTAAGAAAAATATCATAAAAATATAATTCTGCTGGCGAAGAACCGCCTTGTTCAGAACGTCGTGATTTGCAGAGATTGTAAGAAATGCCGTGAATCAATTAAGTCAGCAATTCAGTATATTATTGACTGACATAGCTCTCTCTCAAGTTCTTCCACGATACCCGGTTCTACGGACCACCCTAACAAGGCGACTGGATAACTTGTCCCAGTCGCCTTGCTGCTTGCTTGCGCTTGTGGTGTGCCCCGTACCGAACACCCTGTCGGTATAACTAGCTGGGGGCGACCCATTCTACGCGGTCTCCACTCGAGACCTCGGATGCTCTAACATACATCGGTTGGAGGAAAGACATACTGCCAAATTCATCTTGCTAACTCTCCAAGCTATGTCGGTTACTCTGGTTCTTTTCGGGTAAATTAAAACACCGCGAAAGATAATTTCTGAGGGGGTATGCTAAGCTAGCCCGCAAAATTAAAATATTCTTACGTTTTTTGCAATTTGCGGGTCAGTGTCAGGTTGTGTGTTGATCAATATATGATTCGCGATCATAACAAATTTGAATTTACATCATTTTAATAATTAGAATCATCAATACAACTGGTTTAGTTATTTATATTTAATTTAAGCCTGTTATCCCACTGTGAAGGGCAAAGGCCTCCCTTTTTCTTTCCACCCCTCTCTGTCTTGAGCTACTGGGTCAATCCGCGGAAATCCACTAACGGCGAATATATGCTAATAATAAATTAAATATCATAGCTGCATTCTTTTTTTACTTTATATGACATTTCTTACATGTTTTTACGTATGGCGCCGCTATCTAAAAAAGTATAACACCTTTATTTAATTTATTATTGCAATCAACACGCACCAAATGTCATCACCATTTGCAAATAAAAGCCGGCCTAATTGAGCGGAATGGCCCTACTGCGAATCAATCCTGTCTGTAGGCATTAAGCTCATCCCACCATATTCTCCGGGGTCTGCTTCGATGTCACCGGACGTTTTCTGAGATCCACATATGGTAAATTTGGCCCATGACTCGTTCGATATGCGGCAAACGTGTCCGCCCAGTCCCAGTTAAGCTTGGCTGCTTTTTGGGTGACGTCGGCGATTTGTGTTTAGATATAATCGATCTCAAATGCCATGATTTCACGTATTAGTCTTTCAATAGAGTAATCTGAACTTGGGGAGTTGTGTTGAAGATTTTAATTAATATAATTATTCTGTTAATATATATTTGTTACGGTCGCGAATCATATTTTGTTGAACATACAACCTGACACTGACCGGGAAATTGCAAAAAAACATAAGAACATTTTAAATTTCGCGGGTACCCTGGCGCTTTCGCCGTAACAGGAATGGTCATAAAAATGCAAATGGCGATGGTGATTAGTAAAGGATACTCGTTATACAGCAGTTGGGTGTTGACTTTGTTGGTGATAGGCTTGCCGAGCGGCACGATGGTTCCGTCTTCCAGCGTCTTGTTCAGTGCGGGGTCAGGCATCGTCTTACCGACGCCCCACGCCGAGTGCATGTTGGGCGGAAGCTGCACGTTCTCCGCGGAGTGACACTCTTTCCTGTAAACGTAACTCACTATCATCGAGCTCCAAGACAGTTGAAGATTTTCTGTATCTCTAGGTGTTATACATATTTTCTTTTAGGTATGTCTAATAAAAACTTATCAACTATTTCCAAATTTTACCCAATTTATTTGCACTTTGTCTTTATGTACGCAAAATACAGTACCCGGCGATAAATATTGCACATCGACCTTTGGAAAGAGACAATCGGCTAATTTCGGCTTCGTAGAGCGTTATCTCTGTCGCACGAAATACAAACAGTCCGGTATCTATTAGGAGCTGTTAAAACAATTATGATTTGCTTCTTTTGATAATTATTTTTATTCTTTGTATAAAATACACATATTTATAAACATTGTAGATAATTTCGCGTGACTGACCTCGTAAAAGTTTCCCTCTTTTTCCTAAAGATGCCATAGTACAACTTTAAATTATTTAAATTTGGGGGTGTTAACAACTCTAAATATATATTTTGAACTGGACACGACCGCACTCTGTCGCACTTGAACAACGACTGACAAAACGTCACATAGGTAGTGTGCGACAGAGATAACGTTCTACAAAGCCGAAATTAGCCGATTGTCTCTTTCCAAAGGTCGATGTGCAATATTTAATTGATTGTCTCTTTCCAAAGGTCGATGTGCAATATTTATCGCCGGGTACTGTAAGCGCTTGGGCGTGGAGTTGCGGACACCAGTCCGTTATATTAGATAACTAGACTAACATATATTCAAACATTTTAACTACTTATATATTATTTTTAATATTTTAACATTGCTAGCTTGGTTCTTAACTTTGTTGTGCATGCTGTGGTCTCCCTATAAGTGAAGGCGTACACATACTATTACGAACCATTTAATTAAATACACACACACAAACACAAGTTTTGAAGACACACTTACATGTTTCCGAGAGCGACTTCACATAGCAGCATGAGTCCAGTTGGGTTCCTGGTGTTGGTGCAACAGTAGTTGGCAGACTTGGACACCATGTCCGCGAAGTATACACCTTTGCCGAACATGTAGCCCGTCACTGGCGCTTCCGGCGGCGCTATGCGGAGACCTGCTCAAACAGCGGATAATTAAGCTAGTTAAAAATGACATAACATCACGCCTTAGCAATATGTAACATAATTATCGCAAGACCTCATACACCCCAATTAGAGTATTGAGTTAAAAGCATAATACAATGTTCAAAACTTATTTTTCTTAAAGCTAACTGATATTATAAAGAAAATCATGTTGATCCCAGCATTACTTTATGCATTTAAAATTGAGTCTTATTGCCTTGAAATAAGATTTAGTTTTCTTTGCTGGTCAGTATGGCAAAATACATGATTTTGAAAAAAAAAAATACCTATATCAAAAGTTACCTACTGAAATCGAATCAGTAGTCAATTCTGAACAAATTACTTTCAGGACTTGCGTTAATTCTGTTACACCTTGTGTATCCCCGAGGGCAGCAGAGTACAATGACATTTCGCCAGCCTATTATTGCCACTAACTGGGCACAAATCCAGACTCGGGACTACTACTAAAAAGTTCTGATTAGAAAAACCCAAATAACAGTTTGCCTGACCTGAGAATCGATCCAGGTAGCTCGAGCTCGGGTAGAACGACTTTGGTCAAGTCTGATATTCGGCAAATCGGCAATTCGTCAAATTTGAAATTGGTCAAAGCTGTAGTTCGTCAAATCGTCTGTTTGTCCAATTATGAAATTTGCCAAATACGCTATTGGTCAAGTCCATGTACAGTCTCGATGAAAACATGCGTTTTGAATTCACATAACTTACTTGTAGGAACTTATAAAAGGAAAAGCCACCTGCCGTAAGTTCCTATTTATACATCATGAAAATGTAGTAAGTAGTAATGAGTATTCTGAGGTTTAATTTTTTTCTATTGTTACCTCCTTTGAATCTGTTTCTGTTAGATTAGGTAGGATATTAGATTAGGTAGGAAATTTTCAAAAATATTTTACTGAGCAATGGCAAAAAAGGGTTTCTCAGGATATGTGGTGTTGTGCAAATGAACGCCATCGTACCACCAACGCAGTCGAGGCTTGGCATCGGAGATTAGGGATTAAAGTACAAGAAAAACATAATATTTTAAAAAAAGAAGCGAAATATTATTTAAATAAAGTTAAAAGAGAAGGTGAGAAGCAGAGGAAAACATCTAACATCATAAAAGATGCCAAAATAGAAAAAATAATAGAAAAATTATTGAGTGGAAAATTAGATGCGGCAAAGTGTTTAAAACAGTTGTGTTGGGTATGAATTCTATGTAAATAAATATGAATTGAATAAATGAGTTAGTAAAAAGAAAATATGAGGTACTCTTATTTTTACAGTTGATTGTACTTAAATTACTTGACTAATAGCGTATTTGGCAAATTTCATAATTGGACAAACAGACGATTTGACGAACTACAGCTTTGACCAATTTCAAATTTGACGAATTGCCGATTTGCCGAATATCAGACTTGACCAAAGTCGTTCAACCCTCGAGCTCAACCATCTCACTTTGGACCACTTTACTAACAAGACAGTAAAGAAAATAATCAAGCAATCTGAAACAGCTGACCTTGAGAGATGATTCCTGCAAAGTTGGTGACGCGCGAGCCGTGCCACAGCAGCCGTCTGTTGTGAAGCTTCTTGAACGGCTTGAAGCGCTTGTCTTCACCTTGGCGGACCACTTTGAACACCTACAAACACAGCATAGGAAATGATTATTATGAGGTATGAAAACAAGTGCAACAGTAGGTGGCACATTACACGCAGAACGAATAGTTGATGCCTTGATGGGGCCAATCTTGCTCCATTGTTCCGGTTTGGATGATACCATAATATCTGCGATGCTTCTGGTATTATAGGTGTCCATAGGCGGCTTGTTTGCCCAACCATCACCGTCCTCTTGTCCTTATCCGAATATTTGGTGCCAGCACAGTAATACTATTCCTACCATAAAATGGTGTTAGCCATCATCTTAGTGTTATTTTCCTCCCAGCCATATTTTACACACACAATCCATCCTTCTTTTATTTACTTTAGTATGCCGCCTAGTGATATACTGTGATTGTTACCTGCAGTTGTAGTTGCCTTGTGAGTTTACTTAATAAAAATCCTGAATTCATTCATCAACTGACAGACAGCATACAGCCAACAGCTGGGTCTAAACGCGTGAAATTTTGGACTAGATGGCCTAATATAGTGAAAGGGGGAAAGGGAGCACTATGGAAGAATTTTAGAAAATTCACCCCCCAACAGGCTAAAATATGGTATGAAAGTTTGTATGGTAGTTTGTCATTTTTGCTAATGGGAAATCCCATCGGGAATAGCATAATCAGTGTATAATGTTCCCACTGCTGGGACACAAGCCTCGTCATCTACCACGCGGGCCTAGTGCAGGTTGGTAGATGTCACATGTCTTCTAATTTTTGGTTCTAGAGGGTAGATGACTAACCTGTTCGATTTCTAAGGTGAAGGTGGAATGTGTAGCTGCGTGCGTGTTGCGCACATACTCCTGAATCATCTCGAACTCGGGCGAGGACGTCGGGAGCGGAGCGATGTCCGCCTTCAGTTTCAAGTAATGAGACGAGATTGGCGATTGCTCTTCGTCCGAATCTGTGGATCAAAAGTAGTACTGAGTTAAAAACAACGCATATACAGAGTGGCGATTAGGTTTATTACAATGCATTTCTTTTTATTAAACTAAATGTTCGACCTGTCATTGTCTATCGAATAAGATTACAATGCCTGCATTTATTAGACAAAAATAAAACTGGGACAGTTGTATGACTGGTGGCACCAAATAATTGAATTGTTGTGCTGCTGATAAGTAACAACACTTGTTTATGTTGTATAGTTCTGGCTCAATTATTTGACAAAGATAATTCATACAAATATTTATGTGTTTGTAAATTGTACCACTATTAAATATATATTATTGGGAGGATTAACAGGTTAACATACTTTTAGACTATAAATAGTAGTTGAATCAATCTAGTCCTTGAGCTACCGAAAACATCGTGAAACATTACAGTGGCCTTAGAGCGAATTGAAAAAGATTACTTGATTCCGTGAAAATGCAATAGCTAATATTAGAGTACAACTACAGTGATAAAGAAGTGTAAAGTCAATGGGACACATAATACCAGTCTATTACACCCATAACAGGACAAGCGGTTTCATTAGCTTTTGCTTGCGGCTTCGCCCGCGTGGATGTCGGAAAATATCGTACGGGAACGTACTACCGGGATTAAAACCTATCCTATGTGTTAATCCAGGTTATAATCTATCTATGTGCCAAATTTCACCAAAGTCCGTTCAGCCGTTTCTGCGTCAATCCGGAATATACATCCAAAGTCGCCAAATGGACAATAATTCTAAAAACTACATTTTCGGCATCAGACTCACACCCACACCTCGTAGCAATTACTTTTTTCAAAACTATTCAATGTACAGTTTTGACTTCGTAAATATATGAATTGAAAAAGCATTTGACATATTTCAAATATTGCATTTGTATTTGTTTTTTCAAACAAAAATACGGATACACAACCAGTACCTGTTTTCATCAAGCTGTAAGCTATTTCTATCTCCAGCAAGTTGTCGAGCATGGCCGTCTTAGTCTTGATGAGCTCCACGTTGTTCAGTAACGGAGCGTTGTTCATGCCGAAATCGTGCGGAATCAAAGTAAAGAATCTGGAATATGATAATGACATGACTTGTTTTGAATTATAAAACAGTGGTTGAAGACTTATTGCAGAACGTGGGGTCCTGGGTTCAAACCCCGAGTCACGTCGGGCGAACCATAAGCACCTACAGTCATTAGCAGGCGCTTTTATTGTATTGCATCCCTTTTTTAGGCTGATGGCATATCAATTCTAAAAATTGTTCGTGTGTAAAATTGTTTTATATTGGTTTAATTGAAATAAATGGTTTGAGTTTGGTTTTATCTTGAGAAAATAAAGTGGGTAATTATAATTTCCACTTTGTATAAAGACGTTTAATAAATAATTGAGAACCTGTTGGTAGCGTCTACCAGTTTGTCTTGGCTCGTCGATCCCTTTTCGATTAGCTTCAGAAGTTCCGACAGAATTTTGTATCCTGACTTGATTTGTTTCTTCGAAAGTTTTCCCAGCGGCATCTTCTCAGTATCAAGCTAAAAACAACATTTATTTTATAATAGCTGACCTGACAGACGTCCTGACCAGATTTCAAGAGTTCTTACTAAAATGCCATAGAAAAAAGGATGTTCGGGTTTTTGAGAATTTTAATATTTTATGGGGAATTTTTCTTTCTTTCTAAAATAAAAAATAGCCAAATCGGTCCAGCCGTTTTCAAGTGATGCGCTTACTAATGAACAGCATTTGACGTCGTGGTACGTGTGATCGTGCCCTTAAGACTCATTTTTGGTCGATTGGCCGGAAGAGACAGCAGATAAGATGAGTGAGATAAAGAGATCTATGAGGGAGACTTCTGCCGGCAATAGGACATTATATGTTAAAAAATAAAAACTTTTTTACAAAAAAAAACAACCGACTTCAAAAAAAACACTACAAAGTGATAAAGAACTTTAATTTCGGAAGTCGGTGTCGTTGATTCCGCATTTTCGTTTTTTGACACCGACTTCCGAAATTAAAGTTATTTATCACTTTGTAGTGTTTTTTGTGAAGTCGGTTGTTTTTTTTTGTAAAAAAGTTTTTATTTTTCACTTTCTAGTTGTACATGCCTACCCCACAAAAAAGTAAACAAAAAGATCGTTAATGTAGACAATGTAGATAAATTTTTAGATTTTTCAAAAACCGCTTGTCCAATTTCGATAAAATTTTCATGGGACCATTTGGGAAGTATACCCTTTAAAACAAAAAAAGAATTTTTCAAATCGGTTGGCAAACGACGGAGTTATGCGCGAACAAACATAAAAAAAAAAATACAAACATTCGAATTGAGAACCTCCTCCTTTTTTAGAAGTCGGTTAAAAAAAAGATGATCTTTTGTTTAACAAAATATCGCAGTTATCGATCGGGTCGTGTAACCGGCATTATATCTGTCACGGGTGGAGAGAAACAATTATAATGGTTGTGGTCTGTTGGTGGGCACCGTAACTAAAGTATCCTGGTAAAGTATGAAACACCTGAAAAACGCTGAAAATAGTATAAAAATAAATAAAATTGTGTTTTTAATGTTAAAATAACGACATTTTACTAAATACATATGAAAGTACAGTACTTATAACAAAAAAACTATTTTTAAAATTTTTGTCCGTCTTGTTTGTTTTGGCTAATCTCCAAATGGACCGATTTTGACGAGACTTTCACTGGTAGGTAGCTGATTTATAAGGAGTTGAAAGAAGTAACTTAGGCTTCTTTTATTTTAGGAACAAATAGGGTCCCGCGCAAAAAAGAACCCATGAAATCCAATTTGTTTTCCGACATGCAAGCGAACGTAGACTCGGGTACAGCTTATTTGCAAAACAAAAGTAACCAAACATTTACCTCGAACTCTAAAAGAGTCTTCTTCATGACGTCGACATCAAATATTTTGATGACTAGTTGTTGTACTGGCACAGGGAGGTCACACTTAGCGTCAACGGCTAGGTTTTGCGGTCCCGCGTCATCAGTTCCATAGTCCATGTCTAGCGGGAAGTAACGTCCTGGCACCTGATAGACAGACAGTATAATTTATTGGTGGAAAATACGGCCACCCATTACGAGAGAATGTTTTGACCGTCGTCAATATGCTCCCTTAATGGGCGGCCCAGCACGCAGCACGTCATTTTCATTGCGGGCGTTACGTTTAAGGTACCGCTTTCTTAGAAAATATTATAAGTACTATAGGTCAAAATGAAAAATGATTTTGAGTGTATGGTAAAAAAAAATAGAGAAAAACATCGCAAAAATTAAATATTAACACCCACCTTCATAAAATGATCTCTGTACTCCCAAACGTTTTCAGTTTTCTCCATATACATGTCTTCAAATTTCTCGACTGCTTCGTCACGAGACTTGCAGCTTTCTACTTTAGAGCCGCCGATGGTGGTTCCGATGCGGCCCCACGAACGGAACAGCCAGTACCTGGTGTATGAACATTAAAGCGTGAGTATAATCGACCTCTTAATTGCTTTACCACCCTAAGGTAGGATACTTTAATGCCTCTTGCCCATTATAAAACGTAAAGGTCTATTATTACTTTAAGACCTATCATATGTTAGACGGATTCAACCTTAGTGAAGATTCAATTTACCGGGACTATTTGTCAAAATGGTAAAGCAATAACGAAGTCGATTATACATTTTTTACGGTCAAAATGTGAAAAATAAAACAAGAAATTATAAAAATACAGTCTAAGGGCGTTTTTCCACCGCTGCCGTTACCGGGATGTCACCGAGAACGAGATGACGGTGCCGAAGTAGCGGTAAATACACTTACTATGGCCGCGCGTCCATCGCACGTCCGCAGCCCGAACGCCGTCATCCCGGCCGCCGATGTTACGAGTAGTTCGGCGTGACTGCTAGAACTCATTCGATCTTGTCCACACACTGCCGTCGCAACGCTTTTTGTTTCGTCTATCATGTCGAGTTTGGTCACGGTGGACACACGATCACCATCACCGGGACTTCACGTTTGGTTCTCAGTGACGTCTCAGTGACGGCGGCGGTGGAAAAACGTGCTTAGAATTAGGCATTATTACGGAGCAAAATCCAAGATCCAATGAATGGCCTTACCTCTTTTTGCCATCACTCTCCAACACTTGCAGCTTGTAGTAAGAGTTCTTCTGCGCGACGACGTCTGTCTGCGACAGTACGACGGTGTACTTAGTGCCGTCGTAGTCTGTGTATACATGAGCTTCATCCTGTAGCTTGGATGCTGGGTCTACCGCTGTTCCACCTGACAAAAGAATCATATTTTGCTGTTTTTAAGTCTAATTATGTGATTCTGGCATTTGGCGTATTTGTCTAAATATTCGCGTTACCTAGGTAATACAAAATAGACCTTATTTTTATTGAAACCAAGTTAATTTTCTATTAATGAAATAAAGTGAATATATGCGCAAATACGGCAAGTGTACCATCCACATTTCCAATGTATTTAACAGCGCACAAATCGAAATTAATTATTATTTACTATATTTATATTTTAACCCCTTACTAATAAACGTATTATATCAGATGAATAGTTACACACCGATTTCTCTCTTTCAGTCGTCAGTACTTTGACTTTCGAACGAAGAAGTCAAAGCATTGTGTAACTATACAGTTGCTATACAAAGTTTATTAGTAAGGCGGTATTGTATATGCTGTGCATAATAAGAGCATTCTATTAGTATTGAGAATTTCTTTGTGGGAAAATTTGATTACACTTTGTACCAACAAGGGATCGAACTTAGGATAACCAGTTGCACATGAAACCACTGTGCCAAAAAGAAAGTTAAAGGCAATATTTTTACAATGAAAACCTTAGTATATTTTCGTAAAACGGATATCTCTCTTGATCGGATAATGGTTGCTTTAAGCAATACAAGAACACATATCACTAAGATAAAAAAAAACATTTTGATAATATGATGATTATGTATGATGAATGAATTCACATTAAAAAAAAAAGAAAAAAAAAAATACCTTGTATCTTCAACTTCACAGCCGATTTCGATGATTTAACATACAAACTGCCAGATTTCGGAATAGACTTTCCATCCAAAACATCTTGGGGAACTCTAGTAGCTGGCTATAAAAAAAATAAAAAAAACAACACTTATACTCATTTTCCGAAGGGGACATCAGAGGACAAGCAGAGGACATCACAACAACATTTCGCCGGGCACATTATAACCACCAAGTAGAAACCAAATGTAGATTTACAATTAATAATAATTCTGGTCTAAAACTTACATCAGATCCCCAATCAGCGATGTTATTTTCTTTTACAAGTTCTAATGACTTGGAAATAGTACCATCTTGCTTAATTAAATCGAGGAATGATTCCTCAACAACCTGTAACAGAAAAACTGAATAGTACTACCACATAATATGTTTGAAATTGTTCAATGTTCCAATTTTCATGTGTTATTAACCGGTTGAATGGCGTAATTACAGAAAAAATTACAAAGCCATTCACTCGCGTGGATCCACGTTCCATACGAAGAGTAGCACATACATAATCCATGCCAATGTGGTTAAAAACTGAAAGCTCATCTGCGCGATTGTGGCACTTTTATAATGTTAGCACTGTCATTAAGCTGTTGTTATAATGTTTCTATTATTGTTCAGTTTCAATTTTTTTTTATACGATAAAAATGTGCGCGAAAGAGCTGATTTGAAGTGATAGGAAAATTACTGGCTTTCCAATTTTATCTTTGCAGAGCTTTCTCCCATAGTTTTGAAATAAAAGGATCCCCGTATTTATGCAATTAACAGCTACGCAAAGGGTTGTATTAAATAAAGAAGTAGCTTGTTTACAAATAATGTATTTAGTGGTGACAGGCAGCAGTCAATTCTGGATCTACGTAGTGACATCAGAAGTGATCATTTGGCAGTTTTTATCCCCATTTCTCCAGTGTCTATCGGTTTATAAAGTTACCATTGTGAAATGGCTAAACTGATTTTAATGAAAGTTGATACAAAAGATAGCTCAAGACCTCAGGGCATGCTGAAGTTTGTATGAAAAAATAAGATATTCACGCAGACGAAATCGCGAGCAAAGCGCAAGTAAGTTATAAAGTAGTAAGTACCTCAATATCCATAGACTTAATTTCCTCCATTTTGTTGGGCATCCTTTCCACATCTTTCTTAGTGGACACCACAGCGACGGTGGTGGCAGTCGGCTTGCTAACCACGAGACCGCCGAGCTTCAGGATACGTTTCTTAGTTTCTTCCTTGTCCTTCAACTTGCCATAAAGGAAGAACTGCAGGTTCTTCAGTGGTGGCACTGGCATTTCTTTCTTGACGCTATGAATAATAAGTAAAAAGTAAGTCTACAATTTATTGGCTCTAATTGAAGATTTTAGAGAGTAACAGAATCATTTGTTGCTCTCTAAATCTTTTTATATATCTTTAATAGTTTTTGTCATCATTGTTTTATATCCTGTGCATTCATATTCTAGTACCTTTCTGAAAATAAGGGTGGATATTATGTTGTACTTTAAAAAAAAGATTTTTGTGCTGGTCATTCCGGATATTAGCGCGTTCAAACAAACTCTTCAGCATTATTATTAGTACAGATAGTATCACAAAATTTTCTGCATCTTATCTACATGGTTCTAATATTATTTTAAATTAACTTACGTTTCAGTAGCCTCATTTTTAAGAACAACCAGCAGAGGAACCCGTTCAGATTCGAATAGTCGCACGTCAGTCTTGGGCTTATATCTCTTGAAGATACTGCCGTCTTTATAGGCATTTGGTACAATCATAGGCGCTCGCTTAGGATTCTGAGTTACATAAGAACACTTCGTCCATTCCGTTAGGTTACCTATAGATGAAATCAACATTTTAATTTATATTGAAGTGTAATAGTATAATCTTAGTTTCATCATTATTGGGTATTTATTAGGGATTTCTCGAAAATTACAAAAATATAAGTAAAAATAATTGTATAAATATCTAAAAAATAAAAATGGCGAAGATATAAGTGTTTTAGAGACTCCTAGACAGAGCCCGACCGGCACTGCCAGCATCTGACGTCATAGGACAGAAACTCGATGATTTTTCGAGTCGTAAAACCGGGCGAAGCAGTGGCGGGTAACAAGTACAAGTATAAAATAAAGAACTAATGAAATGAAGTCACCTGTGCATTTATAACCAAAGGTGTCTAACACCAGCTGGCCCTGCTTGCACTCTGGGCATGGCTCGAGAATTCCGAACGCCATGCAGTCAGCAAGACGGTCCAAACGCTGAAACAAAATCACACTGTATGTTTAACATGTTTATGAAGATTACATGGAGTAGAGTAGTATCTAGGCCCCCAGTGGGGAAGATGCTGCTGAAACGGAATGGTAACAATCATCAACATTTCAGAAAAAAGAAGTCCACTGTTGGACAAAGGCCTCCCACAAGTACCGTCACTTCAACCGGTTCTGTGCTTCTCACATCCAACAAATTCCTGTGGCTTTCATAAGGTCATCGGTCCACATTGTGGGAGGCCTTCTAATGCTACGTCTTCCGGTACACGGTCATTACTAAAAAAAATGGAAACAATATCAGAAGATTTTCTATTACCAATCAATCAAATGATCCTATAGTTAGGTAAGCAGTAAGGGTGCTTACATAAAGAAACAGGTTTCCGGTGCAGGCGAGTCTGTGCGCGTCGGTAGCGCTCACACATAAAGAAATAGATAAAACATGTAACCATTTCCTTCTGAAGATCAACCTGTAGAGACCTGTACCGGGAGTCGAGACCGAAAATCCGCTTCTTCATGTATGCACCATAAGGGTCCGTTCACACAGACCGGCTCGGAGAGGAGAGCAGATTCTTATCACGTTGAAAACAGAGTTTTTAATATTTGTAGTAAGGTTTATTTTTGCATGTGCACTGCTTTTGTCATTAAGAATGCTTGAACGCGCTTGGTGTGAAATAATAAGAGGAGCTGACCGGCTCCGATCGCGTACTTTTTCTCGTTCGCACAGCTGTTCGGCCCCGATTGCATGCTCTTTCTCGCTCGCGCAGCCGATCGGCTCCGATTGCGTGCTCTTTCTCGCTCGCACAGCAGATCGGCTCCGATTGCGTGCTCTTTCTCGCTCGCGCAGCCGATCGGCTCCGATTGCGTGCTCTTTCTCGCTCGCGCAGCCAATCGGCTCCGATTGCGTGCACGCCGCCCCACGCCGACCGCCATTTGCAGTGTATCCACCCGGTTCCGAGCGCATCCGACCGGCTGCGAGTGCATCCGACCGGCTGCGAGTGCATCCGACCGGCTGCGAGCGCATCCGACCGGCTCCGAGCGCATCCGCTTTCAGATAGCTTCCAGCCGGTCTATGTGAAATAGTTGGCGGCTCCGCTCCGACCAACTCCAAGCGTATACGATCCGGTCTGTGTGAAAAGAAAAATGCGCGCCGATGCTCTCCGAGCCGGTCTGTGTGAACGGACCATAAGGCTTCTTTCTTTTTCAAAGTCTATTCGAATATTTAGTAAAATAAAATAATAGAACAGGTAACAGATATGTTTAACAAACCTCTTCTTTTCCAATAGGTATTTCTTGTGAATTTACTTCAAGTAATTCTTCCAAATCATGCTTTGATAGCTCACTCAAGGCATTTCTATATTTAAAGTACAGTTTGTTTTGTTTCTCCAATTTCTTTTCTTTGTCTTTTTCTTCCTTTATCTCTTCTTCATTTTTGGGTTCTACTTTTAATTTCTTTACTGGAACTTCATCTGCTTTAAATGGCCTGAAACATCATTATTTATAAGTGCCCAACACATCTTTTATTTTACCTATCTATAAAATAGTTATACATAAAAAAAATTGTTCATAAAAAATCTGATCACATACTTGATCTCCTCTTTGACCATAGCTTTGTCTTCTTTCTTTAGGGTGTTGAAACCAGGCAGACTCTCCCCGCCAGCAAAGAAATGGAACTCGCCTCTCCTTTCTGCAAAGCACTTTACATGGTGCCACAAGGGCTGGCCACCATACTTACTGCCCACTTCAGTATCATACACCGTCTTAGAGATACGAACTTCATCCTAAAATACAAATAGCAGAACCAATTAAAAGAAATAAAAAACACATTCAAGGATTTTAAATAACATTTTATATTTAACACTAGCTTCTGCCCGCGACTTCGTCCCTGTGAAATTTTTTGTTCCCCCGACCCACCCCGTTGCATCGCGCTACTAGTTCGTTTTCGCTCAGCATTCTTTCCGACGTTTTGCTCGAGACCTAGGGTGATGTTAAATAGGGTACATATTTGAATTCCGAAAATTTAAATATCTACTGTTAAAATATCAATGTTCAAAACATCGAAAATTTAAATATCGAACGACCATAAAACCGAAAATTAAAATAACGTTAGTTTATATTGTCGAATGGTTAGATAACCTACGTCCAATATATCTAAAATCTAATTATCGACAAACATGACATCGAAAGGCTTAAATATCGAAGTACAGATTATCTAATGATGTAAATATCGAAGTACAGAGTATCGAATGTCCTAAATATCGATATTTATTTATATGTTGTGCTACAAAAATTAGTGACAGAAACAAATCGCTGCAAAACCGACTCCACGTGGTCTTGTCTGCCCTACCCCTAGAGTGTAATTTAAGCCCGCGTAGGCGCAGAGGGGCGAGGCGGCCCGCGAGCTGAGGCGGAGGTGGCTTTAACGCCCGCCACCGCGGCTGAGGCTTGCTGGCCGGCTGCCGGCCAGCAAGCCGAAGCTGCGGTGGTGAGCGTTAAAACCATCGACGACGATAAGCTCGCGTGGGACCGCCGGAGCCCCGCAGCGCCGGAGCCGTGACAGAAACCATGAATGCTGCATGATGCATGCTCGCTTGCACTCTGCATGCTTAAGTAATATTATTTTCACATAATAAATAACTTAAAAAAAAAAACACATTTGTAGGCCGCGCCCGCTCTTGCATCTTATGTCGACGGAGCCCCGCTACGCGGGGCCCCTATTTCTGTGTAAAGGGTTTAAAGTAACCTAACCTAACCTAACACCGGGGTGCCCTTCGCTCTCTCTTGCATCCTGCAACCATGCCTGCCTGCAAGTTCGATATTTTAACTAGTAGGTATTTTTAACGTAAATATAATGAACTAAAGTGTATTGAATGTTGACATTTTGAACTTAGGTATAATGATTATCGATGTTTTTAATCATTAGATATTTTGGGGGGGGGGGGGGGGGACAAAGCTGCTCGCGTCCATAGGATTTACCACCTTCTCCTAGGCCCACCCTATACGTGTCCCCCGGGTGGTGCTAAATGAGCAGCAACGCCGACCAACAGGCGGCGGTAAATAACCTGTCCACAGGCATTCGCAGGCCTCGGAAAGATTAAATCCCTTCCAAAAGAGCGACCACAGTACCTTGGGAAAGTGCTGTATGTATGCCCCAACTCGTAATATGAAAGTATGAATGATAACGATGTCGATTTGTCATGCGATCCGGCTAACGCCCGGCGCTCGCAGGTACCCGGGCCTGCGAGTGGGAAATTGGTTACCGAAGTCTGCGCAGGGGTAGGCAACCAGGCCCCTGTGACGGAGAATACTACTGGCAGCACTAAAAAAAATCTTATACAGCAGGCGTTTCATCCGAGCCTCTTTATTTCAAGACCTAGATCTTCCTCACTTGGGAATAAACCAAGCACAACCAGTACCACAAAGGAGAAAGATTTACCTCTCACACCACCAGCGACAATCACCATAGAGGGTGACGACAATAGCTGTCCTCCCACATGGCAAAGAATACCCACCCAACGCAACCCAAAAAGAAAAAAGCTCTCGAATAGCCCACCTTCTACAGACGGAGATAAGAACCCATCACAGAACTCGCAGAGCTCTATTAATACTTCCAACAGATACAGTGGACTCCCAGTAGACATACCTGATGAATCCGCTGAACCAATGGAAAGTCAAGACCATACCAAGAAAGTTAGCAAACCACCACCAATAATCCTATATGGTATTACGGACATATCAAAACTGACAGAACTCCTGAACAGTTCTGTACCAAACGACACTTACACCTATAAAATAGTGAACAGGAATCAGTTGAGAGTAATGGCGCAAACAAATGAAGCGTACAAGTGTATCATAGACCTAATTCGAAAGAATGGGCTTATAGGACATACATTCACTCAGAAAGACAAGAGGAGTTGCAGAATCGTGATTAAGAATCTGCACCACACAACTCCAAAAGAAGCCATTGTAGAGGAAATAGAGAAAAGTGGGAATAAAGTCAGAGGGGAAATCATATGTGCACTCTCGAGAAGAAACAAGAAGCCACTGAACATGTTTTTCGTGAATGTAGAACCTGGCCCAAATAACCCTGAACTTAAACGCATAGATTCTATATACCATACAAAAGTGACGATAGAAGATCCACGAAAAACAAATGAAATTCCTCAATGCGCTCGATGCCAACAATATGGGCACACTAAAAATAACTGCATGCGCCCCTACCGATGCGTTAAATGCGCAGAAGGACATAGAACCATAGACTGCCTAAAAAAAGACAGGAATACACCAGCTACCTGTACACTGTGCCTTGGAGACCACCCTGCTAACTACAAGGGGTGCCAAGTGTACAAGGAGATTCGCGCAAGAAAAATTTCACAGCTACCTCACAAAAAAGTTCCATTACCAAATATGAAGAATCCAAGAAACAACACTGTCCCGTTTTTAATGGATGACTTTCCACAACTACAGCCAAGTAGCCACTCTAGACAACAACCGCCTAATCTACGCAATCAAGACGCTGGATACACTACACACTGGAACAAAAAACAAGAGAACATACAATCTCAGCCAACAAGTTCAATAGAACAAAAAATAACTAAACAATCAGAGAAGATAGATATTCTCATACAACAAATAGGCACCCTAATGGGACTCCTTACGACTCTAGTTGCCCAATATAAGAAATGAAATTCCTACGCATCGCAGCATGGAACGTAAATGGACTGCCTCCTAATAAACAGGAAGTAGAACTTTTCATGAAACACAACCAAATTGATATTCTTTTAATCTCAGAGTCACACATGACTGACGAAAGAACCATCCTTATGAAAGGATATAATATACAATATGTAACATAATTAACGCAAGACCTCATACACCCCAATTAGAGTATTGAGTTAAAATCATAATACAATGACCAAAACTAATTTTTTTTTAACTAACTATTATTATTAAGAAAATCGTGTTCACCTTACCATTACTTATTGCATTTAAAATTGAACCTTATTACCTTTAAATAAGATTTAATTTTCTTTGGCTCAATCGGCGGTCAGTATGGCAAGAAAACATAAATTTTGAAAAAATACCTATATTAAAACTTACTGATATCGATTCAGTAGTCAATTATGAACAAACTACTTTCAGGACTTGCGTTTATTCTGTTACACATTGTATATTACACTAACCATCCTGATGGAACATCGCACGCTGGGACTGCAATTATAATAAAAGAAAGTATAAAACAACACCCTCTTCCAAACTTTAAACAATCATACCTACAGGCTACTATAGTGTCGATAGACGACTGGCAGGGCCCACTTAACATCGCTGCAGTGTACTCCCCACCTCGGCATCGAGTTGATGAACAAATGTTTAGCGATTTTCTTAACACACTCGGTGGCAGGTATGTCGCTGGAGGGGATTGGAACGCCAAAAATATCCTGTGGGGCTCAAGGCTGACCACAACTAGAGGCAGAGAGTTGAAGAAGGCAATTGACTCAGATTCACTCAATATACTGACTACAGGAGAGCCAACTCACTGGCCATCTGATCCCAACAAAACACCTGACCTCATCGATTTCTTTGTTACCAAAGGAATGTCAGGACTGTACACAAAAGTCGAATCATGCCTGGATGGCAACTCCGATCATACACCAGTAATATGCACACTGAGTACCACAATTATTTGTAAAGAGCCCCGCGAGACGCTATACAATTGTAGAACTGACTGGGCCTCATTCCAGAACTATATAGAGGATAATACCAACTTGCATATACCTCTTAAAACAGAGGAAGATATAGAAAATGCAGCCTGGTATACAACTAACCTGATCCAAAAAGCCGCTTGGATGTCCACTCCATGTATAAAATACGGTCATCAGAAACAGGATTATACACTAAAAATAAGGGAAACGATAGCTGCAAAACGGAAACTGAGACGACAATGGCACACAAGCAGGAACGCACATGACAAAAGAGCCCTCAACAAAGCACAAAAGGAATTAAAGGAAATGCTTAAAGAATACGAAGACGCCACTCTTCAAGACAAACTAAAGACTTTATCACCTTGCAAAGCTGACGACTATTCTTTATGGAAAATAACTAAGTCACTAAAACGGCCACAAGAACACATGCCTCCGTTAAGACAGCCAAATTGTGAATGGGCGAGAAAGCCTCAGGATAAAGCCGAGCTATTTGCTGAATTCCTCAAAGATGTATTCAAACCAAATGAACCCGACATCATACATCCAGATGAAGAAATTGACGAAATCCTTGACAGTGATCAGCAAATGTCTTTACCGTTGCGATTTTGTACCCCAACAGAAGTTTCAAAAGCCATTAATAACTTGAAGAAGAAAAAGGCACCAGGTTTTGATCTGATTACATCAGAAGTCCTTAATCAACTACCGAGAAAAGGAAAGGTCTTGCTAACCATACTATTCAATGCCGTGTTGAGACTACACTATTTCCCTTTCATCTGGAAAGTCTCAATCATAAATATGGTAGCTAAACCTGGAAAGCCTCCTACTGAGGTTTCCTCGTACAGACCAATAAGTCTTCTTCCTTTGCTGTCTAAACTGTTCGAGAAGTTATTACTACAGCGATTGTTACCTATACTGGAGGAACAAGGGACAATCCCAGAGCATCAATTTGGTTTTCGAGCACACCATGGAACGACAGAACAAATACACAGAGTGGTCCACACAATCCGACAATCCTTGGAAAGAAAGGAATACTGTTCAGCTGCTTTTCTTGATATACAACAGGCATTCGATCGAGTATGGCACAAGGGCCTCTTGTGTAAACTAAAGACCTGTTTACCACACACCGCATACATGCTGCTCAAGTCTTACTTGGAGGACCGAGCGTTCAAAGTTAAATCTGGAGACTGTCTATCTTCACTCTATCCCATAGAAGCTGGAGTACCCCAGGGTTCTGTGTTGGGCCCTGTTCTGTACATAGTCTACACTGCTGACCTACCCACCTCAGAACGAATTGTTACTGCAACCTATGCTGATGACACTGCAGTCCTATCCTGCGATAAAGACCAGATTAGAGCATCCACGAACCTCCAAGAACACCTGAACAAGATTGGATCATGGCTGAAAAAGTGGAGAATCAAGGCTAGTGCTGCCAAGTCTGTCCATATTACCTTCGCCCTAAGAAGAGGAGACTGCCCACAAGTAAAACTCGGTGAAGACGTTCTGCCACAGAAAAGTACTGTCAAATACCTAGGTATGCACATCGACAGAAGACTTACATGGCGTGAACATATAAAAACCAAAAGGGATCAAGCAAACATAAAACTAAGAAACATTTACTGGCTCATAGGCAGACAGTCATCACTAAGCTTGGAAAATAAACTTCTTATTTATAAATGCATCCTTAAACCTATATGGACATATGGTATAGAGCTCTGGGGATCGGCAAGCCACTCAAATATTGAGATACTACAGCGCTTCCAAAATAAGGCACTAAAAACCTTAAGTAGTGCACCTTGGTTTACAAAAAACATTGAAGTACATGAGTACCTACAAATCCCGACTATTAAGGAGGTTGTAGAAAGATCCTACAAGAATTACAAGGAAAGACTCCAACGTCATAAAAATGAACTCGCTGTGACACTTCTAACGTCCACAGACTCTACCTACAGACTTAAAAGAGATCGAATAGCGTCAATCTAACCAACACTGATAATTTTAATAACGAGATGACGCATCGCTGGGTGTGAACAAACTCGAACTGCCTAGTCAAGGAATAACCAATCTGATTAAAGCTCAAGGGCTGATTGCAGATAGAAGGAAGAAAAAAAAAAAAAAAAAAAAAAAGATATTTTTATAAATCGGCATTTCAATTTTAGACATTTTATGCTTAGGTATAACAATTTTCGATATTATGATATAACCGATATTTAAATTTTCGATGTTTTGAACGTTGACATTTTACACGTAGGTATTTTAATGTTCGACATTCAAATATGTACCCGTTAAATATTCTATAACCTTTCTCAAGAATTGGACTATCAAATGCAAATAGAATTTTTGTAATCTGCCCAGTACTTCCAGAGACCAATGCATATTAGTATAGATATACAGGGTTATTGGAAAAACGTTAACAACCTCTTAAGAGGTCATTATACTTATCATTATGAACAACTTTTACCTACTGTGGGACCAAACCTTAAATCGCGAAAAAAAATCAGCTGTTCCCTACATTTATCTATACTAATATTATAAAGAGGTAAAGTTTGTAAGTTTGTATGTTTGTAAGTTTGTATGTAGGGGGTAATCTCTGGAACTACCAGTCGGATTTGAAAAATTCTTCTTGCATTTGATAGCCCAATTCTTGAGGAAGGCTATAGGCTATGTAACATCACGCTATGACCCTTAGGAGCCGAGCAAAAAGTAAAAAAGAACGTTAAGTGATAGCGCGGGCGGGTGATGCGATACGACGGGGTGGCTCGGGGGGAAACAAGAAGTTTCACGCGAACGAAGTCGCGGGCTGAAGCTAGTGTTCGTATAATTCGTCAAAATGTAGGGAACATCTGATTCTTTTTTTCGCGATTTCAGGTTTGGTCCCATAGTAAAAGTTGTTCATAATGATGAGTATAATATAATGACCTCTTAAGAGGTTGTTCATTTTTTTATCCAATAACACTGTATATATCATCTGCTAAAAGAGGATAGTATCCTTATTGAAGCCTGTTTTTGTGTTCTTTTTCTAGCAACGGAGGATTTTTACATACCTAAATAATTTAAATTATATGTTTTTGAAGGTTAATGTAATTATTGAAACAGTATGTGTATTAGAATACTCTTTCATGTTTGTGATTATTATCATATAACCTGTGTTTATTACCTTGTATGTACTTGTCATACAAAAAAAAAAAATTTTTTCTTACCTTACATATTTTAATATCACAATGTTTACAAGTAGCTCTGCTACTCTTGGAGTACTCCACAAGGTAATCTTTAAGTGCTAAATTAGTAGATTCAGCAATGGCATCGCCAGCACCATCATCAGCGGCCCTCTTCTTGGATTTACCTTTACCCTTAGGTTTTTCAATTGGCATTACTATTCCAGTCGAATTTTCTATAATCAAAGATTTTTTTTGTTGTTAATAATCTGCAAAGGCAAACCTTAACAGTACACCAACATTTCGCCAAATATGTTTGTTGCATGTAGAGGAGAACCAAAAGCAATAATAAGGTGTAGTAATCAATCATTTTCGCTTAGTGTTCTTTCTGACTTTTATAATTTAACTTGGCTCCTAAGGGTGCTGGCGTGATGTTAAAGAATTGGGCTGTCAAATGCAACAATAATTTTTCAAATTCGACTGGTTGTTCCAGAGATTAGCGTGTTCAATCAATCTCTTCAGCTTTATTATTAGTATAGATATAGACTGTAAAATACAGATATCTGATAAAAAGCAGCATTAAGTGCAGTGCAGTAGATAGTTAAAACAATGTTCAATATCTGATAACATAATAATTATATTACAGTGCTTATTGTATTTTCCAAATGAATGGATAGTTCCAGAATAAAATATAATGTCACCATACCCATAATCGATTTAATTCTCTTCTGATCGACAGCCTTGAGTTTATTAAAGTTTCCAATTTCGCTGGCAGAATTGGGATGTTGCTTTCTGAAGAAACAGTCTTCATGATGCCAGTTTGGTTGCTTACCATCAAAGAATGCAGACTGACAAGAACAGAAAAAGAAAAGATTAAGTCTCACTAAATAATGTTAATGTGTTGTTGCTGTGTTTTCAACTGAGGAAACTGAACATTTGTTTCTTTAGTTTGATTTATATTTTATACTAGTTGACCCGGCGAACTTCGTACCACCTCAGAATTAAATAATGTGACAAAGTTCAATAGACGTGGCGCCATCTATTATCATAATAACGTTATTGTTAATTCCTTGGGAATGGCACTTTTTTCGGGATGAAAGGTACCCTATGTCCGTTTCTGTACATCTGACAACATTTATGAAAAATTTCAGGATGATCGGTTCAGTGGTTTAGGCGTGAAAAGGTGACAAACTTACTTTTGCATGTGAGGAGTGTCTGTTCAAAAGGCCCTATTTCCCTGTCGAATGAAATTAATTTTTATTTTTTTCCCCGATACTGTTACTTAAATCCCATCCATACTTGATAAAATTCTGATCGAAAATCGAGTACTTATATCCAATTTAAAAAAATCTTACAGTTTGACATTCCGACCAAAAGGTCTTATTTCTCATACAAACTATATTTTATTGAACAATTTTTTTTTTTAAAGTAATTAAATCTTGCCATACATTATTGCCTGCCGAAAATTGAGTTAGTTCGATTCATAAGTGACCAATCAGAAGGTCTTATTTCTAGAATATTCTGATCAAAAACACTTATTTATGGTAATTCCGATCATAATGTCCTATTTCCAAGTCCTTATAAAAGAAATACAGAAGAAAACTAAAAATAAAATGTACAGTAGGCTGCAAAAGTGCATGGGTAGTACAGAAACAAAATCGTATGAAGCGAGAAATGACGCCATCTAGCGTAAAACCAGTTAACGACTAACAAAATTTACTTATGCTGTTATTAGATGGCGTTGCTTTGCTTTATATGATAAAATATTTTTGCAGTTTCTTTTTGTCTCTTAAAACATTCAAACAATTTATAATTAATAGTTTCTTTTAAAGAAAATTGATCCTAATTATTAACCTACTATGTTAAAATTTAATATCAATTTATAAGTAGGTAGGTATCTGATTTTGTAAGTTTTAGTTTTCAAACTTGAGAGGGTAGGTTAAATATGGATTTATAAATAATTGGTAGGTGGTATGAATAATACTTAGATCGAAGATTTATGACAGCTCAATTGATCGTTCGCTAAGTTCATTTCGATTACCTCGTTCGAGTGCCTTTTGTTCAGTTTTTATTTATGATCAGGCGGATTACTTATTTTACCAAAACGAGCACGAGTTATAATATTGATTTCGTTACAAGAGCTCAAATAATTGCTTTGAATAATCAAGCCAAAAACTTGTCAGAAATAACCAGAGACCGGTGTAAACGTAAGTAGTTTTATTTTTACACTTTTATATTAAAAACTGCATTATTTTTTTGTTACTATACTACATAATAATCATTATTGGGTATTATATATTTCTGTTTTATTGTTGCAGAGAAAAACAGTTGTTCTTTGAGTACGACGATTTGAAGAGGAGGGTTCTTTGAAACACCATCAAAGAACTGGTAGACCACGACTTATAAAACACATTGCAGCATCAAACCATGATAAGGCAGTATGAAGAAAATGGATTTCTGCCGCCGAACCACTATGCTGGTTTATTTGACACAAGTTTTGACACGGAGCAAGGGTTTCACAGCATGCCTCCGCGGCATGCCGCGGAGGCATGCTGTGAAACCCTTGCTCACGGAAAACCATAAAAGGGCAAGATTACAGTTCACTTTGGATCACATAAACTTCGATTGGAGTAATGTCATCTTTACAAATGAAAAAACTTTTAAGTCCAGTGAACACGGACGCTTATGTTTGTGGTGTCGAAATAATACGCGATACACAAGTGGTTACGTAGCTACGAGCTAAATAATTATACTTAGATAATATTATTTATATTGACTGGAGACCTGGTTATGTGTGTATAAACTATAACTTACGTATTTTTAATAATTTAAAAAGTTATGAACACTTTAAGTTTAAACTACATAGTTTTTAGTTTTTTATGTTGCCTACTAACCATTTGATATGTTTTTGTGCAATTTTGTAGTTATTAGCCTACTTATTTAGTATCCATTTAATCCGTTTGACCTTTGTAATAAAATAACCTTGTCTCCTGTTTGTTTTTATTGAGGTTACATAAGCTTCAATCCTCTTTCCGATTTTGGAAACGAATACTTAAGCTATCGCCTCAATAACCTCATAATATTATAATGTTATACCTATAATATTTAATAAACTGACTATTAAATTTGAATAATAAACTGTAAGAAATAAACCTCTATGATTTTTTATAGTGCCTTTTTTTGCGAGCTCACAAGGCGAGCCTGTTTACCTGCGATGAATCTGCTCATTTTTCCTGTTGCTAAGTAACTACCTACCAATTCGAATATTAAATTAATTATTAAAATACCCACTCGTTAGCTTAATAAATATATTCCTATCGGTTTCTATTATTATTTTTATCATTTAAGCTACGTATCCTGGTAATTGTAATGTAATAATTAGATAAATGTATTAGCCTTGTAATTCCTTCGTTTCTTCCTAACTCCTTACTTACGTTTCGTAAATTAGTCATAGTTGTGAAGAAACCAACGCCATCTAGTTTATTTTCGAAAACTTGAATTCAAACGTTCACGGGAAAATAGACACTAAGGTACCCATGCAATTTTGCTGGCGACTGTACATGTATATCAATTAGCCTAATCTGCGTTAAATACAATAATAAAGATTATTATTATATTCCATTAAACAATGTAAGTAGTTTTTATTGTTTCCTGTAAAATTTGCTTATCATAGAAATAGAAAACCTTTTGAACAGACACTCCTCATTTATAATATTAGTTATTAAGATAATTTATGTCAGTTTGTAACCTTACAAACTGACATAAACCTACATTATAGGCCAACCTACATACGTATATTATAGGCCTTTACAGCCTGAAATAAATGTTCATTATCAGTGTTACTTTCATCTGAATATACATAATATATGTCTACACATAATATGCGCATTGACATGGAGTTGCAGACACCAGCCCGTTTTACCTATTACCTTACTGAACAATAATTTGAAGGGATTGTTATTAATAAGTGAATGATATTTACATAGCAAGTAGTGTTATATGAATTTGTGTGGGGTAGGTACAACAAGAAAGTAAAAAATATTTTTTTTTTAATAAACCAACACTTTAAAGTGAAAATAACTTTAATTTCGGAAGTCTATGTCAAAAAACGAAAATGAACCAACAACACCGTCTTCCGAAATTAGTTATTTTTCACTTTTTAGTTTTTTTTTTAGAAAGCATTGTGTAAGTAATTTTATTAATGTACGCTCCGTTGAAGAATAGGAAAAGGTGTATTTATTTATCTACTTATTTATCAAATACTTATTATAAAATACACAGCAAATGATGTTACTTTCAGGGAATAGAAAAGCAAGCCATCTATGGGCAGAGCACGCAAAAGCGCACCCACGGCGCAAACAATGACAAAAAACTACGTATCAAAAACAGTTGATATGTTGAGAAGTTGATATGCAAGAAATACGTATCGTTAACTGGATACGTATTTCTTGCATATCAACTTCTTATATTCATTAAAAATTCAAAAACAAAAATTTCCACCAAAATTAGGTAACAATCATAGTTGTTGAAATTCACTCTGATCATTAATTATTGTGCAATTTCATCTGGTTCATCTTAAGAAAAAACAATTTAAGTTCAGTTTTGAAGCCATTTAGTCTGCTGTTATCATAGTCATTGAAAACGCACGAATTGCTTCATGGAAAACAACATCAAATATTAAATTAACGGTTGCTTTTCAAATCTTGTTTGAGTGACTAACCTGCACCATGACGGCAATACGTAGGGCCCCCTGATCAATTTTTTGTTTACATCCTTTACACGAGGCTCTTCCAGATTTCGCATATTCGGCTTGAAAAGGTAAATCCGTCATTTTGATGGGTATGCGGTATTCACCTATTTATCTAAATTTAGTATCCAGTATTTTTCTTCTTCCCGAGCACGTACGAAAAATTTTCAACAAAGTAACAAACTGAGCGACTTCAAACCGCAACAATCAAAAAGTACTCTGTGAACCGCAAATCAAAACCTGCAAGTGTAAACTTGTTTTTTTGACATTTGATTAGAGGGAGAGGACTTCAAAGGATGATGGCGACCTTGGCACCTGTTGCGTATAGCGACATAATATATTTAAAAAAAATGCTTTATTGAAGTTATATTAAAGAATCTAATTCAATATTTTTTAGAACTAGCAGTATGTCTGTAAAATAAAAATAAACATTTATATTTTTAAGCTTAATAAGCCGATATTGATTCGGAACGCGCTCAAAATCTCGCTCCATATGTTCCGTTGTACGTTATCTATCCCTCCATTAGGTGTTTAAAAGATTTTTAATAGTATATCTAGCCATAATAATGTTTTGTTTATATCAGAGTTTATATTTTATAATATTACATTTAGTGTTAAATACTGAGACTGTTTAACAGACAGAAAAAATATTTAATATGCGATGACATTTTTTTCCCGTCTAATGAAACGCTTGACTGACAAACTGACATTGCGAATGATCAACTGTCAAAAGACTTAAAAGTCAACTCAATACTTTCCCTCGCTTCGTTGTGATTCGCTTTTACACGGTTTTGACTCCTCCTGATTAGTGATTAGGTGCGTACTAGACCCTCTGCTTTCCTACGGATACCGATATTTGTTCCTTTTTCATATGTCAAAATCAATATAACCTATAATTAAAAAAAAAACTTAAATAAAAAAAAACAGTAAGTTTTTAGTGAACATTTGTTTTTAAAATAGCATCACAGCATAATAATCTAGAAGAATTCGATAGTAGTAGCAGTATACGTTAAAAAAATATTGGTGCCAGGCATGAATGGAATGTCGCCATTCTCCTTTAGTTCTAGAGGGCCTCAACTCAACTCCTTTTCCTTTTTGGTTAGTCGATTTTATCCCGAGTACTTTTATAAATATTTTATCTAAAACGGGTAACGTAAAGTAACGTTATTTTTAAAGGACATGGTCAAACAACTCACTGATTCTTACCCAGTATTATGATAATGGTAAACGTTCATGGAATTAGGTAAGAGTAAGGAGTTAAGTAATATCTGGTGTGAGTTATCTTTTCCTCGTTTAATACATAGGTACATCATTAAATTATACAAGTATACATACTATTGTATTTGTGCAATGCAGTTGAAACTCCGTACGACACTAGACTAGTGATGGGTCGTTGAAGGTTTTTCCGTCAACGAAACGTTAACGTTGAATTGCGTTTGTCAACTAGTTGATCAACTAGTTAATTTCGTCAACGAGTTAACGTGTTACGAACGTCAACTTGCATGAACGATAAACGCCTTAACGCTTAATTTACGAACAATTTGATGCAATTTACCAAATGAAATTGGATAACATTTTATGATGACTTTACCTACTACCTACCTAGGTTTACTAAATAATAATAAACATCAAATTACTAAATAAATATCAAATCTTTTATTCGTTATTTAGAGTTCAAATTATTGTCATGACTATCGCGTCGTAGCGGGAGTTTTGTAAATATAAATACAATTTACGTACGTTGAAAATAACAAAACGTTGAGTTCATATTCTCGTTTCGTTAAACGAGTTGAATTCATAAACGTCGTTGTCTCGTAACTCGTTGACGAATTCAACGAGTTGATTTGTTTATGGTCAACGTTAATCCCGTTGAAGAGACATCAACGTTGATTCAACTAGTTCGTTGATTCAACGCCCATCACTACACTAGACCAGAGACCATAATATTATATACTCCTAGCGGAGCAATTGACCTTCGGAATTTGTGCATACCCACGGGCGTTGTGCATGAAGAGCATACCATGAAGGATCCCTATCAAAGTTGAGCAGTTAAGCAGCACTGGCACGAGCACTTGCCGATTGATCGAATGTTGCGATGAACTACATTTTATAGCTATCTGTAGAGTAAACGACCGCGACGTCATGTCAACTGTCAAACCAAACAAGATGTCAAACTAATGTCAACATAATAATGTCAAATTGTCAATCGTGCTCTGGATGTTTTATTTTGTGAGAAAGGAAATATTATTTGAGGCGTACAGAAGATAGATAGATGAATCTAATAATATTGAAATAAACATTTTAAAATGGGTAGTAGAAAAGAGAACTTGAAGAAATCATTGGGGATATCGGAGTACCCATGGAGCTCAGGTACGGTAATCGATGAACAATAAAAAATCAAGTATCGCGTAGAATGGTAGAACATACAACGAATAAATCAGAGACCTTCAAATACTTTTATAAATGAATAGCTGTTGTAATCGCGTATATTTTTATTCGTCCAACAAGTTTACTTCTTAATGTTATTGCGCCTCAGATGATCCTCTGTGATTTGTTATGCAAATGTTTGTGTATAAAAAGTGCCTATACGACATAATGTTATTGTAACTACATTGTAGGTAGGTTCTTCAACAACCTTGTTAACAAAGTAGATGTTAAAGTTACATAAATATATTACAACACGCAAACATAATAAAAAATGGGTTAGGAAATACTTACCATATCTACATACATGTACAACTTAGATTAATTAAATTTGGTCCACTTTTAATTATGTAAAGTAGAAAGAGCATCACATATGAGATTACTTACTCACTAAAGCTATCCTAAACATGTGCAAAGGAAATAATCAGATAGATATTCCATGTTGCAATAACCAATGTTAATAAGTTGCAACTGCATAGAGAAGTGGATAAAAAGATATTCATGCCCTGATTAGCTATAATTGTCTAATGCTATAATAAAGTTAACTATCTAGCAGACAATGGCGCCGATTCTCTTGTTCACAAACTAAACTAAAAGAGATGGCTAAAAAAAAACCCAGAATCGCCAGAAACATCATATATGCCATTTTTATAGGCATAATATGTACAACAAAAATATATAATAATATACTGCAAAAATGACGTGGTATACTAGATATACAGGGTGATTTTTTCAAGTGGGCGTGTATGGCCAAATCCGAAACTATGAGGACTAGCGAAAAGTACTCAAAGGAGTCGCGGGCTCGATTTTGATGAAAACTAAAACTGCATCATTGGATTTTTGAAAAATCTATATTTCTAGCCAGGAATCGAACCTGTTGATTTTGAAAAAAAAGACACTGTATTATTACACCATTCGATAGTGTCGCTAGAGGATCGAATTCTGGGAAGTAATGATGACATACGTCAAACTAAAATAAAGAGCTCATTTACACAAAGTAAAAAAAAAAAATCATCCTGTATAAAGATTATTAATAATAAAACATATTAAAAGATGAAGGGTATATTTTTACATTATTTTAATATATTATCATAATTATACTAAAGAGATTGTGATAAAATAAAAGTCGAGTAATCAATGTAAGTATGAATAACATAAACACACAAAGTATAATAACTTTTATACTATATGGTTTAGGAGGCTGATTTTTTGAAACCGTACTGGGTTTACTATAGTGAACCCATTTTTATACATTTCGTTGCTGGCGATTCTGGGTTTTTTGTCTATGAACTTTTAGCCATGTCCTTTAAGTTCGGTGCATCATTTTCTTTATATTTCATTAAGAAAAGGACAGGAGATAAATATTAGTTTAGTCCTGTCAAATTAAGATACTCCATAGACAATTTAGACGTGATTAAAAAATTGGCTATTAAAAATACGTCAATTTACGTCAGGCACTCACTAATTTGACAGGTCTAAACTAATATTTATCTTCTGTCCTTTTCTTAATGAAATAGAAAGAAAAAGATGCACTGAAATTAAATTTAGTTTAGTTTGTGAACAAGGGAATCGGCGCCATTATCTGTTTATTCAAAGAAAATATAGTATTCTATAATTTGAATGCCCCATGTATAATTTATCTGTAGATGAAGAAGAAAATAATACTTCACAACCTGTCCAAGTACTGAGGAGGCAATCAGATGAGGCTCGGCCCAGTGTAGCCGATATGCCTGGAACAAGCGGTGGAAACAGTGGAAATACATCTGCACTTGGTAAGTAAACTCCTGATCATTAATTTATTGTTTGATTTGTTTTACATTTTTAAATATAATCTCTTGACATTTATAGGTTATTCATAATATATCTATACTAATATTATAAAGAGGTAAAGTTTGTAAGTTTGTATGTTTGTAAGTTTGTATGTAGGGGGTAATCTCTGGAACCACCAGTAGGATTTGAAAAATTCTTCTTGCATTTGATAGCCCAATTCTTGAGGAAGGCTATAGGCTATGTAACATCACACTATGACCCTTAGGAGCCGAGGAAAAAAAAAAAAGTAAAAAAGAATGTTAAGTGATAGCGCGGGCGGGTGATGCGATACGACGGGGTGGCTCGGGGGAAACAAGAAGTTTCACGCGAACGAAGTCGCGGGCTGAAGCTAGTTATAAGATAAAACTAAAATGTTAATTAAAAAAAAATTTAAAATAAAAACAAAGGGGTTTGAAGGCTTTGGCCCTAAAATCAGCCGCCATTTTGATTTTTTTTCAGAATCGCGTTGCGCAACAAAAGTTATATATTTAGATAGAGGACACTTATACAAACAAAAAATGTTACATAACATAATATCCTAAAGCGTCAGGTTTCGGAGTTATTCACCAAAATATAAGTCGAAATCAACAAGGATTTTTTTTGTTTTTTTTTTCCTCCAGGGGCTCCAGGTAAGCATATTGAACTATTGAGGTAATAGAAACGTTATGAAACCTTTATGGAGAAGAAACAAAAGAAGAATAGACATTTTTAAATAAATAATTAAACACCGCAATTTATACTTAGTTCGTTTTTTAATCCCAGAGACTAATCTGACAAGTGTAATGTCAAACTTCAATACTAAAAAAAACGAAAACACAAAAGACTTAAATGTCAGATTAGACTCTGGGATTAAAAAACGAACTATAAATTGCGTGTGTAATTATTTATTTAAAAAATGTCTATTCTTCATTTGTTTCTTCTCCATAAAGGTTTCATAACGTTTGATTACCTCAATAGTTCAATATGCTTACCTGGAAGGAAAAAAAACAAAAAAATCCTTGTTGTTTTCGACTTATATTTTGGTGAATAACTCCGAAACCTGACGCTTTAGGATATTATGTTATATAACATTTTTTGTTTGTATAAGTGTCCTCTATCTAAATATATAACTTTTGTTGTGCACCGCGATTCTGTAAAAAAATCAAAATGGCGGTCGAAATTAGGGCCACCCTCCATACAAAAATCTTCAAACCCCTTTCAGATTGTGAAACTGAAGAATTCGTAGATGCTATTCCTCTTTATTTCCTCCTTCTGTAGCTTTGTCGATCTACTAGCAGTGACCACTAGGTCTCTCATGGCTATTGTAAAGACAGGTTGTGGACCTGATGGTATTTGAGTACTTTCTGTCAAGCAGCATGACAGGCAGCGAGGACCCACCAATAAACACTTAGTAGCCTGCAGCTTTTCATAGAGCGCTCCTCAAACTCAGCCAGTACAAAGACATCTCTTTTTGTGAGCCCATCAAACTTTGTTCACTGGCTCTCATGCACCCATTGTGCTTGGAGACCACCACCGCAATGCTGCTCACATGTGACAAAGGCTGGAAAGGTGATTACAGATAAAAGAAGAAAAAAAAATCATAATATGCCATCAAGCTTGTGTTTGTTAGTTTTTCATATCCACTGTGGTAGGACGCTACCCTGAGGGGAAAATCCCATTTTTTGGAATGGTTGTATTCTATTCTCTGTCTCAATTTGTAAAAAATACCTTTACCTAAATTTTTGACAGGTTTTGATAATGTTGCTGTGTTGAGATAGCAACCAGATTTGCAGATTTGAATACGGGAATTGGCCTTCTGAAGTGTCTTATTAATGTTATTTTTATCGTTCACTCATCAAAACCTGGAATATCATTTGATACATTTCAAATCATACCTTTCCTCAGTGTGTTGAGGCCGAGGATAGTGTCACATGACGCACATCTCCTTGCGTCAGTCTGGGTCAGAAACTGAATGTTTTTTTTGCCATCGCCCAGGTGCCGTGTTTTCTTTACCTACCTCGCGACTAACTTCATTCTAACCCACTGTTCTGTGAGCTGTTTCACCCTGTCTCTATTCCATCCATGTATTCTTGACCAGCATTTGACACTTTGTTTCCTGAGGTTTAATAGCCGTAAAGAAGGATTAACGTGAAATGTTAGGAAATGCCCTTTTTGTAATCGTAGAACGCTTTATGAATTGATGGTTTGTATTCATCATTTATTTGATTGAACGTCTGTAGATGATTCGTGGTGGGGAGAACGGAGCGGAAGCCAGCCTGTTCGTCCGGTTGGCGGGGGTGGGTATTTAGCTGCTGACTTACGACTAATGTTTAAATTGCGTAGATTAGATATGAGGCTTATAGCTCTGGCGCCGTATCGGGGAGTGTTATAAAGTCATCACCCACGCCGCCTGCACGTCAGTGATAACAGAACATGTATAAGCTGGCCCTTGTTCCATTGAAACTCCGTGTAGTAGGCCATTACCACGTGCGATCGACTGTACCACTAATAAGAACGCAGATACAGGTCGAGTCGACGAATAGTGCTCACCCTTATTTTGCTACGGAACTTGCAAAGTTCGACGGCTCACCTTTCTGCGTAGCCGTCACCACATGACGCTCACAGAATCGTCGACATCGGCTACGTTGCCAAAGAAGAAGAAAAAAAAATGGGTGGTTGGTGGCTTTAACATTTTTCATATTGTGCATGTCTAAACACATTAAAAAATAACTTGTCGAATGCAAAACCTCCTCCTTCTATCGAAGTCGAAATTCTTCTTCATTATACATATGTAGTTGTTAGACACCTCTACCTTCGCATATAAATATCTTGTAGTAGTATTAATAGTTGTGATGTTTTTGTTTGTATTACTAGGAGCGCAACAATCGCAGCCTACTTCGCCGGCCACCGTGCGCAGGCAACAGGCTAAGATGGACAGAGCTCTGTTCTGGTCTATCATCAATAACACTCCAAGGCCATCTAACGTTGGAGTAGCACGGTAATCACCGCGTTTGATTTTATGAAAGAGTTTGTACTGCCAGTAGATTTTTTCATGTATTACCACTAACACTCTTTTCAAAATTCTCTTGTTCAGTGTTAATATTGCCTGATGCAAAGCATCTCATATATGAAACCAAGAATTTGAGCACCTAATCTCATATAGCGTAGGCGTTCTTCAAACGGTACACGGTGAGTTAACGTAATCTAAGTTTTATTCAATCATTGTCTCCGTGACGCTATTGCAGCGTCTGCACGTCGTAAACGCGACGTCAACCAACGCCAAATCGTAGAGGCGATCGGCAGCGGCGGCGACCTCTCGCGTCCGGCTCTGGTTCAAGCCATGGTCCGGGGCGAGAGGGAGTGGGAGGCAGTCACCTCCTTCTGCGAAGCAGTCATGCTAGCGAAGGAGGTGGCGGGATGGCTGAGAGAGAGAGCCTCACGTCCCAGCCGCCGCGGGAGACGCTCCGGGCGTCGGGAGCCGCGTGGCGACTCCCGGCCACCGTAGGCGCGGGCCTGCGGACGGAGAGTAATGGGTAGCTCACCGTCCGATCAGGACCAGGCTCGTGCCGGACGGCGCGTACGTGTTCCACGCGCGCCTCAAAGGTCAGCAAAAAGGAAGGGGCCTGCCAGGGCCGAAGCCTGCCGGGGATGCGGGATTTTCCGAAAGGGTTACCGCTACCCCGGACCATAATGGGCTAAGGAAGGAACACGGATGGGTTTTAGTCAGTAAGAGTCTGACACTCCCTTCCGCTCCACCCAGAGCGGGAGGGGTCATTTGATGATTTCCCAACCATAAAAAAAACCCAACGCCAAATGTAGTTAGTATCTTTTTGCACGCAATGTTAATCCCCCCAACACTTGCAAAGTCTGACAGCAGAAATAAGAACCCAAATTATCTAGAAGACTTATCTAAATGGTCCTCACAAGATCTAACCATGAGTATGTCTGGACTTTAAAAGGTGTTTCTTCTCAGAATAGTCGTATAGAAAACCCCGACCTCATCTAGTTTTTAAAATACTATTGACTTATTAGTCAGAGGTGTACTTGTAATACTCGTAAACCCACAATTCGCCTGTTATGGTTAAGTCCCATGTAATAGGAAGCGAGCCTATAGCGCTCAACTGGCCACAAATCCAAACTCCTGGCTGCTACAGAGAAGTTCTAGATGGAAAAACCCAATAACACTTGCCCGACCCGGGAATCGGACCCTCATGTTCAGCAGTAGCGCTTGCGATCTCGTAGACCAACGTATCAGACGAATAAAAGTGTTTAAATAAACCTATTTACAGAAATAAAATCTTTTGCCCGCCCAGGTCCAGGTTATGCGATGTGCCTCTAACGTACGTGACGCGGCCAGCGATCCCCGCGCGCTCCGAGATACGCGACACGCGTCGCAGCGAGCGGGCGAACACGTCAGCAGCTGACATACAGCGCATCCTGGCGTTCAAGAAACTGACTCGCAACCTACACAGCTTGACACAGTGCAAACAAGCCGCCATGCAACCAACCTCCTCGCGCCGTTAGTAACCTTAGTTTGACTCTACGCTATTGTCACTCTCAGACTCGCTTGCACTACGAATCACTAAATGCGTTTAGCGTTAAGTTTATATAATCCTATTCATTGATATTTCATGGAAGTAGTCATTCAATAGGAGTATATGAACTTAGAGGGTTGTATTGATGTTTTTAATCAATATAAATCTGTAAATACATACGTTACACTCGCGAATCATATTTGGTGCAATATACAACCTGACACTGCAAATTGCAAAAAACGTAAGAAAATTCGAATTTTGCGGGCAACCCCGGCGCTTCACCCACTATTTGAAGCATCATTGTCTCTGCCATCTTCAAACGATTGACGGAAATAGAATGTTTTAAATTCGTTTAGCACTAAATACATTTCGTGATTTGTGGTGCAATAGGGCCTAAGACACGTTGGTCACCTTAATTTCTTGGCCTAAAATACATATGACGAGACATCGAAATGTTAATTTTCAGGAGTCCTTTGCAAAGGCATTTGTGATCGGTGTTTGTTAGTATTAGGTGGGAATTCCTTCTAAAAATACTTCTATTTGCTAAAATAGAACCAGACAATGCTGTTGAATGATAAAATATAAATGGTTTTCCAATTAAACCATGACACGAAAAAGTTAGTAATCACTGCGTTAAAACTATGTTAGCAATCACTGACATCTAACAGACATAAACATATCTTGTATGTAATTTGTGATTGTGTTAGTAGAACATACATAAATTGGAGCAAAAAGGCGCTAAATGAAGCCGAGTCACTTGTTCTCCCCGTCATTATGATAATTTTTTTGTTCTGGACCATACTTTGGAACCTTCTGGTTACGGAGATATTAACCTTTTGAACGCCAGAGTATAAACGTATCGCCGTACCCCTGACGCCAGGCCACTTTAACAAAACAACACACATACACTTAAAACAACAAATTTCTCGATATTGGTGGTTTATTTATATTAGTTTCATGCAATACAATATAGACGGAAGCTTAAACTTTTAAATTATATAAATAAAAACACACAAAAGTAATGATAAATTGTTTATTTCATAATATGGTGCGACCCGTGCGACGTGTATTTTGTCATATATTTGTGACGTTTGCGTTCAGGGTAAGATTTCGTTTGTCACATATATGTGACAATGGCGTTCAAAAGGTTAAAGTTCCAACTTTTTTTTAAACTTTACTTTAAATACCCCTACAGTTACTGAACATGCAGCAGCATGCACCTATAAGCACAATGTAATTTAACCGCTAATCTAAACCATCATCAGGTTTCACAGGCAGTGCCGGTTCCTCTCGAAGCCCGCTGTTTACGCCGTCGTTGCCGGCCGCGGCTTCCAATGCCAGGCCCAGGACTTACAACAACTGTTGCAGCCGGTCGCAGCCAGGCCGTAGCTCCCTGCCCGGATACACCAGGAATGGTACGTAAAAGATTAAAAATGATTTTATTTGGGACACGCACAGGAAATACAACAATAAAGAAGGAACTAACTAACAAAATAATGAAAAAAAAAAGTCCTGTGCGAGGTCAACAATCATAATGCTGCGATATTTAAAAAAAATATACCGCAGCGCTGGCATTCTGATAGGGCCCGCTGTAATACCACGCTGCAATATTTTCAGTTTCATAGTTGCATTGGTAATCGTGAAATATGATATGGCTTATTATGGGTATAAAGGGGGTGAATACCGAGATGACGACAAATAAAGATGAATGAGAAGAAGCAAAGTTGCTCCGACCTAAAAAAAACTGTGATAGGGGTAAACTTGTGGCTGTCAATAGGGAATCTTACGGAAAGCTGCAACTGCTGATGGCGCCACTTAAACATCACGTACACAAAGCAAACATTAAAAGCGCGCGGTTAAGTTTTTCGGCTTTTTTCAATATTCGTCGTCTAAACATCCTTGTTAATCCAGTAATGTTAATAATTTGAATCATTGCATAGTATGCATACAAAAGTCTTTCACCAAAACCTTCACTTTTGCATGTTTAAAAAAAAAGAGTGTTGTATTTATGTTCCCTCATCACCCTCAGCCAACCCGCCCGACGTGTTACCAGTGCCGGATCCGCAGCCGTCGTCCAGTAATCGCTACCGCACCGCGCCGCGCCCCGCGCCCACGGCCGACATCGACCCCAGCCCGCCGCTACCGGACCAGCACCACTACGTCAACGTGGAACAGTCTGACGATGGTAAGCATAACATAAACATACCGTCATCAGCGAGAAATCCACTCGAAAGCATCCGCACTTATTCACATTGATAGCTCTACGTATGGATGAAATACTCAATATATCGAACCGAAGAATGTTAAGGTCTAACTACAAAAAGCCCAAGTTGTCGGTTTTTTATTAAGAACTTTATTTTACTGGAAATAAAGTTCTTAATACTTAAACGGGTTTTGTAATTAGACGGGTAAAGTTTATGATATTGAACTTGTAAATTGGACGATATGTTGTAGATGTTGAGGCAGTGCCGCCCGATGCAGCACCAGCTGCTGAGCAGACAGATGACAACAATGCTGAGGAAGAGAATAATGAAAGTTAGTTATATATGAATCTCGGCCCACTTGCACCACAAATCACTAAATGTATTTAGCGCTGAACGAATTTAAAACATGGATCTATTTGTTTTACAGAAATAGAAGATGTCTTAAAGTCGTTTGAAGATGTCGGAGACAGAATGACGTTAAATGCATTTAGTGATTATTGGTGTAAGTAGGCCTAAAATTTATACAAGGAACTTTATACAGTAGAATTCCTTAGTGTAGTGTAAAGTTCATGTAAAGCTGTTTGGTGGCCAAGTAATCACGAAAAAAAAAACAGGCAAGAAAAATCTATCCATAGTAACGTTAGTTAATCACTAATAGGACTTGAAAAAAACAAAGGACAAAATACTGCACTGTCCATCTTTTAGAAATCCCCAATGATATTATAATTAATTAAAAAGAGGTAGAAGTGCCGTATCCTGGGGGTTTCATTTTTGACCGTATAAGGAACACAATACTGTGCGCCAAAACCAACATAACAGACGTTACTCAGGTAACCGCGAAACTTAAGTGGGACTGGGCCGAATATGTCTGATGTCAGATGACAATTGGGCTAAGAGAACCACCGATTGAGTCCAACTAAACGACGCCATCGCGGCAGGCTGAGACGAAGATGATGGGACGAGCTTGACTCCTACTGTAGGGGCTGGCCGGCACTCGCAAAAGATAGAATTGTGTGGGAAAGGAGAGAATCCCAGAATTTGATCCTTATTAGGGACACTATCGAATGGTGTAATAATACAGTGTTTTTTTTTTTCAAAATCAATAGGTTCGATTCCTGGCTAGAAATATTGATTTTTCAGAAATCCAATGATGCAGTTTTAGTTTTCATCAAAATTGAGCCCGCGACTCCTTTGAGTACTTTTCGCTATTCCTCATAGTTTAGAATTTGGCCATCCACGCCCACTTGGAAAATTCAGCCTGTATACCTCTTACAAAAAAAAAAAAAAAAAATACAAAAACTTTATTGCAGTAACTTGTGCAACTCTCTTTTTACTTATAAATAACACCATTGACTCCCTCCATGTTGATACTGTCTTGACTATACAGGGTCATAAGCCCATCACGTCTGCAGAGCTTCGCTAGCTAATTTAATTTGAACCTGTATATTATAAGATGATGCGTTTCACGAAGACGCGTAAATTATTCCAATGTATTCAATGACAGAGTCACATGACGTGCGCTCGTAAATTGCATTATCTACAGCTTCAATACCTTTTAGCGCCAACACACAATGCGTCAGCCGGGGTCATATCCCTAGAAGAAGAGGTCATGGAAGTAGATGCTGCGGACGAGACCGACAACGCTCCCGCCGCGGATGTCGAGGCCGACGCTATAGAGCCGAGTGTCATCAATGAAGGCAATGCCGTACGTATCTGCTTGCTTAGCAAATGTTCACTAGCGAAGGTTTATGACCGAAATTATGCATGCTTGGTACAGTTTTTGACATCTAAATTTCAATGCTTTGGAAGATGGTGCTTGCTAATTACAAATTATTGCCTTCTGTATAATCATAGTCTTTATAAGCGTAATGGGATTTCCCATCGGTATAAATACCTACTAAACCCCTTTGGGGAATGAATTTTCAAAAATCCTTCGTCACCTTAGTTACATACGGAACTCTTGTGCAAAATTTCACGCTTCTAGACAGCAGTTTAGGCTGTGCGTTATTTTTAATTGCCAGTGAGTGAATGGATTTAAGATTTGTATTATAAGTAGATAAAAGCAAACACCAAACGTCAAAAAATGGAATGTACTCCATTGACCGATGCAATGGAAGGCCTTGAGAGGATCATAACATTACCACGCTTCCAACGCTAAGAGCCAGTCGTATGTATACTAACAATTTATTAACGCCTGCTTTAGCAAGACAAGACGCCGTAATACATGTTTTATTTAAAAAAATGGTTGTCTCCATGGTTTATTGTTAAACTTATTATTTATTTCTCTCTTTATTGAAATCAGAATCTCAGATAATTAATTATCAATATTTGGAAATACAAACTTAATTTCGTACATGACATAGTTCAATTTCCATTGTGATCAACATTTATTTATTTAAACTTTTCGCACAAAAAGGTACAAAGGCGGACTTATCCTGGACTTTTTTATTACAAACGGTCAATAAAAAATTTACTTATTTATTTAGTAGGGACTAAAAACAGTTACATGCTACAAAATACAGAGAAATACTTAAACTAAGATATAACATACATTTAACCCACACCATTTGTCCAGTGTCGAACTTAGACAACATAAGGCTAAAGTTGATAGTTGATAAAGTGGCAAAACATGTCATGTAAATTATCTAAGATTGTGTATTCAACATTATTGCTTTGCCGGCTTCTAGCTATATCGCTTGCTAATTTTTTACAGTTACAGGACTACAAGGCTTTAAGGGTGCATAATTTGGCGCGGGAGCGGTTTTTGGCTTTCACTTATGATAGACGTGGTCCCATTTTATGCGAAGCGAATGCTAAGTTAGTCCGTGTCCTGACTTAGTGGTTCGTCAGAAGTATATAGATCCACGGCTTCCGATAGCGAGTGCTTGTTAGGGCTGGCGCAGATCCGTTGAAGCGCAGAGGAGCACGGATTTCACTGGCAAATATTTCAACCGTATATGATATAGGGCTCCATTCCAGGCTCCGTGTCCTCCGGGCTCATTTTCCTGACGCAATAGGAAAAGGAAAAAAATACAATGTTGTTCACAAATATCCGGGATCCGGGTTCTCAGAATTCTGAAGCACTTTGTCTGGGACACAAAAATAGTGCTCAAGGACTTTTTGCTACAAGAATCAAATTATTATTCCAATTCCAATCCTAAACGTTAATTCCACTCGAACAAATATCAACGTTACCTCTCTGTAAATAAAGTTGATTTTAGAATTACTTGTTCTATAATAGAACATAATTTTTTTAATGCATTTTGTTATTGCCGCGCGCGAGTCTTTGCGCCGGAATCGTGAGTAAAGTTTATACGTATACCCATATTAACACACACAGCATTTTTTCTAGGGGGCTACAAATTCTGATGAGAATGTCGAGACTTCGCAACAACAATCTCCCTTCCATGGCGTTAAGAGGAAACGGGAAAGTAAGTTATCATTTGATTATAGTAACACGTACTTAACGTAAAAATGTAAAATACCGGCCGTAAATATTGCACATCGAGTTTTAAAAAAGTTTCGCTTTATGTAATGCGCTCGCCGTCCTGTCACTCATACAGTCGCTTCACATTTATGTTACTTCTGACAGCAGCAACCGAATAGCAGCCTTAATCTAACGAAAATAAAGATCATTGCGATTTTGACAAATTTTGCAATGGCAGAAACCCATTAGCAACCTTATTGCTACGAAAATAAAAATCACTGTTATTCTGACAGTGATGCAAAATCAGAGAAACTAAATAAAATAACTGTGAACGGACTGTACCTACAACACTGCAAGGTTATTTTGGCGCGTGGTCAGATTTAACGTCGCCATCTTGTCTTTAAGAACGACGCCCCCCTATCAGTGCCAGAGCCGTACCACACGGTGCAGTGCGGCGCCGCACCGCAAAACATCTCGCCGCACTGGCGATCACACACACGGGCATTGCCACTCCGGCGCCGCACTGCTACCTACTCCTCGTCTCAAGTCCGATGTGCGTGCGATGCGGCGCCGGAGCGCACCGGAGCGCGCCGTGTGGCATACCATACGTTTTTATATGTAGGAAACCGCAGTGGCACCGCTCAGGGTCCCGTCGCAGCCGCACCGCACCGTGCGGAACGGCTCTCATTCAGGCGCGAAAATATCGTTGTAGCACCCTATATACCGCTTCGCTTCTGTACCTAATAGCATGCAGCATGAATGTCATGAAATTCTATTAATCTTACCTACTACTTCGCTACTTGTTTGCGTCTGGGCGCCCCTTGCGTGGCTCCGCATCGCTGCCAATGCGGTGAAGGTGTCGACTGCCTCGGACACCATGGCTTATCCTGCAGTAAAAGCGCAGGCCGGATAGCACGGCATGCCAGCATCAATGACATCATCCGTCGTGCTCTTGTCACCGCTGGGGTGCCAGCTGTTTTAGAACCCAATGGTTTGGCACGCGACGATGGTAAGAGACCAGACGGGATGACCATAATGCCTTGGAAGGTAGGTAGGCCTTTGGTGTGGGATGCAACGTGTGTCGACACCCTTGCGCCATCCCATCTTCCAAGCACGGTAAGCTGTGCTGGGGCGGCTGCTGCAGGTGCGGAAAACCTCAAACGGCGCAAATACTCCAATCTCTTTGGAACTTACATATTTGAGCCGTTTGGGGTTGAAACACTAGGGCCATGGGGCCCGAGTGCCCACTTAGTATTCCGAGACATCGCCAAGCGGTTGGTCGACTCATCACGTGACCAGAGGGCTGGCCTATTTTTTGGTCAAAGAATCAGCATTGCCATACAACGTGGCAATGCTGCCAGCCTTTTGGGCACGTTTCCCGTTGACAGTGATGCGGACGAATTTTTTGATGCCCTTTGATTATTTTCCCTCCCTTTTTATATACTTGTACATATTATTATTTTAAGATTGTTAGCATAATATTAACTGAATATTTTAATAAAGTAAAAGTGGATTAATCTTACCAATACAAATACAACTTTCTCTCAAAATTTCAGCAACTGATGAAAATGCCGAGCCATATTCTGTGCAAGAGTTCAACCAAGTGAGTTGTTTTTTTTTTTGTTAAAATAAATCATTTAAAATATTCATGATCATTCATTAAAACTTGTAACCATATTCATTCATTATCTTAGGCTTGGATTTGAGAAAATAATAAAATAAAATTGTTTATTATTTTTATTTCAAAATCCCTGCTTCGAAAATGTAAAAATAATTTTTTGAACATTGTTGTATGTGGTTTTTCTAGCCCTCTAGGTCAGTCGCCGGTACTATTAAACTACCTCGTTTAGACTGCCTCTGGTCTAGTGTTCGTAAGTGCTACTGCTGAGCTTGAGGTCCTGGGTTAGATTCCTAGGTCGGGCAAAGTGTTATTGGGTTTTTATATCTGTAATTTCTCAGTAGCAGCCCGAAGTCTGGAATTTATGCCGGTTAATGGCAATAGGCTCGCCCCCGATTACATGGGACTTAAACATAACTGGCCGATGTCATGTGTTGTTTTAAACTGTTGTGTTTACGTACGGTTTCATCCGTATTTAACTGTGGCATAATTATATTTTCTTCACCAATGTGCCACGCACTCTTCTGAAGTGTTACGATTGAAAAAGGCCACTGTATCATTTATATCTCCATTCTATGTATATTTATTGTAATACCAAGCATAGACGAGTCGATTTTTTTCGACAGGAAAAGTAACGCAATGGATAATGTTGAACAGTCAAAACTAAAGGAATAGTGTACTGAGCGTTTTGTTAGACTCTGACCAACGGAATTTGTCCAAGAAAAAAGTCGGAAATTTAAAAAAAAACAAGTGCTGTTAACCCTGGCTATACACTGCGTAAACGGAGTTGATACTATTTATTATTTAAGAAATATTATATATCAGTATTTCATATTTATACACGGTCAAATTAAATTAGATTGCGAAACTCTGCAGACGTGATGGTATCGATGTCTAAACACGATAAAATAAAAATGTTTGATGTTCGTTTTTGGGGGTCAACGATCGCTGGGAGTGTTGTTACATGTAGTATGAGTTGAGAAAATCTGTTTTCTTTTGTTTTATCGTGTTTAGATATCGATACTTCTGTGAAATTTACACAAAAAAACTGATTTTTAACTGATGTTTCAAGTGACTGCGGTCGATGAAAAAAAAGTCTTCAAATTAATTTCTTTTTTGTTTGTTTTATCTTGCTTAGATATCGATGCCCATTACGTCAGCAGAGTTTCGCTACCTAATTTAATTTGACCCTGTAAATAACTAGCTAATGCCCACCATGCGTTGAAATGCCTTTTTCTTCTCAGTGTTGGGACTTGTTTTTTTTTTCATAAAATTCTTTGATTTTATTTCTTATAGCCAAAATCATCCAAATTGGAAACTGACAATGTTGACAGTCCTAAAATGCTTTCATACTAAAAGTTTAGAAAATAATTCGTGTCAGCTTTTGATAGCCAAACTCTATAAAAATATGTATGTTGTATTAAATAAATAAAAATGTATTTATGGGGCCAGTCACTACTCTCTATAGTGTCATATACACTTCTTCTTAGCGTGTCGATAGAAATCTAAATGGACTCGGCCCAGAATTCGGCTATTTGTTTAGCGCAATACCAGCGTCCATCAGTTCCTGTAACGTGCAGCTGACAGGACACGCAGGACACGATATTATGTGTCCCATCGTTTGTGGAACAGCACCACATTTACACTCCAAGGCGGAGTTGTCTATGAATCTTCACCTGAACAGGTTTTCCTTGCTTCGGCTAACCTGGATCCGGAGTCTGTTTAAAGACTTGCAAGGTAACTCATGTTCAGGTGGGAGGTCTTCAGCGCGTGGAACGAACGGCTTTAGTTTTATACACTTGTGCCTTTATCACAGAGTCTCCTACGCCTGCTGGAATGTCCGGTGTGCCTTGAATGGATGGAGCCGCCCATCTCGCAGTGCCGTCGCGGCCACCTGGTCTGCAGTCGCTGTCGTACACGGCTCGCCTCATGCCCCGTCTGCCGTACTACTTTCTCGTCAGTGCGCAATAGGGCTATGGAAGGGGTATGTATTTTTTTAAAGTGGTTTAAATGTGTTTAAGTACATTCAAGTCTAATATTTTCGTCAGTTTTTTTTTAATTGTAATTATTCGTCAATCCAAGACACGGTTTTTAACACACAGTTTCTTATTTGACTGTAAAATTTTCGAAACGTTAATTAATTGTTTCCAAGTTTTCAAATTCGCCTCTTTCTTCATAGAAGGCTTCGAAGTTATAAAAAAATCTGACCAAAATCTAGTAGTGTTTATGATAAGTAGCAGGCGTGGTGGGATGGAGAAGCACGTGAGTAGCAGTTTGTATGTTCGCAGGTGGCGGAGATGTTGCGCTACCCGTGCCGGCACGGCTGCGGGCGCGAGGTGCGCCTGCGCAAGCGCGCGCCGCACGAGGCGTCGTGCGGCGCGCGGCGCTACCACTGTCCCGCGCCGCCCTGTGCGCGGCACCCGCCGCTCGCGCACCATGAGCTCGCGCATCACTTCCAGGTAACGTACGGCGCATCAAAGAGATCAAGATCGGAACTGTTATCTGTGCCTGTCACTATTACAATAAATGCTAAGCCATGTGTGTATGAAAGATTTCACACTTGTTACTATAATTTATCACAAAAATTCTTACCATCCATCTATCACCCTTCCAGTGCAAACACCTCCCGATCGTGAAGATCGGTCGGAAGCACAAGTTCTCAATGAAGGTGAATTCTGAGCAGCACGACACTTGGCTCATCATGGCGCTGGACGAGTACTTCCATTTGCGCGTGGATGTAGATATACGCACTTGGGGAGTCATCGTGTATGTGGCCTATATTGGGCCTAAGCGCAAGGCTAAACATTATACTTATGAGGTATGTTGAAATTATCATAGACCTATATTTATTCTAGATCTTTCTTAGAATAGTTTTCAACAATCTTATTCTCTCAAAGCTGAATCATTGTCGTTGCATGTCCCGAGAGCACGTCGATCATTGTAATTTCAATTTTATGTTAATGTAAATAAAAGTCACATAACGCTCGTAGTTTGCAACGATCGTCCTACAATAATTGTCGTCCAATGTGTGTGTTATAGAAAGGATGCAGACTTTTGGAACAAACGCGGCTTGCGGTAGGACTAAACTGGTAGAAATCATCACGTAACGAAAAAGCCCGTTATGCCCCCTACATGTGACTTTCTCTCTCACTCTCTCTCACTGTCTCTTTCTTTTATATATAAATAGAGAGATAGTTGTCATGGTTTTCGAAGGTGCTAATGTCGCTAATGAGGTGAAAATAATGAGGAAAAAAAAGTCCAGGATGGCGGCAGAATGGTTTTTGAGGGCGCTGAAGCTAATAGTGAGGTCAAACTGAAAATCCAAGGTGGTGGCTGCGGAAATTTTCTAATTTTTCACCATGGGTGTCGTTTTCATGGTTTTTGAGGGGGCTAAAGCAGATAGCGAGGTCAAAATAAAAATCTAAGATGACTTTATAAGAGCTTCACGTATCTTCGAATATCGCGTAAGGAGCTTCGTTCCTGACGGGGTTCCCCCGACCGCACGTTTTTTTTTCTACTGTCAGCGAATCTAGCTTTCCACTGTCTGACGATGCTCTGATATTAGAATAATAACAATAATTAATCATGCTCCATAAAACGTTCTCATTTGTGTATCCACATACTATTATACCTTTCCTTTGTAATACCAGGTCACCGTAGAAGGCCAGCACAACTCTAGGAGCCTCAAATACGCGCGAGCCACACACAGCGACCTCGAGAGCTCCTCTCTAAACGTGAGTCGCCAGGATTGCTTCCACCTCACCCTGGACCAAGCGCTCAACTTCCTTCGCTTCAAGAACAGGCACTGCGAACCAGACAAATTCTTGGATTTTGATGTTGAGATCGGCAAATGTCAAAGTGCCAACGCACAGGAATCTAAAGATGATTCCGATTCTTAAATCACACTAGTAAATATCCAGCAGAGAATAAGCGTTCTATCGATTTGTACGGCCAAGAAAGTTGTCTATCAGTTTTGGCAACATTGATGAGCAAATGAAAATATCGCTAACGTTGAGAAGTAGTTTAATGCGTGACATCATTACAATACAGCGTTAGTTATACCTATGTCAGATTATTTTTGCAAGTGAAAATATACCTTATTGTTTGTAGACGTGCCAAAGAATATTTAGCAGTGTGGTAGATTACTATATTGGCTGACTGTACTTATCATAACGCTATTGTATGAAGATAGTTGCCTGTTGGATATACAGTTATGTGATGAAGCTGTGATTGTATAATAATTGTGAAACTCTTAACAGAGCTTTCGAATATAAAATGTGGATTCAATCAGATTGCAATCTCAAAACCTTTTTCCAATTACCTATGCAATTTCTGTGTGAACGCGATTACGTAACTTGACCAAGCTTGACCAAGGCTCATCCTAGCTGTGAAGTTCTTTCTCACTCACACTGTGTCTATGGTTATGTCGTATGAGTGCGCGAAATATACCTAAATGTTTAATTAAAACTACCTGTCAGCTCCTTTAACCTTTTAAGCGCTTGGCTAAATATCAATTGCCGTACCCCTAGCGCGCGGCTACAAATCGATAAAATCAAGATAAAATAATACCTACAATAAATAAGGAGGAGAAATCGTTGTATCGATTAAAAAATAGTCAAAAAGTTTTTATCTCTATTTAATAATGGTTTTAGTTGTACCACGTAGTTAATAGGACAAAAACAGAACGATAAAATCATGCATGTTCTCTGTCGCAGAAATACGACACGAGCGGTAGGGGCACGGAAGTATGTGTCGGCGACACAAGCGGTTAAAAGGTTAAACGTCTATAATATCGTGTCGTGTTTTTATTGTAACGGCCCTCTCGTCCGAGAAAGAGATGGAGCTTTGCTAGACGAATAGCGCCGTCCCTTTTTCGCAACCACACAATGAGGGTTTCAATATACGGACCCAGTCGTGATTTTGATCTACATACACAACGCCTAGAAAATAATTAGATTTTATTTTCGTAGTTGTAGATTGCTCAGTGTTGGTATTAATCTGGTTCTAATATAATAATATAATGTTAGTCATGTTAATATAATAGGGTTGCCAGATTTTACTACTTAGCCGGTCAATTTCGGCTTTTTACACCTTTGTCCGGCTAAAATTTATAGTTGATAGATTTTTGTGCAAAAAAATTATGTTTCAGGATTATAATATAACACATTATGTAGTGCATATTTCCATGACAAAATTATTCATACACAAAAAGAAACACGCTCTGACTTTGGAGAGAAAATGTCCGGCTAAAGTAACAGATCAATCCGCCTTTCCTATTTTTTTTGATCTGGCAACCATAGTCATATAAGTGTAGGTATGTTCTAACTACAGCGTCTCGGTACTCTTCTATACTCGATATTCACTAAATCATTGTTGTTAAGCATTTCTATGTTATGTTTTGATCTATACATTTAATATTCTTATAGTAAATGTTTAAACTTAATTTATTTATAAATCGTTAGTTTAAGTTTAAATATTACCCAATAGTGTTCTACATATAATATTTTAAATTAAAATAAATACAAAAAAGTATGTTTTTGGTATTTTATTTTAGATCTCTATAACGACATCATTACGGCTTATATACAGATGATATCACGTTTTAATGCATTATGTACAATGTATTTTTTTACAGAATATAATAAAATTCATGATACTTCATGTAAACTTTTCAACTGCATGTTTTGTCGAGTGACCTAAAGCGATAGGAAAACATAACAAACATATAATTCGTTTATCTCACGAAGCGTCCTCGGTCTTAATTGTGTGTGTAGAAATATAGCTGTACAAGCGCGGAAAATGACGTTGCACTTACTCATTAGCCTACACTATCCCACTGCTGCACAAAGGCCTGCCTCAAATCCTTCCAGGTATCCTTTTCTAGAGCCACCTCGATCCAACCCTTGCAGTACGCGTCTAGATCGTCTTGCCACCTATTTCTGGGCCTCGGCGCGGCCGTCCATCCTCAGGCATCACCGTGTGGAGACAGAGCCGAGCTTACGAACACAAAAAATGTGCACTGACATTTAACAAATAAGACCGAACGCTCCGTGACATAAAGGAACTGTACTATTCTAAGCGTAACTATGTAACACATCTACTAGGTGTACCTAATAGGAGAGGCGAGGTTGTGAGAACATTGATTTTAGTTAAAACTATAATTATGTACACTTGTGTTCACGCCACTAATTGCTTGGATGCAATCGTCTGTCTCGCGTACTCTGTGTCAACAAGGCCGCGGCAAACTAGAGAGAACTCTTGCACCGTCTCCAGTAACCGTCGCTTACTGCTCTTCTCCCTGATAACAAATAAAATGCTTTTAATTCAAAATAATTAATAATAATAATGTTTATTCGGTATTAAAATTGGTAAAATTATTACAAAAGTCTTAGAAATTAATTACATAGGTATAATAAAGTTAGATGCCTGTACTAGGATAAACCTGTATCACAGGCGGCATGAGCATACTATATGTTAATGGTAGGACAATAAAAATTCTTAACAATATTTAACATTAGAAGTATTGAAATAATGACAAAATTTAATTAATTAATTATTTTATACCTAGTTTACTTAAATACTATTTATCTTAAAGATCAAAATAACAAAAAATCTTATAAATGATACAAATAGTTTCTTGCATTTTAAAACTTAGCTACACATAATGATTATAATTTTGCGTCAGCAGAAAATGGTAAGTGGGTTAAAGTCAATGTTGCACAAAATTAAATCACGTTCGAGGCAATGTGTTTCATCAACAAAATCGAGGGTTTGTAGGCCAGTGCAATGTTTTGTTGAGTCAGCAGCAGGCAGTAAACACGGAAGTCTGGCCTTAAGTATGACGCTCTAGGCGCCCTCGTAGTCGATAGAGTTGATGTACCTGTATTCCGCTATTTTCCTAGCAGGGCACCCAGCTTCTCCCGTTTTGTGGTTATTGGGCTTTTTAAAGCGTGAGCAAGTTGCACATTTCGGTGTGTCAGCTTTCTTCGCGCACTCTGACATCGAGTGTCCTTCTTCACCGCAGTGACCACACGTAGATTTTAGGTCTCTGCATGTTTTTGCTGCATGACCATATTGTTGACATTTGTAGCATCGGGTGACCAAGGTGAAGTCCCTGACAGGGCATGACGTCCAATTTATAAAAAGCCTTGATTGGGATAATAGGGCTTTACGTATGTTGGCTGTAACTTCAATGACGTAGTTACAGGTCGACGCATCTTTCTTCCCAGATTTGTGGCTTAATTTAACCACGCTCAAAAAGGACTCCATAGGCAATGCTGGAAACTTATCGGTTACGTTCTGTTCATAAATGCACCTGAAGACTTCAGTTTCAGCCAAAGTAGTCGGCACACCTACAACCACGATCCGAGGTTTGCGCTTGTTTGATTCGTCGGCGGTAAGTCCGGATGTAGAGAGCTGGACTGCGTGCTTGAGTTTGTCAGCATCATGTTTCGTCTCTGTACTAATAATAACGCCACCATTTTTGGTCTTTCGGACACCACGTACATGCAGCTTCATTTGTTCAGGGCGAATGATTTTTTGCACGAGGTCTTTTGTTTCGTCACTTGACTTTAATTTATCGTTAGGATAAATAGCTACAGAGCTTAAATTGTTAGGACGAACGAAATCATTTGCTCCCTTCTTCACCATATCGGCAAACGAAGCATTTCCCGCAGAACCAGAGTCCTTAATCGTCTGCTTGAGCTCCGAAATATGTTCCGTCAGGTCTCGCTTTTCCTTAAGGGCATCAACCGCATTGTACGCGTGAATGGCTTTCTGCTTCAGCGACTGATATAGAACTGCCATTTGTGAGGTTCCAGATCCTACTTTACGGCACAAGGTAGAGATTTTCAGTTTCTGCTCCGAGTTGAGTTTGCCATCCGCGGCAATAGAGCAAAGGAGAATGGGCGGGTTCGTCCCCAGTGGTGTATCATAACGTGATATACGTCATTTTACAGATCATAACAATAGCTTCATTTTATTGTATGACATCAACAACGAAACTCGTGCAGGGAAGGAACCATGGTTTTTTTTTTTAATAATATTATTTTTAGCTAAAAATAATATCATAACAAAAACAAACAAAACATATAACTATAGAGTTATTTTGTGTATTTTTACTATGTTAAGCGTATAGTGCGGTATGGCTACCTATCGGCTCCGTCGCTCCTTTATTGCTGTCCCGCACAGCTACATACTACCAGATTCACACATAAACAACTTTTGTGCGCAAGGCAACGAGATAGGCTGTAAAGTGCGCGTTAAACATTATGTCAGATCTGAAGTGCGCTACTTGCTGCGCAGTACCTCACCCCTCACCCCCGCTGACACGTGAATTTGTTACTGCGCAGCGACTCGCCTCATGTTCCGAGCTGCCATTTTGAATCGCACTGTACCTGTAGCCGGTAACCATGTGCACACAATGCTAGAGGCGTCATCTTATCGGGGTGAAGAAAGTCAGGGGGCGGGGGAACCCTAGCGAGATAACAATAATACGGAGGCGAGAAGGATAAAGACAAAGAACATAGGAGAGCAGTGGTGGCCCAGTGATAACGACTGCGAATTACGAGTTGCAGGTCGTAGGTTCGAACCCAGACAGGCGCTTTACTTTGTGTAAATTATTTCATCACCACTGCTCTCAAAACGGTGAAGGAAAACATCGTGAGGAAACCGGGCATGTCCTAGAACGTACCAATCTGCACTGGGCCCGCGTGGTAGATTACGGCCCATTCCCTCTTACCGAGAGGAGGCCTGCGTCCCAGCAGTGGGAACATTATAGGCTGATTATGTAAATAAAAGACATGTTGGATACACTTGTCACGGCCTATAATGAACGACACTTATTTAATTTCGATACAATCGAAAACATCACAGCCACGGCGTTACACTTTTGTGTCGGGCTAACCCATGAACAATTCCAGAGGATTCTAGAAGAAACTCCTTCCTTGGAATAATCACGGCGCTACAAGACAGTGCTGGGGGCATATTTGATGAAAATAAGGTCTGGAGAACCTAACGAAAGATTGGCTGTGCGCTTGGGCATGAGCCGTTGAGCATTGGAGTGAAAATTGACTAAAGCTCGTGAGTGTTTGTTGGCCGACTTTGTTCCTAGGCATTTAGGATGGGATCATATAAGTCGTCATGAAATTATTTCCCGGAACCTGACTATTCCAAACTCATTGTATGGAGACAATGGGACTAGAGCCATTTCAATTTTTGACGGTACTTATATATTCATACAAAAAAGCAGCAATTTTCTATTTCAAAAGCAGTCATTCAGTCATAAGTTCCGTAACCTTCTAAAACCATATTTAATTGTCTGCACGGATGGATATATTGTTGATGTTACCGCACGCAGCAACGACATCAGATGCTACGATAATGTCGAGATCAATTCATAACGAAGCTCCAATACATGGTCTACTTCATGTCGGCGACGTACTCATTTTAGACAGAGGCTTCAGAGACTCTCTTGGAGATATAGAAGAACATGGTTATTATGCTCATATGCCTCCCACCAAGAGTAGAGCTGAATCACAACTCAGTACTGAAGATGCAAATAAATCCCGGCTGGTGACAATAGTCAGATGGGTCGTGGAGGTAATAAATGGTGGCCTAAAACGTGATTTTAAAATATTACGGCAAGAATATTTCAACAGAGCACTGCCTGCTCTAACAAACACGTTTAAAGAGCCTGTGACAAACACGCCACTTGTCAACCAAACAATCAGAGAAATCCAAGAAAGACTTCATCAGGCAAATAGTTTGGGTGATTACGTTGTGGAAAACAATCTCAACCAACAGAGGGCAGCGTTCCATACTATCACGGATGAAGCTGTACGAGCGCTGGCATTCCCAGTATTAAGCGAGGAGGATCTTGTGCTAATAGCACTAGGCACCTATCAAATAAAGCTCGCCCGGTCTTACCTGAGCGAGCATTATAAGAAATGGAATCTACTGCATCGAAATATGCGAAACCATAATTCCCGACCTAGCACAATACGGGATTATTGTTGAAGGAGTGCTTTTGAGAGGCCGTTTTCAATCCCGTCATGTATCCAATCGGATATATTACTCCTACATTGTAGTAAATACAAGAATGACTGGAAGGAAGTCCGTTCGCAATTATTACTGTTCGTGCCTAACAGGACGAAGAGCAGTAGGCACATGTGCTCATATAATGAGTATTATATGGTATTTGGGGTGGGCGAGGCATCAAGATGGCATCTTGTTACCGGCAACTTTTCTAGACGAAATTATTGTAGATTTTGATTAATAGTGTTATAATTTGTAAATAATAAATATAATAACTGCCATTTTTCTTGTTTTATTGCATTATTTGTTGAACTTACATGACACGGTGAAATATTAATAGTAAAATTAAATTACGTGAACACAGGAAACAGCGAATTCATTCATTTTATAAATAGGTAGTATTCGATAGACTAGAGTTTTAAAAAGCTCAAGTGTGCGGGTGTGGCGGTACAAGCGCAACACAAGACAAGTAGCTGCACCAAAGAACATTTTATAAAATAATAGGTATGTACGAAAAACTATTTATGCTAAAAATAATATTATTAATGAAAAATAAAAGATTCATAGTAGGTATCACTTAAGTGGCATACAATAAGAATAAGCTACTGTCATCACACTCATAACCTCGAGGACACGCATGTTAAAACTTCGATCATAGCTCTCTCCATCGCACTTTGGATGGATAGAATAGATATCCCAGGATATCTGCAAGTCAAAAGTGGTGGACGATGGTAAACTCAGCGAAAATGACTTTTTTTTAAGAAAAATGTAATCATTCGTAGTTCTTTCCCTGCACGAGTGTGGTGGATGGTGTCATAGAATAAAATCAAGCCATTCTAATAAGCTTTAAAATGACGTATCGCTCAATTTGATACAGTCTTGAAACAGTCTGGGGACGGAGCCCATACAAAAGCGCCCATTCTCCTTTCATTTAAGTGCTGTTCGATGGCCGACATCCATTTTTGAATCTCGGGCGTTGAAACAATATCAGCCGTGGCCGACTCAAGGGCTGGGTTCTGCGTTGTCGTCTTCGACGGCGAGGCGGAGAGATGCACTGGCCCCCTTGGATTAAAGGGGCTGTTCCTTACGCTGCTTGTAATAAGGTTCAGTATAGATTGTGGACTGTATGAGATAATAAAAATACGTGTCGTCGATTCAATGTTTTAATGCAGACTAAATAGGCATGGTAATGAGTAGAACATACCGCCCACCAAAAGGGGCTTGACACTTTTAACAAAAATCATGTATATTGCAAATAATTTGTATACATTGTAAATAATGTTTCTTAATCAATCTCAAAATAATTTAATGTGCATTTACAATATATAAACAAACGCCTTGTATTACTAAATTAATTTTAATAACATCACTTCATAACAACATGCTTTATATTACATAATTTAATCATCTTTACTATTCACTGGTAGTGAACATAATTTAGTGATACATCTTTTAGTTATATTGTCCCCACTTTTGACGCTATAAACCCTTGTAACATTATCTGGTCCAGGATGCTTTGCCATAATGCGACCAAGCAACCACTTTCCTGGCGGCAGATTGTCTTGTTTTATTAAGACAATGTCATTAATTTCAAACTCTTTCCGGTGTTTTATCCATTTTGGCCTCTGTTGTAATCTAGAAAGATATTCATTCTGCCATCTTTGCCACAGTTCTCTCAACAGCCTCTGTGTATACTTCCAGCGAGATAAATGGTTTAAATTAACATCTCGCATATCGGACGTAGGAACGACAATAGGGGCTTCTCCCATTAAAAAATGACCAGGTGTCAAGGGATTGATAGTGTCGACGTCATGATCATCTACAGGACACAGAGGGCGCGAATTTAGGCAGGATTCGATCTCACATAGAAGAGTTGTCATTTCTTCATAAGTCAAGTTCGTTGTTAGGATCCTTTTCATGTGGTACTTGAGGGACTTCACACCTGCTTCCCACAGGCCACCAAAATTCGGGCTGTAAGGCGGGATGAAGTGCCATTGTGTGCCGTCTTGCGCTAGAGAATCTGCCACTTGGCCCTTGAACTCCAACTTAGCTTTATTCCATGCCTCTACTAGATCCTTGTTAGCTCCGATGAAATTTCTGCCCTGGTCGCTCCACAAATGAATGCATCTGCCTCTTCTAGCTACGAAACGTCTGAAGGCTCCAATAAATGATTCCGAGGTAAGGTCACCAACCAACTCAAGGTGAATGGCCTTGGTACTCATGCATATAAATATGGAAATATACGCCTTTATGGTTCTGCCTCCCCTTCCTTTTGATAACAGAACTGTGTATGGGCCAGCAAAATCTACACCAGTGTGTAGAAAAGGGCGTGATGGTGTAACTCTAACACGAGGAAGATCTCCCATTATTTGAGTCCTGGATTTGGCTGATACCCTGGCGCAAACTAAGCATTTGTGTATATGTGATTTCACCGCATTCTTCGCTTTTACGATCCAGTATTTCGATCTCAAATAACAGAGCATCAACTGTACACCTCCGTGGAGTGTTCTTTGATGTGCATCGGCGATAATCAATTTACTAAGAGCGTGTTTGCTGTCCAAAATGATAGGATGCTTATTATCATTGCTAAGGTTGGCGTGTCTAAGCCTGCCACCAACTCGTAATATTTTCTCGTCATCTATGAATGGATTCAATGATTTTAGATGACTTTTCTGTTTCACTTGTTTAGCTCTCAAAATTGTTTCTATTTCTTTTGTAAAACTTTGATTCTGTGACTTTCTTATACATATTTTCAATGCATTTTCTAACTCTTCGGTAGTGACATCATCTAGAATATTATCAGTTTTCTTAAACTTTAAAAATCTTTTGCAATACATTAATGTTTTCTGTAATTCTTGTAGACTACTAAAGTTTTCAAAATTCAAAAATTCTCTGTCATCTACTTCTTGTAATGTATTTAACAAAACTTTAACTTGTCTTGTCTCTAAATCTGTTTGACTTACGTTTGGCCTTCTAAATTCCATATTTCTTTCCAAGAGAAACTGTGGGCCGTACCACCACAATGAGTTCTCTTGTAATTCTGATACTGTCGTGCCACGTGATGCAACGTCTGCTGGATTTTCCTCAGAGTGAACATGATACCACTGACTGTTGCTTACATTTTCTAGTATTTCTACGACACGATTTGCCACAAAAGGCTTCCATCGATTAGGTTCGCCAACAAGCCAGGACAAAACTATGGATGAATCAGTCCATGCATAGACTTGTGCGGGTGGTATTCTCATAGCCTCAGCAGCGTGATGTATCAGCTTTGACAGAAGTACTGCTCCGCATAACTCTAGACGAGGCACAGATATTGTCTTTACAGGGGCCACCTTGGTTTTTGCAGCGACAATGCTCGTTTTGATGGCTCCTTCTGAATCTATAACTCGAGAATATACAACTGCTGACATGGCGTGCATGGATGCATCGCTAAATCCATGAAGTGTGATATTATGCTTGGCGGTACTAATTGTATTGAGCCATCGTTTGATCTTGATGCTATTGACATGGTTTAAATCGTTTCGAATCTCAACCCAGTGTTTTTCTAGGTCATCACCTACGTGTTCGTCCCATCCAATGCCCTGTAGCCACAACCTTTGTACAAATATTTTGGCTCTAATAACTACAGGCGCGATCCAGCCGAGGGGATCGAACAGTCGTTGTAAATCAGCTAGAACTGTCCTCTTTGTTGTGACCTTTGAAATAGGTGGTACTGTCAAAGTGTACTGAAATTCATCATCACCTAAGTTCCAAGCTATTCCTAAAGCTTTAACAGTTCCTTCCATTTTGATATCTAAACTTGCCTTAGCCGATCTGTCTTTGGGGTCTATGGATTGAAGGAATTCAGCATTATTAGACGTCCACTTTCTTAGTTTAAACTTGCCTTTATTGAGAATGGTTTGTAATTGTTCGCTGACATCAATAGCTTCTAAAACAGTGTCGCAGCCAGAAATGAGATCGTCGACGTAAAAATCTTCTTGGATCATTTTGCATGCGACTGGGTAACTTTTACCTTCGTCATGTGCCAATTGCATAAGAGTTTTGATGGCTAGGTATGGCGCCGAAGCAGTTCCAAAAGTTACTGTCAGAAGCCTGTAGTCCTTGACCTCATCAAATGTAGAAGTATTCTGTGTATTACGCCATAATACTCTTTGGAAGTCAGAACTATCTTTGGTGACTAAAACCATCCTATACATCTTCTCAATGTCACTTGCAAAACAAATTTTGTGTAAACGGCATCTCATTATGATACTCCTTAAATCTTCTTGAAGGACTGGTCCGGTCAAAAGTTCATCATTGAGTGATATTCCGTTGACACCCTTGCAAGAAGCGTCGAATACTATTCGTGTCTTGGTCGTCTCTTTTTCGGTTCGTAAAACTGCGTGGTGTGGTAAATACACTGAATTGTTATGAATTTCTTCTACTGATACTTCTTCCATATGTCCCATTTTAATATATTCTTCTATTACTTCAGTGTAGGCTTTCTTTAATTCTTGATTTTTATTTAATTTTTGTTCTAGATACTCCAATCTTCTTAACGCAATGCTTCGCGTATTTCCTTCTACTGATTTAGGATTGTTTGTTTTGAATGGTAGCTTCACGATATATCGTCCTTCTTCGTTTCTTCTGTAGGTTGTTTCGTATATCTTCTCACAAAGCTCTTCATCTTTTGTTAACTTTCTTGATTTGTGTGTATCTACTTCCCATAAGATTTTTAACATGTCGTCAATTTCTACCTGATGATGCATGACGATCATAGATTGCTCTGGTTGTGTATTGTCATCTATTTTTCCAAATAAAATCCATCCAAGGCTGGTTTTTTGCGCGCATGGTGAACCTGGAGGACCCTTCATGACACCATTCAGTAGTATTTGTGCATACTCTTCATGACCCAAAAGCAAATCTATTGTACTTGAGGTGTAATAGTTAGGGTCAGCCAGACTAAGCCCTGTAAGATGAGGCCAGTCTTGTACCCTAATTGTTGTTTTGGGAATCTCAGTAGTCAGTTGTTTGCTTATGACGTAAGCATCAATCTTAAGGCTGTATTTTGAACATCTTGATAATACCTCGACCTGAACTACTTGCTTGATTTTTGACTTCATTGATCCCATTCCTAATATGCTTCCAGAAACTGGTTGTCTTCTAAGCTTTAATATTTGAGCGGCTCTTTCGGTAATAAAACAACTCTCTGATCCCGGGTCTATTAGCGCCCTCAACACAGTAGTGTGTCCATCATTACTTCTTACTAAAACTACTGCCGTCGCTAATAGTGCGATTCTCTTTCCTTTCCCGGTGTAAATTTGTGATTGTGACGTCATCACTGTATTGACGCTCGTTTTGACTTCTTCTCCACCTTCTACATTGCTTTGCGTTGTTTCCTTCGGTTGTGTTTCGTTACTTGATGAACCTTGGGTAACTGTGGTTGTTCCCTTTCGGTGAAGAAGCGTGTGATGACGTTTTCGACAGAGTCTGCATGATGTGGACAGCCTACAATTCTTAACGGAGTGTCCAGGAACCAAGCAATTAAAACAGATGAACTTGCTTTTCACTACTTCATATCTTTGCGTCGGTTCCATTTTTCCGAAGTCTTTACAATGACTGAGTGAATGGTCACCCTTACACATAGAACATTCATTCTTTTCAGCAGTTGAAATATGCAGCGAACGTTCTCGAACCTTTTCCTTTGACGAAGTAGGTGAAATCAGCTCAAGCGTACGAAATCTTGATTCTAAAAACTTCATTAATGACGATAACGTTGGCAGCGTATCACCGTCATTTATACTGACATGTTCTTCCCACTCTTTATGTAACTCCATATCCATCTTTTGTACGACTACAAACACAATCATTGGGTCCCAAGTTTCAATGTTAAGGCCCTGATTCTTTAGACTATGAAGGCACTCTGTAGTAGTATCGTGCAAGGACTTAATGTGGTTAGCAGTCTGGTTGGGCAGTTTCTTTTGATTAAACATGCGCTTGAGTAATGACGTAACTATAAGACGCTTGTTACTATAACGATTTTTCAGAATGTCCCACGCTTGGGTATAATTCTCTTCAATAATTTGAATATGCTTGAGTAAGGCTTCAGCTTCGCCAGTGACGCTCGTCTTCAAATAATGCAGTTTCTGCACACTGCTGAGTGTTGCGTTTTGGTGAACCAATGACAAAAATAAGTCTTGAAAAGTTGGCCAATCTTCGTAATTACCCGTAAATGAAGGCAATTGTATTCTTGGTAATTTGACTTGTGGAGCTTGTACATTCTGGTTTATTGAGTTGGAAGCATCGACAATCATTTTAGCTTGTCCACATGCTGCTGACGTTAACAAATCCTTAATGTCGGCTTTGATTTGCATAAACGTTTCTTCACATAAACTGTATTCATCCTTATTAAAATACTCGAACTGTTTACGTTTATCTTTCGTAACCACTTTTAATAAATTTCTATGAGCACTTTTAAACGATACCCAATACTCGTCAATACACTGTATTTTTGCTTCTAAATAGCCTGTGGTTAGGCGTGCTTTGGGACACTTCTTAAAGTTGTCTTTAGTTTTAATAATGATGTTGTATAAATCTTCCAATTCACTAAGAATTTGTTCGGCTGTTTCCATAGTTATATAGTGGTTCTTTATGTGTAAAATTTACACCAATACGTAGCAAAATTCTTGAAGAATGAAGCTCGATAACACAAGTCACTGGAAATGTCTTGAAAATCACCAATTTGTCCAAAATTGTCCAAATGCAACGAACACGTGTTTACATTTTTACAACAACAATTTTTTGCACTGAACTCGGCGTTGGAATGCGCTCTCGTTATCGCTTGATCTATCCGGCTCGTTTGGACCAAAATGTTCCTTACGCTGCTTGTAATAAGGTTCAGTATAGATTGTGGACTGTATGAGATAATAAAAATACGTGTCGTCGATTCAATGTTTTAATGCAGACTAAATAGGCATGGTAATGAGTAGAACAGGGGCTGTTATCCATTTTGTATTTTTACTAGTTCACTAATTCGTGTCCATTATATACAGAAACTACACACTAAGCAAAATTACAGTTGCATTACGTTGGTAGTGCACTAAAGGAGGTCACTATTATTAAAGTAGGTAATTATTAAATATTGCTAACGAGCACGTCTGTACACTGCGAATGACCACATCTAATCTTCTTATACAAAGAATAGAGGTTTCAAATGCTGTTTGCTTGTAGTTCAGTGGCAAGTAGCGGTACAGATGTTGCATTTCACAAACGCTCGTCAATCTTTCCAATTTATCTTATTAGCTCCTAGCACGATTTACGACTTTACAAACCATCGAGACTTTTTTATTATTTGTTAGTTTAATTCTAACCCATTGAAGGACGCTGAACAAGACAATATAAGTTTTATTGTTATTACATCTGGGGACGTTTAGTGTCCCGCAGTGTTAATGTATTATAGCTACACATAAACCTTCCGGAATAAATTCTCTTAATGGTGGTGAAAACCGCATCAAAATCTGTTGCGGAGTTTAGGAGAACAACGCAGTCACACAGACAGACGAAAAGAGACTTTTATACTATTAACATGCCCGATGAGATTTCCTACCGGCGGAAATGACGAACTTCCATACAAGCTTTCCCTATTTAACCCCTTTAGGAAATGTTTTTTTTTTAAATTCTTTCCTTAGTGCTGACTTTCGTTATATACGGAGGTATGCAAAACTTCATGCTTCTACGCCCAGCGTTTTAGACTGTCCGTTGTCTGTTAGTGAACGAATTAATTTGAGATTTTTAGTAAATAGGTTACAATGACAAGAGTCACATGACGCAAGCTCGTGAATTGCATTATCTAGTGAATTCTAGTGTGTGTACGTACTTGATGACGGCTTGTATAAACTTGTGCTTGTGCGGGTCGGTGGCGTGCTGCGTGGGGAAGCCGGGCGCGGCCAGCGCGTGGCGCAGCCAGCCCGCCAGCTCGGCGTCGCGCCACGCCGCGCGGTTCAGCGCCAGCAGCAGCTCGGCCAGCGGCTCGATCTGGTTGCGCGGCGTTGCTCCACCTGGCATGAGCGAATTAGTGAACCACATCTGTATTTATAACTTCTTGATTTTTTTTCAGACCGAATAAAAAACGTTGCACGGATAGAATTATATAAAATGTCCACTTCATTAGGACACGTGTACCATAAGCGGTACAAAGTTGTAAAATCTTTTTAGATTGATTTCGACTCGACATTTAAATACCTAGTCAATGTTGAATGCTATTTTGAGATCTTTGTTTACAAGTGAATAAATATAGTGGTCTAGGCCATAGTCTGCTTGGTGCCGTAGCTTCAAAAGATAATAGGCAGATCAGATAGGTTGGTTTGATAAATAATTTGAAAACTATCAAAGGCATAAAAGATTTGACTGTACATGTTTCACTTGTCTGTATAGCGGACGCGTCACTCACAAATTGCCAAGCGTGTAAACTGCTGTGATTAGTGGAATGATTTATAATCAATCGCAGCAGCTTTTGTGCGCTTGCAAATTTGTCACATACATTTTGCGATAATTTTCGTTCGAGAAACCGGCCCTTTGAAGCATTGTTCTTAGCAATAAAATTGTATAAGCGCAAGTAGTAGAATGTGTGGTGCAGTGCTAGTTACCTATGCACGTGAGCGCAGCTGCAGTGAGCGCGGGCGCGCGCGGCTGCAGCGCGTGCGGGCGCTGCGCCGCCAGCGCGCCCAGCCAGCCAAGCGCAAGTAGTAGAATGTGTGGTGCAGTGCTAGTTACCTATGCACGTGAGCGCAGCTGCAGTGAGCGCGGGCGCGCGCGGCTGCAGCGCGTGCGGGCGCTGCGCCGCCAGCGCGCCCAGCCAGCCAAGCGCAAGTAGTAGAATGTGTGGTGCAGTGCTAGTTACCTATGCACGTGAGCGCAGCTGCAGTGAGCGCGGGCGCGCGCGGCTGCAGCGCGTGCGGGCGCTGCGCCGCCAGCGCGCCCAGCCAGCCAAGCGCAAGTAGTAGAATGTGTGGTGCAGTGCTAGTTACCTATGCACGTGAGCGCAGCTGCAGTGAGCGCGGGCGCGCGCGGCTGCAGCGCGTGCGGGCGCTGCGCCGCCAGCGCGCCCAGCCAGCCAAGCGCAAGTAGTAGAATGTGTGGTGCAGTGCTAGTTACCTATGCACGTGAGCGCAGCTGCAGTGAGCGCGGGCGCGCGCGGCTGCAGCGCGTGCGGGCGCTGCGCCGCCAGCGCGCCCAGCCAGCCAAGCGCAAGTAGTAGAATGTGTGGTGCAGTGCTAGTTACCTATGCACGTGAGCGCAGCTGCAGTGAGCGCGGGCGCGCGCGGCTGCAGCGCGTGCGGGCGCTGCGCCGCCAGCGCGCCCAGCCAGCCAAGCGCAAGTAGTAGAATGTGTGGTGCAGTGCTAGTTACCTATGCACGTGAGCGCAGCTGCAGTGAGCGCGGGCGCGCGCGGCTGCAGCGCGTGCGGGCGCTGCGCCGCCAGCGCCGACAGCCAGCCGCACGCCGCGCGCGCGCCGCCCGCCTCCCACATGCGCACGCAGCCGCAGGCTGGCACAAAGGAACGTTGTTTTAGTATGCACGACCTGTCTTGGCTTAACAAGGCAATTAAAAAAAAAAACTATTACTAGGCACGAGCCCGATGCGATTTCCTATCGATAAAAATTACGAACTTCCATACAAACTATCTTTCATCCACTATTTCCTTTTTTTCTTATACAGTATGTTAACTAACAGAGGGCGTTCCCGTTAACCCGCAATAGTATAGCATCCATACATGCTAAAAAAAATATTCCCATTCGAAAACAAAATGTTTTTATTTTTTTTTATATTAAAATATTCACTAAAAATGTTAAATTGATATGTAAAAGAAACACACTGTACACGCGTACTTGAAGGACGGCAACGTCGCAATTTCTTTATGAATGACGGGCTGCGTGTGCGGCCGCGGCGTGATGTACCTGGACCCGCCCGCTACCCCCGAGCACACTGTGCCCCGAGTGTCCTTTAGTCGGAAGTAATCTCGCGCGCTGACCGGACGCGCATTATTTTCGCATTGCAACAACTTGCGTCATTCTTGTGTGGAAAATGCCACGTTATCAGTTCAGTGCTCAGGAGTATGTGAACATGGTGCTCATTTATGCTGAGTGTAATTATGATGGTGCACGTGCTCTGAGGATGTATGTTGAGAGGTACCCCAATGCACATCAACCGCGGAATTCTCGGGTTATTGTGAGTGCCCTAGTGCGTATTCGTAATAATGAACCGGTAGTCCCGCGTCGTTCTGGTGGCCCCCGACCCGTGATCTCTGTGCGGCAGGAAGAACTTACGTGCTAAGGTATTTTGAGGAAGAGCCCGGTTCAAGCACTAGAAGAGCCGGCCGCCTGTTAAACATGAGTCACGTCGCAGTCTTTAAAATTTTAAACAATGCAACAATGTGTAGACAGAGGAGGTCAGCATATTGAGCAGTTCAAAATCTAGGTAAGTTTTTAACATTATTTAAATGTATCATAATACCTAAAACATTTCGAAAACATTGAAATAAAAAATAACACTAAACGACTGTGCCACAAAATTAATAAGTTCAGAAGGCCCACTCTTTCCTAAAACTGCTTTTATACTCAGGGACGGAACGGGGTACCCGTTCAACGAACGTGTTACTACTGTGACGTTACACGATTGCTATGAATAAACGCAAGTACTTAGGTATTACGAAGGCAACTGCATAATGTAAAAGTTTTTAAATTTCTTTTATTGGAGAAAACATTCACTTGCTAACAAATACCGTAATTTATCATTTAAATCCTAGCCTAAACTGTGGTTTAAATAAATGAAACTTTCCCTAAACTTAACCGCACACTATTTATTAGCGGTATATCATTTTTTAGGTAAAATTAATTTTTCATAATTAACACTGTAGGTAAGCATGTCGTGCCACCGGTCTGAGTGGCTAGGTAAAACAAATTCGTGTACTTGTTCCGTCTTATTTGTTTATTTTGTGGCCACGCGACGACGTGTCGGCAGAACTCAAAAGCGCTGCCACCACCCCGCGTTCATTACTCGGCCGCTGCGTCCAGAATAACTGCCTAATACTCTGTATTGTAATTTTAATGTTATTGAAACGTGGCTTAGATAGGTAGATACATGAATTTATGTTTTTTTTATTTACTTTGTTTGCGAATAGGTCCTTCCAAGCCCAAGGTGCCTAAGTGACGCGTTCCTTTGTCAGCCATTGGGACACAGACAGGCACGGAGCATGGAATTAAGAAATGTAGAAACTCGTTGTGCATTTGAGACGGGTTGTTAAATGTTATTGCTAAAACTAAACATACGTACATAAATGTTTCATTTTACTGATAACAACCCGACGACGTGTCTTCCATTCAGCGCGGCGCGCGGCGGCCGGTTCGCTCGGCATTGTTGCAACGTTGCCGGTTTGGGCAATTCTAATACGCTAGGTACTATTCCGCGCTACTATTTTGATTTTAAACAGGAGGTTTCGAATTTATTGTCAATTAATTATTTTTTTGAATTCGGATTATTTTATGCTTATTTTTCTATGCTAATATTTTTATTTTAATCTATTAATGATATAGATTAACAAGCTTAAGGGAACGCCCTCTGTTATTTAACATACTGTATATTTCATAAATCCTTCCTTAGTTTTCTTGTTCCAAATTTTATACTTCTAGACTCGGTAATTTGTACGTTATCTATCAGTGAGTGATTTTTTATTAAATAGATGGTGAAAGCCGCAAATCAAAATACTGAAATGACGACTTCAAGTAAACGGAAAAGTCAATCTATAAAGCCCATTCAAGAACATACACAGAACAATAACAAATTCTAGTTGGGTAAGCAGATAATGATAACGATGAATGACAACTCACCTAATTCCACTAAATCGGGTAATATATCATCCAGCCAGTCGATAAAGTGCGGTTTCTTCTTGGTGACGGCTTGCAGTAACGTAAACAGTCCCTCGGTGAGGTCTGGTCGCGCGGACGGGTCGGGTGCGAGCGCACGCACGCTGGCCGACACGCTCGCGTGCAGCAGCGCGCGCGCACCCGCCCACTCCGCGCCCAGTGCTAGCACCACCTGACACAAAAACATAACGTCAAGACCGCATTCCGAGAAGGGGTAGGCAGAGAGTGGAGTGTGCGGTGTGGACCGTGCGTTAAGATCCTTTCATACAAAATTTAACACTCTCACACCCCCTAAACCCTCTTTGAGGGGTACTTTAAAAAAAAGTACTTAAGTAGACAAGTATTCGTGCCAAGTTTTGAGTTTATTAACCAAAGGAATAAGATCTTTCATGCATAAAACTACCCCTTATTTTAGAATTTTTGTAAATAATAAATATATGTAAATCCATCAGCAGCTTGTTCTGAAATACAGCCTTGTGGAATCGGAGGTGCCGTACAACAGGTATGTACCCGACCCAGTTCTCGATAATGGAAATATCACATTGTTCTTTGATCGATCCATCATCACTGACAGGACCACGGATATCGAGGGATATGGCATGGAGGCGTGCCGCATGTCACCTCTATAAAAGGCCATAAGTTGTAATCTGGCCGTATGTTGTTGTGCGCGACGGCGGTAATCGCCGTAGTCATATGTTTGTTTCGAAACGTGTAGTGTCATTTCGTATTTTTACAAAATGCAGAATTGTTCCGTCCTTATTTGCAAAAATAGAACAATCACAACAAACCTTAAGACAAGTGGCATGTCCTACCATCGGTTATTAAAAAATCACTGCACTAATTATATTATTTAAGGATTTTACAAATATTTCGTTGTGAAATATTTTTGAAATAACAAGAAAATTGCCTAGCAACGGTAGTGATGCATAGCGCTGAGATATGGCTATCGATAAATATTGTTAGTCTGTCGAAATACGAAAATATATATAGAACCTATTTTACAAAAATTAATACATTTCATTTCAATTTCCCGTAAGATCCAGAAATTAAAAATAAATGGATAGATGCAACAGGCAGGGAAAATAATTGGTTTCCGTCAATCCAAACTGTAATTTGTTCTGTATACTTTAAAGAGAATTGTTTTAAGTCGCCCGCGAAAAGACACAATTGCTCTTTAAGTGGGCTGTACCTACATTCCAATTAAGATACATACCTATATGAAACCGTAAGTTAACTATTATTAGTACAGCTACGTGCAAAAGTATTATGCATGTTTACTTCATAATAAAAACAAAAGATAGGAATTCCAAGATCTTTTATGGTAGAACACGTATTTTCGTACTTTTTTATTTTTTTAAAGGAGATTGAAGATTTTTTATGGAGCCTATTTGTAATTTTGTATATCGTCCTATCAGGCCTATCTATATATCCTATGTAAATCGGTGAAACTGACTAATCAACGAAACTAGCGAATTAAATAAACTGACGACTGAGGGAAACTGACCAGTAATACGCGGACTCGATATAATATGTATCCTATATACAGTGTGTCAGGTTAAACGAGGGACATACTTTAAGGAAGTGTAGTAGATACTCATGAAAATGAACAACTTTTAATATGGGGCGGACTGAAAAATATGAAAAAGAAAAAAAACAGCTGTTCCCTACATTTTGTCCAGTTATGCGAAGATAAATGTATAGAGCGGCTGGTTTTATTTTTTCGATTTCAGTGTTGGTCTCTTAGTAAAAATTGTTCATTTTCATAGGTACTACACTCCCTTAAAGTATGTCCCTCGTTTAACCTGACACACTGTATACATATATCGATTTATATAGGTTTCATCGATAACTAAATAGTTCTAATTTTACGTAAGAGAGAAACTAAAGAAACTACTTATTTACTTAAATTTCATTTGCAAACAAATATAATATATTTTTTTACCTGATTTGGTTTTATTGATTTTTATTATACCACATTGAAAGCAGAAAAAATAAACAATACAAAATACACCCAAAACCCAAAAAACAATTCTCTTTTTTGTAGTTGATATCTATCGATATTTTTATCGATCATATATTTATATTAACTCATCTTCCCTAGTCGATGCTAGAGTTGCATGTGTGCATTCAGTGACTGTGTCTATACTTTCTAGTGCCCGCCCCTTTTGAGCATGTGTGCAATAAGATAGCACAAAAGTGTTACGCTTATTTTCTTGTGTGTGCGCCAAAAAAGCCGCCCAATTTGATCATGTGTGCCGTATCTATTTCTTTTGTTTTTGTGTGAGTTTCCGAAGTGGGAAAAATGGGGCGACACTTGAACTTGAACAAATATGCAGTGAAGGCATATCTCTCGGATATCTATGGACAGGACTATTGTTGCCAATAAGCCTAGTGGTGGTGGATAGATCAGAGCAGCGCGCAATGATTGTTGACATAACCGTCCCGCATGATGAGAACCTCGTGAAAGCCGAGAAAGATAAACAAATCAAGTATCTTGGCTCGCGAGGTTGTCGACATGTGGGATGTGGACTCGGCGATCATTGTGCCGATAGTCGGTATAGCCAATGGGTTAATGGCCAAGAGCCTCGATCAACACTTGAAGATGCTCTCGTTGGGCAGTTGGACCAAGGGTTTCAGAAAGCGGTGCTTCTGGACACAGCCCGCATTGTTAGGAGGTTCCCCTCTCTGGAACCCTGACCTGTAGCTTGGACCCTGTTCCCGATACTGGTGTGCTACTATATTTAAATGATGTGTAAATGTGTGTGTAAATGAAATAAAGGATAAGATTATAATGACATAGGAGTCATATGACACGCGTTCGTGAATTGCATCATATATAATACTTACCAGTTTAACGACGTCCAGTCCCGAAGCACACGGGTACGTGTTAAACCCGGCAACGATCAGCTGTGCGATATCTGAGATCAGTGGCAGCAAATCGTCGATCAGTGACGATACTGTCTGCTTTAGTATGTGGAACATTGGCTGCAGAAAGATACAATTAAATGTTTAAATTATGCTCGGCTTCGGAGTTCTTGTTCTAGTTATTCAGTAAAGCCTCGTATGTATGGTAAAATAAAAGGGACTGGAGATTTTTATATGAGCCTGGCTACTGTCGCGTCATTTTTTTTTTTCATAATGGCGGTTACGCATGAAACCTACTTATATAAATCGATAGCTGACATCAATGCAAACGAAAAATATATTAGGACTAAACCCTATATCTTATTGCTTAGATGTTTGAAATAATCACTCTGAAAGTTTAAAGTAATCAAACGTCTATGCAACGAGATGTAACCAAGTTCAAATATATGGATGTCATAGTCACATTTTTATCGTGTGGAATGAATTGAACATTACCTCAACAAGCGGCTGGGTGCTGGCATAGGGCGGCAGCGCGGGCGCGAGCGTGCGGAACAGTGCCGCGCACAGCGCGCCGCGCGGCGCCAGCGCACCCAGCAGCGCCGCGCAGCACTCGGCCGACAGCACCGCGCGCCCCGTGTCGCCGGCCTGCGGGGCGGGTGGACGGCTAGTAGTAGATTGTTTGCCAAGGGAGTAAACAACTGGGTTCTAAAGTAGAATCCTGAGCGCAGCGAGGGATTCAAAAGTACGTCACTCGAGCTTAAAATAGTGTTGCTCCCGAGGTAGACACTACTTTTTATCACCCTCTATGAAAAAATAAGTAAGTGCAACTTATGAATAAGAATAGTACTTTTATTCATTTACATACAATTTTGAGTAAATAAATACGAAAGAAGGCAGAATGCTTTTCGCGCGGTTTTTATTCATTTATTCACTTTTTTTTTTTTATTTGGCTCGCGCGCCTTTTAATTTATGATAAATTAAAAGGCGCGCGAGCCAAATGACTTGTTCATACAATGTTCGTGATTGATCTCTTTTGTGATTGGAGCTGTTAGTAACAATATCCACATTCCAAATTCAAGTCCCTAGGGATTAAAGAGCTATTTTAGTATCTGTTTACGTACTCTCTTTTTGAATAGATGTGATAAAAATAAACTTAGTTTCCCCTTTCTTTCTTTCTAATTAAATGAAATGTATATTTCTGTACTTAAGTACATCTTCAATTACATTTTTGTAAGTTAATTAAGTAACACTTTTTTTTAAATTACAAAATTTTATTGTATGAAGATCCGTTCAGGCTCGTGGGGTACCGCTTCAAGTAAAAGTCATCACTCATAATAACAGCAACCCTTTGACACAGCAAATAACTTGTCATCCAAGTTTGGATTTTAAATCGACTACCTCAAAGTAAATTTTACAATAGCAAAACTGATTACAAAAACAACATTTCAATTAAGTGAACTTATCGGCTAAGAAATCTTGTATGGAATATAATTTTTCTATGAATAACGTTGTTAGCTGTTAAGGCAAGAATGCACGGCTACCTGCGCGCCGAGCTCGTCCCGCAGCTCGCCGGCCAGCGCGCGCAGCAGCGGCGCGGCCGCGCCCGGCTCCGCCGCCGCCAGCGCCGCGCCCGCCGCCGCCACCAGCTGGCGCCGCACCCACGCGTCCGAGCGCCCCGAGCTGCCTTGGGATGTCTGCATGCGTACCTGCGCGCCGAGCTCGTCCCGCAGCTCGCCGGCCAGCGCGCGCAGCAGCGGCGCGGCCGCGCCCGGCTCCGCCGCCGCCAGCGCCGCGCCCGCCGCCGCCACCAGCTGGCGCCGCACCCACGCGTCCGAGCGCCCCGAGCTGCCTTGGGATGTCTGCATGCGTACCTGCGCGCCGAGCTCGTCCCGCAGCTCGCCGGCCAGCGCGCGCAGCAGCGGCGCGGCCGCGCCCGGCTCCGCCGCCGCCAGCGCCGCGCCCGCCGCCGCCACCAGCTGGCGCCGCACCCACGCGTCCGAGCGCCCCGAGCTGCCTTGGGATGTCTGCATGCGTACCTGCGCGCCGAGCTCGTCCCGCAGCTCGCCGGCCAGCGCGCGCAGCAGCGGCGCGGCCGCGCCCGGCTCCGCCGCCGCCAGCGCCGCGCCCGCCGCCGCCACCAGCTGGCGCCGCACCCACGCGTCCGAGCGCCCCGAGCTGCCTTGGGATGTCTGCATGCGTACCTGCGCGCCGAGCTCGTCCCGCAGCTCGCCGGCCAGCGCGCGCAGCAGCGGCGCGGCCGCGCCCGGCTCCGCCGCCGCCAGCGCCGCGCCCGCCGCCGCCACCAGCTGGCGCCGCACCCACGCGTCCGAGCGCCCCGAGCTGCCTTGGAATGTCTGAAGAATGCAGCGTTGGTTATTATCTCATTTATACACAAACATTAACTTACGCCTTCTTCCCAAGGGAGTTTTTATTTGAATTTGATTGAATTTATCATATTTAAGCACTTTTTGGCGGTTTTGTTACATATTTCGACCATTTTAAGTTGCATATAATCTGGCCTTTTTCAGATATACACTGTTTATTACCTGTGCAGCCTGCACGATGTCCGGCGCGAGTGCAGCGGCTGGAGCGCTGCAGTCAGCGGCTAACTTTCGCAGCGCCAGCGCGGCCGCGGGCGGACAGCGCTGCAGCGCGGCGCCGGCAGCGCGCACGCAGGCGCGGCCCAGATCGCGGCCCTCGCTCACTGACGACACCCATGACGCGTAGCCGCCTAGGTAATTGGAAGGAAGATTTGAAGTGATAATCGACGCAGAAAAGTTGTAGCGTGTTCGTACCCTCGGGTTACTACAAGTAAAGTGCGCGTCACTTTGTGAGATAAAAATACTATACTTAAAAATAATTTGGGTTGTAATTTATTGAATATTAAAATTTTAATTCTGAATTACTTAATACTTATTATTAATAGTTTTACTTACCAAGACAATCAAGTGCAGTATTAAGCATCCGTTTATTCGTCGACGTATGCGCAACATTCAATGCGTGATGTATAAGCGCGACCAGCGCAGGCGGCGCTCGTTGCGCAGGCGCAGCATCGGCGAGAGCTCCAAACACATGCAATGCAGCCTCTCGCCCACTCTCATTGGTCGCTGCGGTAAATGCAGCTTCAACTGTCGTCCAACACCACTCACCTAGGACGCCGTAGCAGTACATCTGTTGACAGATGAAGAACTCATAATTTATTCCTAAAACTGTCTTTTTATGTTCAGGAAGTTACCTAGTCTCAATAATTTTTTTTTCTCTATATTAATTCAAGTAGGTAGTTAACTGCAATATCAGCGGCCCATAACCCCATGATCAGCTGTAATACTTTAAATTATGATGGTTTAGAAAAAATCATTAAATTTTGATACCCGAACTCTGTGAGGTTTCTCTAGTTAATTTAATTTGACCTTGTATTTACTGACCACAGTATCGGCGATGTCCTGTCGGTAGCAGCGCAGCAGTTCGAGGTCGTCCTTGGACAGCGACACGTCGGCGGGCGCTGATGACTTGCTCACTAGCGTCGCTAGCAGTCGCGAGAACACCTGCCGCCATACTGGATGGATATCGTTTGTTCTGTCCATTAGGTTTAGTACTTCGTCCTGAACAGAAATATGCTCACCATAGTACGCAAAATTGGAGGTAAGTCCCTAACCAAAAGTTAAAGTTAAAAAAAAAAAAATGGCCGTCACGGGACGCCCGGCCATATGAAACATCGAAAAGCGCGGCAGCGGAGGGGGCATGACGGCATAAGAGAGCGTCATACCTGCAACGCGCGCCAATAGATGTTTAACCTTACCTGTATAGTATACCAGAACCCGAACGTAAGGTTGGACCTAGTCTCGTGCAGGGGGTAGTGACCGGGCGCTGCCTGCGCGGCTAACACCAGCTCTATTAGTTGCCGCGCGCCGTTCGCTGCCTCGGATCCGTCTGCACTCTCCGCGGCCTGTACGAGTGTGTGTGCGTGACACTCGCCCAGGGAGACGCAACACGTTATGAGGGCGGCTAGCAGCTCCTGAGATAATGTAAATCTTTGTTTATGTAACGTTGGTAAACTTGAGAAAATACAAATAAAGCATTTATTATTAAATACTTAAAATGAAAACAATTTCTGATATTTTTTGAAGAAGTACCTCGTTTATAGAATTAGGCACGTTGTCCCTTGTCATGAGAGGCGCTGCAAGAGCTGCGAGGTCGGACAGCAGTTGCAGCGCTGAAGCGGGGTAGCGCGCTGCAGCCGCTGTGCCTCCAGCGGCCCGCACCGCTGACAGACATGCTTCACAAGCGTCTAACGGCGAATCGCTCACTGCGGGGTTCCACCTGGTATCATATTAAAGGTAAGATGCGTATTTATAAGCAAATGATACTATGAAAATCTTAAATAAGCTTATTAGGTATAGGTTAAGTAATGTCAGATGGAATCTTAATTTTTTCAAACGTCAACGAAGTTGTCTGTTAATGTTCTCTTAAAACTAAAACACATAATACACAGACATAATACTTCGTTTAAGCCATAATGGCGAAACAGCCGCATCAGACGCGTTTGAAATCACGCGCATTATAAAGCTGCAGCTGGGCGTGTAATGCGTCCAGTGAGTTTTTCTGCATTTATTTCTTTGACTGACACTGATAGGTATTCTCTGTAGTAAACTCACGTGTACAACAGCTGCACGATGGCTAGCAGTGCGCGACACAACGGCATGCGATCGGGCAGCGAGCCCGACGCGTGCTCGGCCGCGTCCTCACCGCCCAGCGTGAGCCAGCTGCACGCGCACGTCGCGGCCGTCACCCACGACTGTACTATTTGCTCTGAAGGAGATTCCGTAGTGTAGTCCGTGCTAAGGGGAAATAAAAACATTGCAATCATTTGGGGAATGTGGCTAGAAGATGAATTAAACTTTTTCTTTTTTTTTGCCTCAGGCAAGCACAATGTCTGAAAATTTTAATTTTATAAATAATTATAGGATAAACACTCACTTGTACACAGTTTGTAAGCACCGGAGCATGTCATCTAGCACCGCCGGACAAGCCTGTTGCAGAGCTGTGCGGTTCTTGCTCCGCAGGGCTGATCCCATTGTCATGCTGTTGTACTGGCAATAGAAATAACATATAAATAATTTTACTCTGCTGGGTATATTTATACACCATCTGACACAATAATTATGAATCAATAACTCAACACTAATATTTTGTTTGTTGATGACAAACAAAATATTAACACATCACATTAATAACATATGAACCAAATTGAATACTTATTTATTATACTTATCGATTTTGGAAACTAAAAAAAAAGGGGGAAAAACAGGGGGACCCCTGTCACACACACACTCGTAAACAAATAGAAAGAGACACACACAGAGAGAGAAAATCACATGGAGAGGATGTAGTGTTTGTTTTTCCTTATATGACGATTTCTACCAGTCAAATCCTACGGCAGGCCCGTTCCAAAAACAATATTTATCTTTTTTTTTAAGTTACTCTGGCAAAATGATCTTCATCTAGGAAGGCTTTTTTCTGATATACTTACTTCTTCTGGTATCACAGTAAGAACTTCCAATAATAGTGTTGTGTTTTCCACATTAGATAAAGGTCTCAATATTGTAGCCAGGTCCACTGTTCCTTGCTGCAGGATAAATGCTGCTAGCTGCAAAAATCATAACATTACATAATTATATGAGAATTTAGTGCAGGTACATTCCAAATGTACAGAAAGTCCCTTGTTTTTATGAACTAGCCGTGCCTGCGACTTTGTTCGCTTGGATGTCGAAAAACAATAACAATGTTTTAAAACAATAATTCTTAAAATAAAAATAGCCTAAGTTACTCCTTATAACATCAGCTATCTGCCAGTGAATGTCCAAAATCGGTCCAGCCGATTCGAAGATTAGCCAGTACAAACAGACAGACAATACTTAAAATGTTTTTTTTTTTTATAAGTACCATATATGCTATCATAAGGCACGGGACAAATACAAGCGGCGAAGGGCGCGGGCGCGGTGCCGGCGTGGCACGGGTGTGGCACGGGTGTGGCGCGGGCACCGGCGCCGATGCGATGCAAGGAAGTGTGCAAACGATGTCGAAAAGGCGTCATCGGCATCCTATCCAGTGCGCTGCTACCAACTGTGGTGCGGCGCGGGCGCGGGAGCGGCGTGCGAGTGGCGTCCGAACCCCGACCGCACCCCGTCCTCGCCTCACCGCTTGTTTATGTCCCGCGCCCCGCCGCTTTTATACATTTCATATAAAACACGTAATGAGAGGCGCCTCGCCCGGACCTCGCCGGCGCCGCGCCCGCGCCCCTCGCCGGTTGTAGTTGTCCCGTGCCTAAGCATTTAGAAAAACTGTTACTTTGACATTATAAATAGACACTTCACTTTTATTATTTTATTTGTATAAATGTATAGAACATACATTATGATTTTTCAAGATCTACAACTTCTTAGTTACACTATTTAACTTAAAATATATTATGTTACTTACACTAATACATAATCTATTAGTAACAATCTTAGGTCCCTTGGAGTATGTAAACACGGCCTGCAGTAATTTGTCTTTTAGTTCATCATAGCTCTCTGGAGGCACCTCATTCCAACAGCGGAGGATCTTTGTGTGGAGTGTTGTTGCTGCATAGAACTGAATCTCTGTACCCTGAAAGAAATTTAAATTAAATAGGGTCCACAATGATCACACCTTTGTAAAACCTACCACCGAAGTTTATATTGTGGAAAGCAATAATTATACAGGGTGACAGGGACATCGACATGCAACCTGTTACCACAGATTCAGTACATGATTCTGATAAGCCATGCCATACATTTTGTCCGCATAGGTTTTGTACTTTTCTATGAAACAGCAATTTTTTTTTTCAGATAACCAACAAAAAAAGTATACTAGGGTATCTAGAATCATGTGCTGAATTTATGGTTTCAGTTTGCATGTCAATGAAAATGCTACCCTGAGTATAGTATTGAGTAAATGGTTGAGGCTTTGGACTGGATGAAGCAACAGGTCATTTGTTGAATCCCACACATCTTCATCACCTTGTATCACAAAATGTAAGAGAAGGGTTCATGATGTGGTCAAACATTATATAGTCAGTAAAACGGTAGTGGGGCTGACTGCCCTGAACTTTTATCATCGCCACTTTTAGGGGATATTTTAACCGGTTGTATGCCGTAATTACAGACACAATTAAAAAGCCATTGTGTCTCGTGTAGATCTACGTTCCGGCATACGAAAGGTTAATGCACCATTTACTGAAACTGTATATTTTAAATTTCATATACATAGCAAATACAGTGCATTAAAAGTACCACATGACACAAGTTATTTGCAGTTATGAAATCTCCTCACATAAGCTACTTGAGTTACCGGTTAGCAGACCAAAAAGATCTTATCTTTCAGATAATAACAGATGTATTAATCAGTATAATACCTTGCTTGGTTGAAGCAATTCCCACACGAAATTCCAAGCTTCCGGGACTCTTTGCGCAGCTGTAAGCCAGGCGTGGGCTTTTGCCCTTTCACTCTGCTCTCCATTGTAAAATACGGACACCGCATATTCTAAATTTTGTGCCGAGTACTCCATTTCAGCGTTCGTGTAGTATAGCACCAAGTTAAACTCTTTAAGCACCCACTTGTTACAACATTGCTTCGTATAGACCGTAAATCTATTTACAGAATCTACACTGATGCAACATTATCATGATTTGGGCTTTTAGACACTGATAAATATTGATATTCCTGATGCTTGGCTTAAGAACAATATTTTCTTTAACATTCAATGGCTGACAGGTCAGCTGTAGAAATTGTAACGTTCCGTTATGACTGTCACAGAGCATGTAATGACTGTTATTCATGAGCTATATGCCGTTGAAAACTATTCATGTTTGGTTGAAATGGACTTTAAAAAAAAATGGAAGTTCCTCAAGATAACTTTGATACCGAACCAATAAAAAAAACTTCTCAATCGCTGTCCGAGCACATTAAAATACATTTTTTCAGTAAACCAATTTGTTATGTTAGTCTATCGCATTTAGTATATTGGGAAAACGTAACGTAACGTCTAATCGTTGTTGCCAACATTTATTTTTCAAATCTCCAATAAAGACTTTTTTTAGAGTCACTTCAATATGTCGAAATAAGGAATACTTACAATAACTTAGTGGGTAGATGGTACTTTTTCGATGATCTACGAATGATTTTTCAGACACAAGCGTCAGAGAGTAGGTGAATAACGACACTTTAGCGCTACATCGTCACCCGAAAATAAGCGAATTTCTGTCAAAGTGGCAACACATTGTATTTGATTGAGTAATTCATTCATTCCTTCTTGTTGCAAATTTACTGGGAATTCCCGCATTTACGGCAATTGAATGAATAACACGAAATCATTATTATTTCGTTAGTGTCAAGTCTATGAATGTCATGATGGATGGCCCCGCCTCTCAGTTACGAGGTTGTTGGTTCAAAATTTCAAATCTTTGCAAGTAGGTACTTATCTTCAACATTACTTACATCGGCGCAAGGAAAGCGAGGAAAACCTCGAATATTGCTTTTATAATTCATGCAGTGGAGGGGAGAGGGAGCTTAATTAAATTTTTTCTTCGTTTTATCGCGTTTTTAATTTTACTGTAGTAAAATAAGAAGCATGTTATACTATAAATAATTATGTATTGGCGGTGAATACTAGGTCATTTTAAATTACTCTATTTGTCGTTATTTTATAAACGTCTTTTGCTAATAACTCACAAAATTAATTTTGTCGGGTCATTGGGTAATAATTCATAGAGGAAAGTAATTTAGGGGGTGATTCTTTAAATGTATTATGGCAGCACTGACACTGGCAACAACGTTTTTTTTCATTCATTGTTGATACCAGTTCATTCATTCATTAGTTTGTTGTGGTGCTGTACGCTACGAGTGTGACTTGTATTAATTTGAATATTCTTTCTACCAATAATTACCACTAGTTAAACAAAATGAAGATTGAGGAAGTGAAGAGTACCGCTAAAACCCAAAGAATATCAGCTCACACTCATATAAAAGGTTTGGGTTTGGACGAAAATGGAGTTCCCATTCAAATGGCAGCCGGTCTCGTGGGCCAGGAATCAGCGAGAGAAGTAAATTCTTTGTTATATTGTTAAATAAAGCAGTGAAGTTAATAACTCTATTAATTTATCGTATAATGAATTTCACAAATCTAGATTTTTCTGCAGTATCGATCCAACTTTGAGGTTATGTTTTTTGGTTACCATGGATTGTTACTTCAATAGAACATTTTGTTGATAGCTTTCATAAATGATTCTGTTTGTTTATCACATAGTTTCTATGATGACGTGGATACGAATTGCCATGGAAACACATGCACAAATAACTGGACAATGGATCTTATGTGTTTCAAAAAACTGTTTTTCCTCAAAACTAAAAACAAAACAATAGTATTCAGCAGTTAGTGGCATTCTACAAAGCTTGAACATGTTTCTAGGCTGCGGGAATAGTGGTAGATATGATCAGAAGCAAGAAGATGGCTGGACGTGCATTACTGTTGGCTGGGCCACCCGGCACTGGCAAAACTGCCATTGCCTTAGCTATAGCCCAGGAATTGGGTACCAAAGTAAGTGAATAATAACTTATTTTATTGTTGGGTATGGAAGACAAAAGTCATGTCCTTCACATGGTAGGTGAATATTGAGATATCTGATGTAGATGAATGAATGAGAAGATTTGCTGAGCTGAACCCAATTTTAACTGATGGAGAACCTGTATAAATAAACTAGCTTCTGCCCGCGACATCGTCTGTGTAAAATTTACTTGTAACGTAATCTGTGGAAACTGTTTCTGGATTGTGTTGAACTAATTGTATACTTACTTATGTTTGTTATTACATCTGTTTGTTTCCCAAATAAAATAAAATAAAAATTTCAGACCCAACCCAGCCTGTCATATCACACTATTACTTCGTTGTAGCTCAGCATTCTTTCTGACTTCTTTTTGTTTTTGCTCAGCTCCTAAGGGTCCTAGCGTGATTCTTCATCAAGAACTATCAAATGCAAAAAGACTTTTCCAAATCTTGACTGGTAGTTCCAAAGATTACCATGTTCAAACAAACAAAACTGTTCAGCTATATTATTAGTACAGATAAATAATATGGGCAGGAGGATGTGGCGAATTTGTCTGGTATATGATTATAAGATAAAAAATGAATAAATCACAATCACACACACCCACTGTCTCAGAGAGTACCTAGGCTCCTGCGCTTGCATACACATTCACAGCATGTTAGTTGCCACAAGTAAAGCATGCCCCGTTTCTTAAGATAAAAGTACTGCACTTTAAAATCCAGTACCTTCTATTTAATAATCGTAATTTCGCAATGTATAGGTACTATGTAATCACAACAAAATCTAAACCCACAGGTGCCGTTTTGCCCAATGGTTGGCAGTGAGGTTTACAGCACAGAAATTAAGAAAACAGAGGTGTTGATGGAGAATTTCCGGCGTGCCATAGGCCTACGTATCCGTGAGACTAAAGAAGTATATGAAGGAGAGGTCACTGAACTCACTCCTGTAGAAACTGAAAATCCAGCTGGAGGTTTGTATTAAAAATTTTAGTCATAGTTTAAAGATAAGTGGGTTTGTTAGGAACCAGTTGAATGCTACAATTTTAGGCTGAATGACAATTATGGCCATGAAAATCAGTGCTGGGGCTCTCTTGCATAGAGTCTTAGCTTTATGCTGAGCGATGGCCGTTTTGCATGGATGCGGCATATATTTTCCCCCCAACTTGTTATATGTTGGTGTTCTTTCCCTGCGTCATGCTTGCCAAAAAAAACGTATCTCCTTCTTTCGAAATTAAAAATATATGCTTTTGAGTACAATATTTATTTTTGATATTTTTTTTATAACTCCTATCCCAGGTTGTTATTTTTTTCTTTTGTTTTACCATATTATTAAAGTAAATTTTATGTTTAGGTTACGGCAAGACAGTGTCACACGTCATCATAGGACTAAAGACAGCTAAAGGAACAAAACAACTGAAGTTAGACCCTACAATTTATGAGTCACTGCAGAAAGAGAAAGTAGAAGTGGGTGATGTCATCTACATTGAAGCCAATTCCGGCGCAGTGAAGAGGCAGGGAAGGAGTGATACTTTTGCCACTGAGTTTGATCTTGAGGTACTTAAATATTATAGTTAGTGTTTTTAAAGAAAAATGAACCTTGTTTGTTGTTGGAATAAGGTTGAAAATCGTTATGATAATATGTGGTTTGAATGGGGCTGTCCCTTAATATTTTGTGTGTTCGTTTTTAAAACGGTACTGTGTAGTATTTTTACTGATAAAATTATTATTCCAATATTGTCCAGTATTCTGATTTTATGCTCTAGGCCGAAGAATATGTGCCTCTGCCGAAAGGTGATGTTCACAAGAAGAAGGAAGTCGTCCAGGATGTGACACTGCATGACTTGGACTGTGCCAATGCTAAGCCTCAGGGGGGCCAAGACATCATGTCAATGATGGGGCAGCTCATGAAACCAAAGAAGACTGAGATTACAGGTAATAAAAATACTTATTACACGACTGCCCAAAAAGGAGTGTAATGTATTCAGGGTTGATGTATGTTTGTATGTATGTATGTGAGTTTCTTTATTCCACCATAACTTTTAAATGCCTGAACAGATTTGGATGTATGGGGTATCGTTAGAATCCTTAGATCATCCCTAGTGACACTGGCAAATTTTTTTTTTTGAAAAAAATCGATTGGCTCCTTTTTGAAAAGTGGAAAAAACATTTTTTTCTTCAATTATTACAATATGGGTATCAATTTGAAGGCCTTGATGAGCACATTCCAAATATATATATAATTTATGGGCTGGTGCACATAAATTACACCGTACCTAAGTAAAACTGGTGTTTTACTTAGGTACAGTGTACATGCAAAACAACCATTTCATCTTTGGCTGTGCAAACGATTTAATCAGACTTTAGTAAGACTGAGAATGTCTAAATGAGTGAATGGTTTCGTAGATGATTGAGTTTTAGAATTCTCTCATCATCACACAGGCGCGGTCGCAGCCCAAGATTTTGGGGGGGGTCATCATGGTTGCCGAGGAATATTTTAAGGGAGGTTCATCTCCTCGTAGGTCTAGTGGTCGCAAGCGTTACTGCTGAGCATGAGGTTCTAGCTGGGTTCGATTCCTAGGTTGGGTAAAGTATTAATGGGTTTTGCCATCAGAAATTTCTCAGAAGCAGCCTGGAGTCTGGATTTGTGCCCGGTTGGCGGCAGTAGGCTCGCTCTCTATGACATTTCACTTAATAACTGGCGAAATGTGGGTGTATGTACTATATGAAGGTAGACCCCTGCCAACCCTTTGGGGATTAAAGGCGTGATGATATGTTAAGGTTCATGTACATCTCCAGCTCCACATTAGGTACTTACGCTATTCAGGGACGCAGCTTTTACATTTGTTACTTAAATGCTGCCAAATTCGTTGTATATGTTACCGGCCAAACCCGATTTCAGGACAAACTAGTTTAGCCTAGGCTAAACTAGTTCTTCCTATACGCGATAGGGGGTGCCCTTCGCTCGCCCTTGGATCTTATGTCGACGGAGCCCCGCTTCGCGGGGCCCCTATTTCTGTGTAAAGGGTTTAAAGTAACCTAACCAAACCGAACCTCGGGGTGCCCTTCGCTCGCCCTTGCATCCTATGTCGACGGAACTAGTTTAGCCTAGGCTAAACTAGTTTGTCCTGAAATCGGGTTTGGCCGGTAACATATATATTAGAATGACAGATTGTGCAGGGTGGGGAGAGCGAGCGAAGCGAGCTCGAAAATTTTTATAACCCGCCTCTATTTAATTAGGTTTTGTTTTATATTTTTAAGTAGAAATAGGGGTTACATTGTCGACTTGTGCAGGCAAGCTCAAGCAGTTAGAAGAAACTAAAATGCAAGAGCGAGCGAAGCGAGCTCGAAAATTTTGCACACTCTTGGTTCGATTTTCTTTCGAATTTCGATCATTCCAAAAGGACTAGGAATTACTTGCTTTGTCGACTTTTGAAGAAAAGCTCAAGAACCAATTTCAATTGCAAGAACGAGCGTAGCGAGCCTCAAAATTTTAGCACCCCACCTTGAATAGTCTCTGTTTTCTTTTAACCATCATACAAAAAGAGAACTTACTTTATCGAATTATGACGAAAAGCAACTCGTTTTACAGCAGTTTAGGTTTTGGAATCTGGCCTTACCTAAGCCTTTCAACCTTACGTACGAGCGGGGTGCCCAATATCCCGAGTTTGCTTCGCTCGCTTTTAAAGAAAAATATTTTTAGGCGCGTTAGAAAACCCACTGTCATTTCATAGCTTTAAGTTTTTACTTCAGTCGGCAGTCCCCATGTCTGCCGATGTTCTTAATGTTTTTGAATATGCCTATCGGGGTTTTCGTGGCTCATGTACAGTTTTAAGTTTAATAAGGCAAGTAAATCATTCAGACTCTTGACAGCTTGAATGATTTTGGGGGGGGGGGGGGGGAGGGGGTCATGACCCCCACGACCCCCCCCCCCTCGCACCGCGCATGTCATCACACCGTCACACGGGTTGGCATAAATTGGCACAGGCCGGGCGACAAAATTGAATGTATATTTTGCCGCCCAGCTGTTCCCTATAGTGCCGAGCCGAAAAAGTGTGTAGCTCATCTAATAGACGAGGATCTTATTTCTTGTCTATTCCTCAAGAAATGAATATGAAATACGCCGTAATTTGGCGTTGTTAATTTGGTATTCATCTAAACTAATATTATAAAGAGAAAAGTTTTGATTTTTTGTATGTTTGTTACGCTTTCATGCTAAAACGGCTGAACGGAAATTTGGCACATTGGTAGATCATGACCTGGATTAGGACATAAATAATACTTTTTATCCCAAAATTCCCTCAGCATCGAGACTTATGCGGGTGAAACCGTGGGGCGCAATTTGTGTATTATAATCAGAAGATCCCACAGGGCACTATACTACATAACAATGTTATTTTTTGCAGATAAACTGAGGAAAGAAATCAACAAAGTAGTGAACAAATACATAGATCAAGGAATAGCTGAATTGGTACCCGGAGTTCTTTTCATAGACGAGGTAATTAACACTTTCCTATCCACAGTATCCGGGTGGAATTATGATACATCGAGAGGCTTAAGAAAGAGGCTGTGATAAAAGTATATGTAAATGACAGAGATGGCTCTATACATGATACATCAGAAAAGTGTGGGTGATTATATTTAGGGGTGTGGTACAGACTATCAAAGTGAACAATTTTCTAGTTTCTCCAGCATGAAGTCAAAACAATGAACTCTTTTCGAAGTATTCTTTAGATATTCGTAATGAATTCAATGTTGTAGAAGTGTTAAAATTTTTAAAACTTGAGGGGTTATCACATACTGACGCTGTGTGTACGTTTTGTTCAACATGATAATCGCGAAAAATTATCAACTGCCCATATAAAACTTCAATAGCCGGGTCTACACCATACGATCCAATGCGGTCCGATCGCGCGCGGCACCTCCACATCGACCGCGCATTCTTCTTGCCGCGCCCGATCGGAGCGCACTGGACCGTCTGGTGGGGGCCCAGCTAATACCTATTCGACCCAAATGTATGGGACGGCAGATATTTTGGTCGCGATTACGATGGTGGTCCCATGGAGAAAGTTGTTCAGTCTGTACCACACTTTTTTTTTATACATGTTGTATCGAGCAGCACTAAAGCTCAATTTGCCATATTTATGGCTGGGTTTTATATTTACCTATGATAACTAGCTTATTTGAAGGACGATCGATCAGGTTAAGCTACGCTTGCCGCGGTTGGTTCGTGGATGGGTGACCATCTTTACATACCAAGACCCCTGCGTGCCTCGGAAAGCACGTCAAGCCGTTGGTCCCGGCTGTCATTCGTGGATCTTTGACAGTAGTTACGGGTCGTCAGAAGCCCGAAAGTCTGAAAACCAGACTTACCAAGGGGTTTCGTATTACCCAGTTACTGGGTTGTGGAGGTCAGATAGGCAGTCGCTCCATGTAAAATACTGGTACTCAGTTGCATCCGGTTAGACTGGAGGCCGATCCCAACGTAGTTAGGAAAAGGTTAGGGAGATGATGAACTAGCTTATTAACGTTATCTGACTTTGACTCTCTCTAGTGGTCGCAAGCGCTACTGCTGAGCATGAGGTCCTAGGTTCAATTACCAGGTCGGGCGAAGTGTTATTGGGCTTTTCCATTTGGGATTTCTTAGTAGCAGTGCCTGGTCGATGGCTCCTATTACATGGGACTTAAACATAACTGGCAGAATGGGGGTGAACTATAGGTATACCTCTTTCTGCCCAACCCTTTCGGGGAAACAAGGCGTGATATTATGTTATGTGCTGTTATTTGTACTTAGTTATATCTAATGAAAAATTTTGTTATATTTCTAGGTACACATGCTAGATATTGAAACGTTCACGTATCTACACCGAGCTCTGGAATCGGCTATTGCACCAATAGTTATCTTCGCTACCAATAGAGGAAAATGCCAAATCAGGTAATTTCACTTGATTATTTAACGCCTTTTCTACTTTGTTTCTAAATGGTTATTCCGTTGGTCCACCCAAAAAATCCACCTTAAGTTGAATTCGCGGAAACGCATGTCCGAGAATCCACCCTAAGCGTATAAATTACGTTTATCCAACTGGGTCTCGGGTGAATTCTCGAATAAAACCAAATCAATTTATTTGCCATAAATGTTGGTACAATTTCGGTCTTGACATAAGTAATTATACAGATCCATAACACTTACCCCCGTACTAATAAACGTTGTATAGCGTCTGTATAATTATTAATTACACAACGTTTTGTCTTCTTCTTTCGAAAGTCAAATTACTGACGACTGAAAGAGAGAAACCGGTGTGTAACTATTCATCTGATATTATAATTTTTTTAATAAGGGGGTAAGTCATAATAATGTGACATGCAAACATTTAGGTTTATACTTAGTCATAATTACTGTATTATTGTTCAATTAAAGTTACAATTACAATTGAGTAGCAATATTGTTATAATAATTATTATTAAATACATTTTTACTATTGATTTCAGAGGGTAAATAATTATGATTCCTATTATTTTATTTTTTAACCTGTTATACTCGGTTATACGTTTCCGCGTATCTATCTACCTTAGGGTGGATAAACGGAACAACCTGTTATAGAAGTTGTATACATAGTAACTTGATTAAAATGCAGTATTTGGAAATTGTTTTATAGCAACGGTTTTCGGACTGATTGTACTGTGCTTTTCAGAGGGACTGAGGACATTATTTCACCGCACGGAATCCCACTAGATCTTCTAGACAGACTTCTGATCATTCGCACTTTGCCATACAACAAAGCTGAGCTCTTGCAGGTACTTAGCAGATTATGATAGCTGTTGCATTGTAATTTAAACCATATTACAGTATTAATAAAACTAAAAGTTACAAGACCCGTTTATGATATTCTTCGAATTCTTTGTGTCTGAATGTAATAGAAGAGAGAATTGCAAATATAATTGGTATGTTTCAGATATTGAAACTACGAGCGTCAACGGAAGGAATTTCTATTGAGGAGGAGGCCCTGACTGCACTGTCAGAAGTAGGAGCTAACAGTACTCTAAGGTAATATGTAATACTGTTTATTCCCTTTTTTAGAGCTATTCGGAGATTCACAATCATCACGTACATTCAGCATTATTTATTTGAAGACTGATTTGTATTCAAATAAATAATGCTGAATGTTTTTTCACAAATCAACATTATTTATAAAAAAAGGATCAATTGTTGTAGTATTTCAACAGCTAGGACTGGATTTTTTTATTTAAGATAACATATTATTGCATAACACGTTATCAATTACAATCTGAATCATTTTGGAGAATTACTACAAATTTTAGAAAAAAAAATCTGTTTACAACATAAAAAACGCAATGTTGTTGAACTGGCAAAATGAATGTCTTGCTGATTGCTATTGGTAGTATGTTACGCAATTACCCCGCAGGTTATCTACGGCCATTAATAGCTTGATTTAAGAAAAACGTCTTGACTGTATTTCTCTTAAAATTATCAGCCTCTATCTTTTGTGTAAATACATAGAATAGAAACATGTTAAGAAAAGTTTCTTTCATTCAAATGACGAACGTAATGTATACAGATCGTACCTAAAATTCAAACATTAACCATTGAATATTCAATTATCAGGTACGCCGCTCTGCTTCTAACGCCAGCCTCACTAGCCGCTCGCGCAGACGGCGCGTCGCGCATCACGCCCGCGCACATCACCTCCGTGCACGCTCTGTTCCTCGACGCCAAGTCTTCAGCCCGTATCCTCACGCAGCACTCCGACAAATACATGAAGTAAACCTAAGACAGTACTTACAGTATGCCACAGAGGAGTGAATGAATGGAGTGCTAACACGAAGAATGATAACTGTTCAAATAATAATACGGGTCTTTTACCAATTTGGAACGTATCTGCTGTAATTTAAATTTTATTGAACTTGTCTTAATACAACACGTTCATATTTATCAATGAAGAATTTAAACCTAAAAGCACATGCCATTTCACATCTAACATTGGCAGAATTATATTCATCGGCATTCTTCTCTTACACTCATCGAAACGCGTCAACCGAACTACGCCGTAAAACGAGCACCCTGACATCTAATGCCAGAAGTTTATGCTGACTGCGCAGCTCATTGCTTTAACCTGGCTATTAACATGTGCGTGTTAGCACTCTCTTTGCTGTTACTTCTGTGTTTAAGATAGAAGAGAACCTCCCGAACAAACTACTTGGATGCCTTTTTTGAGGACTTGCTAATATTGGTAGACTGTCGATATATCGTACTTAACAACTATGAACGTATGTATCATGTAGTTTGTTTACGAGTTTCATTCATGATCACGTCATTACTATTGTTACTCGTATCGACTTGACAGTATTGCACTGCTACGTATTTCCAACAAGACATTCAGAATCCTCACGTTTCCATTAATTTTAGTTTGACACTATTCATGTGATATTTTTATTATTTGATAATATAAGTTAATTTGAATCAAATACGATAGCATTATTTCTGCGGGATATTGCGTAACACACTAACAGTAAGAATGGCTTTCATTTTGACAGTTCAACAACATTCATTGCGTTATGTACAGAGGCCAGCACATCAAGCTACCCCAATCTGTCAAATTTTTCCAATTGAATATGAACCTTATTGCTTTGTATTAAAGTTAAAAATCTATCAAAGAAATTTGACAGATTGGGGTAGCTTGATGTGCTGGCGTCTGTACGTTGTTGAGCAGGCAAAGGGCTTAGCCGTCCTTCCATAAGCAAACTGCCCCCGATAGGAACCTATATCGTAACCTATGTTATATTGTAGAGGGTACTAATAGTAGTTCATCGCGTAGATATTAGCTCTATATCTTTGGTAATTGAGGAGCTATTTGAAAAAAAGTGTCCGTAGACGACTTTTTTTCAAAGTGATATAGCTCTGTTGATTTCAAAGCTAGAAAAATAAAACCAATTCCAGTGTTTATGGTATACTTTACAGTTTATTTTATATAAATTTTCATGAGCCAAGCTTAAATAAAAATATTAAAAAAATGCAAAAAAAAATTTTTTTTTTAATTTCTATCAGATCGAATTGTATTACCACTTTGAAAAAAATATATAATAATTGCCTATACCTTGCCTAACAGCATGCCAAGTTTCATTAAAATCCATAAGGTGCATCATGATGAAAAAAAAAAAAAAAAGTAAGTGGACCACCTTATGACCACTTTGTTGACGCTTTTAACTTTTAATTTTTCAAAAATCTAGTATTTAATTAAATCGTATTGCATATTTGATTTTTCAATATTGGGCATGAAAGGTTTAAAAGAAAATGGAAGGATTTTTTCTCAGTAATAGTTAAATCCATATTCATAAAAAATAGCTTTTATTAGTCATCGTCACTATTTTCATTGATTACAACGTGATCTTTATTTATAGAAAAAACACTGGATAATATTTCTGCTAGGCGAACTATATGCGATTTATATCTTGCATTTGATATATAGTATATAATTGCTGCCACGTGAGAGCAACACCCAACTTGTCGATTTCCATTTGGACAGTTACAGCAATAACGCCGAATATCTTCGTGGCTTTTTCCATTGGGGTTGTCCAGTGTTTTTCTATAAATAAAGATCACGTTGTAATTAATGAAAATAGTGACGATGACTAATAAAAGCTATTTTTACCCGACTGCGCCAGAAGGAGGGTTATGTTTTTCGAGAGTATGTATGTATGTTTGTTTGTATAATTGTTTGGCACGCTCTATGGCCTGAACGGCTCGATGGATTTTAGCTTGAGAGGTGTCGTTAGATTCGTATTGACTGTGATAGTGACACTGGGTATATCAAAATAAAAAAAAAAACAAAATGGCGGATTATTGGCGTCATATTATACCTTCAAAAATTTTTTTTTTTCTCAAACCTATCGAGTGGAGTATCAAAATAAAGGGTTTTAAAAGGTGATACAAAAATATATACAACTTATATGGTTAAAAGTAATTGAAAGTGACAAATCGTAAAAAACACGTATCAAAAACTAAATCGTCTGCAACATCTTTCACATTTTTAAACTAAAAAGCTGGAAATGAAAAAAAGTTATTAAAAAAATTAAAAAACCCGACTGCAACCTTATACTAAAACTAACTGAAAAGCTAAAAAGAAGCCCATTTTAAATTAAATAAAAGTTGGAAGCAGGCGGGACCCATTTGAGTTTGAAACTATAATAATGGTATGGGCCCCGCCTGCTTCCAACTTTTATTTAATTCAAAATGGGCTTGTTTTTAGCTTTTCAGTTAAATTTAGTATAAGGTTGCAGTCGGGTTTTTTAATTTTTTTAATTACTTTTTTTTATTAATATGGATTTAACTATTACTGAGAAAAAATCCTTCCATTTTCTTTTAAGCCTTTCATGCCCAATATTGAAAAATCAAATATGCAATACGATTTAATTAAATACTAGATTATTGAAAAATTAAAAGTTAAAAGCGTCAACAAAGTGGTCATAAGGTGGTCCGCTTACTTTTATTATTTTTTTTCATCATGTTGCACCTTATGGATTTTAATGAAACTTGGCATGCTGTTAGGCAAGGTATAGACAATTATTATATATTTTTTTCAAAGTGGTAATTCAATTCGATCTGATAGAAACTAAAAAAAAAAATTTTTTTTTGCATTTTTTTAATATTTTTATTTAAGCTTGGCTAATGAAAATTTATATAAAATAAACTGTAAAGTGTACCATAAACATTGGAATTGGTTTTATTTTTCTAGCTTTGAAATCAACAGAGATATATCACTTTGAAAAAAAGTCGTCTCCGGACACTTTTTTTCAAATAGCTCCTCAATTACCTAAGATATAGAGCTAATATCTACGCGATGAACTACTATTAGTACCATCTACAATATAACATAGGTTACGATATAGGTTCCTATCGGGGGCAGTTTGCTTATGGAAGGACGGCTAAACCCTTTTTCGAGCATATGAAGCAATGAATTGGTAATATCCTCCAAAATGATTCAGATTGCGATTGATAGTGTGTTACGCAATTAGGGTGCTGATTGTTCTTTTTCTTTAGATTAGAGGAATGTTTCATTTTTTTGTTCTGTATTCAGGAAGTGCACTTTAGTTTAATGATAAATTGGTTCCACCGAATGTTATAAATGGAAGATGAAGGAAAGAGTGGAATTGTATAATAAATAAGTTTTTATTTTATAAAAATGTCTCTTATTCTATGTTAGACCTAAATTTATTTACACAACAATAATTTTATTCAGGCATTTTCAATAATCAACAACAGAAATAAACAACGTTTTTTACTGACAACATTCAATTTTACTAATAAATGTACGCATTTTGTAGTTGCTACTTAAAAACAAAAAAAAATATGTACAAAAATACTAATCTTGTAGATTGTGATATTTACAAAATCAAAAATAGGTACCATACAGTCTCAAAAACTTGCTACGTTTGTATAGGCGTAGATTCTACGTCGTCTCCTGGTTTGACGTAGTTTACTGGAATGTATCTCGCTTCACTTTTGGGTGCTGACGTAGTACTGGGCGCGAGGGTGGAGGTCGGCGGGGCGAACGTGGGCAAGTCCACGTGCAGGTCGGTCGGCGAGCCCGTGTGTCGGTACAGGGCTTCAAACTGCAGCTCCTCAGGGTACGAATGCGACCGAATCTTCCTCTCATCTCTCCCGTTGCTTGGATACACAATGACTATCTTTTCACCTTCACTTCTCAAAGCTACGGGTGGTAAAGCTGTACTCGTTGACGCAGATGGTCCGGCGACTATTTTCAACATCTCAGTGGGTGACGCCCTAATCTTCTCTGTTGTTGTCGTCGACGGCGTTGTGGTAGTACTTGTGGTACTAGTCGTCGTCGTCGTCGTCGTCGAGGTGGTCGCTGGTATCTCCGGGTCTTCAGGAGACTCAAGCTCACGCCTCATCCCCGGCGGTCCCACTGTCCGCAATGTCTCGATCTTCACTTCTAAAGTAGGTGTTGGCACTGGAGCAGAACTCGTCACATTTATATCCTCGGTGGGGATAAACCTCGCAGTTGGCTTCGGCACCTCTCGGGAACCGAATATTGGCAAGCGCGGTGCATAGGCTGACACTAGAGGTAGGAGGGTATCCCTGGCATATCGTTCAGCCCTTGAGATGAAAGACGCCAGTCTAGAAGGTAAGAATTGTACGACGAATCCGGTTTCTTCTTTCTCGGCTCTCTCGCCCCACGTTACAGCTTCGTAAGTGGGTGTAGTGGACATGTCGTAGTTCTTAGCTTTACGTATTATTGGAGATACGGTGGTAATTCTCGGTGGTCTGGTTGCTCTTAGTAATGGTTCAGATATCTCCTGGTCGTCGGGCGAGTCGGCTCGCTGTCGAGGTGTTTTTCGAAGACGAGGTCGGAGTACTGGTTCGGCGATTTCGATGGCTCCACTGGGAGCAGTCTTGGTGTTCGTCATACCGAAGGCTCGTCCAGTATTTTCTCCTCCCGTCCACTCATAGGTGTCGACTAGAGTGAAGGGCCGCTGAGGTGAGTCTTCGGGCAGTTCGTTGTCAACAGGGTCGATGGTGTTGCCCTCTTCTTTCGTTGTATTTTCTTTGTTACTCAAGTACTCGTGGGTGCTGCTCGTTGTATTTGATAGTTCGTTATCCTGAATAAAGAAGATTATTTTAAATCTTGTATCTTATATTTTTTTTATCTTGTATCTTATATTAAAGCGCGTAGGTACGACAATACAAAACAAAATTAAATTATAAATACCTGTTGTATTTCACAATCGCCAGGATAGAGTGGCATTTCGATTGATTCTTCAGACAATAGCTGGATTGCTTTCTTGCAGAATGAAGAACTGTAAAAGGACAAATTAACTGTTTAAAAATTTGCTTTCTTTCGTCCCTCAGCAGCACTTCACACATGACTTCTTTTCTTTATTTGGAATACGAACTCAGAACAAAACAAAAATTGTTAGTCACTTTCAGTCATTTAATTGCTGTAAATGTGGTACAAAAGATGGTAGGTATATAAATTGTTAGTGTAATACATATTTCGCATGCAAATCTCTAAGTAAATAAACATAATTCGAAGCCGTCCTTTGCCTATCTATTATAAAACAAGGTGGTAGTTCGAGCGGGTGAAATGAAAGCAACATTTATTCCTGTTGTCACTACATAAATGAATGCTTAAATAAAACCGCGGTGTGGAATTTTCAACTTTAGGCTCTAAGCCAAGCGTTGAAAATCCAACAGCCTTGACAACTCACGTCTTAGCGAAGCTGTCGGTGATGAGTAGTTTGTGTATGTGGATGGACTTGGCACTCGCGCTGAGCCATCCGTTGTACCCTGCGTAGTGTACGGTGGCCCGCAGTGGCACGCCCAGTGCCGGGTGCGGCACTAACACGCGGGTGAAGCGAGCACTACCGTTCACTACGTCTTCACGTCTGAGGATGAATAAAAGTGGATAAAGTTATATGGATAGACCCTTAAGAGACAAGCTGTCGTATAGTCGTATCTTATTACAAAACAAGATTTAACTTTAGACCCAGATTTTTCAAACCATAGAACCATTTTCATCAATATGTATAAATGTATAATAACTTTATTACGAATGCGGTAAGATGACTTAGTACCGGATAAGTTGGCAGTTTTGTACTAAGAATTGCATTTCACGTTTTTGTTACAAAGGCGTCGAAACTGTCGAAAGCGAAAACTTTCTTCTGTTTGTGACCTAAGCCCCCTTATTACAAAACAGGGTTTTTTTTACATTAGGTTTAAACCACCGAGCCAGTTATTGAATTAAGAACCTAACTGTTATGTACGAAATCTAACTTTAGTTCTAGCCTAAACCTTTGAGCCACTATTTGTATTTCAAACTTTATTTCGATTTAGGCAAAGTTGTTAATTCTAAAGTGACAATTTAGTACCGTGTCAGCTGCATTTCTATAACAGTAAGCAGCTGGTAATCATAATACTAATAAAATATTTCCATCTATTCAACATACTTGGTCATAGGGAAGGACTCGTTGAGTCCGGAGTCCCCGTGTAGCGTCAACGTCACTCGGCCGAAGTTGGCCTTGTCTCCGGAGCCGGTGCCGGCCCACACCGACACGTGGTATTGATGTGCTGGAAATACAATAAGCTGATATTAATATCCACAAGGAGATAGGCAAAGGTGGACTGTGGCATCGAAAATCAACATTTGAAACGATATGGATGGGTTGCGTAGTTGGAATCTATTGGAAGAATGAAATTTTATAGTAGAAAATCGAGATATTTATAAAGTAGGTAAAGTTCATGCATCCATTCCGCAATCAGGTGGTCATCACGGATAGGTTGTTAGAATTGAAATAGGCAACAAGACGGAGACAGTTTCTGTCTTCTTCCCCAGCCGGTAGAGGCTGTTAAAGGTGTACCTCCTACTAGTGTAGCCGGTAGGTACTACTCCTCGTAACAAGATTTATTTATATAAGGGATATATACTCATCATTACGAACAACTTTTACTATGGGACCAAATCTGAAATCGCGAAAAAAAAAATCAGCAGTTCCATACATTTATGTTCGCATAACTCGTCAAAATGTAGGTGTTCCCTACATTTTGACGAGTTATTTTGATAGTTATTTTGTTGTTTTTTTTTGATATTATACTTTATTATTTTATAACAATACATACAAAACACTTACACACCCATAGTACACCTAGGCAGTAGCGTAAGGACTGTTCTCAAAATATGTCAAGTTTACAAGTAAATACCACAAAACGGTTCTTCCTCCCTGGTGAGTAAGTAAAGCTGACCGCGTCCCAAGGACCTGTCTGCGTAGTACCCCATGTTGCCGCATCGGCGCTGCCCGTCGCAGGGGAAGCACCGACCCTGATGCAAATAAAGAAAATAAATAATAAGGTTTTCAGTATTTCTCTTAATTATAGGGATTGACTGGGTATCACGAAGTTGAACAAGATTTTTATCTGCAGTAAAAAGATAACTATTGAGGCGGTTAAACTGGACCGGTCATTAAAACTATTAAACTTATGAAAGGGAAGCGAAAAGGCGTAAATAATTATTTAAATTCGAAAACATACACTTTGTAACGTAACGGCGTATGTTTACATTTTTATATCCTTTTTACCTACTAACAATTAAGGAAAAATAGTTCTACGTCTGTCACATTGATTGTGTAGTCTACCTCGAGAAAATGAAATTGGGCTTTTGTTTTGAGCTCATAAAATCGCATCATCATGTAATTTTCTTTCAAATTACTGCTTAACCGCAACAGTTCCTACTACGATGTGTAATGGGACTTCCTATGTAAGTACCTACATCTCAAAGTCATATTACGTAATCGTTTTGAATTGTAACTGTAATAAACTTACCTCGAGGAAGGCGTCGTAATTCTCGCAGGGGAAAGCCGGGAAGTGACATTTCGGCGAGACGGAGTCTGTGAAGAATTTGTAGGCTCGCCTGTGGTTGCACAACGAGCGGCCTTCCACTGATGCTGCTGCCCAGGGTAGGACGAAATCTGATACCGCTCCGACGAATCTAAAACAGAAATTAAGGTAATGAAATCAATCTGCCTGTCTGTCTAGCCTTTTCCCAGCTATGTTGGGGTCGGCTTCCAATCTGACCAGATGGAGCTGAATACGTACCAGTATTTACACGGAACGACGGAGCGAACGACGATACCCCTTGGTAAGACTGGTTGTCAGACTGGGATTCTGACTACCCATCCCATAACGACTATCAAAGATGTACGAAGGATAGCCGGGCCCAACAGCTTAACGTTCTTCCATCCGTCTCGAAAGACGAATCTGTAGATTCGTCTTTTGAGTCGGATTTTTTCAAGCTAGCTATTAGTATGTTGATCTATGAAGCTAGCTACCATCGAAGGTACTTTACTCACAGGGCAGTAGTGTTTTGAAGTAGGTGCAGGTACTAGGTATAAATTCTTGATTAACTCATTATACAGTATCTCATTAATCATCGGCATTACTTCTTATCAGTACCTAATTATTTCAAAACGTACACTACTCGGCGATGAGCGACCTAAATACGTCACTCAGATTTCGCGATTGATTCATGTGCGTAGTTAATCAAAACGTCTTGTTTGAAGAATTTATCACTTACCCTAAACTGAAATACTTACAAATTAGAACATCCATGCTGCACCCTGCCTCCGTTGGGATAAAAGTCGACGTGTCCGAGAGGTTGCGCGGCGCCCAGACCACCCAGAATGAGTGTCTCGCCGTTGGAATGGATGACGTCCACAAATTTCGCATCGGAGCGATCTAGTCGGGCACGAGGATCTTGGAACTCGAAGAGAGGACCTGCTGGGTCTAGTCCTGAAAAGAAGAAACAGGTAGGTATGTCAGTTTTTCACGTCTAGACGTGCTGAATGTTACCGGAGTTGATATAAGAAAGGATCAATAACTATTCTCGATTCTTGTCTGTAAGTGGTAGCAGTTCGATTGTAATAGGACTTTAGTTTCGGTAGCTATTTGGAGAACATAAAAGTTAATATTTTGTACTAACCTGTTATCCGACTAATATTCCGTAACTCTGAACCCGCAAAACCGGCGACATGAGCGCCCAAACTAAAACCGATCAGGTGAACATCCTCGAACCGTAAGTCTATATGCTTGGCGAAACCTGGAAAATGCAATCACTTCATCACGTATAAATAACGGCACTATAGCAAAATTTAACTTATTATCATGCAGTCAAAGTTCAATATAGCTTCGTTATATTCAGTCATCGAGTCAAATTACCTTGCAACAGCATAGCAAGCTGCTTGCCGACAAGCCTTGTGTTCGCAGCAGCTCGAAGATAGTTTGGCATCGTCGCCCCTCCTTCCCAATCTACACAGACGACGTTGCATTCTTCCTGAAAAAGGTAAAATACTTACATCATGATTATCGATGCATATAGGTACTTCAACTGTCATAACTCGTAATACTAGCCATAAAAAACTGACAATACGGTTGTTAATGTACCTAATGTTATATAATCGGTCTCCATTATGAAACTCTGCTGTCTGGGCAGCGTCTGTTCTAGTTAGTAGCATATTATATTATTCTTATCGATATTAAGTTTGAGAAATTGTTTGAAGACAGGAAGTACCTCTCAAGGAGACATATTACGCATCACAATAGATAGCCTTCATAAGTAATTATTTTGGCTCTGAAACTAATGAATGAACGTAATGACTGCGACAACTTCCGTTTGTCGTACGTACTTAGATCATTTACGAATTTACGATACGATGGAAGTTAAGTCTTCACCTATGTCATAGGTGAAGACTTCATAGGTCCTATGAAGACTTAACTTCCATTTTAACCTGACTGGGCGAAAGCAGACAGGATTAGGTACCAATGTTTTTCCCGCGTATCTTTGTATGAGGGATTCATTATACTCTGGAAGCATCCTAACGGCTGGATGGATTTTAATGTACTTAATAAGTATTATCTACTCGTTTAGGTCACGCGATGGTTATGCGTAAGTTTTATTTTCATAAAATCAAAACGGGCGGGTTTTAAAGTACAATAGTGACTTGAAAAATTTTTCTTTTTTGTAGGTACAGTGATAAATCGAAATAAAGGTACTTACAACAGCCATCAAAGCGGACCTCATTTCATAAACCCACACGTTGTCACAATTTGAGCCGAACCCGTGAACGATGATTCTGGTCGGACGGTTGGGCTCAAAGGCTCGCGCTGCCCAGCCCCATGCCGCAGACATGTTGCTTGCTGACACAGCCAGTAGTGGCTGGTCTCCTCTGGAATTGCAAAATAAAAGAGATATAGGTATGATTTCAGTTCTTTGGGCATATCTAATGTCTTCACACCTGACGACTTCAAGGGTGTTCTGAAGACTATTATTTTAAGCATCACAAATGTTGCACAGTATTGTTTTAGTACTAGATTACGTGTTGCAGGCAACGTTCGGTACATTTTGTAAATGAAACACGTTTTCCAAAAGATTCGTCAGGTTGGGTGTTAAAAAAATTGCTTACCTGCTAACAGTAGAGTAGAGGAGGAAGTGCGTCCCGACCTCCTGCGGTGAGCTGGGCAGCGTCTCCAAGTACGCGAAAGGACCAGCATCTTCGAAGCATCCGAACTCGCCATAGCACACGCTGCCTTGAGATCTTTTACTCCTGTTAAGAAAATAATCATTTATTTATTTATGTATTTTATCATATAACGGCAAAGGCCAATTACATTAATTAAAGACACAAACGCATTAGTAAAAAGTGCAAGAACGAAAAGTATACAACTACTCGACAGTAATACGTAGTACGCTCATCTCACAATCTTCTTCCATTCATGCCCGAACACATCACAATCAGGCATAGCGTCAAAAAGAGCTTTGAGCACAAAGAGTGTGCGAGGGACAGGCGACTGGGCTTGAGGGACGCACGGTTCGACTTCCAAGCACGGCGAACAATCTTTGCCTCCTGTTACGGCTATAATTTATCGGATCAAAAAGGTGGGACAGTTCGTCGTGCAGGACTGGAGCATGTTTTTCCGTGAAGGATTTTGAACGTACTAATAATTTTTTTCATTTATCATAATTTATGAAACGAAGTAGAAGTGCGATGTAAGTAGAATTTGGGGAAGAACAGCCCGATATACGAAAGCTTTTCTCGTAAGACTTTTGCCGATTGTGTTTGCTGAAATTGGACGCCATGTATAGTTGCGCTATGAATAAGTTTTTTTGTTTCCTGATTTGGATTTCATAGTTCTTTATATAGATATTAGGTAAGTACGGTCAGCATCAAAAGTTGATTAACACTTCAGTTCTTTTAATCTTAGTTATTGAGTAAAATATTAGTTCAAAATTGCAGCAGAAGAATTTTTTTTAGAATATATACTCTTGTCTATTATGTGAAAAGCTAAAAATCAGTTTATTGAAAAAAGTTGTTGTCAATTTAATAACTTGTAAAAATGATAGTGTTAATCGACTTTTGATGCTGACCTTGAAAGTTTCGATATCTTAGGTATGTAATTTTACATCCTATTTCTATTTCGCGTAAGTATAAGTATTTTTGTTCCATGTGCAATGCATACGACATGCAAGGCATTCAAAGAAAATTTACATAATTATGTTTAAGTTTATAGCTGTGTGTTACATCTAGTAACTGCTTGAGAACAATGCATACTTTACCAACGAGGTTAAAATATCTACATCTGCATAATTTCAATTTTCCTTAACAAATGTGTTCCATATCTTTTGTGTGCCTAAAGTTTCAGTTCCGCTCAGAAATTGAATATAAAAGCGAACGATTAGTTTTCTAAAGAACCTCTAATAGGTATGCATAATTTCTAAGGCGTGTACTGTTAAAAAAACCTGCCAAGTGCGCGTCGGACCGCGCACAATTAAGGGTTTCGTAGTTGGGATTAATTTATTCCAAGAACAAACATTTGAGTTGAAAAACATGTTCTCCCATGCATCGATATACGTCACGGTCAATTCTCAAACTGCAAATGTAAGTTTCTTCTTCTTAGCGTGTCGATGGCAATCTAAATGTACTCGGCCCAGAATTCGGCCACTTGTTTGGCGCCATCACTAGCGTCCATCAGTTCCTGTAACGTGCAGCTGACAGGACACGCAGGGCACGATATTAAGTGTCCCATCGTTTGTGGAACAGCACCACATTTACACTCCAAGGCGGAGTCGTCTATAAATTTCCACCTGAACAGGTTTTCCTTGCTTCGGCCAACCTGGGTCCGGAGTCTGTTTAAAGACTTCCAGTTTACCCAAGGTAACTCATGTCCAGGTGGGAGGTCCTCAGCGGGTGGAACGAACGGTTTGGGTAAGGAAGCACTGTCTCGCCACAGCCTCAGTCTTTCTTGTGGTAGTTCGCCAGTGAGTGGGACGACACACTTTAAGAAGCTATTTCGGCTTTTCAGCCTTTGTGGCACAAGGGTGTTGTCGTGCAAAGGGTGTCGTGTGTCGGAGATCATTTTGGCCCTTTCGTTGGAGCTTGCCACCGCTCTGCGGACCACTGGTGGCGCTATTCCTGCTAGCGGATACAGCATTTGTACCGGGGTCGGTTTTAGGCAACCAGTGATGATCCGGCACGTTTCGTTCAAAGCTGTATCCACTAGCTTTGCATGGGCAGAACGACTCGAATGTAAGTTTGTAATCGCATAAATATATTTTCACTTCTCATGCTCTAAAAGTTCGTCTTTATGTTTTGCTTAGGCGACGGGTAAAATGGCTTCTTTTATGCACTAGTTGTACAATCTACTATTTTCTATGTGATAAAACTACATATTAACGATTTTTGGACTTTTTCCTTTACTTGCTTCTCGCTAATTTCATAATTCTAGGTCAACGGGAAATACCCTGTACTGTTGCCCTGTGTTTTGTTTTATTTGCGATTGCGAGTATCAAAATATGTCGCATAAATGGCCGTATTTTTTTATTGCGTTGACGTTGCGAGAGCTTCAAGGGACCGCAGACCTACATCTATACTTATAATAAATCTGTAGAGAGGTCAATTCTGTACATGAAATATATTTTCAAAATAACTATCAGGGGGTGATTAGTGATCGATACTGATGCCAAAAATGCAATCAGTAAAATTTTTGTCTGTCTGTCTGTCTGTCTTTCTGTCTGTCTGTCTGTCTGTCTGTCTGTCTGTCTGTATGTTCCTTATAGAAACAAAAACTACTCGACGGATTTTAACGAAACTTTGTACAATTATTCTTCATACTCCTGGGCAGGTTATAGTATACTTTTCATCACGCTACAATCAATAGGAGCAGAGTAGTGAAGGGAAATGTTGGGAAAACGGGAGAAGTTACTCCATTTTTTAAGCTTCCGTCGCGTGTGCAGCCTTAATGGTTAAAGTTACATAGAAATCATGTATGGCGGAAATATTCTACATAAAATTGTCTAAAAAATATCCCGCCACAGCATAAAAGATAGACATATCTATCTTTTATGGTTGACTCACAATAACACGTGTAACTCCTGATAGCTTAGCAGTTCGGAGCATTCTGATTATATTTGTTTACTCTTACGTTTATAATACTCTCATTCATCCCTAATTTAAAATAGTTAACATTATTACCTATTCAATAAAAAAATAATCATAGAAATCGGTATAGAAACACCAAACTTATACATGAAATAAGCCATCGCGCCGTCGCACCAGAATATTGAATGATTGAATCATGCTATAAGGATTATTTTTGTGTAACGGTTGCCGCGCTCGACACAGGTCGCGGCGGCGCGGTAGGGTATAAAAAGGCGGGAGGTCCGAGTCGTCCGAGAGCGAGCTTCATTCAATATTTGGCTGTTGATGCGTTCAGAGCGTTCGACCTTATTGACAGACAATAATTGATATTGAGAAACCGTGCTTATCAGCGCGACTTTTAGACTTTAAATAGTTTATTTGAATTTCTTTTGTTGTTATTTTGTAAAATAGGTATGAGTTATTTTGGTAGTGTTTAAATACAGTCAAACCTGGATAAGTGAGAAAACTCTACAAGTGAGAGTAATAGCCAGGACCCGTCATTTTCAGCTCCCAAAGCCTCTATTAGCGAGAAACAGAAACCTCTGTAAGAGAGAGTCGTTTTTCCCTCATAGACCTCCGTAAGTGAGACTGCTACTTATCTATACCTCTATAAGCGACAGTCGAGCTTTATTTACTAATTTAACATCTGCTATTTTCTGACTCATTCTTAACTTTCGTGGAACTTCCTACCATTGTTTTTGAATTAATAATTTTATAATATTACATATTTACTACATTCGTACTTGCTGTGACTTGTTATTGCTGCGTACCCCTATAAGAGAGAAACGCTACCCATATACCTGCATTAGCGAGAAACTCGGGTTAGTGAGAAACCTCTATAAGCGAGAATGAGATTGTGCTCCCTTGAACTCTCGCTTATCCAGGTTTGACTGTATTCGTTCAAATTAAAAATTATTAAGCGTAAGTACTTTTATTAATTAAAGTAGTTATAAGTATTTATTTTTAAGTGAAGTAGGTATAGGTAGATAGTATTGCACAGGCGTTTCAGCTTTATTTTCATTTCTTTTTTGTTGTGAGTTGTATATATTTCTGGTTATAATTCTATAAGAATATTTTAGTTTAAATAGTCACTTAGATTTTAAGTGTAAGGTAGCTAAAGTTAGGACCACGTATTAGTTGTTTTGGTAGTGTTTAAATATTCGTTCAAATTACAAATTATTAAGCGTAGGTACTTTTATTAATTAAAGTAGTTATAGGTATTTATTTTGAAATTTTACACAATGGTTCCCTTTATAATGTAGACAAGGAATTAGGAAGGATTTTTTTAAATTCAACCCCTAAGGGAGTTAAATAGGGGATGAAAGTTTGTATTAAAGTCCGTCAGTTTTAAAGTTAGGATCTTCAAATTTTGTGTTTAGGCTGACGACTAAAAATTAATTTATACGTGTCTCAGCGTTTTTGATAATTCCAACCCCAAAGGGTTAAAAAGAGGGATGAAGTTGTGTATGAAAGTCCGTCAGTTTAAAAGTTAGGGTCTTCAAATTTTGTATTTAGGCTAACGATTGAAAAAATAATTTATACGTGCCTCAGCGTTTTTGATAATTTCTCCCCCAAAGGGGGATGAACGAACTGACTGAAATATCAACGCAGTCTAAACCGCTGGTCCTAGGGACATGAGTTTTGGAGGTTGTGTTCTTTGTGCAGAGTAGGTATCGAATAAGAAGGGGTTTTTGGAAATTCAACCTTTAAGGGGGTGAAAAGGGGGGATTTTGTTTGTATGAAAAATCTTATTTATTGAGTTAATAACCTTGAAACTTGGCAATACTTATTTAAGTAAATTGTGAAGTTTGGAATTTTTCGTTTTTTCTAAAATACCCCCTAAAGAGGTAATGGGGGGGTGTTAAAATTTGTATGGAAATTTTAACGCCCTGTCCGATTAACTTGAAACTCAGTATTTATACTAAGAACTAAAAATAATTAGTAACGTGTATCAGGGTTTTTCGAAAATCTACCCCTAACTGTATGAAAAGAGGTAGTTAATTTTAAAGGGGAGGATTTTACTGCGTGGCTTGATTAGCTCGAAAATTGGTATAAATAAACTTTGAGTCAAGTTATGAACACATCTTAAACGATTTTTCAAAATTCTACCCCTGTGGGGGTGAAAAGCGGGGATAGTTTCTTTGAAAAATCTGATTCCTTTGTTCTATAAACTTAAAAATTGGCCCGAATACTTATTTATTTAAATTAATTATAAAGATCATACCAACATACATTTTCGAAACTTTTAGAGGAAAGTACGAATTTCACGCGGACGAAGTCGCGGGCAGAAGCTAGTATTTAATATTAATATCAACTTAATACCTCCATGCGTTTCTGAGAAGAAGGGTCTTGGCAGACTGACGGACAGACGGACAACGAAGTGATCCTATAAGAGTTCTGTTTTTTCCTTTCGAGGTACGGAACCCAAAAAAATTATGTAACTATGTATAAATATGCTGGCAGGTAATGAAGTAAGTCTGTCAAGTATTAGTTTCAGTTCTCTCTTTTCCAAATTTCACATGGAAATGCTTTCATAACTAGTTTAACAAAAAGGTGTAAATATGAAATTGTGATAAGGCACAAAAGAAAATAATATGGCGGGCGCATTGTGAGTGATATTACACGCCTGAACTTACATAACCCGTAAGGCATTTCACACAATAGAAACAAAGCTCTGTGACAAAGGAAAACAAAGAAGTAATCTCATAACATAGCCGTGGCCACATTATTATTGAGATGTAACTCTCACTCCCTGGTATTTGTTGCGGAGATCAAAAGCTACACGTAACAGTTATTAGCATGACGGCGCGACACATGACATTTGACGTTTGCTGTCGACGACGTCGGAACAGAATGGCAGCATGAGAGATGTCAGCTGTCATTCTTGCGGAACGTCACATGGGTGGGAGCGGGGCGGCCATCATGGTCACTTTTGAATCAAGAGCCGCCAACGCACCACGCGCTTGACGAATCGCTTAATTCCGACGCCATCTTCAACTGTTTTAACTTTATTTGATTAAAATACCATCATCAGTGTATAATTAAAGTGCGAGAGACTATTATTTTGTTAATTTGTGAATCAAGAAGAATAAATCATTTGAAGAACTAATTTGTGACTTTGTTCGAGTTTCTGACCCACGTAAAACATGGAAGATTCTGATATAGGCCATCCTGAGTCTATATCAGAAGTGGGATCCCACGTGCAACAACCAGAGGACACGCCACCTGCAGAAATCATCTCTGCGACGAGAATGCTGTCGAATATGGAGGCAATGTTCACCCGGATATTTGCGATGTCGCAAACATCAACTCCTATGAGTACCAACACTATAAAACTCATCGAATTTGATCCTGACGATTCCGAAGCTGACATTGAAGGCTGGTGTAACGTCACTGAAGTTATAGTGCAGGAGAAAAATCTTGTAGGCGTTAATCTATTGATGGCACTAACTAAGGCGCTTAAAGGTCGCGCAGCGACCCACTTGACCAAAATGAACCTCAAGGAATTGACATGGGGTGCTGTTAAAGAAACGTTGCTTGCTAGATTTGCTAAACCGAAATTAATGCAGGATCATTTCGATGAGATTTTAAGATTTCAAATTAATGTCAAAGAAACCGCATCAGAGTCTGCGATGCGCTTATGGAACTTGATCGAGCGGATACCAAAAACTGACTTACCTGAGGAAGTTATTACTGGTTTCGCTATGTCAGTGCTATGTCAAAAGGATAATATGATACGTAGAGAGTTGACAGCACATGTGATAACTACTCGTGCTCAATTGTTTCGGATCCTCAATGGTATATCACTAAAGCGACGGTTGGACGTCAGTGAGGGAAAACAAGACCCCGATTTTAAACGACCTCGAATGACAGATTCTAGATTCCCTGGAAAGTGTCATTGGTGTGGCGTGGCAGGACATCGACAGGCTGAATGTAAGAAGCGAAAGGAGGACTCCAAATCATCGAAGTCGCAAGATCCATCAAGTTCTACAAATAATCAAGACAAGCCGCCTATATCCTGCTACACGTGTGGAAAGCCTGGTCACACGTCTACAGCTTGTCCAGAAAAGAAGAATGGAGGGAAGTCTGAAAGGAAGGAAGTCAACCTTTGTAATCACCAACTATCAGGATCTACGTTAGAGACATCAGCGGGTGAGAGATTTCCATTTTTATTCGATAGCGGATCATCTTGCTCTCTTTTAACTGAAAGTTTTCGCAGTCGGTTTCCGGGTACTGTACGCAATAATCTAGTTTATCTTACTGGTATCGGAGGTGATGACGTAGAATGCACTTGCCAAATTTTAAGTACTGTAAAAATTGGAGACGTCTCGGTTGACCTTATGTTTCACATCGTTTCGGATACGGTAATTTCTGTGCCAATCATTGTAGGTAGAGATATCTTAGAGAAAGGTTTTTGTGTGACAATTGATAATGACAAACTCTTATTTAAGACCAAAGAGCGAACCAACTTTTGCGAAACGAAATCGGTAGTTTTCGATATTTCTTCAATCGATACCGACTTAGAAGGAGAAGATAAAATGTTGCTGTCAAAAATAATTAGTAAATATTCAGATTACTTCATAGACGGTATACCTACTAGGCGCGTTACTACAGGGCAATTGAGTATTAAATTAATAGATCCTCATAAAGTAGTTCGGAGATCACCCTATCGACTAGCACCTATAGAGAAGCAAATAGTCCGTGAAAAAATACAACTATTACTAGATGCTGGTATCATTCGTGAGAGTTGTTCCCCTTTTGCGAGTCCGATACTCCTTGTAAAAAAAAAGGACAATACCGACAGAATGTGCGTAGATTATCGGGAACTCAATTCTAACACACAACCCGAACACTATCCCTTGCCTCGCATCGAGGAACAGATAGACCAGCTCAGTGGCGCCAATTACTTTTCTTCATTAGATATGGCTAGCGGATTCCATCAAATATTAATTCATCCTGATTCAATTGAGATGACTGCGTTCGTAACTCCGGAGGGCCAATACGAGTACCTCGCAATGCCCTTCGGTTTACGCAATGCACCTTCTGTGTACCAGCGATGTATCACAAAAGCACTGCAACACCTTAATGACAGGCCTCTCATATATATGGATGACGTCCTCTGTTATTCCTCCAATATTTCGCAGGGTTTGGAGCGCCTAGATGGGGCCTTACAAGCCCTGACTGCAGCAGGTTTTTCATTTAACCTTCAAAAGTGCAAATTCATGAAACAAAAAGTAGACTATCTAGGTTATTCCTTACAATCTGGCGAAATTAGGCCCAATTCCCGCAAAATTCAGGCATTAGTTGAAGCACCGTCACCACGTACAGCTACGCAGGTTCGTCAATTTCTCGGGCTCGCGTCATATTTTAGGAAATTTATACCCGGGTTTACAAATGTTGTTGGTCCGTTGTACCCATTAACTAAACTAAAAGGACCTATTAATTGGACTGACAAACATGAGGAAATTCGTAGAAATGTAGTTAAAATACTAACTTCGGAGCCAGTTTTAACGATATTTAATCCTGAATTGCCGGTCGAGTTGCACACAGACGCGAGTGCCGAAGGTTATGGGGCAATCCTTATTCAGAGAAATAATAACTTACCCCATGTTGTGGAGTACTTTAGTCGGCGTACATCCGAGGTAGAATCTCGCTACCACTCGTACGAATTAGAGACCTTGGCTGTCGTACGAGCGGTAGAACACTTTCGGCATTATTTGTACGGACGACATTTTGTAGTCTACACTGATTGCAATTCGCTCAAAGCATCAAAATCCAAGGTTGATTTGACGCCTCGCGTGCACCGTTGGTGGGCTTTCCTACAAGCCTACGACTTTGAGATCATATATCGTGAAGGCCGTGGTATGGAACATGCTGACTTCTTTTCCCGTAACCTCCAGTCGGATGCTGGCGCGTATTCGTCCCAAAGCCCTACTACTAAACGTGTCCAGTTTGTAGAGTTACATCAAGGATGGCTCTCAGTTGAACAAAAACGCGATACCGAAATCCAAGACTTGATCACTAAACATAATAACAGCGACTTTCCGGAAACAGTAGCACATACCTACGATGTTAGAGATGGTATTCTGTAGGTTGGGCGCAACAAAACTATATCTTGGTTACCGGTCGTTCCACGCTCACTGATTTGGACTCTTATCAACCACGTCCATAATGAAATTCAACACCTTGGTAGCGATAAGACACTAGATAAACTCTACGAACAATATTGGTTTCCGCAAATGTCCAAATGCGTGCGTAAGTTTATTGATTCATGCATAGTTTGCAAAGCGTCGAAGGGACCATCGGGCGCTCAACCCGTTCAGTTACACTCGATTCCAAAACTATCTGTGCCATGGCACACAATCCACATAGACTTTACCGGGAAACTTAGTGGTAAGAGCGACCGGAAAGAGTATTGTTCGGTGATAATAGACGCATTTACTAAGTATGTCCTGCTAGAGCATACAATATCACTAGATGCAAGTAGCGCAGTGCGAGCTCTAGAAAAGGCTGTTTGTCTTTTTGGAGCCCCTACACGCGTTATTGCGGATCAGGGCCGATGCTATATTAGTAGTGAATTTAGAAACTTCTGCAATAATTATAAAATTGATCTGCATTTTATTGCAACCGGGTCGAGCAGGGCTAACGGACAAGTTGAGCGAGTTATGCGAACACTAAAAAGCTTGCTCACGATAGTCGAAAACGACCCTAATAAGACATGGCGCGATGAGTTAGGCAATATACAATTAGCACTCAATAGTACAAAATCGGCTGTTACTAAGTACTCACCTACGGAACTGATGTTTGGGATACGTGCAGAATCACTAGGTATGTCCCAGATATCTTCACACTCTGATGAGCGAAATAGCCGTTTAGATTTAGAGTCCATTCGAGAAAATGCGTCGGAAAATATTCAAAAGGCAGCTGCGGCGGATACTTTAAGATTTAACCGTGGTCGTGCTATCATTAAACCATTTGCTCAGGGCGATTTTGTTTTTATCAAGAATAGTGAACGAAATCAAACTAAGTTAGATAGGAAGTTTAGGGGACCGTTCGTTGTAACCTCCGTATTAGAAAATGATCGGTACGAACTAAAAAGCGTAAGTGGTTCACACCGCTGTTATAAATACGCACACGAGAATTTGCGTGCAGTACCTCGGGGACATGCTGGGTTACTTGAAATCACTACCAGTTTGTTAAACGACGAGGAAGCCGAGACGGCGCCTGAACATGCGGAGCCATTACAATCCAGTAGTAATGTCATGTTACCGCGAAGCCCAATTCAGGGAGGCTATGACCTAAATCTGAGAAATGGAAGATTTGGCGCAGACTCGGATACTGCCTCGGCTAATTCAGAAACTCTTACTGCCGGATCGGATACACTCAGTGTGTGCTCTGATCCCGACACACTAGATGTACAATATGAAGTCGAAATTCAAAATGAGCAAGATTATCCGTAACTGACAGGTATGCCACATATCTGTTCCTTTGTATTTAACATGCTGTGTTAAAACTGGTCGAAAGGACAACGTCGTCCGGTCCATGCTACTTTAATGGCTGGTCGAAGGGACACGCTCGTCCGGTCCATGTTTTCGGTAGATAACGTCTAGTAATGAGTCGGTCAAGGGACAGTGCCGTCCGGTCCATGCCATTGGGGCTGGTCGAAGGGACACACTTGTCTAGACCCTGTCTGTGAACCGGTCGAAGGGACAGTGCCGTCCGGTCCATGCATTGAAGCTGGTCGAAAGGACACACTCGTCCGGTCCGGATTATGTTTGCGAGGTTGTGAGATGTCATCCGGTCCATTGCTAATGATGGTCGAAGGGATACATGCTTCCATATCTTGCTTATGAAGTATTTTAGAATTAGTGCTGTGCTGTTTGTCAGGCTGGGCGAGCATCTAGTCAAATAATGAAATTGCCTGTTTTAGGACAACGTTAGATCTACGCCCGAGGACGGTCGAATGTCAGTCCGGCCGTGACGGCGCGACACATGACATTTGACGTTTGCTGTCGACGACGTCGGAACAGAATGGCAGCATGAGAGATGTCAGCTGTCATTCTTGCGGAACGTCACATGGGTGGGAGCGGGGCGGCCATCATGGTCACTTTTGAATCAAGAGCCGCCAACGCACCACGCGCTTGACGAATCGCTTAATTCCGACGCCATCTTCAACTGTTTTAACTTTATTTGATTAAAATACCATCATCAGTGTATAATTAAAGTGCGAGAGACTATTATTTTGTTAATTTGTGAATCAAGAAGAATAAATCATTTGAAGAACTAATTTGTGACTTTGTTCGAGTTTCTGACCCACGTAAAACATGGAAGATTCTGATATAGGCCATCCTGAGTCTATAAGCACAATAGATCATTTTCATAATAGACCGTTGAAATGTAAACAATATAAATGCGCATAATGATGATTAATGACAACAATATCTTGCTAACAGACGGAAAGGTCAAGCGCGCGCTAAATGTTAATATTTTTTAAGCACGTAAAAGTACCTAGTTAGTTTAACTACTTAGGTAATGGTAGTTTTGATAATACAGTAGCGTAGAAATTTTTCTAAGGATATCAATAAAAAAAAAATCTGCTGTTTCATAGAAAAGTGCAATACCTATGCGGTCAAAACAGCTATTTTTTTACGCGGTATCATGTACTGAATCCATGGTAACAGTTTGCGCGTCGATGTCCCTGACACCCTGTATACTTATGAAATTAAGACTTAAGCCAGGATTAGAGTAAAGGGGTTACTCTATTACTATACGACTGGGTATATAAATATCAGTAAAGTGGCTGATGTACTTACGAGCTTGTACGCGTACTTAAAGCTCCACGATCTTTTTTGGCCATCACAGGTGGATTACAACCCACTCCCTCTTACACAGACGAGGCATGTGTCCCAGCAGTGGGAACATTATAGCACAGATTATAGGCTCACTATGCTATAGGTACTTTTCTTTGGAAAGTTTTAGGTAAGCCTTTACTCACTCGTGATGTTATTTATTTACCTAGTTCTCGCTCTCTTCTGCTCCCATTCTTTCATAGACTCCTTGACTGCCTCCAGCAGTTCGATGTCTCGTTTCTCATCCTCCGCCTCTTGCGCCGCCGTCGCCGGCCTCCCGGCGCCCCGCCATGATTCTAACTCAGCATCTGTCACAAAAAACATTTCATAAGTATCTCGGTCTTGATCCCCAAATGGGTTTATAAAGAACCGTTTAAAACAAGTGATCTCATGACTTAAATAGGTATAGGACAACTGATATAAAATTATAATTGGACTCGCAGGACTACTTAATTTACTTACTATGAAGCAGAGAATTACCTCCACTTAGTCAATTTAAACCATTGGCTACAATTATAATATTATAAGCAAAGGGGAAAAGGGATAGAAGACAGAAAACATTATTAGACCAAACCCCGTAATGCGTCACGACATGTTTTCTGTTTGCATCTTTCAATATAGGTAAATAGGTTTCATGCGTGGCCGCCATTTTGAAAACAAAATCAAAATGGTGGACCGATAGGTATGCCACGGATCTTCAAAGCCCTACACAACAACGAACGTCTGAATAAAAATTATTGGTCCTACAGGTTTCAGGAATTCGTTGCTGTGCTAAGTACTACAAGCTTATAACAAATTATTCAAAAAACTCGTGGCAAAATATACAATGTACCTACTGTGGATAATAGGTGTATGTAAAAATCATGACGAATGATATCAATCCCGCTCAAAATATTATGCTCTTTGAAAACAAAATTGCAACATTAACCTCATAGAATAGAACAACTCGTGGAATAGACTTAACTTTTAAATTCAATTGTTTGTTGAATTATAATTGTAGACAGGATTTCAAAATCTGACCACGGATGTAGCGTAGCGTGCATTGTGAATTGTAATATGTATTCCTACCACGTAAAGGTTTTTTTTATACATATGCCGTTGTTGAAACTTGAAATATTGGCTTCCACTTAGGAGTTTTTTCAACTTTGCGCAAACGGATACAATTGCAGTAGGTAGGCTTTAACTATGCACCTGGCATAGAACTAGTGTTAATAAACAATACATATATTATTACCGTCCCTAACTGAATGTTTAGCATTCCAATATTTATTCAAATGGCACTTGCTTCTTGGAATTTCAAAACTGAGTGTTTTGCAGTATTTGCAGTGGAGTGCATTTTAAGAAGGAGCGAAAGGCACTGCGCCAGTAGGTAACCTGAATGCTAGCGTTGTCTCCGGGTGAACGACTGTCACCACTTTTTGCTGTTTAATGTGGCCTTGATCTGTCGACCGTTGTAGGGCAGTATGTAGCTCGAATGCGAGGCCTACTATGGACGAAAGTAGGCCGCTCCCAGCCGACGAGAATCATGAGAAATCCAACAGTCTACTTAGTTCAATGGTAATACTAATTCCTTGTACAGGTCGAAACACTTTATGGTACACCTACGTGAAACGTGGGACGCATTACGACAGGCAAACCCGTTCAATGTCAAAGGTTAGTCATCGGACAATTGACAATAAGTACTAAGTAAGCGGTGTACGTCATTTTAAAACTGACTGTACGTAATTTGGTATTTAACAATTGCCTTTGTTGTGTTGCGTGGACTGGACTATACATTGATTTCAATTATTCAAATGCCAATGTGCTCGTGTCATGCTTTGGACAGTATTATTTTAGTGCTAACAGAGCATAGCGAAAACGCCGAAAAACTATTTTATTGTGTTAAGAGTTGCGTAAACCGTGAGCATTTGGATCATTCTTGTGACGTTATCATATTACAAAGTCCTATTGTGAATCTCTGAGACAATTTTTGAACCTAATTTGTGGTTTCGAAAACATTGCTGCATGTTTCAGTAACATTTTTATATTTTATTATAGACAGCAAAAGCTAACAGGGAGACGAATGCAAAAATCGGTTGAAATATATAATTTTGCTTTAAAATCGTCATAAGCTTTAGAGTCATCTTCGTTGGCGCTGGTATTGTCAGCCTAAACTTGGAAAACTGCTACGAAATATCACAGGTTTTTTCTAGTAAAGCATTTGATTGTGTAGAACAGTAGATCAGGCAGGACCTTAGGTAATAGGTACGGGCTGGTGTCCGCAACTCCACGTCAATGCGCGTATTTTGCGTACAGGCAGGACCTTTTATGATCAGGCACTTTGGTTTTTATTCCGCGGTTCTGGTACGGGCAGTGGCTTAGCTACGTGACCATGGGCCATGGTGCAAAAAAAAATTGGGGCTCTATCTAAACTGGTTAGGTTTTATTTTATAAAGTACAGAACATAAATACATATATAAATGGTTTAGGGTGTATGAGTATCGCTCAGAATACAGTTTCTGTATTCTGAGGAGTACCGTAACAGGGTAGTTTTACCGACAGCGTTTTTAGAGGTTCTTCGCGTGAAATCACTGTGTAAAATGTTTATATAAGACCATTTTATATTTTTTCGTGTAATAAGAAAACTAGCTCATATGAAGGCACTAGTATTAATGAAAATCTCTTAAATATAAATAAAAAAAAAAATGAAATATGTCTGTTTCTCAATAACGGTGGTATGTCCGTGATTAACTTTTAAGCGCATTTGCCTCTTTAAATACGTTGTGATGGAAATTTAGTACTTAAATTGATCATTATTATGTTGGTCTATGCATAAAGCAACCATATTTATTACTTCCTTTACTTCTGTTATCATGCAGACATCAGGACCATTGTGATAAGGAATGTCCACGCCAAAAGTGCAATATCGGTGTGTTTTGTTGAAATCGATCTATAACGTAAACAAGTCTATTCTAACGAACTACCTCCTTACGCACACGGAGGCCCAGTAATGCTATTCTGTAAAAATCTCACCGTGCAAACTTAGGTGAAGTGAGCTTAAAGTGAGTTGTCAATAATGTCAATCCCTAGCATCAGGTGGAGTGACAGTAGTGCTATTCTGTAATTTATCTCACCGTGAAAACATAAGTGAAGTGAGCTTAGAGTGAGCTGTCAATGTGCCAATCCGTAGCATGAGGTGGAATGATATCTCACTTTAAGCTCACTTCATCTAAGTTTTCACGGTGAGATTTTTACAGAATAGTACCGCTGTCGTGCTCTTGCGTTCTCGCAGTAGTGACGTGTCCGATCCTGTCGAGGTTTCGCGCCAATACGTAAGTACTTTTTGAATCTAAGAGGGAATACGAAATTATGCAATCTCGGTGGGTTACTGTACGAATGAATGTTATTTTTTTACGGTACGGTACGCGAGTATGTTGTGTGTTATTGGGTACCCTTAGCGACCATACATTTGAAATGACTAAAGCATAAATACACACATCAAAAGTGTCTAGGGATCAAGCATTTTTATGCGGATTTCTTGAGATTGAGATGTGGCTTTGTAATAAATTTATGATTTTATAAATTTATATGGATCCTTTTTGGTGCATTTCATAATTTGAATCAGGAACTGTGAATCAAATTCGAGTAAAAGATGAAAATCAGCTGTCAATATTTTCCCTATAAAAACATACAACGCATTGAAGACATTATTAGTGCTACTGTTTCCCTACTACTGATTAAAACCAACGCTATTATGGAGCGGCGACGTCATTTAAGCAGGGAAGAAATGCTCAGAGCCGTGGGAATGATAGAAGCTGGTTCCCGGCAACGTACTGTGGCTTTAGCTCTGAATACAAGTCAGAGTGTTATCAGTCGACTTTGGACACGTTACCGAAGCACTGGTACCGTGGCTGAGCGCCATGGAGGACGGTATCGCTGCACCACACGGAGACAAGACCGATACATTCAAATCTTAACTCGAAGAGCTCCAACAATAACCGCCATGATGTTAGCCGTGAGGCTTCATCACTCTTCAGGGAACTTAATTAGCGACCAAACAGTCAGAAACCGCTTGCATGAAGTGAACCTTCATTCCCGAAGACCGCTACGGGTACCACCTATAGCAATGCACAATCGTAGGATTCGATATCAATGGGCTCTTGAACACAGAAATTGGGCAGAAGAACAATGGCGTTTCGTGTGCTTTTCTGATGAGTCTCGTTTTGGTATGAGACCAGATACAAGACGTATACGACACTGGAGAACCCCTGGACGCCAACAGCGATTAAAATCCTGCCAGGAAGTCCATCCTTATAGTGGTGGAACCATCATGGTATGGGCGGGTATTTGGATCGGCGGAAGAACTGAGTTGATTTGGATCAGAGGCAACCTCAACGCTCAAATTTATGCTGAGACGATTGTATCAGACGTCATCGTTCCTCTACAAGTGCAAATCGGTCCCTTATTTCAGTTAATGCATGATAATGCACGACCGCACACCGCAAGAGTTGTAAGACAGACTCTCGCCGCAGCTAACATCAATGTCCTGCCCTGGCCTGCTCAGTCGCCAGACTTGAACCCGATTGAGCATGCATGGGATATGCTACAGAGAAGAGCTCTGCCGAATATGGAGGGTATCCAGTCGCAAGAAGACCTTTTTTTGTTGTTGCAACGAACATGGGCGGCCATTCCACAGCGTGATTTGGATGAACTCATTTTGAGTATGCCAAACCGATGTTCTTGTGTTGTTAGTGTTCGCGGTAGAAACACGGATTATTAATTGTTTAAGTTACCCAATAAAATTTTAAAGAAAACTGTTATTTCAGTCTTTTTTTCGAACTTTTGTGTTAGTGGTTCAAATGTCAAAAATCCCTTTATTAGGAAAATGCAAATTTCTTTATTAATGCAAAGGTGACTTGGTTTATCGTTACTGTGACAAACGAAAACACTTTATTTGATGAATCCTTAAAGAAAATTTTAATTAATATCAATCAGGAGAAAAGTTATTGCAAAAATATATGTTGATCCCTAGACACTTTTGATGTGTGTAGTTTTGTTTTTATTTAATTTTTTCTTCATGTTTCTAATTTCAGTGGTGCAATATCGGTGGTTTCGGTGGTAAGTTTATTGCCACCGATATTGCATCAATACTAAAATGGCTGTGGGTTCATGTGACTTTGGTAAGATATGTACACCTAAAAGGTAACACAATTAATTGGACAAACTTTGGAGGGTAGTATTGTAAGTAGGTAGTACATATTTTACAAAAACATTTTTAACCGGCTTTAAAAAAAGGAACTAATGAAAAAATATTGTTGAAATTTTAACATTCTTATATATTGTAGGTCTATGTGGCATTATACAGAATGCGGCCATGGTAAAGGAGCCCCAGACGGTGTCAGCGGAGTACTAAAAAGAACTGCTGACCAGCTGGTTGCGTATGGAAAAGACATCGCCGACCTCGACACTTTAGTTCAGAACCTCAAATCTTCAGTTAAAGGCATAAAAATAGAAGTAGTAGAAGATTACAAAATAATCGAAAAAGACTGGCTTCTTCCTGACCAATTAAAAACGTTTCCGGGTACTTTAAAGGTACACCAGATAGTTTGGATGAAAGAAGAACCACGACGATTAGCTTTGCGATCATTGTCTTGTACACATCCTGATTGTTTGATTAAGGCAACAGTATGTCCTCATGGAAGACATTTAGGCTTCTATAATCTTGCCTGCAATGATAACTCGAAAGCACGAGACCAAAAAGATTGTTTTGTGACACAACTTGACCTTCAACGATATTCCACAAGAAGCACTGAGTCTAAAGTTCAGATTTTAAGCGTGTAACGTTTTAAAGCTTCTGAGAGATTTGACTTAGTCAAGCCATCCATCAAGAAACTTTCTAAAGCAACCATTTCATCAAAATCATTGGCGACATTAGATGACTCACTGAGTATTGATAATTTTGATTTGGATATCATCCCCTCCACGTCGTTTTTTGAAAACTTTGACAGCGCAATGTGTTTGGAATTTGAAAATTCAATATCTGAAACCGATTGGAAGAAAGATGGCAAAACTGAAAAGAAAATGGAATCAAGATTAGCTGAATCGTCTACAGCACAAATTAAGACCTATTATTGAAAATGACTCTGACATTGATTTTAATATTTTTTGATTTTTGTTTTGTTCACTTTAGTTTTTTGAGATTTTATTATTTTTTTTGTTTACGAGTTGAAGAATTTTTATAAAAAAAACCCTAATTATTTGATTAAGTGTTAATTAAACGAAGATCTCATCATAACTTCATTTTATTTAGCATTACCCTAAACTCAACATATCACATAGCAGAACTAAAGTTAATTTAGTAAATCTGCTATATGTGGTCTATGATCCATGTCAAAAGACGCAGTATCGAATACAGACAAATAAACGTATTTTACACCTGCTATACCTGCCTGTGCAGCCGCTACATAATGTTGCCAACGGCTAAGTTGTTCTTTATTTAATAACTGTCATGATACAATACAAAAATTCCATTTTGGTGTGATGCTGCAATTTCAGTGTAAGATTTGCAATTTCGGTGTACAATTTTCAATTTCGGTGGGTGGCCAATTTCGGTGGCCGTCATATTTTCAAAACTACTACAGTTGATTGTTTCCTACTAAAATATCTAGAATACTAATGTGTTCTAGAATAAGACAAGTTTATTTTTTCATCCGAAAACCTACAAATAAAAAATTCCACCGAAATTAGTAAAAAATTGAGCCTGCGTGAAATGACCCAACAATATTTTGTAAAATATGTCAATTTTGTCAAAAAAGAGAGTGAGTAAGCTAGTACTTATTCATAAATCGATCGCATAACAGCCGATTGGTTGAAGTGGCTAACAAGAACTGACACAACGCAACATAATGAATTTATTATACTTATTTATGTTCTGAAGGTGGAAGAAATTTTTTGCTAGGTTAGTTCGAGGTTTGCTGATCAGGGGGCGAGGGGCCCCCGGAGCTTGGGAGCCCCGGTGCACGGCACCGCCTAGCCCTCCGATAGCTACGCCACTGGGTACGGGTACATTCATTGTCCAGCTTCGGGCTATTCAATAAAACGTCATAACATAATACATCACGCCTATTTAACCGCATAATATATCCGCACAAATATATCCGCGAAGGTTTAGGCAAAGGTACACCTAGAGTAGGTTTAGCCAGTTATGTAAGTTCTATGTAACAGGGTATACCTAAGCCTATTACCATCAACCGGGCACAAAATCAGACACCAGGCTGTTACTGAGAAATTCCTGACGGAAAAATCCAATTGGCCAACCTGGGAATCGAACCCAGGACGTCATGCTCAGCAGTAGCGCTTGCGACCACTAGACCTTTTGATATATTTTTTAAAACTACATAACTATTATTAAATACTTACATTTGGCTATAACTAGCGTGAGCACAGTGAGTAGAACGGCTAGCGAGCGGCAGGCGTGCGCCGCCATCCATGCGGCCCGGCATTCACGACCGCCTGTGGACAAAACATGATCGCCTTGTTAGACAGAATACTTTACACCACAATTATAATGATATACTGGAATTTAGATTGTTTAAACTACTATTATTATTATATAAGGTAAAGGACACAGTTTAATGCGTTGGAAATGTAGGCTTTATTTGAAAACAAGCAGGTCAAGAGATTTTTGAGAAAAACTAAAATCTCCAATAATCTTCATTGCGTGTCGACCTTGGCCAAAACTCATGTCATACTGTTTGATAAACAGAATGCTTTACACCACAAAATGTAGATTGTTTAAACCACTATGATATAAGGTGACGGATACCGTTTAATTAATTAGAAAATGCTTTATTTGAAAGCAAGTCAAGGGATTTTTCATAAAAAATAGAATCTCCAATAATATCCATAGCTTGTCGACCTTGATTGAACATCATGTCGCGACGCGAACTTGGACAAAAATCATGTCATGCTGTTTGACAAACAGAATGCTTTGCACCACAATTATAAATTAATATACTGCAATTTAGATTAAGTCACTATGATAATTAACAGGACACAGTTTAATGCAATAGAAAGATAGGCTTTATTTGAAAGGAAGCAATTCAAGGGATTTGTGACGAAAAAAGAAATCTCTAATAATCTCAATAGTGTCTCGACCTTGGCCGAACATCATGTCATGCTGTTTGTCAAACATAATGATATATCACTATTATAAATTAATATAAGTTGGTACTGGAATGTAGATTGTTCAAACTACTATTATGATTTAAGGTGAAGGACACAATTGAACATTAGTAAGATATAGGCTTTACATGAAAACAGGCGTCGAAAAGGGAATTTTGACTGAAACTATAATCTCTATTGGTACTACCACTGGAGGTCAGGTAATGTCCTGTTTGGCTATTTTCGTAAGATCCCTACGTTTTCTCACTGAGGCGAGGTGCTTATGTGCTATCCCGTCGAAATCTGTGCAGGCTCTTACAACACTGCCTTACTCAGTTTTGAAGGTGTATTTTTGAACAGAAATAACTATTGGGCAATATCGGCAGAAAAACCCACGATTCTGACAGTGGCTTAGTTCACGGCTGTATTGAAAAGTTAGTTACCGTTTTGTTGCTCATTCTCAGTTTTGTTTCTGATTACTCCATAATAATAGTCAGTATCAAACTATTTCAAATGTTCTTTGTTCAGATTGAATCTTAAATGAAAACACGTAATACAAGGATGACGCTTTAATAGCTTAACATTGATTTCCATAACAAGGTTCAACCTTCATTGACTACATAACTTCGTAGGTACAAACGTTTATTATACAGGTTGAAATTGAAAACATGCGACAAATCAAAATGCGAGATTGTACTCATCATTATGAACAACTTTTACTATGGGACCAAATCTGAAATCGCGAAAAAAAATCAGCTGTTCCCTACATTTTGACGAGTTATGCGAAATAAGAATGTAGGGAACAGCTGATTTTTTGTTCGCGATTTCAGGTTTGGTCTAATAGTAAAAGTTGTTCATAATGATGAGTACAATCTATAGGGAACAGCAGATTTTTTTTTCGCGATTTCAGATTTGGTCTAATAGTAAAAGTTGTTCATAATGAATTTCCCATTTCGATTTGTCGTATGTTTTCAATTTCAACCTGTAGTGTTAAATGATTATATCGCAAGTGTACCAACAGTTTGAAGACTCATTAAGGTGCTAACAACCGCTTCATAATAGCAACTTCTAAACAATGCGGCGTCAAAGATCTCTCGACTGCTAATTATATCATTAACGACAGTTTCCTAGTCCGTGCAGAAGTTCCCATACTTTGTTCTGTAGTATACAATACAATACGTTATGAAACATTGTTTTGTTTCGGAGATTTTATGAATGCTAAACACAGATAGAGAAGTGTCGTGGATTGAATGCTGATTCTCGTAAAGTAAAACAGACATGCTGATTTTTATTTAATTACCACAAGCTATTTTGCTTTGTGATGCATGTCTTTATGAGATAGATTTTTGTTTTCCTATGTTGGAGTCAGCTTCCAGTCTTACTGGATGCAGCTGAATACCAGTATTTTACATAGAGCGCCTATCTGATCTCCAAAACCCAGTTATCGGGTAACACGATACCCCTTGGTAAGACTGGTTGTTCGTCTTTTTGGGCTTCTGACTACCCGTAACGACTGTGACTGAAAGATCTATGAATGACAACCGGAAAACAGCTTAACGTGCTTTCCAAGGCACAGAGAGGTCTCGGATAATTGCTTGTATATTTTAGCAATTGTAAAATCCCATAATGACTAAGGACAAAAATATAGCCGTACACTGAGAGGAATTTAACCTTGAACGGGGTACAACTTCACGAGAATATAAAATTAAAGATAGCCAAACATAAACGTGTAAGCGTAGAAGGACAAAGATCGAAAACCTTGGCCGCACAAAGGACCAGTTTTTGAGAGCCTCTTTACATTTGTAACCATTATTAATTAAATACCTACTCTGCTACGAGAGAGTCTTGTATTGCCACATATACGTAGGTACAACAACTTACACCTTCTTCTCATGGGGATAAGCGGAAACTACAGAGACCGTTCATTAACCTTTTTTTTTTATTCTCTATAAATACAGTATTTTTTCTTTTACAATATCACTCGCCAAACTTTCGAGTTTGATGGCGAGAAGCGCCTGTTACATATACATAGTAAATACTGACCATAAAAACTACCAACTATGCACTCAGAGATAACTATAATAACCGCTTACGCCGGATTAATCCGACAAATATTTTCGTGTCCATTTCACCAGGGTCGTATATTTACGACCAAACACCACAGCTCGTTTAATCTACTTTTTTTTTTAATTTGTCTGTATTCTATCAGGTATTTATTTTTGGTTTTTTTTTTCGGGCGCTGTGGGCACGACATCTGATATGAAGTCGGGCGGTTAAAAGGTGAAATGATTTAATTTAATTAACCTGTTAAATTATTTCCACGGAAAGTACTATAATACTATTAGTCTGTGCTACTTAAGACCTATGTGAAATTAGTGGTGGTGGTGCTTAGAAACGAACTCTGATTGAGGCCAACTCCGCCTGTAGGAACCGGTATGCTGGTAAAAGGCCATTAAAATAAGAATAAAAATACCCGATTGCCTCGAATTTAATGCGAACAAGTAAGTGCCTTTGGAATGACAAAAATATATGTTTGCCCGTGGCTGTAGTGTGCCTGCAATATGCTAGTCGTAATGAGCTGTTATTAAGAATTCTGTTGAAATCTGTCGCCAAGCCTTTAAAAATAATGATCATGGTTGATTCATGTGGCTGTGCCGATAAAGCAAATTATTATTTGATTACGATTAACGAAGAAAAAACTTCATCAAACAAGTTGACAGCTTGAAATAAATTATTATGAAAATAGAGCCGTTTTAATTAGTCTTCGATTTTAAGACTGTCTTTCTTGAAATGGGTCTATATTGTACAGCCTAGTTTTAATGAGCCTCTCTCACCAAGAAATGCAGTGCAACCATTTTTACATCACATAGTGTGAAAGAACAAAGCCTTGAAACTTTCTTTCCCATACTCGTAAAAGTGATATGGCGGTGTAAGCGAACATCATCAATTCGTTGACCCATGGGTACAAACATGTCGGACAAAGCTATTGACCTGAAACCGTGGTTCAGCAATCACGTCCTAATTTCACAGTCGGCTGCCCGCTGCCCACTCAAACCGACGACAAACTGGAATAATAGCCAGTAACTGGATTCGAGTAATTTGAGCAAATGGATCAAATTGCTTGCTTTGTCTTATTACCATATTATTATCAGTTTTTTTTTTCTACTCTTCGGCGAAGTGAATTGAGATCTACGTATACTTACTTACTGTGAACAGTATTTTTGTCCATGAAGTTTATTTCCCGTTCTTCTCCTTAAACGCTTACTACGCTTTGGAAAGGGCAACTAGTTTCAATTCTAAAGCTACTGTAAATGACTTTATTGAAGTAAATGCTTTGAGTTGTAATAACAGCTTTTTGATGTCAAATTTGAATTGGATTTTGTTATGTACTTTTCGCTAGCAATATTCATGATTGTAATCTGCTAGCAGTTTCTTATAATTGGACTAGCAACGGCATTTAATTATACTGTTTAATTACTGTGTAAGGCTTCCTTAAATTCTCAGACACGGCTTAACCAAGTATACATTCTAGGCAAGTGGATACTACTTGTAGATAAGTACTTTAAAATTTCGAAACGGTGGTAGAGTAAACAGGAAGTAGTTATTTTATACTGCTAATATAAACCTAACTAAGCTTTTATTATCCCCTAACCTAAATAAGATCGAATTAATTGATAACTTCAATTAATCAGCATTTGATTTCAAACTTTCGTATCCAATTATCTACTGTAATGCCCGTTTTCACTAACACTAGACTACACCTAGATGAATGCAAAATAAAAGCCTACTTTTGGATTTTCAACTTTCGGTCCTCAGTCGAGTGTTAAAAAATCAGCGCGCTTTTTTTCAGCGAACTTTCCTATTGTCGGTAGTCACCAAGCGCACGACAAATGCAGGAGTCTTTTCTCCATAGAAACGCCCTTTAATTAAAAGTCCTCATTAATATATAAGTCAATTCTCTCGCTTGTTTTCTTTCTGGTTAATGACCATAAAGTAATATTTTTTTACAGAATAATAAATATTAATTACTTGTATGTCCCTATGTTTTCCTTTTTGATGGTACATTATAATTTTTATAAGCACTAGAACCTCTAACCTCTATTATATGATAGAGATCAGCGACTAGAACTCTCAAAAAAATTGATACAATATTGGTGGAGGAAATAGGCGAGAGCCAAACCTGGAATTATGACTTTTTACTTAGGCTTTTTCAAAAGTCTCTCCGACCGCATTTGTATATTTGTATATACATATTTTTTTTGTTTTGTGTTTGAAGCAACTTTGTGTTCTAGAATGAGTCCCTTCGAGACTCATCCGCCCTGGATTTTTTAGGCTTGTACCTAAATCGAGTGGCTAGATCAGTATCACACCTTCGTGATGATTTTAAAATAATTATGTACACATGCAACCAAAATACTTACTAGCACGCATTAACAAGCAGACTTCAAAACACATGACTCGTATTAATGGACAAATGCTTATAACAAGCTGCAAGACATTCTAACGTTGCTTCAAATTACCTACGACCAGTCATGCAAAATTTGAAAACTTTGTAGTTAAACTGTTTACAACGTCTTTGTTACAACAAGAAGCATATGAACATTATGTACATCGCCACATAACACAAGTCGTTCTGCATAATCGATTTTTTATGAAGCCTTAAATTTAAGTCAGCTTAAATGAGCCATAAGTTATTGGATGTAGAGGAAAACCTATGTTTTTATTATCCAGTTAGAAAAGGCAATTGAGTTTATGAATGTGGACAACCTCACACAAGGCTGAATGCGTGGCTGATTAACGATGTTTGAGATGAAATAATAACTGCGAAAACATATGGAAATGCAATAACTTGAATTAAAATAATTTCGGCAAGATTAGGTACAATTACTTCCTTTCGGACTATTGGTTTTACTTAGTTCCAATAGTGGTTCCAGTAGGATTTTCAAGTACCTACTTATGTTCCCATTTAGATGGTGGAGCCAAGGATCTTAGTTTCATGATCAGCTTATTATACTTCCACTGCCGGAACACAGGCCTCCTCTCTTCGAGAGGGAGTAGGTTATAATGTACCACGCGGGCCCAGTGCGGTTTGATAGATGTCACAAGTCTTCGAGTTTTGGGTTTTGGGACACGTTCCTCACGATGTTTTCCTCCACCGTTTTGAGATCAGTGGTGATGAAAATATTTACACAAAGTAAAGCGTCTGCTTCGGTTCGAATCCACGACCTATAACTCCTAAGTCGTAAGTTACCACTGGGCTCCAACTGCTCGCAATTTTAGGCAGACTATTATTTTTTTGTGCTCGTGGGTCTAAATCCTTTAAGACTATTCTCAAAATATGACAAATACAGTCAAGCCAAATATAATTTGTAATGTTTAATAATTCTGGCCCGCTATGTTTTCTCGGGATAATTATTTACGTTGGGCTACTTCGAAAGCCGTATTCACAGATATTTTCACGATTCCATGCCGCACGGCTGCATTGAAATTACTTTCTGTTCGCGTATCGTTTGATCGCGCATTTCATTAAAATTGTGTTCAGTGCTCTACCACCGTTTTAATGAGAGAGCGCTTTATTTATATGACGTCTATTGTTCTTTATGTGGTGTGGTATTTTCTATATGTATTAGCCACACGTACCTACAGCTAAATGTTACATTCTACAAAATGAGCACACATATTCGTAGGTATATAATAGAAAGAGAGAGAGAGAGAGAGAGATAAAATCTCACGGTGGGGCATAACGCATTTTCCTTTTTTTTTGGGTTGGAAATTATGAAATAACTTCTCCCGGTCTGGGCGGAGCGGGAGGGCGTGTCAGACTTTTACTGACTAAAACCCACCCTTGTTCCTTTAGTTGCCTGTGCCAGGGGCCACGGAATCTCTTTCGAACAACCCGCGACCCTGTACGATTTCTACCAGTCAACTCCTACTGCAAGCCGCGTTAAGAAACTATGTTCCAAAAAGGTTTTTCCTGTGAGTCATGTACAAAGGCAATAAATGTTAGCCCTACACTTTCTCAGATAGTCCGAAAGCGCTTTCTGACGTTGCTTTCACGTCTGCGAAGCCCTGTTCCAACTTTCAGCTTACACTGTCTTCAGCAATAAGCCCGTCCTACCTCTTTGTTCATTGCTGGTAAGATTCACGTAGTTTCAGGCAAAAGTTACATTGGTGTCAGTCTATGCCAGTTTATGATGCGGACACAATGTCAAAGAGTTCATCAATAGGGTCATCACCGCCGTGGGTACTTAATCATACTTAATTGTAGGTCAAATACACACTATCTTTCTTTTAGTGTGGGAGTCAATGGTGGAAGCAAAAACTTTTACTTGTAATATTTACTAGAGTAAATAATTATTTTTTTGAACATTTTAATAATTAACCTCAATGTGAAAGAGTAATCTATCTCGTAAGTTACAATCGTAATAAAAAGAGGAATGAGTCGAATGACTTCAAAGTAATTGAAATGGTGGAATGGATTGTAAATTGTAAGCAATTGTGTTCTCCATTTCCATTGTGCCAATAAATTAAAAATAGAGGAATATGGCGCCGAACCACATCTCTACAGTACACGGAAAAGTTCTTTCATTTCTTTGTATTGGGACAAAACGACGAGTCATTTGGAAATCACTAACCTGAATTTGATGTGAATTGTAACTAAGCAATTAGTGACTTCGCGTTTTCTTTAAAATACCTATGTGTGTGTAGGCATATTTATCTACACACACGGCTGATAGCCGTGTTCTCTTGAAAAGTTTTTGCTTTTCCTAAAGAGGGGAACTGCTTAGAGCGCTTTTTTATAAACACCCTGCGACCAAAGCCTGCCTATTTGAAATTGAGATGTCTTACTCAAATGGAGAGAAGATTTTTGATCGTCAGTTTGGAGCTTCAAACACAATCATCTTGAATTCCGGATGTGTGCTCTTACAACAGAAACCTCCACATCCAGTCCAGGAATGACAATAAACATGTTACAAAATTAACAACTTAATTCTAGTTTTCATTTATTAGTACAATCTTGTAATTTACTTTATCTGGGCATTTCTGGGGCACAGATGGGCATGGTCCTTTATTCTGCCATCGTACTTCTTGACGCAACTGGCAGTACATCCGACATTGCACTCATGCTGTTCCTTCCGTGTGATGGCTAATTAGCACCTACTGCAGTTAATAAGCATTTACTTCATTTCCAACGACATAATCATGGCCGAGGAGTGTTTTCATCCGTTAACTAGGAAATTACCTAACTATATTTGCCAGTGTTACCGGTAAATAAATGACCAGTGGTCCACTTTAGCCCTGGATCGAAAGAGGTGGAAGTCATGGAGAGGCCTTTGCGCAGCAGTGGGTCGATGCAGGCTAACAGTAACAGTTACTAGTATTATACTAAGAATGTCTATAGTTAAATTAGCGTCAAGGCAGATACTAATAAACAAAATAGTTTTTTGGTACACAAGGATGTGTGTACGAGTTTAAAAATATGTATACATATTCAAATTCAGCCTAGAGTCAGAAGGTTAGCGAATAATTGTTGCTAGCGACAAGATTCTTGAAGTGAAAACTTCTTTAGCGGCGTTGCACACTTTTTGTAATGGGTAAAAAATGTTAAACTCGCGTCAGGACATCGCGTCAGGACACGTGACCGTCAGGAGAGATTCCCCCCCCCCCCTGTCTTTCTACGGCGGCGCCAACCGAAGTGAACCAAGTTTAGTGACACACGACAATGGATGGATGGATGGATGGATGGATGGATGGAGTGGAAGTGGAAGTGGAAGTGGAACTCGAAGTCGAAGTCGAAGTAGAAGTCGAAGTCGAAGTGGAAGTCGAAGTGGAAATGGAAGTCGAAGTGGAAGTCGAAGTCGAAGTGGAAGTCGAAGTGGAAGTCGAAGTGTAAGTCGAAGTCGAAGTGGACGTGGACGTGGACACACTGCTGTGTATTCGTAACATTCGTGTATATAAAGTGTTTAAAATATGGATATTAAACAAAGTGCATCTATTAATGAAAAAAGGGACGCAGAAATAGTGAAAAAAAAATGAGTTATATTAATTCAATTAATAATTGATTTATTTCAACGTTAATATTCAAGTTTTCACTTCTGCCGGCACTCCCGGAGTGCAACCCGTCTTTTTTGATACATACAGGTGACAGAGTCACAGTTGACGCAAAAAAAGTTCTTGACGAACAATCGAATATTGTTGGAATTTCCGAGTTATGTACTAAAAACAAACAATAGTGAAAAACAGTTGCCTGTAAGTAGCAAGATACTTTAAAGCAAATGGCCATTCTAAACACAGTGACATAATTTTGGTAGACCAGAAAAAATCGTTGATTACATCATCGTCCAATTCTAAATTTACGGAAAATAGAAGTCTACAGTGGCTTTACCTAATGGTTTGGTTGTAAAAGTCTTTTAATTAGTTAGGTACTTTTAATGAGAGAACCTATTAGCATTTGTATGCGTAGGCCGACGTGAAATATCGGCGTCTGCGTCTCGACCGCGGTTATGTAAATCGTGCACAGCTGAGACTTTCTTCTGTTTGTCCGCACAATTAGCGTGGGGAATCGTATCGAAGCTATAGTTAGAGCATCGACGTGAAAACTGTCTGTATTTGTGAGGCTGATTAATAAGGCTGATTAGCTCACTCAGTCTGTTTTGGTTTTTTGAGAAAACAGAAGTAGGTATTTGTCCAATTGATTTCTATATTTCAGATTGGTAAATCAATATATCATTCTAAAGCCCACGGTTCTCTTTAATAAAATAAATATTGCAGTAGAAGATGTGCATTTCATAAATACTTTCAAAGGAAATCGCTGTTTGTATTACTAACACGAAACGCAGGTTAGTACTCATAGTGGGGACTCCACGATTAATAAAACACACACAGCCTTTTTTAAAGATTGTGAAATTTATTTCTAATTAAATCTGTAAAAGAACATTATTGCTTGGTTACTTATTATAAAAACCAACACGATGATTAATTTCGGTTAACTCAAGTAAGTACTTGACATTGTTCTTGTGAATCTGTGTGAAAATAAATACAAAAGGATAAATAAATAAAACCTATGTCAACCAGCCAGGCGCTTTACTTTTTGTAAATTATTTCATCACCACTGCTCTCAAAACGGTGAAGGAAAACATCGTAAAGAAACTGAAATGTCCTAGAAGAAAAATTTGGAGAGATGTGACATGTGCACTGGGCTCGCGTGGTGGATTATGGCCCAGTCCCTCTCGCCGAGAGGATGTCCCAGCAGTGGGAACAGGCTGATTATGCATGCTATGTGAACACAGAACACGTGACGAGATCGGATGACCGGATTCGACAATCAAGAAGTAAGAAAAGAATACAATTATATTTGGGATTGGTGTTGGGTTGATGTTACATTCAGCGATCGATATAATTAGCATAATTTAAGCATGTAAATAGAAATTAATCAGTTGACATCTTTTATTCATGAAGAAGTGTCTAAAAGAACATGATAATATTGATATTATGAATGCAGGCCATGATAGTGACCATGTCATTCATCTCTCTTTTTGTTGATATTCAAATGGAACTTGTGCAAAATATTGCAGCTTGCTAGTAAAAAATCGAGTGTGAAGGCAACAATTAAGCATGCGAAATTGTAGGTAATTACAAGAAAAAAGACGTAAAAAAGTGACGTTTCTAAAAACGAAATTAATAACACAGAATTTTGTCACACAATTCACTTTGAAACACCTGATTAGCTGTGATCAACCATCAGCTTCCAATTTAAAAGGTTACGCATAAGCGGTCATGTTGAACAAAACGAATGAACACAGGCTCGAGACAGTGACCGGTGCCCGAGCTAGGGGAGGGGCTTATCACAACTTTCACTCAAATACATCTCAGCACGACCTCGAGACGTTTGGGCAGCGGCCACTATTATAAAATCAAAACATTCCGGTATCCACGCAAGGATCAGAATCCAACGCTGTGTTTGTAAGCGAGTAAGGTATCATTATCAAGCCTACGTGGTAATGTTCTTTGCACGATTGGATTTTATCGCATGATTTAAGCTTACTGGTAGTTACCGGCCGGTGGGCGTACCTTAGTTACAATTAGTGAAAGTCGAAACGACACTGATGCATACGATGATACGACACTGATTCAACAAATAAATCACGTTTTATCGTCGGCTGCATCGATTCATTTGTGTGGTTTCGTTTGCGTTAGCTGATGTTACCTCATTTACTGAGCTTGACGAAGAAAATCATGCAAGACACTTTCACGTTCAAATAAATGAAGAACATACAAATACCAATATCATCTCAGTCTTCATTCTTTATTTGTCATCAGTCGTCCTGCACTAACAATAGCAATGGCTTTTTTTTGACAGTGCAACAACATTCATTGCGTTATTTACGCTGTTGAACAAACATTTTTTTTAACAAAGGACGCAATGGATTAGCTATATTCGTCAAAATGATTCAGATTGTGCTTGAAAGTGTTTTACGCAGTTAGGGTGCTGCTTTCCGTGTTATCAGATTCAGTCAGTATAACTGTGACAAACTGACAAATAAATTACCTCCGTTCTCTATTTTATCATGAAAACAGCACGTTTATTTACTGTTTGAAGGAAGTAAAGCTAATAAGTACTGACCATTTCCTGCATGGATTTCTGCTATAGAAGTTGACGGTACTGAGTCTAAACTCTAATTAAACGTTTAGCGATTGTGATAGCAATAATTATGTCAAGGCTGCAACAATCTAGCGTGCGGAACGCACGGATACTTTTTGTTAGGTAACCTAAGTTATAGGTCATCTCACATGTCCTTTTAGGCATCAAATTTAATGGAAGTCACGTACTAACTAGCCTGTGTTGTCCCACAGCGCAAATGCTTTCCCATCTATTTTCCACACAATTTTGTCTTTTGCGAGTCCAGGCCAGTTCTTTTGGTAGGAGTCAAGCTCGTCTCGCAATCTTCGTCTCAGCCTGCCGCGATGGCGTCATGCGTTTTGTGGGACCCAATCGGTGGTTCTCTTAGTCCAATTGTCATCTGAGATGTTTTGAAAGTCACGTGAAAGCATAATTATAAAGAAATTAATAGTGCCTTTTTTTTCGAATCTCAGTTTGTTGAAGTTATTTTCGGTGTTAACTTAGTGTTGCTCATGAAAATGTTGAGAAAATAATGTAACTCCCACAGTTACTGCGATAAGTTAATTCGCCACTTTTTTTTGTAATGTGGTCTTTATCTTTTTGTCGCTAAGCTGTTTCCGACATTTACTTTTCATTTCATTGAGTTGTTTCGGAAGTAAAAGCACGTAAAAGTATGAGTACTTTATTGAGTTTTTTTTCTTACTTATTAAGCACTTACTAACAGTTTTAATACTTTTTTTTATTTTAAGTAAGTACTTACTGGGTAATAGAAGATGTTATGACGAATAAAATCTATCTTCTTAATGAAAACCTTAAATTCTTTCATTCACTGACGGACAAGGGGACAACGCACAGACTAAACCGCTGGGTGTAGAAGCATGAAATTTTGCACAAGAGTTCCTAATATTACGAAAGGTAAATATTAAAGTAATTATTGAAAATTGGGGCTAAATAGGGGATGAAAGTTTGTATGGAAGTTCGTTATTTTTGCCATTGGGCACACACCTTGTTTTAAATAATTTCTAGGTGAGTGATGAAATCATCTTTAAATATGAAAACTCAAAATCACTACAAAATTATGTAAAAATATATCCATAATATGCAAAAAGCCACCATGTCATTTATTATACGTTAAAATTCTGCCTACTCGATCAATCTAATAATCTTGCGTAAGAGGAAAAGTAGACAAAAACAGGTCACACAGAGTAGATATCAGGGTGAACAAACTGATTTGGAAAGAGAGGAAGGTCTATCAATTGTAGATAAATCATTATTATCCTAAGGATAAACCGGCGGCGTCCCAGTGACAGCCACCGCGACTTGTAGGTCGTAGGTTTGAACCCAGATAGGCGCTTTACTTTGTGTAAATTATTTCATCAACACTGCTCTCAAAACGGTGAATGAAAACATCGTGAGGAAACTGGCATGTCTTAGAACTAAAAAATTCGAAGACATGTGTGGATTAGAGCTCACTCCCTCTCAAAGAGAGGAGGCCTGTGTCCCAGCAGTGGGAACCATCATTTTGTGGTAAAGTCTTTTTCAAAGGCTTAAACGTATTTTTAAAGGATTCTGCGGGATAACAGGATAACCTATAATGTAAGTAGACCAGTCTGACACCCGAACCCGGCCGACGACGACCGTTTCAAATTGTGGCAGGACACTTTTCCCCCTCCTGTTTGCTATCTGCCACCAAAGGAGCATCTCCTGGCAGAGTGTAACCTTTCGTTGCCCACTTGAAAGCCCCTGAACCGTCTCTGACAAAAACAAATACACACAAATGTCAAAAACTTGTCAAAATGTAGGGAAATTGGAGGTATTTTTGACAGATTGAGACTGAGATCAGACTGTAAATGTTCTTAAAATTACGAAAATTGCCCCTCTGAAATACAGTCGTGCCAGAGACACGAAGATGAAGAGTAGGGCAGTTTAGAGAAATCCACTGATTCCGACGTAGTAGGTTACTATACATTTTCTCATTTTTACTAGCGCATAAAAAAAACATTCGGTTTTACTGAAATTACTTCTCACTGGTATCATCAACGTCAAACAAAATAAATAATTTAATCGTTTCTGAAAGCAATGAATTACTAATTATAGAAAGTTTATACAAATATTAATGAGTTTAGAGTTTGCAGTACAGAATAAGATTTATTCCGGACAACGTTTGTTAGAATTCGATTCCCGTTAGTTTAGCTATATACCTAGTTACCTCGATACGAATAACTATAAAAATATGAGTCTGCCATACGAGTAGGGTTACCAATTCGAAATTTTAAAAATCGCAAAAAAAGCCGGACGTTTGCCAAAAATTCCAGAAATTTTACTTTTAACGTTTATTTTTGCAGTACTCACTGAACTGTTTATACAATAAAAAAAAATCCCCTAATGCATAAAAGCCCGGGCAAATGACAGAACCCGGATGCGAAGCCAGAAAGTTAGACATGACGGATGGTAACCCTAAATATGAGTATCTTTTTAATTGCAGTTTACGAATGGGTACAAACATTAATAGAAGTGTTAAAACAATGGTTTAGCTGATAAATATCTACTGGTGAACGCAAGCACTGAGTAGAGTAGATTCGAAATCCTGTTTTACGATAATAACTAGTCGTTACATAGACGGCTAGGCATGATTGCGCATGGGCACTTAGCGACTGAATTACAAAACACCTATGGGTTAAAAATAAGTAGTAATATAAATATTGTTATTTCTAGTTTCATAAATAAATATACAAATACTGTAGAAAAATAATAAAAGTGTACTGAAACGTAAAAAAATGGTAAGAAGGCTTCATTACGTAATGTGGTTGTATTAAAATGTTAATTTACGTATAAAAGACATCAACGCGCTCGGTTTTGGAGGTGCTCCTATAATATTATTTTTATATGTAAGTATTAATCTTACTTAACTGGTTTATTATAACTTAAATATACTGAATAATGTAGTAAACCGATATCTATAGATGAATAAGTATTAATAACAGGTTTTTTGAGTAAATAGCGTGTTAGTTTTTTCTCTGATGTAATTTAAAGAAATTATATGTCATTTCGTTTATTATGTATTTACATTGACGACAAACAATACGTTCTTTAAATATTGTTTTCTAAATCATAAATTACGTTTAAGGAATATTTATTCTGCGATCGCGCAATGAGCAGTAGAAAGTGGGGTTTTTAAATCAACTTCTTGGAAAGCTGTTTCGTAATATTATGTATTTTGCAGTGCCTACTGACCCAGAAACCATTCGATAACATCCAAAATGTTGATGATTTGGAGATAAATTATATACTTTAGGACATGACAAATTACATAAAACAGAAAGATACTGTGTTGGTATAAAAGCAGACAGAGTTGTTGAGAACCTGAATTTAAATAAATTAAGCAATCTAAAGGGCTGATCCATCACGTGACCAGAGGATTGGCCTATTTTTTGGCCAAAGAATCAGCATCACCATACAACGTGGCAATGCTGTCAGCCTTTTGGGCACTGTTCATGTTGACAGCGATGCGGACGAATTTTTTGATGCCCTATGATTCAACTCCCTTTTATACATGTTATGTACTTATGATTAATATTATTTTAATCATCCAAAGGTAGCAAGCATAAGTCCTAAGTCGGTCGAACAGTAGAACTTTACAGAATATGGAATATTGCATACAGCTATGTAACATGAATACTTGTAAAGTATCTTGTTTATTTCAAACACAATCATTATCCCAAAGTAAACAGCCAAATTATTACATTTCAAGGAATTATATTCCAATTAAATTTATGCAACCCGACCTCTCAGTTAACTTACTTTAATTTGTCACGTAATGACAGCGTTAAGTAAGTATTAAGTTTAATGAGCAGTGAGGAACGGAAAATCTGAAAGTTAGGAAAAAATGGCAAGGGATAAAAAAAGATACCTACCTTAGATTTTAGTAGAATTATGTAATTCTACTAAAACCAGGACACTAAGAGGAATGCCTGAATAAAAACGCGCTGTTATTTTTTTGTTTTTTTATTTTTTAAATGAAAATGGGTGCTACTCTTTAATGGATAGGGATACACTGCCTCGGTCTTCGCTCTACTCAAATTCTGCTCAAATGGACAGGTAGTCAACTCTTGGTTCTTATATAAACCGTCTAATGACTTGTTAACTACGCAAGGCTAAGACTAAATGTAGACGCTAATTGTACGTGTTTAGTGACGTAATATTACATGTTAACTTGGGTTTGTTGACAGCTATTATATTATTAATTACGTAAACAGTTAAAGTTTAATGGTTGGGCAGTTGGCAATTAGAACGTCACAATCAGAGAAAAAACAACAGTACCTAGTTTATTAATGATTCCAGTTTATTTATCGTTATTAATCGAAAAAGTTGTTTTCCATGTGGTTTAACAAAAACATCAACAGTTAACCGTTGAAATACCATTAAGGAGGACTGTCGGTTTTTAATAAAATGTAAATGAAAATTCCGATCTTTTTCTTGAAAATCTATATACAGGGTTATTTGAAAAACACCAACAACCTCTTAAGAGGTCATTGTACTCATCATTATAAACAACTTTTACTACGGGACCAAACCTGAAATCGCGAAAAAAAATCAGCTGTTCCCTACATTTATGTTCGTAGAACTCGTCAAAATGTATGGAACAGCTGATTTTTTTTTTCGCGATTTCAGGTTTGGTCCCATAGTAAAAGTTGTTCATAATGATGAGTATAATATAATGACCTCTTAAGAGGTTGTTCATTTTTTTTCCAATAACACTGTATATATCATCTGCTAAAAGAGGATAGTTTCCTTATTGAAGCCTGTTTTTGTGTTCTTTTTCTAGCAACGGAGGATTTTTACATACCTAAATAATTTAAATTATATGTTTTTGAAGGTTAATGTAATTATTGAAACAGTATGTGTATTAGAATACTCTTTCATGTTTGTGATTATTATCATATAACCTGTGTTTATTACCTTGTATGTACTTGTCATACAAAAAAAAAAAAAATTTTCTTACCTTACATATTTTAATATCACAATGTTTACAAGTAGCTCTGCTACTCTTGGAGTACTCCACAAGGTAATCTTTAAGTGCTAAATTAGTAGATTCAGCAATGGCATCGCCAGCACCATCATCAGCGGCCCTCTTCTTGGATTTACCTTTACCCTTAGGTTTTTCAATTGGCATTACTATTCCAGTCGAATTTTCTATAATCAAAGATTTTTTTTGTTGTTAATAATCTGCAAAGGCAAACCACGATAGTGGCGATAAGACCCCTCTTTGAGGAGTGGCTAGAGAGGCGTCACGGCGTCCTCACCTATCGCCTGACGCAGGTCCTCACCGGACACGGATGTTTTGGGAGGTTCCTGCACATCATCAGGCGGGAGGAGACGCCCGGGTGTCACCACTGCGAGGATCGCCCAGAGGACACGGTGGAGCATACGGTGGAGGTATGCCCCGCATGGGCGGAGCACCGCCGTGCCCTCGTAGAGGCGATCGATAGCGGCGGCGACCTCTCGCGTCCGGCCCTGGTTCAAGCCATGGTCCGGGGCGAGAGGGAGTGGGAGGCCGTCACCTCCTTCTGCGAAGCAGTCATGCTAGCGAAGGAGGTGGCGGAACGGCTAAGGGAAAGAGCCTCACACCCCAGCCGCCGCGGGAGACGCTCCGGGCGTCGGGAGCCGCGTGACGACTCCCGGCCACCGTAGGCGCGGGCCTGCGGACGGAGAGTAATGGGTAGCTCACCGTCCGATCAGGACCAGGCCCGTGCCGGACGGCGCGTACGTGTTCCACGCGCGCCTCAAAGAGATGTCAGCATAAAGGAAGGGGCCTGCCAGGGCCGAAGCCTGCCGGGGGTGCGGGATTGTCCGAAAGGGTTACCGCTACCCCGGAACATAAAGGGCTAAGGAAGGAACACGGATGGGTTTTAGTCAGTAAGAGTCTGACACTCCCTTCGCTCCACCCAGAGCGGGAGGGGTCATTTGATGATTTCCCATCCATAAAAAAAAAAAAATAAAAAAAAAAAAAAAAAAAAGGTTTGGTCCCATAGTAAAAGTTGTTTATAATGATGAGTACAATGACCTCTTAAGAGGTTGTTGGTGTTTTTCAAATAACCCTGTATAATTAAGTTCTCGGATTCAAGCAAAATGTCAATTTTTTTACGTGGGTGTGGGTTAGAATTTTGAGATAAGTTTAATGGTTGGGCAGTTGGCAATTAGAACGTTTCTTCGACTGTGACAATCAGAAAGAAAACAACAGTAACTACTCGATATCCGTGGTAACTACTTTATTAATGATTCCAGTTTATTTATCGTTATTAATCGAAAAAGTTGTTTTACATGTGGTTTAACAAAAACATCAACAGTTAACCGTTGAAAGACCATTAAGGAGGACTGTCGGTTTTGAATAAAATGTAAATGAAAATTCCGATCTTTTTCTTGTAAATCTATATATAATTAAGTTCTCAGATTCAAGCAAAATCTTAATATTTTACGTGGGTGCGGGTTAGAATTTTGAGATTTATTTAGTTAAAAAATAACTCATAAATACAGAATTAATTATTTTAAAGTAATGTTCTAGGCACATCAAAGTACGGCAACTTCAAAGGCATTGTAAGTAGTTTCTATAATGCATACAATGCCATAGAAGTTAGAACCCGTTACAATATAACAGAAATTACCGACTGCCTTACTAAAAGCACCATTAAACTGTAATTACAGAAAGCTATTACCGCCGTAATATCATCTGTAATAGATTATAATTCACCATTATTAGACGATTGCTAACTGATAATGAAAAACAGAGAATCTTGACCTAGTGATCTGTTTATATTTTTAACAACATTCATTAACAAGTTTTTCATTCGAATTAAATGAAAAACTGGTTAATGAATCCGTTAAGTAAAGGTCAGCGATAAAATAATGCACAATTGTTAATTATTTAATTAACAATTGTAAATGTAATATGTATTTAGTTATATACATATATTGTTTTTTGTTCCTGCTTTATCTTATGCAAGTAGTTGACTCGCACTTGACCAGTTTTCAGATATTCTGCGGGGTCATTGCGTAACACACTATTATCAGTAGCAATGTCTTTCAATTTGATAGTTCAACAATATTCATTGCGTTATTTATGCTGTCGAGATTTTTTTTTTCGAACATATTATGAAGCAATAGATTAGCAAAATCCTTCAAAATGATTCAGATTGAGATTGGTAGTGTGTTAAGCAAATTGGGTAGTTTTATCCTGATTAATCCTGAACATGTATATATTGAATATTCCCACATGTCTGTTTGTTTGACTTTACAATAGGAAACTAATTAAAAAATCCGCTGCTTATTAGCGAAATTGCATTAATACAACCGTTCAATTACAGTTTTATGGTTAATCACTTCCGTAGAGAAGTTATTTGTCCATGTACTTACATGCCTTTTAGCTCTGCTTATAAGACATTTACGCGAAATGCAAGTTATCCTTTTTAAATGTGAAATATATTTTCTGTGGAGATTCTAACAACCGAGACACGAGATGAAATAAACAATTATTTTAATTACGTTTCCGTTATATAAGTTGAATAAACGGACCTTGAAATTATCTAGTTTAATTTTAATTTACTTTCATTTCAAGCATCTCAACAATAATGCATTTGAGTCAATCAATTATAAAACGAATTCGAAATTTCTCTCGTAATAGGAAAATTGTAGAAATTCAAAAACTAAAGTTCGTTTTGTTAGTTAGTTATTTTCCCTCCCTTTTTTATGTACTGGTAAGTACATATTATTATATTTAGACTGTCACCTGTTAAATTATCTAAATATTATTTTGGAAATTAAAATATATGTTACAAGTAGGTACAATAAACTAAGGTGCTACAATATTAAGTTATGTACCTACCTTGACATAAAGCAGTTATGAATTGTGATCAGTATCACGGTTCGAACCTCTTTTCCACTAATTTCGTATTATATAACTACATTTTTCAGACACATCTCCATGATCATAAACTATGAGGAGAGCACAGTAGTGGTACTTTCTTGATTCTATAGTATATTATAAGAAATGGCCAACGAATGGTCGCGTGTGTATCAAATACCAATGTTGGGCACACAATTTTGTCATACATTGGCCCAGCTTGCTCTTGTTAATATGACGTAGCCAGTGCAGGATCCATTACATTAGCGGCAATTTGGAAATAACGTACATAATTTCAAACGAATGTCTGAGACAACCTTGCACCTACATAACACAGTTTAAACTGTTATCAAAAGGAAGTTGTAACATTGATTCAAACCTTCGGGCGTCGAACTAATATAATATTAATATGATAAACGGTACCTAAGTTCCGAAGATACAATCGTGATATGCATTGTGAATACAAATCCCGAATTAATCTGAAGTTTATTACTTTTTAATGGGGCTCTAAGATTTATTTAAAGATACGTTGTTTGTCTGCTGATACTTCATTGTAATAGAGGCACTTGGGCCCTAAGTGGGAGCGACTATTCCAGTTGCTATAGGACATTCTGAAGAGTGTTTTACAGGTCGAGGTTAAATTAAACGGTGACGGTCTAATTGTGTTCTTGGATCTAGTCCCAGTAATAAGTCCCAGTAATAATAACAGTTAACGTTAATAACGGGTATTATACATAGTTAAGTTTAATAACGTGCATTATAGCGGAAGTAAATAATAGCGAAGGTTAGTAGGACAATTTGTGCGCACACATGATAGTCTGACACCGATCTATGCGTAGGTACTCACTTCAACGCCTGAAAGCACCTGTCATGTAGATTTCTATGATTGGCCAGTTAAAAACAAAACACTTGCGTTATACGCACTTGCATAGCATTAGCATTATTAATATACACACCTATTTTTGATGTGCCGCACTCCGTCAACCGTTACCTCGGCGATACCGCGCTAGACTTTCGTAAACCAACAGCCTGATTGATAAATATATCACGTAAAGTCGGTTTCATCATATTGGCATTCGGTGAACGGCAACACCGATTGTTTTACGTTGTGCATTCTGAATGTGTAACTCTTTTTTCGGCTGTATTGAATAGTATGAGCAAGAAACGTATCAATCGACCTTCTAGGCGTTTGTTCGTTGCAACTAATGTGTGACATGTCAAAAAGGAGATAAGTATTGCCGTTACACGTTATTTATGTCACCGGTAAAGGGTTTACGTAACGAGAACTGAGTGAGTAACGCACAATGCACGCTGGTGTAACAACTGACAATGTTCAGAAGTATTACCGCAACTGAAGAAAAACTTATTGTTGACAAAAACTATCAGCAAGAAAACACGCTGACTCTATAGAACCTAATACCTACTTGGTAAAACAATACTGACAGTGACTTATGGTCATTTATGGTCATGTATATGTCGCCGGTGTACGATGTTTTCTGCTTCACGTAGAGGGGCAGTTAGTATCACATTACCTTCAATGCACTGTTGCCCCATTTGCCCCTTTCAAACCTAGATACATACCTAATCGAGTTGAGCAAATGCGTGTCGGCGATATGCTTGGCACTCAAAGTATCCACTTTGCGTAAATTGAACGTCAAATGTAACAAGCGTATGCAGTTTTTTCCTGACATTTGACATTTGGATTTGTGAACAATCGGGTTATGAAAGATCCGACGGAGCCGCGCGCTACGCCCTCCGCAGATTTTCATGAAAATAGGAAAATAAGATACTTTACATTCCCGCAACAAAATTCTATATTCCAATTTTCTTAAATTTTTGGATTTGTGCAGTTGTCACTTGTACGTTTGCGCTAGGCATAAATCAAACCCTCATTTATGTAAGAGTATGTACCATAATTATATCAATTAAGGCATTCTTTTTATCTTTCCCCATCCGTTCCAGCGCATTGCGCACTGCACCACTGCAGTACATAATAGGTACTTTCCTCTTCCTCAAATTGCTCTTACTTACGCGTAATATGAAAGTAATTTATTCGTTCGAAACATCATTTAGTTCGTGTATTTGTTTTGTTACCCATTAAATGTTCGTGACTCGGGTAATGTGTAATTACGGTAAATGGTTAAGAGAAGCCGAAAGAAACCAGTTGGTGCACACTATCGGTGCCGCGGCCGTGGGAGCACAGCCGATTGTTTTCCCTACAATGGTCACGAAAGAAATGGACGACATTCTGATAAGTACTACCATTCTGTGAAATTATTATTTCGTTCACATGATTTACAGTTAATTGTAACGACTATCATAATATGCTAGCCTGGTTAGCACCTCGTTTCGTTAGTTTACTTTGGAGGTTTATAACAAAAGGTAGTGAATTCCTAGGTTTAATTAAGATAACGTCTGATTTTGCCGGCTCTTGGTGCAATTAAATAATTATCTAGATATGTGAGCCATGGTGCTTGAAGACCTCTTTTTGACTCGCAAACTTTTTAATATTAACAGTTTAAATAAAAGTCAGTTAAAAACAAAGCGCTCAGCGGAAACAATGTGGATCTTATTGGTGTCAATATCATATTTATTTTATAGATATATTTTGACACCATTAAAAGTGGATAAGAATTTTTAGGCTTCATCCTCAATTTGCCAAACGAGGAAAGCAGTACGAGGTGGGTAATGTGGGTATTGATACCACGTGCAGGAATGAAATCATGTACATTGTAGCTTCTTGAAACCATAAGTATATTAAATAGGGCTATAGTTTCAAGAAACTACAATGTACAAGATTTCATTCCTGCACGTGGTCTCAATACCCACATTACCCACCTCGTACTGCTTTCCTCGTTTGGCAAATTGAGGACGAAGCCTAAAAATTTTTATCCACTTTTAATATACTTACTTAAATGACAATGCGGCATATTTGTCAAAAAATTACAAAAATTTTCACATTTTCACGACACGACGGCGCTGTTTTCAATAAAGCAGGAAATGTAAACGTATAAAATTATCGGATTGTCAGATTGTCTCCTGTCACTTGTCGCTTGTATTAAATATGCCCTGCATTGCTGCTCGACGATACCATACTGCAAGTAAGCAGCACTCCTTCCCAAAGTTGAAAGTTCAGACTCTCTTTGTGGGGCATTATTTTTATTCCAAGTCGTTTCTTAGCAGGTGGTTGTCAGTCTCTTTAAAAATATAAACTTGCCTTGCTTTAATGATCAAAAACAAACGTGTTAACAACACCACGTTAAGCTAGTCAAGTAAATTACAACTATTATTAAGTTACTTATTAATTAAAAATAACATTTAGTAGTTAATGCATTAAAAAGTCAATAGAACAAACCTTACAGTTAGTCCACCGGCACTGGTGCACAACTTGTAAAATATACGGTGTTTATACGTTTGTTCACCCAGGCAACAAGTTAGCCAACTTTCTATCGGCCTATCAAATACACAAAAAACACAATGCTCGCTTTTATAACTGGGGTCTCACACAAATTTCTTAATGTAATCCTATAATTTCGCTCATAAGTTAGTTGAGCGTGAAGGAAGATACGTTAACGTGAAGAGGTATGGTAAAGACGCGCGTGTTTTCCCGCGGCGGAGGTTCGACTGCGCGCGCGCCGCTGGAGAAACTCGAGAGAAAAGTATCGTCCCCCTGCGCGGCGCAACAGCTGTTACATCAATGCTCTTGTTTGATATTGTTCACCACCTCGGTTTTTGCTAATTAAATGCGAGGCGAGTTAAATGCCCGTGCCGTCACTTCCGGCCGCGCGGTGCCCACCACCGTGACATCAGACTAGACGTAAACTGAGACAACTTCCCGCAATGATAGCTCCAATTGTTTTGTTTATTTATATAATTGTACTAGTTATATAATTATAGTAGTAGGGTGAAATGGTACTTAAAGTCATAAGAAGCCTTCAGTTTTTCTTCGAGTTTCCATTTCATTTAATCTCGTACATATCTAAACCGATTTCATCGTTGCGTCAATGTCGGATTAGAAAGATAGACAATGAAATGATGAATGAAAGTCAATCTATCTGTAGATATTTTAATATAATGCTCGATCGTAATTTATCAGATGCTGTGTGAAAGCTGATTTTTTATATTAATAGCGTCATACGAGTACATTCATCTTGCCAAGATCTGTCAAACATACAGTGTTTTATTTGGGTTTTAATTAAATAAGATGGACAAATTTTAATACAGTGCTCAGTACGTCTAACCAAAGATATCCGAGCAAAAAATACTGATTAAAGTGATTTTATTTTGACCTAAAATAATAAATTGCCTGCACATTAGTGTATTTTCGTTAGCTGATTATTTTTCTTGTATGTACGTATCTAATGCGTTTTTCTTATTATATTTTTTTACTATCGTCCTTATTTTGGTGGTCTGAATGATTTCTAAAAGTTTGCTATTTTAATGGGACCTTATATAGATAGTCTTCAAAACCGGCCAAGTGCGAGTCGGACTCGCCCATGAAGGGTTCCGTACCAGCAAGTAACATAATATAAAAGTTCTTGTAGTTCGTTGTAACTTTGTGAAAGGTAAATTGCGGTTTTCGATTTATGACGTATTAAAAAAAAACTACTTACTAGATCTCGTTCAAACCAATTTTCGGTGGAAGTTTACATGGTAATGTACATTATATATATTTTTTTAATTTTATCATTCTCTTATTTTAGAAGTTAGAGGGGGGGGGGGGACACACATTTTACACCTTTGGAAGTGTCTCTCGCGCAAACTATTCAGTTCAGAAAAAAATGATATTAGAAACCTTAATATCATTTTTGAAGACCTATCCATAGATACCCCACACGTACAGGTTTGATGAAAAAAAATTTTTGGAGTTTCAGTTGTAAGTATGGGGAACCCCAAAATTTATTGTTTTTTTTCTATTTTTGTGTGAAAATCTTACTGCGGTTCACAGAATACATCTACTTACCAAGTTTCAACAGTATAGTTCTTATAGTTTCGGAAAAAAGTGGCTGTGACATACGGACGGACGGACAGACAGACAGACAGACAGACAGACAGACAGACAGACAGACATGACGAATCCATAAGGGTTCCGTTTTTGCCATTTGGCTACGGAACCCTAAAAATGTGTCTAGTTTTATACTCCAAAGGCCGTGAAAGCAGAAACATTCGTTTTACACCATTTACTTCATGTAACTGCTGATCAATAATTTTCGGCAGTGTATGCACAATAAATGCATAGGTATATATTTATTTATTTATCCATTTATTTCAGGCATCAAGGCCCATAGCAAACACATAAAATACAATATTAATATAACTTAAAAATACTATAAATAAATACTTCATTATAATTACAAACTAACTAACTAAACACGAAGTGGCGATATATAGTACATGCCATAAATTCTTTGTAGTTATGCAGTTTTATTCTATTTTATTTTCACTTTTAAATGGCGTAATAATATAAGCTAACATTTTAGTCCTGCACCAATCACTTGCATTGTGCATGCAGAGATAATCGTCGGTTGGTGCCTCCTCATCATTTTTGTCTCTGCGAGTTGGCTTTGGCCCCTTTCGTACGCCTTCCAAAGGTCCGGGGTTCGAGGGTCCCGAGATGTGTCAAAGACATTTTAAAAATAAGGTAACATTTAAAATAATAATATGTACATTTAAATATGAAAAAAGAAGCAAAAGAATCAGAGGGCATCATTCTGTTTTATTAATTTTATTATAGGTACTAGTTTTTGTTATCATGTTACGCTGTTAAAATTACACAAAGAGAGTGTTTGTCATCCTGTTCCTGTTCTACCTAGCTGGATAGTGGAATAGTTTTAATAATAAAATTGTTATAAGTAAGTACATATAATTATATACCTAGAGATAACAGAGATAATTAGCTTAAATACTAGGCAATCTTGTAGATACATAATATACCTTCAGTGATATTTTTTTATCACCATCCAAATTTTTACAGGGTGTTCTACCCATGAATATGAACAACTTTCACTATGGGACCAACTCTGAAATCACGAAAAAAAATCAGCTGTTTCATACAGGTAGGTATTGAACTTTTGTATGAAGCAGCTGATTTTTTTTTTCGTGATTTCAGAGTTGGTCCCATAGTGAAAGTTGTTCATATTCATGGGTACACCCTGTAAAAATTTGGATGGTGATAAAAAAATATCCATGTATGTTCTCTACCAAGAAAATGTATTATGTCACATACTGTTATCTACACAAAAGGAGAGTCACATAATTTATGTGACTCTACTTTTGTATAGGTAACATTCGTCATCATGACCGATTTGTTTTGGGCACAGTTTGGCATTTTGCTAACAAGACAAATGACTCTTGAACTGTGAAAGCTTACGTAAAATTTACTGTTTAAGTTCTCGAAGGTTCTTTCGGTAAAAAACGTCACAAACAGAAGAAATTGCAGTCGATAATGACAACGATAGAAGATTTATCGAAAGAAAATAAAAGAAAACGGATGAGATAACAGGATAGCTAAATTTCCAACGGGATATGGCGCCCCAGGAATATAGTGACCTTAGGTGATGTTCTTCAGAAGGGTTTTAGTGCGTGTTATATTACTCGTGTATGACAAGATGTATGAACGTAAACGAACCAAAATGAATATGTGAGGATCGTAGCAGGTTACGTTCTGTGGTTTCTGCTTATCCCCATGGGAGCTATGATAAGTATGACGTGAGTTTATGTTATATATAGAAACATTGCCATTTTGTCCGCCTGGTTACAATAGTTAAAAAAATATATGAATTATATTTAAACCCGGGGCAATTGCGTAACACATTATCAATCGGAATCGGTTTCATTTTGACAGTTCAACAACAATCATTGCGTTATTTACGTGTTGAGCAGACAAATTTTTCGAACTTATGAAGCAATGGATTAGCAATTTGCTTCAAAATGATTCAGATTCCGATTGATAGTGTATTATGCAAATAGGGTGCTGGTTAATAGGTAAATTACCACTTACCAGTTACAACGTCTTCATTACGAAATTGCGATTTTCCTGGCTGAAGGGGTATTTGTTAAGCTTTCCCCATACTTAGTTATTTTAGTTAGTAGGTAAATGAGAAATAGAATAAGTCTAGATAATTTTAATTACTTAGATTACCTCATCGAAACCAAATTCCTTATTTGCATGTAGGTGCATACAGTACAGTACGCAACGAAAGTCGTTAAAAGTACATTTCAGTTTTTTATTAATAATTACTGAACACCGTAATTGTGTTATCCGACCCTCGTTGCTAACCATACGTATAATAAACTCTTCGGCAGTGAAGCTGTATATAGTGAATGAAACACGCCTATGAGGCTAGATGCAACAACAGTTTCCAAGCATTCCGATCACCTCGTAAAACCCGAGCACAAGCAATACACTAAGCATACAGCTAATGAGTGTTAATATTATGTGCCTTTTTCCTAAGCGGTTTCAAGTTGCAGCAGCGGCGGCGCAGGCGCGCTGCATGGTTACGTAAGCACTTTCACCGTCCCTGCGCGCTAACTACACGCAAACAAGCCGTCGTCGTGCAAACGTGACGCACACGTTACGTTATAATACCTACCTACACTTATTAGCTACTAGCTGTGGGCCGTGACTTTGTTTGCAGACATTTCCGTGATTGAAAGATCCTGTTGAAGGAAATGGTTATGACGTTGAAGCTGATTGATATTTAAAAACAAGTTCGTTTAAAATACAATCATTTTCTTCTGTTTAATTTTTATGCTTTTCGCAAATTCAGAAACTGTCGTCTGATAGCTAGAATAGGAGGTACCTAAGAGAAGAATGGGTTAGTTTAAAATTTATCTTTCCGACAGTTTATAGGCAATATGACATGAGCAGAAAGTAGCCAAGTAGGTATTAGTCAAATACCCAAGTACGGGTCGTCAGTAGCCCGAAAGTCTGACAACCAGTGTTACTAAGGGGTATCGTATGACCCAGTAACTGGGTTGTGGAGGTCAGATAGGCAGTCGCTCCATGTAAAATTGTGAGAGTGACTGTCTCAATCTGTCAAACGTACCTCTAATTTCCCTTCATTTTGACAAGTTTTTGACATTTGTTTGTCGCCGAGATGAGACTGCGACTCGATTTTGAACGTTTTAAATTACCAGAATTGGCCTTCTGGTCTTCTAAGGTGCCATGCTTTCTTATTATTTAGATACACCCAAGATCTGTAATTATGACAAAGGTTGTGGGTAATTGTGTGTATGTGTTTAGTTGATAAGCCTAAAATAAATAAAAAAAAAGACGGGTTGCACTCCGGGAGTGAAAAAAAGTGAAAACTTGAATATTAACGTTGTGCATTTTTGATATTTTTCATTAATAGATGCACTTTGTTCAATTTCCATATTTTAAACACTTTATATACACGAATTTTACGAATACACAGCAGTGTAGCCACTACACAGACGGTCGAGCCATCAGCTGTCACCATCCATGGATGCGCGTGCCACGCTGTAATGTAACACAAACACACACGAACATTCGCGCAAGCGCCCTGCGCCGCCTAAACGAAACAGCAGGCATACATTTTCGCCGCGCCGTAGAAAGAGAGGGGGATACTTCCTCTCCTACGCCGCGCCGGCTGTCTACTCTCCATCCGTCTTACGAATTTTCGATCAGGTCACGTGTCGTGACGCGATGTCCTGACGCGAGTTTAACATTTTTTACCCATTACAAAAAAAAAGTGTACAACGTCGCTAAAGAAGTATTCACTTCAAAAGTCTATTTACCTACACAAAAAGAAGAAATAGAACAGAAGAGCCAAACATAGTTCCTTTGTATCCTTAAACTGCCCTTATCTAATACTGAAGTTTGTATATTCCTAGACATGCCTACATACACACAATTTCTTCATATCGAATCATTCATTTATTTATTGATTGAGTACCGATTGTGTGAGCGCCTGAAATGGGTAGGTAGGTAAAGAAAGTTAGGTTACGTTGTATGATTAAGAACCGATGTGCGTACTAGTAACACTATTACAGAGCATACATTCCTGTAATCTGGTAAAGTTAGACAACTGATTTTGTAAACCTAGGTACAGTTCGAGTCAAAACACCGTGTGATCCCTGTAGGTTGCACAGGCATACAGATCTCTTTGCTGTTTGTTATTCTATGTTTCGTCCTCTATAGGAAAGGTAGTCTTACAACCTAACCATCAACTCAGAAGGACCTTATGATATTGTGGGTTGGTCTGTATATACAGTTTGTTATTATTTGTTAGGATATACTGTACTCGCAATGGATCTTTTAGGACAATGTGTTCATTTAATAAAAGCAGAACAGAAAGTGACAATGAGTCAGGGAGTTTCTTTTCGACACTAATATGACTTCCTTAACTGTAATAATCACTTAACTGTAGGTAGGTTCCTACTTTAAACAACAACTACTGGCTGACCACTTACCAAGACCTCATGGCATTTCAGTACCATAACTGCTGCTTGATTAAAGATAAATGTTTACTATAGGTACTACTGTTGAGCAGGTGAACGTAGACCATAACGACTGTCGACTAGCGGAAGGAAGTATAAAACTAGGAAAGCTAATTAAGACTAACCTATCACGAACTAGTGAAACGTGAACGCTCCAAAATTGGAAAGCCTCCAAAACCGGCCATGCCTGAAGATCGCTATGTCCATTCCATACGTAAGTATAGGACACAAGATATGAGGAGGCTGGCAATGTTTGGCGATCTCCATCTTTGAGTAAATTGTGTAAGACTTAGCAATTGATACGAGTAATCTTAGGAGGATAAAGTTTCATCTTAGCATTTCCATGGCAATCTAGATTGAGGGGCACAGAATTCCGCTAACAGTTAGGCACCTGAGCATAAAGCCGTTGATGAAATACAAGTCAAGCAATTAAGCATTTATTTCCAACAATATTGTCAAACCCAAAATACGAATGTTTTGGGTTTGACTAATAAGGACAATAAAAACCAGACGTAACGACGATAACGTGAAACTGCTATCACAAGATCTCAAGGCTCCAGCAACCGCCCTTGAAGCCTTGCCTTGTTCTCGACGGAAGGTCGAGTAAACCTTACGCAACGTCTGATATAAAATTAAACAATAGTAGGTAGTATAGGTAATCCTTCGGTCCAAAGTAGGTAAGCGGACCTCAAAAAGTACACATAACAGTTGAATTAAAAAGTAAGAGGATGTGTCTGAAATGACGTCACCCCGGATTTCGGTCGGTCGTAACGTAACGCGTAACGAGACACAATTTTACAATCTCCGCCTCCAACGACCGACGCCAGAGTGACCAAAAAAGCGATATTGTTTAGTCTGAAATACATTCTTTTGTTAGCAGAGAAACTTACACGGATAGATTTGGAAAGTGGCTATCTATTCTTCAGACGAAAGATAGATGGGGAATTTGCTCTTAACATCTGGCCTATGTTGGCTATGTTTATTTGTGAACTGGTTTGAGGCAAGGGCGGATCGGGGAAGAAGCTTGTCGGGGGCCATGGGCGGCAAAGCAAAATGAAGCCCCCCAGTCTTCGCAGTTTATGCACTTAGGTTTTTCTAGTAAATGTAAAAAAATAATACAGACATACTCCTCTATCTACACCATCATAGGTCTCGCACCCAGCAGGATATATTTTTTCAGGGTGATGCATTTTCGTCTTCCTATAATGCTATTTATGAAAAACAAGACTGCATGATGCAAAAGCTAGCGAAGCGAGCTCGAAATTTTTTACACCCCGTCTCGGAATTCTCGGTTTCTTCTTATAAAGTACAAAAATAGGAGTCGAGAAACATGGCTCGGCTGTGCTCGTTGTCACAGGAAACGTGCACAGACGAAACAAACTGTTTTTTTTATTTTACTTAATCTATTGGGATGAGGGGATATATGCCCTTGTGAAAAATACCGTAAATATTCCCATATAAGTACCTTGAAACAAAAGAACTTGGCGCCTTACTTAAAACAATACGTGTCTCCGAGTACCTATACAAAAGGTACCTACAGTGGGAAATAAGTTCACTTGAATAGGGAAAAGTGGAAAACGAGTGTGAACAATCGCTAGATCTGAAATGCTGCATAAGCTGCATGTCTGCATGACTCCGGACCCAGGATGACCGAAGCAAGGAAAACTTGTTCAGGTGGAGATTTATAGACGACTCCGCTTTGGAGTGTATATGTGGTGCTGTTCCACAAAGGATGAGTACACTCAATATCCTGCCCTGCGTGTCCTGTCAGCTGCACGTTACAGGAACTGGTGGACGCTAGTGATGGCGCCAAACAAGGAGTCGAATTCTAGGCAGAGTACATTTAGATTGCTATCGACACGATAAGAAGAAGAAGCTGCATATTGTAAATAGAAGGGGTACCTAAATAAATACATAAATAGAGCGTTTTTTGGAGTTAACAACTACCTAACTATAAGTGGTTTGATGTTATTTGTTGTTACTTTTCAATTACAAATATCGGTTTATTGAACGGATGCACCACGTTTTAGGTACAATATTATAGATTAATTAAATCCAGTTCAGGAAAATAAAACTGAAGAGAAAACCATGCAAGTGACATTGAGACTATCGGTAATAAAACCAATCTTCTCTAGGTAATCTAAAAGGGCTTTTAAAACGAAAGTGGTAGGATTTTTGGAAATTGTACCCCGAGGGGGGGTGAAAAGGAATAAGATTTTTAATACAAACAAAACCCCCGGTTTTTTTTGTAGTCAAAATAAACTAAATTAAAAATAAACTTGAAATGAGTTATTTCAAACTACCCTACTATAGGGAGTGGTATATAAGGATACCTACAACATAGAAAGTTCGTCATTTTTGAAGTTAGAAACGTGAAAGATGGTAATATACTATGAAACTCAACAGGGGATCAAAGTTTGTATGAGAGTTCGTAATTTTTTATAGTTAGATACGTGGAAGTTCATATTTACGCTTCTCTTTATAAACAAAAGTTGGTTCATTAATAATTACATCATCGTTTTTTGATAACTCATCCACATCCCATAGTGGTAAGGCTCCTGAAAAATAAGTTGCCGATGATAAATCCCATCGGGCACGCGGCTTGTGAGGTCAGACAAAGTTAAAGGAAATGTCCCTCAATACGTGTTTTATCATCACAGAACATATATTAGGTCCTTACATATGAAATTGGCGTTTTGTATGGAAGGAACAAAAAGTCGAATATTTTTTAATATAATATATTTAATTAATCAAAGTATGAACCATTGTTTTCAATGCACTTTTGCCATCTTATAGGTAGTTCATTGATCCCTTTACTAAAAAAACCAGTCGGACGGGAATCAATAAAATCTTTGAAGGCGATTTGGACTGCCCCATCGGAGTTGAATTTTTTCCCTTGCAAAAAGTTATCCAAATTGCGAAAAAAATGGTAATCTGTTGGAGCAAGGTCCGGGGAGTACGGAGGATGTCTAAGACATTCCAATTCAAGCTCTTCTAATTTGGTAGCCGTCTGTTGCGCAGTGTGTGGTCTGGCGTTGTCGTGAAGCAGCAGTGGCGTGGAGCGATTGACCAGCCTTGGTTGTTTAGCCGCTAGCTTTTCCATCATGGTTTGTAATTGCTGACAATAGACATCAGCTGTAATAGTCTGGCCAGATTTGAGAAAACTGTAATGAACAATACCGGCACTAGTCCACCAAACGCTTACAAGTAACTTTTTTGGGGTTAATTTTCGCTTGGGGCAGGATTTGGCTGGCTGGCCAGGATCCAACCATTGCGCTGAGCGCTTCCGATTATCGTAAAGAATCCATTTTTCATCACAGGTAATGATTCGGTTTAAAATACCTTCATTGTTGTGCCGGTTCAGTAATGTAACGCAGCAGTCGACGCGCGTTTGCCGGTTTGCTTCAGTCAATTCGTGAGGTACCCACCTTTCAAGCTTTTTAATCTTCCCAATTTGCTTCAAGTGAATTAAAACAGTTTTATCACTAACATCGAAGCCTGCAGCTAACTCGGACGTGGTTTGCGATGGGTCCGCTTCCACAATAGCCTTCAATTCTCCATTATCAACTTGGGTCTCAGGCCGTCCACGGGGCTTGTTCTGCAGGTCGAAATTTCCAGAACGAAAACGTTGGAACCAAAAACGAACTGTGTTTTCTTTTGCAACATGACCGCCATACACATCATTCACCCTTCGAGTCGTTTCCGCAGCACTAGTGCCACGGCGGAACTCGTACTCGTAAATAATGCGATATTTTAAATTTTCCATTTTGTAAAATGAGTGACGCAAACAGAAAAAACAGAAGAAAAAAAACAAATGAATGACGGTCATCGAAGCACAAATACATGAGTAAATAGCTGTACAAATTTGAATTTGGAATTCCTTACCAAAGAGGAGAAATTCGTGATTAAAGTGGCCAGTACGAAAAACGCCAATTTCATATGTAAGGACCTAATATTATAACCCATGCTCTACTATTTGTTTGCAGCTCTACTATGGCTCTACCAAACATGTGCTGCCATCTGTTGAAGTTTATAAACAATTTACAGCAACCTTTGATGCGCCATCTAGTGTCGAATAGAACCCTTGATTAGCTTTGAAAAGATGTCGCTAGTAGTTTTGTAAAAAAGTTTCGTTGTATTTTCTAAAAATAACACCAGAGTTCGTTCCAAGCGCTATATTTAGTTTTTAGACATTTGACAAAAAAGATGGCAGCGATTGCCGATTGCTGTCCTTCGGATTTATTGCGAAAATGGCGCATTATGTGATATTTTCACATAAAAATATAATTTTAAGTGAAAATTTGTGTAGTGCTGCATAGTGATGGTGTGTTATTTTTCATGAATGACAGTGTACTCGTGTGTAAATAGGACTGCGACTTTCTTCTGGATATTGGATTACACATAAAATAAAGGTATTTATGCCTCCTACGCATAATTCTTCGATTTCCATGTGATGTTCTACTAATATTTGAGTTTAAACTAATAGGATCCTTGTAGAAACGTGTCCAAACTGAGAATATTACATAAGAATGTGAACTTTTAAAAGGTACTTGGTGATTTCTTCATGTGGTAGGAGCATTCCTTTCTTCCGTCGGTAGCATATGTTATTTTAAAGTTCTTGGAAGTTTAGTAGGTAGGTGTGCAAGTCGTCGGGCGGTAGCCGGGTGGAGATACTTGGTTACTTTGGTTATTGGGGGCTTGCATGACATCAGCAGGCATTGCCCATTGCTGTAAACTTTAGCAGCATGATTCATCAGACCGATCCACAGTCTTTATCGCAAACGTGTTAAGGTTCATATTATTGGAATCTATTGTAAAAACATTGTTTTAGAAATAGGTCAGTGAATGTGAAGTAAAATTATAAACAGATTTATGCCCTCATCATTCATTTATAAGCTCCCCTACTCCTGCATTCATTTTGCTTCTATTGGACAATTTTAACTCATAATTTTATTTATCTACTAACAGGAAAACTGTTGGGAGAATCTGTTGCCTGGTTTTAAATAACAAAAATTCTTATTAGAATTTTGTATTAAAAATTCACATCCCAATGTAGATTTAAATATTATTCGCCTTTATTTACGACAGCAAATATTGTAATATCTGCAGTTCTATTGCATTATATAATTTAATAAATTATTATAAAATGTAATTTGAATTCTATGTGTGATATAGAGCAGAGAAGTATGAATTATTTATCTAGTTTACAGACAGTCAGATGGCCAGATTACATGCATTTAAGTAGCCTGATTGTTATGCATTCTTGTGCATAAACATCTAGCAATATACAAATCATACAAACTACATATTTTCCTCAATTATAATCCAAATGATTGTTGATGAGGCAATATTATAAATATATAAATTTATTGAGTCATTACTAAATTCTAAAATATGTACTTTTAATTTAAATGAATGTAGAAAATGTCTGAAAATACAAAATGTGCTGGCCAACAATCCGGTCAATTTTATTTATTAGAATGAATGTGACAAAAACATGCTTTGTGTTTTTCATTGGACGATTGTAGTCCAGTTTCTCAATTCTAATAATAACAACAAAACTAGGTCTGTACTTTTTTCTTAGTATGCATCCTACAGAATGGCTGTGACACAGATACGGATTGGTCAAGTTGGTTTGCTTATTTTTAAGAAAACCTGCTCAGTAACTAGGTACTTTCCTTATATCATTTTTGCAGTGAAGAAATAGGAGAATAAAAGTGAAAAAAAGTTACTGTAACTAATGATTTCATTTAATATAATTAAGTTAAGTACATGTGGCATGATTTGATGTTTTCCACATGGCTGATAACTAGGGCCAATGCAGCTATTACAATAAATATTCTATCAAACCCATGATAGGTTCCAAATGACTGACTAAAGTACAATTCAGTCTTCAAATAAATGTCTTTGCAATGATTCACAATGAATTTTCCCTCAGTTGAACTTACTGTTTTGATAAGACATTCTCAATGTTATTATTTACATTCTTATCTGACATGTTGATTTAATGTTCAAGTGTTTATTTATTTACATACAACTGATAAGGCCTTTTCAATGCTGCACTGAAGAGTGAGATTAAAGAACTATGTATTGTACTGGTGATAAGGACTTGACTAGACATCCAGACGTCCACTGATAACACTAATCAGACATGCCTATAAGTTTTGTATGTAGTTTTATTATCACTGTTGTTAATATACAATGTAGTTGATTCCATTTGAATGTCTAGTCATTCTGTCGCTTCTGCCCGCGGCTGCACTCGCGGAATGACGGAAATTATCCTATGGGAACATGCTACGGGGAAAAAAGTAGCTTATGTCTGCCCTTAGGATGCCATCTATCTCCTTGCCATATCGAAATCCGTGGTGTAGGCGTGAACAGTTAACATACAGACAGAGTTACTTTCGAATTTATAATATTTGTATGGATAGTGCATAGTTTAATGCACACATACAAAGACGCAACTTATTCAACCGCAATCAATGGAACAATGAGGTGTGAACATCAGCAAGCATAGTTACATTATATGAATTTTATTGAATAAGTGTACCACTGAAGCAGTTATTCATTATGAATTGAATGTTTTTGATATGTATGGCATTGCCACATGCTGCTTATGTGTTTATCTGGCCAACTTCCAAGCTAAAGTGTTTCGGTTGGAGAATTGACACTACTGACACTACATTTTATTTGTTTTGATTTGATATGGTGTGTTTTAGGTGTCATATGAAATTAATTTTATTTATTAATTTCTTGATCTAGTTCTGAATGGTGTCTATGTCTGTACAGTGAACTCATGTACTGTACTGTGATTTGAATGATGAAGTGGCTATATAATAAGTTTGGTAAACAGTCTTCTGCTTGTTGAACAGCTGGTTTGTAATAGTAGGTGTTATTAGATTAAAGTCTTCAATTTACGGATGGTTAAATTAATTGACTACACTGTTTTCTGAAGTATTTAAAGGGATACACAAAGCATAATTCCCAGCTGCTGTATCCCACATAAAATGAACTCATTTTAACAGGAGTGGGTGGGGAGAGGATCAGATTAACCCAGCTTTTAACCTAAGAAAGGGCAAATCAATCAGCTAAATAATGAGAGGCAGGGTGGCAGTCCGGGTCCAAGGATCCTGCCCCACGGTGCGCCCATACCCATTTATGTTACAAAGAACCCATACGGCGGCTTTTAATTATGCTCAGGCGCAGTCACGATTTTCATGAAATTGCGACAGTATGGCTGCACAAGGTCAATTTGCAAAAATACTGAGCAGCTGTAGATATACCCACACGATCTGTATCAATACAAAAGAGCGACAGGGTCATGACCTAGTGTTGTAGGATGTCAAGACAAGACTCTTGGCTTCGCTAATTCGACATACACGTGTGTTACAGAAAAATATCAAAATTATTCCAAATATTCCTGAGAGCACTACTTAGTGCTTGTCGTTGAAATCAGTGCTCAGTTGAATACCTTGTTCCTACTTTGAAGTGTCCTTTCTTTGGTATTGTTTGTCGAATCGTTAAGCTCCTTAAGTTTTGAGATGAGCTGCACGATTACTGACAAATACGTGCACTGACTGGACATGTCCACTTAATCTATGTGGAAAAACCACACAGATTGAGTGGACCTGTCCTCAAAAGACCATTTAAGACAATAATCTACATGGTCTTCACATGATCTGACCAAGATTTATCTGCACTTTAAAAGAGACTGACCTCTCAGTTTGTTCAGGCCTTTCTTCTCAGAGTAGTCAGATAGGAAACGGCGACCTCATCTAGTCTTTAAAATATGATTGACGTGTAATAATGTTTGTACAAACCTACTTACAGAAATGAAATCATTTATCAAGTCTAAGTAGGTACCTACCTACATTAAAAAAATGATTCGTTTATTTTAAATGGGGCTCATAAATCTTTCGACCGCGTTCCTGCATAGTCTATTTCGTATAGTTTCTGTTTAAATGTTTTCCCAGGCCGAGTGGCTTGTAATTCGACGTAGCCCATATAAGGCGTGATAGTTTGACCTGTATAAGGCAGGCAGCACCCCGTATGATATTTCGCAGACAGAGATAGGTACCTACTTCGAATAACAAATTACCTATACAATTACAAGACACCGTGTATACTAATTAAACTATGGTGTTAATGAAGCCTTTATGTGGTCGTTTATTGAACCTTGAACCTTCATTGATCCTTGCCTCAGTGGGCACATATCGATGCTTCCGACAACAAAGGTCGTAAACACCAAAATAGCACTTTTGGTAATCAACGAAAAACAAAAAATAATTTCGTTTTTGGCTTATATCTTTTTAACTTTAAAAGTTGTAAAATTGTGTTCTATGCAAGAAATACGTAAAATACGATGGTGTTTCATAATATATTATTGCTATTTATGTCAAAGCCTTATTTTAAAAGTTAGCTTGGACATACACCCCAGAAAATTCAAGAAGTTGGTATTTACGACCACTAACAAATCAGTGGAGAACGATTTGTCTAACGGAAGTTAGAGGTATGCACCAGTTTTTAAATACAATAGTTCTGGGTTTGGTTTTAAAAACCATATACTGAAATAAAAATGAGTGTAAACACCACGATCTGATGCGATGGTATGTAACAAACATGGAGATATCTGAAGCAAATCAATGAATTTAAGACTGTAAGTTAAGTTTTCATTACTTGTAATAAAAACAATAAAATAAAACACAAATTGACATAATTAAAAAAGGTTTTTTATTCATTGACCGTCATCGTTTAATCAAAATAATGGTTAAGCAAGGCACTAATACAAATTCAAAGTAAAAAATGTCTAAACCAATCACTTAAATTTCCATTTGAGGATCTTGTACATCAATCATCATTCATCATCATTGTTTGTGTCGCGGCTCGAAATTTTTATACACTAAAGTAAGAGACTCCGAGCATAACTCGCTCCATAGTGCGCTGAGCGACCTTGAATTTGTGGACCAGCCCGACCGTCAGTGTCCACGTTTCAGCACCGTATGTCATGACGGGCAGGACGCACTGGTTGAAGACCTTAGTCTTCAAACACTGCGCGATAGGCGACGAGAAGACTTGACGGAGTTTTCCAAATGCTGCCCAACTCAACTGGATCCTTCTGTCAGCTTCCTTCTCAAAGTTGTGTCTACCGAGCTGGATGGCTTGCCCTAGGTAGACATACTCCTTCACAACTTCGAGAAGCGACTCTTCGATGTGGATTGGACTCGGCAAGACGTGCGAATTGTACATGACTTTCGTCTTGTCCAAATTCATGCCGAGGCCAACACGCCGGGAGGCTCCATTTAGGCTGTGCAGCATTTGGTCTAGTTGTTCCAACGTCTCTGCCATTATGACGATGTCATCGGCAAATCGAAGATGGGAGATGTACTCGCCGTTAATGTTGATACCCTGTCCAGTCCAGTCCAGCGTCTTGAAAACGTCTTCCAACGCGTTGGTAAACAATTTAGGGGATATTACATCCCCCTGTCTCACCCCCCTGAGCAGTTGGATGGGGCTGGTTTTCTGATTCTGGACAGTCATCGTTGCAGCGTCATACAAACATCTCAACACTTCGATGTAGCGCCAGTCAATTCGACATCGTTGCAGAGAGGCCAGAACTGCCCATATTTCGATGGAGTCGAAGGCTTTCTCGTAGTCCACAAATGCCATACACAGCGGCTGATTGTACTCCTCCGTCTTCTGTACAATTTGTCGAACAGTATGGATGTGGTCTACGGTACTGAAGCCTTTCCGAAAACCGGCTTGTTCTGGCGGCTGGAACTCGTCAAGTCTCCTGGCGAGACGGGTCGTGACGACCCTCGAGAACAGCTTGTATACGTGGCTCAGAAGTGAGATGGGTCTATAGTTCTTCAGTAAGGATTTGTCACCTTTTTTGAAGAACAGAACCACCGCACCTCTGCTCCACGCCTCGGGCGTTGTACCCTATTGAATAACGGAATTAAAGAGACTCGCTAGCTCCTTCAGGACTGGAGCCCCGCCCGCTTTAAGGAGCTCTGTCGTTATTCCGTCATCCCCAGGTGCCTTGTTGTTCTTTAACTGCTCGAGAGCCGCCCTAATCTCGCATTGGTCGATATCCGGGATGTCCTCCGTGTAGTGGCGCGTTAATTCGGCTCGATGGTCATCTGCACTATGGTTTCATCGTCCGTGTTGAGTACAGGTGCCCATAAAAATCCTCGACTTCCTCGAGTATCTCGGACTTCGAAGTCACGATTCTGCCATCCGCAGTTCTTAGTTTCGTCAGATGGGACCTCCCTAATTGCTGAGCGAACACTTTCGACCCTCGGTTCTGCTCAATCGCGTCCTTAATGTCACGGGTGCTGGAGCACCGAAGGTCTCGTCGCGTCAGCTTCCTAATTTTTAGGTTTAAGGCCCTCTTATCTGACGAAGACGGCTGCATAGATGACAACTCTCGTTTTTCCCTCATAAGTCCGAGAGTTTCCGAGGAAAGTTTAGACACCTTACTTTTTCGCTGCGACGGGAAAAACCTGCGGGACACGTCGCGTAGAGCTTTGACCACCTCGTCAGCTTTCTCGTCAATATTGCCTGTGGTTTCCAACAGGGCGAATCGATTTTGATTCGGATCCTAGAGCGGCTTGGAGCTGCGTAGGTCGGAGTGTAGGCCTCATCATGCGGAGTCTCTCAGCTCTGAAATTGATATTCAAAGTGCCTCGGACAAGCCTGTGATCGCTTCCGGTATTAAACCTACTAATCACGGAGACATCTCTAAATATATGCTTCCGATCCGTCATGATGAAGTCTATCTCGTTCCTTGTCACGTTATCGGGGCTTTGCCAGGTCCACTTCCTTTGGGGTTTCTTTTCGAAAAACGAATTCATTAAGAAGAGCCCCTGCGACTCCAAAAAGTTGACCAACATTTGCCCCCTGTGATTCCTGCGTCCCAAACCGAACGGTCCGACTTTAGATTCACCGCGTTCTTGTAATCCCACTTTGGCATTGAATAAAAGATTATTAACCAGAAATTTCCTCCTCCTCCATAATTATACTCGGCGAAAGACAAGTGCAGCAATACTATCAAAGATTTACACCAAAGATATTTACTAGAAATGTGCTTTACATCATCGGATGGTTTTTGTACCTCCATAATAGTCATGACCAAAGCAGGCCGTAATAATTATCTATGGATGTTTTTTCTGAATTATTAGATACGAACGTAAAACACAATTACTTGAAATCCAGTGAGTAGCGCCATTTATTTCTCAGAAAAATTAAACATTTGAATTTCTTAACGGAGTGTAATTGCGACATATTTATACTTTTTGTGTTACGACCCCTTTTTAGTATGAAAATATTAACAAAATTAGGAGTACGACCTACATAATTCAATTTTCAAACCAATTCTCCAAGACCAAGTGACATTACGACAATTGTTTCTCAGCAGAGCTTACGTTTTAAAAATGATTGTAGGGTGTAATTACAATTAATTATGTATTCATGTTTTTACGACCGACAGCTGTTTGTACGTTGTATTATACGACCTGCATGGTTATTCGGTTCTAAGCAATATGAGTTATACATACCCTCTTTTCTAAAAAATCTTGATTATACTAGTAAAAATTTTGGGTGTAAAAGTATTTTTTTTAGGCGAATATTTTTTTCACATTTTTAGGTCGACGCAGCGCCAAAAATTAAGTAGGGCTGCATTCTTAACTCATTTTCGCCAAAATGGCGTTTACGACATTTGTTGCCGGAAGCATCGATATAATGTACGCTCACCTAACTTTCCAGAAATAAATGAATAAAAGGTCACGTCCTAAGGTCACGACTCTCACAATATATAATATAAAAACAAGAAATTATATAGTTTTTCTTAGGGGTGATTTTTCCAACGCCAGATAACTTTATCGGAGGATAATTTGGAGTTTTTGACAGTTATTCCATACAAAAACTGTCTGTCAGACGTCAATTTTATTCCACGAATAAAAATAATCGGTCGATTGAAAAATCCCCCTGTTCCATATATCCCTACTGACGTATCTCCACTGGTAGGGATACGTGGAGATTTTTTCCAATTATCGCTACCGGTAGGGATATATGGAATCTTGTGCTCCATATATCCCTACTGATCCGCACTGGTTGGGATAGTTGGATTTTTTTTTCCGTTTATCGCTACCAGTAGGGATAAACAGTTTTCAAGGGTTTCTTTATGATCAATAAGGTGTTCTTGAATTACTTGTGATTACAAATATAAAAAAAAAACAAAAGAAAACAATAATGAAAACAATTTTAATTCACACAATTACCTACTATTAAAAACGTAACTTCGTTTGAGACTACGTAAAATATAAAATTATAATAATTAGTAAGGTAAGGTAATAACGTAAAAACATTGTTCAGTATGTAACGTGGAACACTCAGAAAGTTTTGCGAAAATAAAATAAAAAATCTATTTGTAATTTTTTTTTTATTAAATCTTTTAAAAGTACTCTCCACTAGCCCCTATACAAAGTTTCATGCGGCTGAACCAGTTTTTGAAACACTTTTTCCAGTCCGCCGTAGACACCTCGTTTACAGCCTGCTCTAACGCTGACAGCGCATCTTCCAGTGACGAAAATTGTATCCCCTTGATCTGATTTATTATTTTCGGGAATAAAAAGAAGTCACACGTTGCTAGGTCAGGACTGTAAGGAGGGTGACCCAGGAGTTTGACCAAATTTCTCTCCACATTGTTTGCGAGCTAATTTAAATTATCGTGTCTCATTAAAAAATGGATCTGCGCCGGAAACATTTTCTCCTTATGATATTTTACGATTTCTAGCGTCGCCAGAAGCCGGACAAATCGTACGATAGGCTTCAATTGGCATTCATGGATGAAGGCCCTTCTAAGGCAACCGCGTATCGTTGGTATAATGAATTCAAGCGCGGTCGACTAACTTTGGGGGATGAAGAAAGAAGTGACCAAACACAGGGCTCCGCGGGCTACAGCTCCACCACGACAACGCGCCTTCGCACACCGCGCTCACTTAAAACCATGAAAGGACAGTGGGTTTTTTAACGCGCCTAATAAATATTTTCCTTTAAAAAGCCTGTTATAAAAATATAGAATCCAGGATTCAAGAGCGAGCGAAGCAAACGTGGGATATTGGGCATCCCGCTCGTACGTAAGGTTGAAAGGCTTAGGTAAGGCCAGATTCCAAACCTAAACTGCTGTAAAACGAGTTTAAGCTTTTCGTCATAATTCGATAAAGTAAGTTCTCTTTTTGTATGATGGGTAAAAGAAAACAGAGACTATTCAAGTTGGGGTGCTAAAATTTTGAGGCTCGCTACGCTCGTTCTTGCAATTTACATTGGTTCTTGAGCTTTTCTTCAAAAGTCGACAAAACAAGTAATTCCTAGTCCTTTTGGAATGATCGAAAGAAAATCGAACCTATCCGAGAGTGTGCCAAACTTTCGAGCTCGCTTCGCTCGCTCTTGCATTTTAGATTCTGATAGCTACTTGAGCTTGCCTGCATAAGCCGACAATGTAACTCCTATTTCTACTTGAAAATATAAAACAAAACCTAATCAACAGAGGCGAATTGTCAAAATTTTTGAGCTCGCTTCGCTCGCTCTCCTCACCCTACATAATCTGCTATTCTAATACATACGACCAATTTGGCAGCATTTAAGTAACACCCCCCTATGTAAAAGATGCGACCCTGAATAGCATAAGTAATGTGGAACTGGAGATGTACAGACAGCGTCAGAGAAAAGGAACCCCCATTGGTTACTTACCAAAGGGGACTCATTACCAAAGGGGGTTCCTTTTCTCTGACGCTGTCCGTACATGAACCTTAACATATCATCACGCCTTTAATCCCCAAAGGGTTGGGCTGGGGTGTACCTTCATATAGTACTTACACCCACATTTCGACAGTTATTATGTGAAAAATGTCATAGAGGGCGAGCTTACTGCCGCTAACCGGGCACAAATCCAGACTCCAAGCTGCTTCTGAGAAATTTCTGATGGAAAAACCCTTAACACTTTACCCGACCTAGGAACCGAACCCAGCTAGGACCTCATTCTCAGCGGTAACGCTTGCGACCACTAGATCAACGAGGAGATGTACCTCCCTTAAAATATTTCTCGGCACCCATGATGACCCCCCCCAAAATCTTGGGCTGCGACCGCGCCTGCTCCTGGGTCACCCTCCTTACAGTCCTGACCTAGCAACGTGTGACTTCTTTTTATTCCCGAAAATAAAAAATCAGATCAAGGGGATACAATTTTCGTCACCGGAAGATGCGCTGTCAGCGTTCGAGCAGGCTGTAAACGAGGTGTCTACGGCGGACTGGAAAAAGTGTTTCAAAAACTGGTTCAGACGCATGAAACTTTGTATAGGGGCTAGTGGAGAGTACTTTTAAAAGATTTAATAAAAAAAATATTTACAAATAGATTTTTTATTTTATTTTCGCAAAACTTTCTGAGTGTCCCACGTTACATACTGTACAATGTTTTTACGTTATTACCTTACCTTATTAATTATTATAATTTTATATTTTACGTAGTCTCAAACGAAGTTATGTTTTTAATAGTAGGTAATTGTGTGAATTAAAATTGTTTTCTTTTGTTTTTTTTTTATATTTGTAATCACAAGTAATTCAGGAACACCTTATTAATCATAAAGAAACCCTTGAAAACTGTTTATTCCTACTGGTAGCGATAAACGGAAAAAAAAATCCAACTATCCCAACCAGTGCGGATCAGTAGGGATATATGGAGCACAAGATTCCACATATCCCTACCGGTAGCGATAATTGGAGAAATTCTCCAAGTATCCCTACCAGTGGAGATACATCAGTAGGGATATATGGAACAGGGGGAAAAATCAGCCCTTAATACTATAAAGTTAATGTACTAAAACAATTTAAAAAAAATAATGACTTGGATCGATTCGTCGACATCGTCGATTTGACGAACTAGCCATAGCAAGAATCTAAAGAGACTTCATTAAGTAGGTAATTAGTTAATTACTTAATTATCAAACGCAAAAACAATTAAAATACGTCTAATACCTATGGGAACAACGGCAGACAATCGAGACGAGTTCGCCCGTCTGACCTTGTCTCTATTCTCGTGTTCAACATCCATGTGTTGGGTTTCCAACATGTTCACTTGTCTCGAATACTTTCGATACAAACCAGTCGAGTCTTTTAGAACATTAAGTATTATATCTTTTGTTTAAATGAAAGGAGAAACTGACTGACATATCGGCGCACAGCCGAAACATACTAGGACTGGGAACGTAAAATTTGCGGTTCCATTGATTATGTAGGAGAGTACTAGAACCGGTGTTAAATTTTGCAGGCGAAATTACAAACGAAACGAAATTACCACGCGGGCGAAGTCGTGGGACAAGATTCTTTTTTCGTTAGCCTATATTGTGTCCCACTGCTGGGCAAAGGCCTCCCCTTTTTCCTCCCAAACCTCCCTGTCTGGCCCTGCAAACCTCGTCAGATCGTCACACCACCTTCGCCGTGGTCTACCTGTGTCTGAGACTATAATGTTCCCACTGCTAGGACACAGGCCTCCTCTCGGTGAGAGGGAGTGGGCCGTAATCCACCACGCAGGCCGAGTGCTGGTTGGTAGATGTCACATGTCAATTTTAGGTTCTGTGGCATGCCGGATTCCTCACGATGTTTTCCTTCACCGTTTTCAGAGCAGTGGTGATGATATAATCGACATAAAGTAAAGCGCCTGTTTTGGTTTGAACCTTCGATCTCACTGGACCAGCGCTGCTCACTGTGGGTCAAGTGCTAGATGAAAGCGACTGTAGGAGAGGCAAGCATGCACCATCGTCGATCACATCATCGTTTACCACTGTTTCTCGATGACTTTGTGAGACCTGGAAGTCGTCAGAAGGTTACTTCTAAGCAAGCGAGCACTCTTGACGACCGCAACATTTGTTATTATCAGAGGGGCAATTCCCGAATTTTTAATAACGTCCACATTATAATCTCAGTCTCAATCTGCCAAGAAACCTCTGAATTACTAAATTTTCGACAGGTCTTTTTTTCATTGATTGTCGTTGAGGTGAGATTGCGACTTGACTTTGAACGTTTTTTTTAAGAACGAGAATTGACCTTCAGCACGCGTAGCATGACCACCGAAGAAACGAAAGATAAAATGACTGGTATATAAAAATAAAGAAAAGCAACGTCACTTTGTATAGAAAGCAATGACTATTCTTCGTAGAGTAGAGATAGAAGTGTTCATGCTACGCGTGCAGGTGTGACAGTTGATAGTGGTCAACACGAGCGTATCAAATAAAAATACATGCTGCTAATCTTGATTGATATAGTAGTGAGTAGTTCGTCCGGTCGAATATGCGTGAAGCTGTTAACTAGAAGAACAGACGCAAAGCTTAAAAGCGTGAAGACTATTTCTGGTCATAATTTCGTTCTGGCGGCTTACTAGGTTCGCCGATTCTGATAAGTCAGTTGTTATTTCGTATCTTATTCGGTTTTCGACCTAGTCATATTAACATTTATTCCGACATCATAAAGTAATTACATAGTTGTGTCTAAGCTAAGTAGTTCATCTAATTTCCTAGAGACACCTATAAAGAACGAACAGCAGGCGTGGCCAGAATATCTAGTTTTCACTATGTAAAAGACCAAAGACCTGATTCAGCACATGTGAAAGATCACACGAACAGTTTTCTTACCCAGAGTGGGTGTACCCAGGGGCAACGGCCGGGATATCGCCAACGCGAAGTAGAATTTAGAGGAACTGTTGTTTCTGGGTCGTATTTACGTTAATGTTGACTGCATCGGTATAAGTTACCGAGGTAGAGCAAACCTTGGGAATGGTTAGGTGCTTTTAATATGCTTCAAGTATCACACTAATTTTATAAAGGCGAAAGTTTGTGAGTGTGTGTGTGCGTGTGTGTGTTTATATGTTTGTTACTTCTTCACGCTCAAACGGCTGGACCAATTTTGGTAAAATTTTGCATGGAGGTAGCTGGCACCCTGGATTAACATATAGGCTACTTTTTATCCCAATATTCCCACGGGATCGACATTTACGCGGGTGAAACCGCGTGGCGCAGCTAGTAAGAAATAAAATAAACATGAGTATGCTCGTGGGCCACCTCATGTCCCAATTTAGGGATTGAATGGCCTCAGCTAAGTACTGTTCGTTGATTAGTACGATACTTTGAAACCGGATTACGGATATACCTGCAAGTGCAACAACCCTTTGTAAATATAGGAAGAAAACATAAAAAGAGGATTGTTCGGTAACCTTAGTCCTGGAACAAACATCACTTGCTTAAGTAACTCCACAAAATAACTTTGGTTTTAGACAAAACAACCTTGAGTCAACTGTATGGAATTATGTTCTATTTTTGCTACATTCATTGGTACTAGTTCTAGACTCTTGCCAAATTATAAAGTTACGACAAAAATATGTTCGCACTACTACGTCATACATCTGCCTAGTTTATGCTACTGCTGCATTCTGCGTGAATAAACTGCCCCAAAAGGTTAAAAAAAAGAGTGAACTGTGTCCCAACTCCCTAAAATATATTCGCAGGATTTCCAGTCCACATTTCACTTTGTTGTTGCTCGATAAACACGAAACGACCAATAAAACTTATTTAACCAACAATATTTTTCATTTAATACCTACTCTTAAGAAGAATTCTACTTTTACTTATTGTCTCGTAGAACACGTTCAGTTTCTCCAAACTGCCTTTTTACGGTGAATTATTTTTGGCAGTGCACAAAAGAGCCTCATCTTACTATTTTTTGAGCATCTGGCAACTTTCAAGTCCTCATCCTCAAGTCAAATGCAAACAGGCCAGTCAAGCATGGGAAAACTAAATCCTCCTTGGAGGACATGGCTGAATGACCAGCTGGGAGTTTAAGTAGGAAGCCATAGCGTTTGGGATACCTGGCTCTATGTGCTTGCATTGCATTATGATTGCAAAGACTACAAAGTGGCATTATCTATCTACTTAAGGGAGACCTGTGTGTATCAGATGCAGGCCAGATTCATGGATCTAATCCTCGCACACATTTTCTTTCGTTCAGGTCACGGAATCTTTGGAAATCTCTCTCTCTTCTCGTAGTTGGTCAGTGCTGTTCTTCTTCTTAGCGTATCGATAGCTATCTAAATGGACTCGGCCCAGAATTCGGCTACTTGTTTGGCACCATCACCAGCGTCCACCAGTTCCTGTAACGTGCAGCTGACAGGATATGCAGGACACGATATTAAGTGTCCCATCGTTTGTGGAACAGCATCACGTTTACACTGCAAGGCGGAGTCGTCAATGAATCTCCACCTTGCTTCGGCCAACCTGGGTGCGGAGTCTGTTTAAAGACTTCCAGGTTACCCAAGGTAACTCATGTCCAGGTGGCGAGTGGAACGAACAGATTGGTTAAGGAAGCACTGTCTCGCCACAGCTTCAGTCTTTCTTGTGATGGTTCGCCAGTGCTGTTGGTACTGTAGTCGGATTAAAGACTGCAGATTCCAGGGGGCCTACTCTCTTAAGTCCGTCAACAAAGATACGGGCCCGTCTGAAAGTAGTTTACTTAATTAACTTTTTCGGACTGGCAAAAGCATCTCGGGAGTAAGGACAACTATCAAATCGTGTTGCCATTTATTCTTAGTTCGGGTCCCGAACTAATCTTATGTCCGTAGGTGGTACGGAGTAGTAAATGCCCGTAACTTCGGCCAAAACTACGAATTTTGGTCTAGAGTAGACCACCAGTCCCGTGTTTAAATAATACAATTCTACCCACCTTAGAATACATAATCTTTTAAGACTCCTATGGATAGTCGGAATAATCATACAGCCATGTGGCAGAGATTACACAGAGTAGACATTGAATTCAGACCAAGACTCCATAGGAACATCGTGACTAATCCTTGGACAAAATCTATATATATATTTATCTATAGTAATAGGTAATAAAGCTAAAGAGTTTGTTTGTTTGTTTGAACGCGCTAATCTCTGGAACTTCCTGTCGGATTTGAAACAATCTAGTTCCCTATTCTTGAGGGAGGCTATAGGCTATTTAGGAGCCGAGTAAAAAGTAAAATAAGTCGGAAAGAACGCTAAGCAAAAACGACGTAATAGCGCGTGCAGGCGATACGATGCGATGGGGGAACAAGAAATTTCACGCGGACAGAAGCTAGTAGTGTTATAAAATCAGTTCAGAAGTTAAGACGAGACGTCACGAGAAAACATTAGTTCTGTTAAGTGCTAGTAATAAACCTTCCCTTATGCTTACGCGATTACTGCGAAGTAAGAAATAACCACAAAGTTATTCGTCTGGAACATACCGAATTACCGACGTAGACGCGTGAATTTTTGCTGTATTACAAAAATTGGCCAAGTTTGGGTCTGATTAGCATTTTTATAGTGTTTCATCTGTCTTTGTTGGATATTTTATGCTGCATAGTGTCTACGCAATCTTCCCGCAATCTTTCTGCTTACATTTTTTGAATTGTGCAGAAAAGCATCGGAATGGACGAGTCCCAAGTAATAAGAGTTTTTATTGGAAACGTTGGGACTTATGACCAGCTGAGTAACACACTATTGGTAGGAATGCGTTCCATTTTATTGTTGTTGGAAATATGATTATAAAGCAATGGATTATCAATATCCTTCAAAATTATTCAGATTGTAATTGATAGTGAGTTGCGCAATAAGGGTGGTGTCCTACAGTTGGCGTTCGGGTTATATAAAAGTAGCTGCGACCCGCGGTTTCACCCGCATAAGCGTCGATCCCGTGGGAATATCGGGATAAAAAGTAGCCTATATGTTAATCCAGGGTGTCAGCCATGCAAAATTTTATCAAAATTGGTCTAGCCGTTTGAGCGTGAAAAAGTAACAAACATATAAACACACACATGCACACACTCTTTTGATTGACTAGCTGCTCCCCGCGGTTTCACCCGCGTAAATGTCGATCCCGTGGGAATATCAGGATAAAAGTTGCCTACATTTTAATCCAGGGTGTCAGCTACCTCCATACAAAATTTTATCAAAATTGGTCCAGCCGTTTGAGCGTGAAGAAGTAACAAACATATAAACACACACACATACTCTCACAAACTTTCGCGTTTATAATACTTACTAGGTTCTGCCCGCGACTTCGTCCGCGGAAAATTTCTTGTTTTAACATAAGATAACACTCGATTGATATTACTGTATTTAATTTTATTAGTAAAATATTGTTTGGAATCAGATCAGTAACTTCAAAGATTACCTAAGTTCTCTTTTCTGCTCAAGGTAACTTAACCCTTGGTCGCCTTTTACTTATTTTATTTATTTAAGTTAGGTATCCATTTAATTTAAAGCTTCTCTATATACAATGTTTGAGGTTGTTTTATTTTCCGGTAACAGAATAATCTGCTTTTCGGATGATCCCACTCTTGATAGACCAACATATAATTGCCCATGGGAAAAACATTCTTTTCGTAGGTCAATGCCAACCAAAGAGAATGTTTGTCCCTGGGACTTGTTAATAGTCAGGGCAAATGATGTTTTTATTGGAAACTCAGATAGACGCTGTGCACGTTCATCGCTGGATTCTCGAGCGCGGGCCTGCGATGTTATGGCATTTTGCCCAGCGAGCCGCTGCGAGCGCTTAGCGCTAGTCTCCCTATCCCTTGTTTCAGAGACATGCTGCCTTAAAACAGATAGACGCTGTGCACGTTCATCGCTGGATTCTCGAGCGCGGGCCTGCGATGTTATGGCATTTTGCCTAGCGAGCCGCTGCGAGCGCTCAGCGCTAGTCTCCCTATCCCTTGTTTCAGAGACATGCTGCCTTAAAACAGATAGACGCTGTGCACGTTCATCGCTGGATTCTCGAGCGCGGGCCTGTGATGTTATGGCATTTTGCCTAGCGAGCCGCTGCGAGCGCTCAGCGCTAGTCTCCCTATCCCTTGTCTCAGAGACATGCTGCCTTAACTCAGATAGACGCTGCGCACGTTCAGCGCTAGTTTCTCGAGCACGGGCCCGCGACGTCCTCACATTTTGGCTAGCGAGGCCCTGTGAGCGCTCGGAGCTAGATTCTCTAGCGCGTGCTTACGAAATATTTTCTCTATTTCTCGAGAGGCGCTGCTCATTTTCAGGGGCAGATTCTTCCGTACGGCGTACTCGAGCGACTCTTGTCTGTGATGTCTGCCGGGACAGTTGAGATTTCCTTTTAGGCATGCTCTCGACAAACTACGCACAGACTTGAAAACAATTACGAACAAAGGGAGAGCGACTCGAACACCAGGGAAACAACCGAAACCAATAAGCAACTGACATGTCATATTTAGAACTCCAATCCAACTAACGACAACGTGGGCATAAAAATTCGAGAGGGTCATCAATCCACGGAAAGTCTTAACACCGCGATTCAGAAAAATGACGTAATTGCAGAACGCCATCTATGGGCAAATTGGTAAAACGTCTGCACAATGAAAGTTATGCTAGGGGCATTTTGCGTTGTAGTAATTTTATATTATCTCCGAAACTGTATGACCAATTGATATACTGTAAATGGCAAATCTTATCTGTATGATGTTCTTGTGATACTGAAATAATTTATTGTCATAAGAATTAATATTTTGTTGCTCAAATAATCAACCAAACGTAATTATACCGAAAATTTTTTTTTTTAATGCAATAAAAGAAGTATAAAAGATAAAATATAAAAGATAGAGATATGATATCGCGGACTTTTTTGTAGAAATAATGAAGACGAACCAGGTAGCCATACATTGTTTTTAATTTCAAGCAACTGTTTAGGCAGCGCACGCAAATAATTCTGTTTTATGTGGTATTTTTTTCCGACTTGCTAGACAAAAGTTGTGATAGCTCGGTTAATATACATGCTATAGAAACAATTTATAGCCTATAGCACTCAGGAATAATGTAGCTTTCTGCCAGTTAAAAAATTGTTAGAATTGGATTATGAGTTCCAGAGATTACCCACTACATACAAACTTACAAATTTTACCTCTTTATAATATTAGTATAGATTAGTATGATATACTAAAACTAAAAAAAATTAACAAGCCGTAGTCACTAGTCATACTGTCATATATGATAGTGTGACTACGGCTTGTTAATTTTTAATCATATTTACTTAACTACCGTAAACCCACTTTCAAAATGAACGATTCTCTGAAATTGTGTCATTTACTCAAGTAATTTAATAGCTACAAGAAGTTATGGGCTGTGTAATTACTTCCATACATAAGTATCTTAAAAACAAATGGCTCTTTCGTCTGGCCTTCATCGATTTGGAAACCTCGCATTATTTTGTCAACTGACCCATGTAACAGTATTTAAATCCTCATCAGCGACATTTTAATTAATATACTTAACCGCGTTCGTTAAAATACCTACCTAGTAGTTTTCCAAAACATAATTTAATAAGCCTTCGAATTAATTCCAATGTCAGTTTAATATTATAGTACTTATTCACATCTTGTTGAAACAATACATGAGGTGTTGAAATAATAATGTTCAATTATGTTGCCACATTATGACTGTAAGTTCGTCACAGAACACTTGAATGAATGCAACTATACAGTGCTGTTTTGATATTTTATTGGATGCGAAAATAAACGACCTCTACAGTAGGTAATTGCTGTCGATGATGCATAATATTATTTCTTTAATTTCACCTCTCGTAGAGTTGAGTATTGACCAGAAAGGAAATCATCTCTCATTATTGTCCAATAACGTTCGCTTGCGCTACTGAAATCCAAAAGAGTGTCCATGGAGATTCTTGCCCGTTCTTATAGGTACGCTACGCTTTGGAATGGGCAACTAGCTTCATATTTTCTGACAGAACGACTTCTTGACAATTCAAAAGTACCTGTTTATGGATTAATTGAAATAAATGCTTTGAGTTTCAGAATCCTATATGTCTTTCAGTAAACATCGACACGACGAACAAAGTAAACTAGCCGTGTAATTACCATATGAGCGGTTATGTTTAGTTCATTTATTGACTTCAACAAGTTCGACAACAACAAGCAATATGCTATGCAGCAGAATCCCATTCCCAATATTAAAGCCGGCACCATGCACATGCATAGCTGTTTGAACCCTTTAGATAGACAACAGAAACTAGGTTGCTCTGAAAATACGTTTTATTGTCCGGAAGTTTTCCTTTATGGATGAAAGTTCGTGCACAAGCGGGGCTCTCTTCCGTTTGGCTCAGAAATTCAGAAGGTGTTGTAATATGAAATGTTTGTTCTGAAATAAAAAAATGTACAGCTAGTTAGTAACTTACATAAGACTGAAAAATGCTCATGATAAATTCTAATACTTTTAAATAATACCTACATTTTAAAAAGTGCGCTGAAAATAGCTTTAAATTGAAGGTCATGAAATCACATTCAGATGAAAGATTGTCCGTGTTTTAGTTGGACTCATAGGCAAGTGCGAATAGTTGATTGGAGGTTATTCAACTGTTGAGAGAACTAAAATAGCGCGATCGCTGCGTACGCGCTTGCCGTTCTGTGTCCGCCCGGCACACGCCTGATGACGCCGACGCCGTAGCAGGTCGCCCCGGGATCGCCAACTATACTTCCGGGATACACACACTCTAATTTGGCCCAGTGTTCGATCGCCAACGTGTAAAGTATACATCAAGTTTGACAACAGTCGTGTCTGCTATTAATTATTTACAGCCAGCTTTTGATACTGCGTCGTATGTTTTAAATTCTTCGCCTTTGATACTTTTCTAGGCCGGCATTAAGTTTACGAATACCGCAGTATTGCAATTTCACTTATTGCAATTTCAATAAATCCAAAATTATACTTGATTTTGGATTTATTGAAATTGCAATAAGTTCTCTCTTGTACCTACCTTATCGGTACCATGAGTCACCGACGCGATTCGTGATTTCGTCAATTTCGTGTTTGTTAGAAATACTCTTCAGAACCGAGGTTTCAGTCATAAAATTGAACGTGGGTCGATGCATCAGCATGTTGTGACGTCAAGATTTTGATATTGGGATTTATGTTGCCTTTATTATTGCGGTCCTCGGTGCCGGGTGGAGACGGGGACGCGGCGTGGCTGCGGTGCCGGTCGAGCTCGGGTCGCGGGGAGGGCGCGGACGCGGATTGCGATATTTATAGAGGCGCCGAGACGCCGGCCCCACACTATCCCACATGTTAATTGGCTACTTGCGCCACATTTTTTCTGGACGTCACCGTTCACGCTCATACAACGCCAATGCCATCCGATGGCCGCGGCGTTTCCGACCGAGAAACATTGACACCTATGTAACTGGCCTAGATACGCCAACAGTTTAACGCTAGGATGACGTTGTTATACGTGAAAACAAACAGCGATGACAGTTCAAGACCCTTTCGCGAGAGATTTTCAAAAGACAGCTGAGCTGAGACAGATTGGAGCGTTCTACTATGCAGAACTTCTATAAATCACGAGCAGACTGCTCAATCATACGTTTTTTTTTACAGTGATACATATATTTCAAAGTCAAAGTCAAAACGAGGAATGATTTGTAAGGAATGATTTGTAATGAACGACTTAGGCAATAAATAATGCGAAGAACAGGTGACTGTTAAAATATTAAACTCTAAAATAATGTAAAATTGTCAAGGTGGACTGAAAATCTGAAATAAAAAAAATGTCCCAGATGTAAACGATGAGTCAATGTCAAATAGTTTCAGACTGAATTGTTTTATCTCGGTCGGAATGAACTCGACCAAGAATTTTTAAGTTTTATAGTTTAGACTTTAGTAAACAGAATTTTGGGATCCCTCAGTTTAAATAATTCGTTACGTGTTAGTCTGGCGAAGAGGGGTGATCTGGAGTTGGAGTAATTGCTAATGAAAACAAGCACGCAGAGGGGCGAACCGCTCTGTCAGACATTATTTAATAAACAAATGTGTTAATGTAGTTAACGCCACCCTCTTTTTATTTATTCAACAAAAGTTCTCGTTTCATAGATCTAAATGTTCTCCGCGTATGTGTGTTACATCGTGGCGTCTAATTATCTGTAGCAGAACTGCAACGAGTTCACGTAAATTACGTTTATTGTAGCAATTTGTACTATTCAGTTCAAAATAATAACGTTAGTACACAAATAGTGTTAGGCCAACACTAACATCTTCTTAACCCAATTGTAATAAGCAAGCGGGAATTTAGGATCACATAATGTCTTAGGCTCATCGCAAAGTAAACAGTTCTTCTTTATTTTCTTGGAGGATTAGTGAAAGCTAAAGTAACATTGTGCGACCTTTCCCATCTCGCTCTCTCTCTCTTCTTCTCTTTTATCGAAGGTGCGAATATTCCAGAACATAAGCTTCTGACGCGTTAAGAAGATTAACCAGCCAGCAAGTTCTTATCATGGCTGACTGCCCAGGTTGTATCGTCGGATGAACACTTAGTACTGCCTCCGTCACTAATCGAGTATTTTAATGCGAGCCCTACTCCCTGTTCATGAAAGTCTATCTAATACTTTATAGCAGTATGGCTTCTATCGGTATCAAAATCCCGTGTTAATACGACTTGGCACTGTTTTCCTCGTGACACAAAAATTTGAGTTATCTATACAGGGTGTAATATCCTAAAAATAAGGTACTTAATGCTTTCTTGTACACCAAAACCGATGACAGGCCGTCACCTTAGCCTCATTTCCGTTCAGTCTATCAGCCAAGCCAATTTTCGGCTTGTGCACGAGTAGGACCATCTGCCAACGTTGATCGTGTCGACCCTAATAAATTGGATTAGAACTTGAGCTCAGTTACAAATTAGCACTAACTGATCAATAATATGCTAGACCTGGTCTTTTCGGTCAAGGTTAATAATGCCTCGTTCGTCTAGTAACCCAATAACACTTTGCCCGACCTTTAGGTCAGGCAAAGTGTTATTGGGTTTTTCATCTGGAATTTCTCAGTAGCAGCTCGGATTTGTGCCCGGTTGGTGGCAATAGGCTCGCCCCTATTACATGGGACTTAAACATGACGGTCGAAATGGTGTACTATAGGTGCACCTCTGCCCAACCCTTTGGGGAATACATGCGTGATGTTATGTTATTTTATGTTTATTTATTTATTTAGGATCTTCAACAAAAGATACACAAAATAAAGGGAAATTAATTATGTTTCAGGAAATCGTACTAATACAAATGCGAAAGTGTTTCTGTCTGTCTGTTACCTCTTCACGCTTAAACCGATGAACCGATTTAGGTGAAATTTGGTATAGTGATAGTTTGAGTCCCGGGAAATTATATAGGATAGTTTTTATCCCGATATTCTCACGGGATCGAAACTTATGCGGGTGAAACCGCGGGGCGCTGCTAGTTAAAGATAAAAGCGCCTGGTTCACGATCGTTTTCTTTTGAATATGTATAACCCTATATACCTATGCATGCAAAGTAGAGTTTCCTATAGTTATTCATGGACTCCATCGTCTGTAAGTCATTCACCCACCTCAATACGTGAGCAGAGACGTTTTTACACTAGAAGCCAATTTGTTGCGTTGTCGTCTAATTTGTTTTTGTATTGTAGATATTTTTTTTTGTTATTTCCTTAACTACGTTACTACTGAATTTTGTTTTTAGGTGAGGATAAGTAGCAACTCCTCTATTCAATTCAAAATAATAATCTAGACTTTCAAGATCGATTGATTTTGAAAACGAATTGAGAATTTTGTCTTTTTGAATCTCAAATACCTTTTAGCAGTTGTTTGTTTATTTTAATAGGTAGGTACTGTTCTAATTAACCAATATATTATTAGACTTTATTATCAAAACCCATTAAGCAAATTCAAAACATCATGCATTGTTCTAAGAAACGCAGTCGCAGAGGCATTTCCTCGGAATATAAGAAGTTCGAGTCACCATCGAGTCACCGGTTGGTATTACTACAGTACCTACGTGGCAGGATATTTCCGTCGCCCAACCCAATATGTAGGTGGCTTTACGACACTCACATATTTATAAAGCTGTTCGTATCATTAACGATATTTACAAAGTAATAATTTAATTAATGAACAACTGCAGCTTTCTCTGTATCTACGCGACGAACTCTGCTTACGACTCAATCTAGTCTTCCTTCTCAATGATTTATGACAGTACGCTTGCTCATAGACTTAAATATATCCGGGTTTATTTGATGTTGGAGAAATGCGTAGGTTTTTAGAAATATGCGCTAGTGAAAACTTATTGTATGAGTAATGTTTTCTGGCGTAAATGGTCTTGAAATGGACCATTGAACCATTTTAATTGAATCAAGCTTCTACTTTTTAAGATATGCTCTCTGGTAATAAAAGTTTGAATACTTAATTTTGTAATGAAAGTAACGTGCAATACATTCTCATTTGATCCAGTGGAAAGCAGCGCCATAGTCGCACGTGCGTGGAGTACTCAAACGGTTTGTAGCGTGAATCACGTTCTTAAGAACAATGATCGTAGTGGTCAATGGGACATTAAGTCTGCTAGCATTGCCTTGTGCCTTTACTAGCGTCCCTACTTGATCGGCTTATTAGTATTCACGGACTGCGAGTATGAATAAATCACTGGGTCCCTGCTGACGGGAAAACTACTCTCTTTGCCAGCTTATAAACAAGCGTGGCATATACACGGCGGCACCTACAGTCGCGCTGACGACTCGCCAAACGGCTAATTGGCCGAAGCTTTCTTCCGAATTCCGAAATGACTGTGTGGTGTTTCCCCAAATTACACCAAAGAATTCCCTGTTGTGGTTCGTCAGATAAAAGCTAGACGTTATGCCAAATTAACTTTTTATTTTGTCCTAAGCATGTCCCTAAGTATCTAATTTTAGTTCGAAGATTAGTTTCGAGTGCAATTTCCTGAGCTGCTTTATTCGCTTAGTAGTTTTATTTCTTGAAAATTATAGTATTTTGGACGTTACAAACAAATCTGTGTCGGAATAACGAGCCAAGTGCGGTACACTACATAAACCAGCATCGCAGTTTGTCTGATACATGGTATATTTTAATGACAGTATTTAAACAAGTCGTGATAGTGAGTTATTTGTTTGTTACAGTCACAATGGTGGTGGGCGAGAGCAAGCGCACCGCCAACATCATGGACGGCATTGAGAACACCGGTGACGTGCGAATGCACGACCACCGGCTGAGGCTCAAACAAAGGTGAGCATTACTACTAGTTACTTAAAACCCATTGTCACATAAACACTAGGAATACCTGCTGCAAATGGCCACAAAACAATAGTATTTATAGATTTATGGAATTCGCAGCTTCTTGGCTAAATCGATTATGTTCTGACTATAAGAACGCTTGGTATTTCCATGATAGTCTGGTCTATAACCCTCTTCTATTGAAGCAATTGCGCATGGCCCATTTCGAATCTGTACTCGAACTCTTGTTTGTTCGAGATCTAAGAACGTAAAGTCCATACGCCATCCTTACGTCAATGCATGCTTACACTGGTATTATTTTAGTAACGTAACGCATTCAACATGGAACATTTGAGTACGCGCCGTTGGGCGTCACGTCACCAACCAATGACCGGGTTTAGGGTGTCAGAGTGTTCACCTACACGCGAGACGTCGGAAGTTTGTAGGCGTAAAGGTTGATTCTTACATCATTCCATCCATAGATACAATGCATTCACGAATATTATCGTAAAACTACTTCTAGTTTTTACCATATTTGTTTTGCTCAATTTTTTTGAAATATTTCGAACTGATCAAGTACAGCTTGGCAGCTTTTATCAAACAGGAATTACTATGATACTCTGAACACAACTAATTACCTCAAAAATTCCTAATAAACCGTTGCGCGTTGGTATGACTACGTGCTTCTTTGAAGTTTCTCGTATCTCTTGTGAATCATAGTTCCTAGTATATTTTTAATTTCCTTCATTAATGCTTTACCATATTCACACAACGCCACTTCCTCAATAATGAATAAAATATGGTCATAATATTATCATCGGGTGAATGTCTTCGTCGACGCGAGGCCGATTCATTTGAATGTTTCTGCATTACTATACTTACTAATACTAAACAAACGTGTATTGCGTGCATTGTCGGCGCGTGGGCAGCGATCGATGCCTTTGGGTTCAAGTTAAAAGAGAACGGCTGGATTCCACAACATCAAGTACTTACTGTTTTCACTGATATCTTGGCGAAATCCAACCAGTGTGTTGACGTCATCATCCTTCTGACCTTATCCCAATTTAGGTCGGCGTGGCGTGTCGGCGTAGAATTTCTTCTTCCATACCCCATGTCAGCATAATTCTCTTCATCCTAGTCATATGCTCTTACAGACCATCCATCTATTGTTTCACTGGTCTCCCTATCGACATTCATACTCAAAAATTGAACTCGTCTGATGTCGTATGTATGCCATCTAAAAATAACCGCACTTTTGGAGATATTATGCGTTTTGGCTTTCATTGCATTCGAACTTTCATTTTAATTTCAGGAGGAAGTATATTTGTCTCTATCTGTTAACTTCCTGCAACTTAAACGTTCCTCCCTCCCAAACGTATGATAGTTCTTCCGCTCATCGTCGGATAAACAGTTAAGAAACTAAAAATAGCTTTCGTCCGCATTTTAAACAGTCATTTAGTACTCTTTAAATAGGCGACCGGATTCACTTTTTAAAATAGTAGTTCTACGCATTACGTTTTACTATAGGTATTTCTATTATTAGCGTTAGTGTTAGAACGATTTATGCAAAGAAAGTACAGTACTTCGAGATAAACGCTTTCGCTTATATGTAAAGTGTGCTCGCAGTACTGATGTGTGCGTTTCCGTGACGCATCGATTTGCTTTATCGTTTTAAACCTCGACTCTAATCATTTGAGTAAATTGAACCGTTTTAGCCGTGATGACTTCGTATTTGTCGCTTAATTTTTGGACAATGATTCTTCGAATTGCTTGCACAAAAGATGATGACTAAAATGAGATCCGTATTTTTAATAAGAAAACATAAAGCAGTTTATACTGTGGCCCCAGTGTTAGAAATTAAGGCTAATAGGGCCTCTGATCTAACGTCCCCGGTTTACAACTGCAGCTTGCATCATCAATGAATTTAAATCGCCTGCTAGCTTCAACTCACTATCCCATAAACCTGACATTTAACCTGTTTACTTACCATTTATGAATACGTATTACAGATTCGATATAGTAAGAAAACTAGGTCAAGGCACGTACGGCAAGGTGCAGCTGGGTATCAACAAGAAGACAGGCCAGGAGGTGGCCATCAAAACTATCAAGAAGTGCAAGATCGAGTCCGAGGCTGATCTCATACGCATTCGGCGGGAAGTGCAGATTATGTCTTCTGTTAGACATCCTAATATTGTACATATTTATGAAGGTACGCAGCGCAAGATAATTTATTCTCTAACCTCCCATTAAAGTGTTTGGACAGTTAAAATTACCACTCGGGGCAAAAATAGTTTCTGCTCCGTTTAATCTTGCTATAGCTAGTATTCAAAACTTCTAGATGACTGATGAGACGACATAAACATAACTGCAGTCATTATAAATTCCAACATCATTTTCTCTGACATTTCCAATGCCTCATCGTATTATTGCGATCTAAATACCGCAGTAACAAGACAAAGACATCTATAAAGTACAATATCAATTGGTGCCAAATCATCTCGTATTGGCTCTTTTGTCGTTACATTTCATAGACTATCGTTCGTCTGAGTCCGCCGTTCAAAACAACATGGCATGCGACCGAACTATAATATTATTGTAACTATAGCTTGAGAACTGGACTCTTTATAACACTCTGACATGATGTTGATTTTCCTTTAAAATTAATCGAGTAATATGCGACCATTGTTCTTTAAAATAACGTTTATGTCTTTCAGTATTCGAAAACAGTGAAAAGATGATCCTCGTAATGGAGTATTGCTCGGGCGGTGAGCTCTACGATTATCTTAGTCAGAAAAAAGTATTACAAGAGGACGAAGCAAGGAGGTCCGTAGACATTTTCCTCTTGAAAGTATATTTTTTAAATTTTGTTTTGACTTTACAATGTTACCTCTGATGGTGTTTCAGGTTATTCCGACAGATCGCAACTGCTGTGTATTATTGCCATATACATAAAATCTGCCATAGAGATTTAAAATTGGAAAATGTTTTATTAGATGATACTGGTAGTGCTAAGGTTGGTGAAAATTCGTACTATCTAATAAATATTTTTATTATTTTATGTAAATTATTTAATTGATGTTATATTTTGTTTCCAGATTGCGGACTTCGGTCTATCAAACGTTTTCAAAGAGACATCATTATTGTCCACGTTTTGCGGTTCACCTCTATACGCGTCTCCGGAAATCGTCAAAGGAACACCATACATAGGGCCAGAGGTACTTACGCCATAATTTAATTATCATTTACATAATACGTTTAAGTACAAAGAGTCAATTATCTATTCGAGGGTCACGTTTTCCTCCTTCTTTTGTGACAAATAAAATCCTGGACTGGTCAAAGGGGTTTGAAGGTTTTGGCCCTAAAATCAGCCGCCATTTTGATTTTTTTTCAGAATCGCGGTGCACAACAAAAGTTATATATTTAGATAGAGGACACTTATACAAACAAAAATGTAATATAACATAATATCCTAAAGCGTCAGGTTTCGGAGTTATTCACCAAAATATAAGTCGAAAACAACAAGGATTTTTTTGTTTTTTTTTTCCCTGTAGGTGAGCATATTGAACTATTTAGGTAATAGAAACGTTATGAAACCTTTATGGAGAAGAAACAAAAGAAGAATAGACATTTTTTAAATAAATAATTAAACACCGCAATTTACAGTTCGTTTTTTAATCCCAGAGACTAATCTGACAAGTGTAATGTCAAACTTCTATACTAAAAAAAAACGAAAATAGAAAAGACTTAAATGTCAGATTAGTCTCTGGGATTAAAAAACGAACTATAAATTGCCGTGTTTAATTATTTATTTAAAAAATGTCTATTCTTCATTTGTTTCTTCTCCATAAAGGTTTCATAACGTTTCTATTACCTAAATAGTTCAATATGCTTACCTGGAGGGAAAAAAAACAAAAAAATCCTTGTTGTTTTCGACTTATATTTTGGTGAATAACTCCGAAACCTGACGCTTTAGGGTATTATGTTATATTACATTTTTGTTTGTATAAGTGTCCTCTATCTAAATATATAACTTTTGTTGTGCGCCGCGGTTCTGAAAAAAAATCAAAATGGCGGCCGACCTTAGGGCCACCCTCCATACAAAAATCTTCTAACCCCTTTGCTGGTGGACTGATAACTAGACCTTGGCTTAAGCAAAGCATCCCTAATGACACAGGGACACATGCCTCTTCTCTGTGAGAGGGAGCGGGCCATAATACACCACGCAGACCCAGTGCGGGTTGGTACATGTCACATGTCAGCACAACCATGTGACCTTGACTTGCATATGGTGAATGTTGCAACACCGATTTTAATACGCTTTTCATGATTTCTTTATCGATTAGAAAAGCCTTTACTTGATGAACAGACAGATGTGTTGCTGGGGAGGGCCATTCCGCTCAATTAGGCCGACTTTTATTTGCAAATGGTGATGACATTTGGTGCGTGTTGATTGCAATAATAAATTAAATAAAGGTGTTATACTTTTTTAGATAGCGGCGCCATACGTAAAAACATGTAAGAAATGTCATATAAAGTAAAAAAAGAATGCAGCTATGATATTTAATTTATTATTAGTATATATTCGCCGTTAGTGGATTTCCGCGGATTGACCCGGGAGTGATTTGTGCCACTTCTCTCCAGCTGAAACATTAGGAAGTGGTGAAGGGCGGGCGTTTTGGGGGACTATCGTATGTAATTTCGACGTTCAGAAAGTGCTCATTCATTAATTTGAATAAATGATTTGTTTTAATACCTTTACCACGTGTCCTGGCGTCCTGGGCAGCCAGCCGAGATTGCCGACTAGCTAATCTTTTGAACACGTCATGAGCTGTTCTGACGATCCAAATTTGTGGCGTGCATTTGTGAGGGCTTATCCAAAAGTGAACCGCTGATGATGAACCATTTTCATAGTTTAGTCCGTCAAAAGAGAGATTTTTTTAAATGTTTTGTTTTCACTCCAGGTGGACTGCTGGTCACTGGGTGTGCTTCTATATACTCTAGTCTACGGAGCTATGCCATTTGATGGCTCCAACTTCAAACGTCTAGTCCGACAGATCAGTAATGGCGATTATTATGAACCTAGAAACCCTTCAAGTAAGTTTTTTTCTTCATAACATAATCATTAGCGCTTTAAAAGCACGTCTTCATTTAATGTACAACCTAAATGATAAGATCCAAACTATCATCACTTCCTATTGAATTGCACCCAAGGTTATTTAGTATGATAGTTAATAGATGTTTGCTGTTTTTATGATGCTCTTTAACCACAGGTCTATCAACCGGGTTAAAATAAATCGTAGTCGGTTTACAAAAGTTATATTTCTGCATTTTATCATTAGAAGGTTAATGATAAAATGCGGAAAAATAACGAACTTAAGACTGCCTTAACCTGTTGAATGCCGTAATTACAGACACAATTAAAAAATCATTGTGTCTCGCGTGGATCCACGTTTAAGCATACGAAGGGTTAATAATACTTACATACTTACTAATAAAGTGATGTATTGTCTGTTTCAGGTGCATCACCTTTGATTCGCGACATGCTCACAGTGGACCCGTTGAAACGTGCTGATATCGCCTACATTTGTGATAATCCGTGAGTTCAAGAAATTTTGAATATAAACCGTATACAATTCTTGAGGTCCATTGAATACGGAATACCGTTACGGAAAGAAAATATGAACCTGGGGGCTAACTTTGGCGTTCATACGACCCCTTTCGCTTATATCCAATTAAGTTCAATGTGTTTGGGTTGCGTTTATTATTATTACTATAACCGCCGTAAATATTGTTAATTATTCCTCGAAGTAAACTAGGGTAACGTATCCTCCGTTTGCTATCTAGTTTAAAAATTAAACAAATATGTGTTTTTGGACAAATTACTTGAAAGCCCACGCATGAAGTCCAATTTGCACTATAACTTTAAATTTTTGCTGATTTTTTCAATAGAACTAGTCATTCTGAAATCAATTTAATTTGCACAGGTATAAAGCTTATAAGTATTTCTTTTATCTTCTTTAAGTGGAAATTAAATCATTTTGGAAACAAAGATTTTAATATGAAATAGACTTGTTCTTTTCCACAGTCGTAGCTTACTGGACAGCTGATTAAATCAAATATCACGGTACAACGCTCCGAATTCTAAGCACGTTTAATCTGCAGATGGGTGAACACAGGCTGCGAGACATCTTGCCTAGAGGAGGCAGAAGCCTTAGCTGCGCAGACGCCGGTGCGGTTGGATCTACTGCTGTCGCTGGCGCCGGCAGCGCCCTCTAACTCTAACTCCGTCATGGTGCCCAATGAGGTGAGGGCCTTTCGCAGTTCAGACATAGATCATACATAATAATAAACGGGCTATGATGATCCCACTGCTGGGAATGAGACGTCTTCTCTGTAGCAGCAGGTTGTAAGGCTAACATCTCCCTGACGCGGAACGTAGAAACATTAACCAATAGACCCTTGAATGAATGTTGAGCGGAAAAGTAGCCGTTTAATATAAAGAATTTTCATCCGCTCCGCTTTGGTGGAGTTTCAGCCTATTCCACCGAGCAGGCTTATGGTGGACGCTACTTCATGCCACATTCTTATTTACCTAAGAATATTCTATTGAAATTGACAGTCTCGTTCATCTAGTGGTCGCAAGGGCCGACTACTGAGTACTAATATAGTGGCTTAAGTTTTCAATTGCAAATTCTCAGTAGCGGCCCAAAGCCTCTGTGGGGGTGTATTATACACCTATGCCTAACCATTCGGGTAAATAAACGTTATGTTTTGATTTATGAAAATGTTTTTTTTTTCTACAGAATGAACTAGGTCCAGAGGAAAGCTGCACAGACCTCACAAGCTCAACGTCGATGGCTCACATTGAGCCCAGCAACTCTGCCGAGAAGAGGATTCTGGACTTAGTTGCAGGTATGAACATTTATGCTGTTTATCATATTCGTTATTCTGGAATAAGTTAATTAATTCTCTCATTTTATTTATACATTTCATACACACACGAGGTTGTCGAAATTCCCGTTCCATGTCTGCGTCGATATTCGTACATCTTGAATTTGATATCACTGAAAATAATAAAGTGTACTACCTACGCAAAAGTTATAAGGAAAAAAATAATTATAAGGGACTAGCTTCTGCCCGCGACTTCGTCCGCATGAAATTTCACCCTCCCCCCATTCACCCCCGGTGTGGAATTTCGAAAAACCCTTTCTTAGTGGATATCTACTCTTCACAAAGAACACACCCTCCAAATTTCATGTCTCTAGGACCAGCGGTTTAGGCTGTGCGTTGATATATCAGTCAGTCAGTCAGGACTTTGAATTTTATATGTATAGATCACATTTTGAGTTTTTGTTTACACCAATCGAAATATACTCGTAAAAGTGTTCTTGTTTTCATAAGACTATATCATAAACGTTATCTTCTCAGAGGGTGGTGAAGATGCAATAAAGCCGTCGCCGACTCGCACGATCGTGTCGGCGTCCGACAACAAACGCAAGTTGGAGCTCGCCATGTCGGCTAGCGGGTTGCAGAGGAAGAAGGAAAGAGTGGCCAGGTCTGTAACATACTTTATTCTATTCTATTCCACTGCTGGACATTTGCTTCTTATTTATTATTTACTAGCTGCGCCCCGCGGTTTCACCCGCGTAAGGAGAGGGCAGCAAGGGACAGGCTAGATTGTAATTAAATTTTGTTTGTGCTTTAGTTAAATATTCTCTAATAGCTATGTGTTTTGTTTTAGCTGTGCGAGCATTGCGCCGCAAGCGCCGGTGTTGCCTGAAGAGAGCTCGCCGGAAATACTTCCCAATGATGATGAACCGACTCTGACTGGTGACAGGGTAACTATCTCGTTGTTATTTAGTTATTTACAGAATCACTATACGACATACCGAGAGCTTAATTTAAAGTATCGTCTTTGAAAAACCACCTCAACAATAATCCACCAATCAATCAATCTGCCTAGCTTTTTCCCATCTGTTGGGATCGGCATAATGTGCATCTAATAAGTGTTAAATTATTTTCCACGTTTGATAAACCTGAACCGATAAACGGAATTAAGAGCGTTATCGCTTAGCGCGGATCGTCAAGTTTAGGTAATTCTTTGCAAATTTCACTCACACAGACGCGTGCGCAACTGTGTGCGTAGGGTTAGCGCGTTCGCTCTGCTTATAGTCAGACGTACTCACTTTGATCCGTTCGCTTTAGGGCAATAATTGTTTTAGCATTATTTTAATTTGAATTTAAATCCAACTTCAATTTTTTGTCATACTTATGATTTATAATAAATCTGAAATCCTCTACACATAAAATTAAGTTATTTAGGAGAAAAAATAATATTAATAGTCCTCGATATGACATTAAACTGTCGTGCATTTAGTATTGAACTAAATGTAGAACGCCACCTGTAGGCTATGGGATAAATACACCCAAATAGGCTCGGATGGAACAGTCGATATTAGTGCAGGATATCAACTCAGGGCGGCGGCTGATGAACATCTAGCACGTCAAAGGCGGCGCCCACGGACCCAGTCAGGCGGTCCACTGTATACCCACCAACTCGCACTAGACAAGCGCGGTGGGTTAATTTGCCTAAACCTCTACTCTCTCATGAGAGAGTAGGGAGGCCTTTGCCCTGCAGTGGGACGTTACAGGCTAATAAGAAATAAGAAGATTACTCAAGTGTTGGTGACTAGTTTCAGTTGGTTGTAAATAGCTTTTTTAATATTTATGCACTAGATGAGTAGGTGGGAAATTAAATAAAGGTTTAAAATCAAAATATTTTATTTCACATAAACCTACATGGGCACTTATGAAACGTCAGAAGCTAGGTGCACAGTTCCAATTGGTCGTTTCCTATAGAGAAGAACTGGCAAGAAACTCCACGGTTACTCTTTTAAAAATAATTGGCTTTTACAATGTATTCAAATTACAGTAGGTATTGGAGGACAGCGTAGGCCTGTACCAGGTACTTGATAAAATAAAAAATGGTCTAAAGGTCTAAAGTCTACAAGGCTTACAAAGTCCCCACATTTACAAAATAAGAATCTATCAAAAGGATAAATAAAATATAAAAGTCTACTAAAACCAAGTGATATGATTTCCATTACAACCACTATTAAAGAGGTGAAAAATTAAAATTGTCTGTATATAATGTCAAATAATAAAAAGAGTATGTCAAAGAAGTATGTAAAAAGAAATAAAAAATAAATATCGTAATTTGAGAGCAGTTAAACATTTACGTAGTTATGCCGTTAATGAGGTCCCAGGGAAGCCACATGTGCAGAAGGAATTATTGCGAAAGTACCTTGTCTTTAACATAGTCTTTAATCTTATAATATTATGCTTTTTTGATAAGGACTCGTTTGATGAGGGTTTTGAACTTTTCATCGCTAAGTTCTGTAACCGGCTTTGGCAACTTGTTATAAAAATGGATGCAGTTTACAAGAAATGACTTACTAGTTTTAGTAAATCTAAATTTAGTTAACACAATTTCATTTTTCTACGTTTATCATGTTATGCTGTTTACATTATAAAATAGTTTCCCTCAGTGGCATTGATCGGCTTTTTGTGGGATCAATTATTTCAGGAAGAACGCACATATAATAAAATTTTGTCAAACGAGGAATCATTTTTCTTTCCAAAATTGATCGTCTTTATAAATCTTCAGAACATTTATTGGAAATTCAGGACCAGTGTACACCGCAAACAAACATAAATTTTTATTTTCAATATTTAGTTGGCCCTGAACTTGGTAATACCAGCCATGGTTAACGTTGATAATGACGTTATCGCCATCAAACAAAAAACATTTCAATTGTTTTTTGACGGATTGCTGCTCCACTGTCACCACAATACAATTTACTTTCTCGGCCCATCACCTAAAACATAAAAGGAATAATAGACCACACACACCTAGTTGACACTACACTATTACGTTTATGATTCGAATGTACAAAATAAATTTTATGAAAAAAAAAATTCTTACGGATCAAAACGTGTCAGGCGTAGTATATACCGCCGGCAACTACGTATCTGTGTATAGTCGATCGATGGCAGCGCGAGCGACATAGGTCCTACCTCGGAGAGCGCCACAGCGCGACTGGCCGACACCGCTCGGCGCCGCGTAATTTATTAGTAACTTTGAAATATTATACTGTCGATAAAATATCTTTATGTAAGTTTTTTTTTACTGATTTTTGTTTGCCTGAACTCCTCTTACAAACAGTGTATTTTTTTTAAATAATTTCAGCCTTAATATGACATAAAAATGATGTTTTATTTTGCCAAATTTAGATTACGAAAATATTTTTTTTGAGATACTTAATGAATTAAAATTTCTTTTTTATTTTATACAAAAACAATAAAGGTATCTTTCCTTTTTCCACGTATTTTTTCCAGACTTCCACGACTCATTGTTGATTCATAATTTCATTCCGAAATTCAGTCTTCCCGTATAGTCTCAAAAATATGAGTTCAAAATAAGCTTTTATTTTGATATTTAAGAATATTTTTCAATTTTTATTCTATACAAATACAATATAAAGATATGCTTAATGCGGTACTCAAATTAGTTTTTAATAATTTCATGCCATTTAGTAGTAATTTAACCTTAAAAAACCCCGATTTTATGTTTATTGTCATTTTTTAGCGATAACACTCTTAAGTGATAAATGGAAATATTTCTGGAAAGCCTTATCTAATTGAAAATATTGATTAGTATCCATTAATATAACATTTTCCATTTTTCAAGATACAAAAATACTAATTATTGGTTGTATCTTCAAAATAGTCGCGCCGAAGACATATCGAAATCCAAACCAAATTCTGTTTCAGACTCTTAGACCTAGTTTCTTGCAGTCAGTTGTTACACAGTTATTATTAAATTTACCACTTTCTTACCAGGCAATAACACCAAACCTAAAATCATCAGCGACGATCACAATCCAGCCCGCGCCAGTCGAGCTCGTAAGAGACCTAACTAAGGACATTATCAAGGAGCCGCCTAAAGAAGAGGAACCTGTTGAGAAGCCGACTAAACCACGTGTAGTCATCAAGAAGAAGACTTCTCCCACCAAGACTGTGGAGGAAAAACTGGCAGAGAAACTTGAGGAGGCTAAGGTTTGTGTTTGATTTTGTAAAGCTTTATTTTTTTTTTACACAAAGTTATATACTAAAAAAATATCGAGGTCAAAAAATTCACCCACATCAACTTTTTCATGGTTTTCACTCACCCAGAATTGAAATTTGCTGCGTCAATAAACTTATGCTTAACTGAATGTTAAGACCAACGTGATCGTTTACATAACTGCGTTTATTTGTATAATATTCTTTGTCCACAGCCACAAGAAGACACAAAACAGAGCGCCGTGGCGTCTGCGGCAGACAAGTTGACGTCACTGTCTATAGCACAACAACAGCCCGCCAACCAGGTGCCCAAACCCAAGAAACTGTCCATACCAGGTATTTTGTGTTCATATTTATTACTTTATACACTCTTCTCTATGTAGTTTTTCATTATCTATTATATGGGATTAAGAAATGCGTGTATTTTAGATACCTCCGCCTAATCTCTTTAAGAAAAACAGTCGTAATTTTAATTATGACTTTCAGGTTTGTTCTCTCGTTTGTATGATTACATTTTGTATAAACGGATTCCTCTAGGCTTGCAATAGCCAATTCTGAGACATTTCCCAAAGAAATAGTATTAGTCATTAATGCCATACTCATAAACACTCCCCCCCCCTCCTTCTACCTTCGGACATCCAGGCGCACTGCAAGTTACCATCCCTACCTGGTTGCTATTCCACCAATTCGCACTAAGCGTTTGCAATTAATGTCGTTTATAATGCGCACAGCAAAAGAGTGGAACTCTCTACCTGCGTCTGTTTTTCCGAGTGCATACAACCCGAATCTCTTTAAAGTGAGAGTGAACAGGCTTCTTCAGGGTAAGCTCGCTCCATCGTCGACTTTGTCTCTGTCACCTTTGACCTAGGCTAGAGTCAAGAGCAAGCCCATTTCAAATAAAAAAAAAAAAAAACATGTTACTTAATGCTTACTTTTTCGTTTCACCAGGAGGCAATGTCGGCAGTTTCAAAGATCAGTTCGAGAGAAGAGCTTCTCTTACGACAGCACCTGAAATCAAACGAAACATCTCTAAACCAGGTATGATAGAAAACCATTATATCTTAAAAAATACCTTAAAAGCACTATACTTATTCGAATGAGGATAGTTTGTGTTATTGCACAATGGACTTTAAATTCTCAGCAATAAAACTCATGCCGTTGTTTACAGTTGTGTCAAAGATCGCTAAACCCAAAGCTCAAAGTGAGGACCGCGAGTTGCAGTCCAAGACGCCAGACAACGGCACTGTTCGGCTGCAACAAATTGGCATTGAGCCTTCACAGGTAAACAAAAACTTTTCAGTAAACCTCTATCTACGTAACAATATAATTAAAATACTGGTAGGTATTGAGATTCAAAGAAAAAGATTTAGAGAAAACGGCTAGCAATATGATTGTTTTTTTAGGCCTTATGAAGGCATCGTAAAATAAATTAATAATATTAATGTCATAATATGTCAAAGATTCTTCACAATTTGTAGGAACCTCGGAACAAAGTTTCACTTCTATACAAAGTATTCATGATTTTACTGCTACTACGGCCTGAGTACCTTTAAGCGACTTGATATCACAAAACAATGAAATATGTGCGCCTTCGGGAGTTCGGCCCGACTGCCGTATGTTTTTAAACTGGCACGGCAAGTAACTTTGATGTCAATGATTCGAGATATGCATCGATATGAATCACCTGAGATCGTAAAATGCAAATCTGTGTACTAATAGATGCACGTATCTATGAAACACGGAAGTGGTGACTGTTGCAGGTTATATTTAGCTATAATCTATTATCGTATCAATTACCTTCAAATGTAGGCTAATAAAAGAATAATATAATTCATTGATATTGATTCATCGTAACAGGAAATTGGCAGATGAAGTTCACAGTGATTCATCTTTTATTGTATTATTAACCTTGCATCTACTCATTGTTTAGCGTAGATAACTATTATCTCTATTATGCACAAATAATTAATGCTTACAATTAATGAATGAGATTAAAATTTCAATTAATTTCATCAATGATTCACAGCCATTCACTTAGTATTAGTAAATACATAATATCATGAATATCAATAAAATGTTCAATAAGCTATATGATAAAACACATTACATGAATGCGCAATGCAAATCCTGAAGAAGGAATTGTTTCTGACTGAAGTTCAAAACAAATGCAAGGTATATTAATGGATAGTTCCAGCCACGTTTTCACTGGACTCTAACTAACGCGGAGGAGATAGGAAAATGTCCTGAGGAAGAAAGTTTTGAGTATGGATGTAAAAGGGTCAAAGTAATGGAAGACCAAAGAATCGGTGGATGGCCTGTGTGAAAGATGATATGGTTAGAAAGAGGGGTGGCTACTGAGATGACGAGGAATAGAGAAGTACGGATGAAAAAGACATGAAGCACCGACCACAAATAAGTTGGGATAAGTGCGGGAGAATATTGATGTTTCAATCCAATTCTCTTTATCTTCAGTAGTCCATTGCTTGTGGCTAAGTAATAACAGCCGCACGGGTCGATCGATCAGGTTAAGCTATGCTTGCCGCGGTTGGCCCGTGGATGGGTGACCATCTTTACATACTAAAACCCTCCGTGTCGCGGAAAGCACGTTAAGCCGTTGGTCCCGGCTGTCATTCGTAGATCTTTGACAGTCGTTACGGGTCGTCAGAAGCCCGAAAATCTGACAACCAGTCTTACCAAGGGGTATCGTATTTCCCAGTAACTGGGTTGTGGAAGTCAGATAGGCTGTCGCTCCATGTAAAATACTGGTATTCAGCTGCATCCGGTTACACTGGAAGCTGACCCCAACATAGTTGGGAAAAGGCTAGACAGATTGATTGATCAGTAGTCCATTGCTTGACATAGGCCTTTCCACATGCCATTGGATTCGATACTGGGCCATTATTGTCCATCGATTACCAACCACCCCACGAAGATACCTATCGCCTAGGTTCTCACCTGGGAGTGTGGAGTTGTAACCCAGTTGAGCTATTCTGTAAAAATATCACTGAAAACTTGTGAGCTGTCAATAGGGTCAATTCCTAGCATGTGGTGGAATGACAGCTCACTTCACCTAAGTTTTCACGATGAGATCTTTACAGAATAGACCTACTGAGCAAGTACACACTCCCATCTCTAGCCCCGCCTATATTTCCCAACAAAGACGTGCCACACAAACTTAGTAACGCATTTAAATATAAACAAAACTCGTGCATGCGTCGTCAGCATGCGCCTACGACCACGGTCTTTGGCGCCTGCCACCATTTTGTATAGGACTCGAACTGGGGTGGTTGTGTGTGGCCATAACCCTAGGGAATATTGATAGTTATAGTATTAGGAATATTAGAAGACAGTTTACCACTAACTTTGGTATTAATTATAAATACTGAAGTTTTAGTGACGAAAATCGAAGCTTTCTTCTTACGAAATCTTTGCTGCACAGTCATGGTTGTGATTACAAAGTATCGTAAGGTCCGTAAGGTTACTTACCTTTCATCGTGCGTGTATTTGTCGCAGAGTCACACTGAGGCGGAGCGGGAATCGAACCTCCGCAGCGGCGTGAAGAAGACTGAGAGCGAGCCTTCACACAGCTCCACTACTGTCGACCCTGCTGTACTACTGCAAGATGCTAGGAGGTCAGTCAACTGATTATGTTCATGCATAAAGTATTAATCGACTTCTAAAAGAGGTTTTCTTAGATTCCTCATATCTTTGGGCATTATTCTTGCTGACTTTGAATTTATTAGCATTCTTCCAGAGGTTGAAAGAACTCATCGATGTGACCATCTTATGCCGTGGGACCAACGTTAAAGTCCGAATGAAACAGCAGTAAATTCGGGACAAAGTCAATAGCTTCCTACTTTTAATATATAATTGCAATTTTTCTACACCATAAGTGTCTGGCTTTCTCGAATAACAATTTTTTTTATGGTAAAAAATATACAGGCTGAATTTTCCAAGTGGGCGTGGATGCCCAAATCCGAAACTATGAGGACTAGCGAAAAGTACTCAAAGGAGTCGCGGGCTCGATTTTGATGAAAACTAAAACTGCATCATTGGATTTTTGAAAAATCAATATTTCTAGCCAGGAATCGAACCTGTTGATTTTGAAAAAAAAAAACACACACTGTATTATTACACCATTCGATAGTGTCCCTAATAAGGATCAAATTCTGGGAAGTCAAATTCTGGGAATATACGGCAAACTTAAGGAAAATGTTGAATTTTAATAAACATCTTCTTATTTTTAACCGACTTCTAAAAAAGGAGGAGGTTCTCAATTCGAATGTTTGTATTTTTTTTTGTGTTTGTTCGCGCATAACTCCGTCGTTTGCCAACGGATTTGATTTTTTTTTTTTTTTGTTTTTTTTTTTTTATTTGGTGTCAAAAAACGAAAATGCGGAATCAACGACACCGACTTCCGAAATTAAAGTTATTTATCACTTTGTAGTGTTTTTTTTGAAGTCGGTTGTTTTTTTTTTGTAAAAATGTTTTTTAAAGTATTCGTGCCTTCTACAGTACGTACCTTGTTCGAAATGATGCTCAATATTTTTATTATTAACACACCCGCAGCGCAGTCACCTTCACAACATTATGTTCTAAATTCAAATTACTATTACGATCTTTGGAAAACATTCTAATGGAATCAATAATATTGTAATGCTGCACCCTAATTGCGTAACTCACTATCAATTGGAATCAGAATCATTTTGAAGCAGTTTGCTAATCCATTGCTTCATAAGTTCGAAAAAAAAAATCTGTTCAACACGTAAATAACGCAATGAATGTTGTTGAACTGTCAAAATTAAACCGATTCCGATTGATAATGTGTTACGCAATTGCCCTGTTGAATGCGGTACAATCCTTGAGACGTCGAATCCAGCTATGTATTGAAAACAATAGTCATAATTTTGAACAATTAATCAGTTAAGGTTTAGTAGGTAGGTAACATAACCCGGGCCCGGCTAAATAGTAACAGCCGCACAGGTCAATCCATCAGGTTACGCTACGCTTGCCGCGGTTGGTCTGTGGATGGGTGACCATCTTTACATACCAAGACCTCACCATGCCTCGGAAAGTACGTTAAGCCGTTGGTCCCAGCTGTCATTCCTGGATCTTTGGCAGTCGTTACGGGTAATCAGAAGCTCGAAGGTCTGACAACCAGTCTTACCAAGGGGAAGGGGTATCGTATTACCCAGTAACTGGGTTGTGGAGGTCAGATAGGCAGTCGCTCCATGTAAAATACTGGTATTCAGCTGCATCCGGTTAGGTTAGCTGGAAGCCGACCTCAACATAGTTGGGAAAAGGCTAGGCAGATGATGATGAGGTAGGTAATAAAAGAAAAATAAAAAAAGTATTTTGTTAAAAATGAGCCCTTTCCTTTAGTTTGCCGTATGTTATTACTTCCCAGAATTTGATTCTTATTAGCGACACTATCGAATGGTGTAATAATACAGTGTGTGTTTTTTTTTTTCAAAATAAACAGGTTCGATTCCTGGCTAGAAATATTGATTTTTCAAAAATCCAATGATGCAGTTTTAGTTTTCATCAAAATCGAGCCCGCGACTCCTTTGAGTACTTTTCGCTAATCCTCATAGTTTCGGATTTGGCCATCCACGCCCACTTGAAAAATTCACCCTGTATATATGTAGAACTCTACAGTAATGAGTTTACTGTCACCACAAGTATATGGGCGTCATACCACACACATCCCGTCCTTACGTAAGGGAATACGTTTCTAGGTGACAATGACTGATGCTGTTTTCTTATACATTCTGATTAATGCGGCTGCTATGATGCCAAGCTATTTCTTTGAATATGACTAATGTGGAATATCATTCGTAGGAGTCTACAAAACTCTATGGCGAAGTTGGTCGAGGAGAAAGCCGGAGAAGAGCATCGCCGGCGCGCCGCAAGGGATATCATATCGTCAGCTATACGAACAGGTAAAAATATTGTTATAAACTATAGATTTAGATTTGTACGTCATATTATTATGTCGTGTAATATTTATAATGGGTAAACACGCGCCAATGTTCGTGTTGAATTCCTTTGTAATGCTTATGCTTTGTCCTGTAATTTTTCACGTTCACTTCACGTAAAGATGAGAAATTTTTAACGGTACTGAGATGACCTTTTAAGTCATCGTATAACTTTTCGAATTTGTACGAATAACTACTAAAATGCTACCTGTTGATGGTCTTTTTGCCAAATTATATCTATTCGCTTATGGGGACGCGCCAGGGTAGCCCGCGAAATTAAAATGTTCTAAAGTTTTTTGCAATTTGGAGGTCATTGTTAAGGTATTTGTTGATAAAAATACGATTCGCGACAGTAAAATATATGTATTTACAGAATTATAATTATTAAAATCATCAATGCAACCCTGTAAGTTACAATTAGCCTCAAATGTCATGATATAATGAAATAGTAATTCGATAGCGTAATTTGAACATAAAGCAAAATTTTAATTTTGCGGGTTGCCCTGGCGCAGAATTTGGGAATGCCATTAAGGCTTAGGGTTTACGGCAAAAATATAATACAATGAGACAATCGCAGTAACAGCAATGAAGTTCATAACAAAATTCTGCAACTGTTACTTGCAAGTTACCACGCTAGTACCATTTTCTCTCTCTCTGATTTTAATGCTGAAGAATAAGTGATCTATTTGTAGTACAATGAAAATGTTGTGTCCGTGAGCCAGGCAAGCCCCCGATGCCGTACGGCCGCTCGTCGTCCGCAGGCGTGGCGTCGCTGGCGTCCCCGCCCGGCACGCCGCCCGCGCAGCCGCACTCGGCCGGCGCGCAGCCGCGTGTGTTCCGCACCGAGGCACAGCACAGGGTTGAGGATCATCGCAACGCCAACAGGTAATAACATCTTCTTCTACGCAGAGTAAAATTAAACGGGGTCAAATCAAATTCGTTACCGAAGACCAAGACTCATATCCAAACTTAACTTTGTAGTTGAAAAAATGTTCTCCCATACATCCAAATGTAAGTTTTTAACGTTAAAAAAAATATTATTTTATGTGATGAAACTACAAAATACAATTTTCGAATTTGTTTTTTGTGCACTGAGACCTTGCTTTTTTTTTATTTGAAATGGGCGTGCTCTTGACTCTAGCCTAGGTCAAAGGTGACAGAGACAAAGTCGACGATGGAGTGAGCTTACCCAGAAGACCTTGCTTCTTGCTAAATTTCATGATTCTAGGTAAATAGGAAGTATTTACTCGGGTTTTGATTAATTTGCAATTATCAAAATATATTGCATAAATGGCCGTTTATTTTTATTTCGTTGACCTAGAAGTTTGATTTTTTAAAGCTCCATGGGGCTTCCGTAGACCTTCGTATTTGATATTAATTTGAATTTGATACCACGCGTTTCTAAGAAAAAGGGTCTTGACAGATAGACAGGCATCGAAGTGATGCTATAATGGTTCCGTTTTTTCCTTTATGGAACCTGAAACTAAAATATTTTTTTTTAAAGCTAGCAAAAATATCAAGTAGGCCATTAAAAGGCACTTTTAATCATAACATTTACAAGAAAAATAGAATTTAGTTGCCCACTCCAAAAGGTAGTTACGTATGGAGAAGACGACAAGAAACTCCATAGTTAGTTTCTTTCAATGTTTTACTCCCACGAATGCTCTGCCATGTTTAACAAATTAGTCGTTCTCCCAGTGGCCGCGGCGTGTCAGTGGAGCGTATAATCCCCATCACGGTGGCGGCGGGCGAGGCGCCCCCGCCGCTGCCCAGCGTGCCGCCGCCGCCGCTCACTCCCACCACGCCCGGCACGCCCGGCACGCCCGTCACGCCGGGCACGCCCAAGCCTGTGCCTACGGCTGCTTCTAGAGTCACGCCGCTCAGGTTTGTAGCATTACTTTGTAGTTGACATGCCAGTCTAATCCAGTTGCTACACAATATTGTTTTTATTAGTAACTGATGTTTAACCTTCACATTTATTTAGGCTACTGAGGTTTCCTTGTGAATGCAGTGGACTATTTAACAGCTAGGTTTTATCAATTTCAATTAAATAAAAAACGATAAAGGTTCCTTGTTTAAGGACTTGTTATTTCAAATGGCTGGTTAACGTAAGTCAAGATTAAAATTTTGTGAAACAACGCTTTTTTTGGATTGACGATAGTTAGCGCCATTTTTGACGTATACGCGTGCGTGATGTGAACGTAAAACAACCCGCCCTTAGTACGCAACCCTAATAAATTACCATATGAGATAAGCTTTTGCAGCTGTGTTTGAAAAAAATAATTCTTTTATTATAGTCTTATCTCCGTATGAACATGAAAGTTATCTCGAAAAAAAAAAAAATCGATTTTAACTATACTTTCATTGATCTATCAACCTCATACGTGATAAATCAATTCATAGAGTGGATTCATTGTAATATTACATTTGTATCAAGCAGACGGCTGGCCTCAACTGAGTCTGGTAGCGCGAGCGAAGCATGCAGCAGTCCAGGCGAGCCCATCAAGAAGTCTGCGCGCGAGTTCATCATCCCTATCGCGGTAGAGGGCAAGGGCTACGTCACGCCGCGACAGCGCTCCCTCGAGCCCGAGGCCGGCGCGCGACACCACCGCACCGCCAAGCCGAGGCGCATCAGGTACTTACAGTCTAATGATTTTACCCTCGAGGGCTTGATTCCTAAAATAAAGGCCGAGGACACGCCGCACGAAAGTGGGATTTTGATTGACGAGCGAGAGGAACGGTTGTTCTTATTTTTTGGTAAACATTTTTTGATTACTGCATTTTTTAAGAGCGCAAAACCCAGCTTTTGCAGTGATCCAAGCTATGTCAGTGACATACAAGACTAGTAAGTGCTCATACACACGAGCGGCACGCGTCAATAGCAGACGAACCGCAGCCGTCGACATCGTGCAGCTCGTGAACATGAGCACTAATGTGCGCCTGTCTTTAAAGAAACTCAATAAAGGGCTGATTTTTCCAACGCCAAATAATTTTATTGGAGGAATAATTTTGAATTTTTGACAGTTCTTCCATACCATAACTGTCAGATGTCAATATTATTCCACGATTCTGTCGATGGAAAAATCAGCCCATCGTCAGATAACTTTTTTCGAGGAATAAAATTGACGTTTGACAGTTTTTGTATGAAATAACTGTCAAAATTTCAAAATTATTCCTCGAATAAAGTTAGCAGATGATTGAAAAATCAGTCCTTGTATTACTCACTAATATTTAACATACTGACTTCTCCGTATCCTCCAGCAGCCTAGTAAGTGGCGGCGAATCAGAGGAAGAAGAAGACGCGCACATGCACCGGCTGCGGCCCAGCCGCGCCGCGCGCGCCGAGTCCGTCAGCTCCGGCGAGGACGACGAGGAGGACGAGGGCTTCCACCTGCTCACTGCGGAGAACCTCTTCTCTACGCTGCTGCACCGGGTGAGTGACACGAGAATCCTACGCGAAGACAGCTGTAGAGCTATTCTGTAAAAATCTCACCATGACAACTTAGGTGAAGTGTGTTTAAAGTGACATTTCAATCTCTAGAATAGTGTCAAGTAGAATGAAACTTCACTTCAAGGTCACTTAACCTAAGTTTTTACCGTGAGACTTGTGCATAATGGGTTGGCTGAGCTCGTCACAAGTAGATATAGATAGACAAGTAGATATCACTTATTCTCAATATAAAAACAATACATTTATTTAGCACAGACTAAAAGGCACACAACATATTCTGCAAAATAATTACAAAACGGTGTATTCCGTGTAATATAAGAGCCTATAATGACGACTGAACATGTGGGGTCAGCACGCCTCTTCTGGCTGAAGTTGAGCCGTGACGGTTGAAATGGTGACAGAGGACAATTTTTCACCGCTTCTAACATCCTCAGATTCCCTTTTATCTTATTTTGCACGAGTGACTCATTTCGTGGTTCATCTCTGTCTGACTCATGCTGCAAGAGTTTTATCTCTATTCACTTTACCTTCATATTATTTTTGCCGTAACTTACAGGTGCGCGCACTGACGAACCGTCTGAACGGCGAGGAAGGTCCCGGCTTTAGCCAACACTCACTATTCAACAACCTACAATCGCCGTTCTTCAACAGGTAAAAATCTTAACTTTTCAGACGTATGGCTTAGCTATACAATAACTAAGTTAAATCTATAACAAATAAATAAATGAAAGTTAAAGATTGAAGATCAAATACCTGATATAACAGGATACATTAAATGATTATAATTAAAACTCTTTATTAAAATGTTCATTTAAAATTCATCTTTATAGGCAGCTTTTTAATATATTCCCTAGTCATACAACATTATATTTCTAATTTAATAATAATGTTAGACTTACTAGAATAACAAAATTATTTATTAATGTTGAAAATTGTAAGTTTATATTTACGATTTTTAACCATGTCAAAATAATGCAATCTTGAATATTGGAGTCCACTTTCCTTATTTCAAGAAAGCTTTATTCATATTATAAATTGATAGCATTTCTATTCATAAAGTTTGATTATAATAATGAATTTAATAATTTAACAATCATGCTTAACGTTTTCATTTCGCAAATATATAATCAATACTTTAATGAATACAAGTGAAAAATCGCATGTAATTTTATCTTGATTTTCCGACTAAAATAATGTTAATTTTATGCATGCAGCCCCCACTTACCAAGGAGAAACTTATTGTGAGTATACTTTCATCATTTTATACACATTACAATAACACGATCATTATTTTAATAATTAATGTTTCAATGACACTGTAACACCTTTTATTATGATTACATGCAGCACTCATAGATATGTGGAAAGTAAAAGAAGTGTGTCGGAAACGTAAGTTTATATGAGTTATCAATACATACTGAAGTAACTACCTGATACACGAACACACATACACTACACCGCTACACGTACTATAGAAAAACAAAATAGAAATCAGAATCAGTTTATCTTTTTTGGCAAATCGTACTACATGCTTGCAAATTATTATTTTTTTTATCGAACTGCAATTCATAGCTGAAAACGTGAGACAAAGTGATGAACGAACAAATTACACTGACACATATTATACATACTTTGTATCAGTGCAAGAGGGAGCGGTTTTTGTTACCATAAGCCGCCTTATTGATTGATTTTTTTTAAACCACTCTCCTGCTGTCTTTTAACACGGCAAAAGAGATAACTATGGGACTTGCGCATCATATTTGTAACAGTATAAGAATGGAAGTTAACAGGGACGCAAAGTCAATTTCCGTATTTAAAAACGTTTAAGTTCTAGTCGCAATCTCATCTCAGCGACAGTGAATGTCAAAATTGGGGCAAAGGTCAAAAATACCCGTAGTATTTTTGACAGATTGAGACAGAAATTGGACTGTGAACGTTCTTAAAAATACGGTAGTTCCCCCTCTGTTATGGTTTATCCTGCAAACTGCAATTGTAATATTTGTGCAAATGATTTCCCTAAACTTATCTCTTGTGTCCACTTTACAAGACTTCCAACACCATTATCAAGTTTTTAATCTCAATTTACGTGTACTCTAGACGCGAGGGCTGGGGCTCCCGCGACATGCACGCGGACTTCGACTCGATGTTCAAGCCGCGCACGCACATGCCCCGAGGTGAGTCCGCTTTGCACCCGCTTGCCACCCGCGCACGGGGAAAACGTTGCCAATATCACGCTCACGCCTGAGGCATGCACCGACACACACACTTTCAATATTTTGTTGGTGTATTTTCATTACATTATTTTTTATAAATAGAAGAATTTTATGTTAAGCTTTGTCTGTAATTAAATGTTTAAGCAAAATCGCATTTTAATAAGTCAATGTTCTTCTTTTAGCATTTTTAAATAATACTTTTTGTAGCTTTCGCAATATTTTACACACAAATTCTAAATGTAAAAACATGATTAATTATTTAAATTGTTTTTTTTTTAAATTTTCTAAGTAAACACATCATCCAAATAATAATACAATTAATTTATTAAATCACAATATTACTCAACAAAAACACTTTATAAATTGTTGCACATATTGTATTTTTTATTCGAATTTTTCCAAATTATTTGTATAAAACACTTGATGTTATGTAAATTCCACAGTACGTTTGGCATAGCAGCATGTTAAGCAGTTCATCAGTTACTCCTTATATTGCAGTGATTTCTGAAACATGTTTTGTGTTATTCATAATTCTTGACATGTTAAAAAGATCCTAAGAGCTTTATCATATTTGTCAACATCGCTCATACATTTAAGAATAGTTTAGTAATTTAAACAGATATCTCCCAACGTATCGATAAACATTATCGATAACTGCGTATAGTGTCTTTTAAAATGATTTTATTTAAAAAATCTAGCGCTTGACACAGAAGGCAGTAAGTAATCTAGATCACAGCACATATTGAAAGGAGGTTTTACCACCTCGCTGCGGATGAAGCAGTATTTTATACAAAACAATCATTCCATAACGCATTTTTTTTTTAATATGTATAAAGTCAATTAAAACAAGAGAATTAGAACCAGTTTTAACGATTAACTTTGCTGATTGATGCTGACAAAAATGGTAAGGTCCTATCCTTCGCAATAAGGGCGTCGCGTCACCGTCGCACTGCAACTCGCAAGTAGTTAGCGCTGCCTCGCACGGTCAACGACACTCACAAGAAAGCTAGCTTCACTAAAACAAATAAATTAACTCTCAAACCATTCCATGAAGTGCTCCAAATATACGCCACCAACGAAGTATAGTAACCATTGCCTCCGATATTCGCGACGTTTTCCGCCGTCGACATCGTGTTTTTTTTTTTTTCAATTAACATCAATGTCATGTATGATAGACTATCGATATAACAGCCTGTAACATGGCAGACATACCCACAGTCTATTATATATCTTGTGTTCTTAGAGTTCATTAACATTGTTTTAATTAATAAAGTTAACATTTTTTTGCATTGTAGTGTATTATTGTATTCAAATTGCATTCTTTGTGCAGGTGTTGACTTTCTCCTACCCGCTAACACTAGCAGGAAAATGTTGCGTTGCTCTCGATTATCATAAATTCAGTTATTTCAGTTGCATTGCATGAAATGTACGTACAGGACATTTCACTTGTCGCATCTCCTGTGCCAATGCAGTACTATTTTTTGTATAAAGTAGATATTAATTCATTTCTTTTATTCTTTTTTAAACTGTCGACAATTTTCAGTGATAAATAAAAATTGAGTTATAAAAATTATGATGCAGCGTGACAGTTAATTAATTTGTTTGTCAAGTGATCATGGCATACATGTGTAGATAGTGGATGTGGTAGCACTCGATGTTGGGCGACACGTATGTCAGTATAGAGATCATGTCACGAGTTCATACGCTACCGCGGGGCTGCGACAACTGCAGCCAGACTAGCGAGCTCGCGGCGGTGTGGGGGGGGGGGGAGCAGGTGACTCGCGCGAGTGAAGCGGTAGTGAGCTTGTGTTGGTGTGGTTGCAGTTGGGTTGCGCGTTACACTGCATGCTCCGACCAAATCTTCACTTCACAGCGGCACCAGCGCCAACCACAAATCTGCCACAAACGCCACACAAGAATAGGTACTAAACTATATTTATTTCTTCATTTATGTGTTTTTGTGTTCCGCACCGTGCGCCGCGGCTGTTATCAGATAGAGATGCCTCTACTATGTGAAATATATCGCTGAAGCCATAATTTAGTACGCATTTGATAAATTACTATCCCTACAGAAGCAACATTTTAATGCATTCTTTTGTGATTTGTTTTCGCATACTTAAAGCTTAACGTTTGACCTAATTTGACTAGTGAGTATTTAGTATTTGTAGATGTATTAACTTTTAACTGATCGCATCGATGTTTGCATCATTCGTGGATTTACTACGGGCGCACAGAGCCCTTAGTCTTATTGTACTCGATTCTCTATCTAAAGATCAAACAAGGAGGTTCCGCTCGTAGCTCCCTTTCGTTCTCGATCGTCGAGCGGACGCAAAACAGATTTACAATATCGGCACTGTAAATATTCCATGACAGCGAGCGTTCTGCATGATCGAAACGTGTGTTTTTCGATTAAATTTCAGGTAGTAGTAAGAAAACCGGTAAGCACCGTACCGGGCCCCAAAACGCGGAATCGAACGTCGAAAGCGGACTAGACCTGTCGGACTTGGACCTGAGCTCGATCGAGTTCTCGGAGCGCGAGATGCGCGCGCTGTCGGGCCTCACGCCCGCGCTGTCGCGCCGCCTGCAGCGCCAGCTGTTGGCGCACCTGCCGCCCGCAGCCGCGCGCACGCTGCGTCGCACGCTCTCGCTGCACGCCGCCGACTCGCGCCCGCCCGCGCCCGCGCGCTCGCACTCGCTCGAGCAGGACGAGCCCGCGTGCTCACACTCCGCCGAGCACGAGCCCGCGCCCGCAGCGCCCACCGCGCCCGTCGACCTTACCCCGCCTAGCGACGAGCCCGCCCCGCCCGCTGCCAGCCCTGAGACCCCTAAAGAAACAAAGGAAGAAAGCCCAATAGACGCGGCGACACCTCAATACTCAACTCTGCCGCGGCCGCGAAGACGGTCCAGTTCGCGGGAGGTGACTCCACTGTTGGCCGCTGTCGACGTGGAGTGTCCGTCGCCTAATTCGCTGATCCGAGAGCCGCTCGCGACGCGGCCGCGCGACCGGCCCCTGCTCAGTAAATACTTGACCCCGGAGCGGGCGCTGTCGCTGGACGACACGTACGGCTCGGACGGCGGCAGCGGCGCGTCGGAGCCGAGCTCCACGGCGTCGTACGGCACGGCGTCGCACGGCACGGCGGCGTACGGCACGGCGTCGCACGGCACGGCGTCGCTCGGCACGGCGTCGCTCGGCACGGCGTCGTACGGCGCTGCGTCGGGCGCGGCGCTGCGCCGGCACTCGCTGCGTGCGGCCAGCGGTGAACAACCCCGCCGCCGCGTCTCGAGGTTCCTTCGCTCAGACTTTTTCGACTCTCCGCCGGACGAGAACCTTTACGAGCGCCAACGAAAAGAAAGAGAGTTGGAAACCCAGAAAATCTTGCGAGAGATCAGAGAAAAGAGAAACAAATCGCAAGAGGCGGCAGCCGCGAAGAGTCCCATAGACATAGCCGACGCTCCGCCCGCGTTCAGGGACGACATTACCTCTACCAAGAAGTGTCTCTCGCCCATAGGGCTCGTCGGAAGCAAGGAGCGCAGTAGGTCCAACACTCCATTTTTCCCGATCCTTGATAACATCAAAGAAACCGCGGTGGATTCGCCCGCATCGACGTCGAACTCGAAACGTTACACTAATTTGGAAAATTCAAGACAAAAAACAGTTATTGATGAAAACTCCTCCAATAAAGATTCCAGATTGATCCGACCCAGAAGCTACCCTGTGAAGACTTTAGATTCAATAGATGAGCCCAGTGAAAATGTGCTGGCTGAAAGTTCGTTTAGTAGAGAATATGATAAAGAGAGGTCTTTGCCGAGAGAGTCTAAATTAATAAGACCGAAAAGCTACCCTGCAAGTAGTCCATCGCCAGAAAAAGTTTATATTAGTCGTAACGTTAAAATAGAAGATTCTAAAGATACTTCACCGAAAGATGAGGTAATCAATCCTGAAATAAAATCTGATGTAGAAGTAAGTTTCAGTATTACCTTGCCCAAGAAAAAGCCAGAAGTAGTGACAAAATCCGATTCGGTAAAAAATCATTCAAAGCTGGAACAAAGTACCGTTCCAAAAACGGAAGCGGATATAAAACCTAGCGACACTAGTTTGTCTTTGAAAAAGTATAGTATAATCAAAAACAGAGACAATGATAAGTCTGAAACGACAGAAGTTAAAACAGAAAACAGTATGACTGTTCCGAATGGCGGACCATCGGTTGACGTTGTGAAAATTACATCTAATGGAGACACTAAACACACAACTGGTGATGAGTCGTCGAAGAAAGACGAAACGGCCACAAAAACCGGTGATACTGATCAAACAGAAAAGAAAGGTACAGTAAAGAAAAAGATTATCAGAAAAGTTTCATCGAAATCTAAGACTGATTTAGGAAGCAACCAAGAAACTAGTGATGCTAAAACAACTGAAAAGAAGAAAGTTACAAAGAAAGTAAAGGAAAAGGTTGCCGATGAGGATGGTACGAAATCAACAGTCACAAAAAAGAAATCTGTTTTGCAATCGATAGGTCATAAGTTAGAAAAGTTTGCGTCTAATAATAAATCTAGCTCTCCAGAAAAGGGGGCTGAAAATAGTGTAAGGAATGAGACGAAAAAAGATAGTTCTAAGTTAAGCAGATTGCAACGAGAGCAATCAGTGCCCGTCAACGTAGAGCCTACAACCGAATCAAATCTCATTAAAAGAGCTGTCACACTGACTGATGTCGCCGCTCTGGAAACTCAGCAAGCACCTCAAAACAAAACCACCGTTTCAAAAGTATTAGGACTCTTCAAAAAATTCGAGCCCAAGGAAAGATCAAAACCTATTGTTGAAAAATCTCACTGCGAAAGTTCTGAACAGCCTAACGTCAGTAATTGTAAAACTGAATCTATTCCTGAACCCAGTGCGGACAGTCTTGACAAAGACAAGCCTCGCAGACCAACGTCGCTACTGTTAAATGGTCTTGGACGCAAAAATAAATACGGGAGGACCTCTAGTGACAGTGTATCCACATTGTCCGTAGATAACGATGATCCTGCGTCCAAAAAGGAAAACGAATCAAAGAACATTAGAAACAGTTTAAAATTAGATTTCTCTAGATTGCCAAGAGTTAAGAAAATAGTTCCTACTAATCCTGTGATAGAACCTCAAATTATGAATATTTCCTCTGTTGACGGTGAGACTGAAAAGAAAGATATTCCAGAAAAGAATGCCGCGCTTGTAGACAGTAGTACACATGCTGATAACACTGAAACACAGAGTCGCAGTCGGTCGAGAAGTAGGTCAACTATTTCAAACTCCGAGTTGAAGTCTGATATTAGTGCTGATAATAAGTTTTCCGATAGAAACCCCCTATCTCCTTCAGAGAATACCACAGTACACCTCCGAAATCACGATTCCACCACACCTGAGAAAGAAGACATTGTCGATAGAATACGTAGGAAAAGCTTTTATTCAAGATTCAACGAAAAGAAACAACGACGAAAGAGTAGTTTAGTGGGCCCTGGAGCGGCCGAGTACGATCCGGTCGCCAGAATACACTCTCAACCGGCCGACACTAAGTACGACGTGTCGCCGACATCGCCGCTCACCTACGATTTATCTCCACTGTCTCCAGGGCTCTCCGTCTCGTCTGACTTGTCGCCGTCCACGGAACGCTATAGATCTCTTTTAACCGACCTGCCTGTTAACACTAGGAGTAACTTAAGGTTTGAAAACTATGGACTGAATGATAAAATTGATACTTATAGATCTCTCGATCGCAACGACTTTAGAAAATATCCGGGGAGCAGAAGTTATTTAGACTACGACCAACCGTCCTCGTACGGTGCCAACCGGTACTCCAGAACGAAGTCCCTTTTGGACAGCTCTGACGGAACTGAGGATAATAGTCTTGTCAATTCGTTGAGAGATCCGCACAAATACAACAGAACTATATCAATGTATTCGCCTGGTAACTATGCTACTTATAGACCAAAAAGAACTACCCGCAACTCTGCGATTATTTTGAAAGAGAGCGAAAAAGAAAAGAGCCCAGAAAACATATTGGAAAAAATAAGGCAAAGAAAAAAGATATCAATCAGCGTGACCAGGAAACCCGATGCTGAGAAGGAAACACTGCCAAGGTGTGTATACTTTTGTACTTACATGTCACGTAAATAATTTAAAATAACTTTCCCAAAGTGAAAGATAATACGATTTTATTCTGTGCACGCTTCACGCTTCCGAATTAAAGTTTATAGCACTAATGCTTTTAAAAAGTTTTACATCCTATACATAAGCAAACGAAGAAGTTTTGTGAAATATGTAAAATACTAGAATGCCTCCGAATGTAGATAGTAGATCTAATATTCACTTCTACTGAGTCCACAATGATATTGCTCGTAGAGAACTCTCAAACATAATCACAACAGCTACGAACATCATTTTAACGTTCAAAATCATATGTCAGTAGAATTAATATATTAAATGTAATTGCACTTCATAATTGACACATCACAGAGCAATACAAGAGGAAGAAAAACACCGAAGAAGTTTATTCAGCAGCCACATAACGTGAGTGTAATGTTTCAGATCCAATATCTCACCGAAAGGCGACCGCGAAGGCGACGGTGCAGAATGCTCTGAGAAAGTTGACTGAGAGGAATTATTGATTGTGACAGGATATAACTTGATTTTGTGATTTATATAAGCATTTTTGACAATTAACTTTGCGGACTTATTGCGAGGACACTGTAGGGGTAGGTGTATCTGACGGAACTTGATGCTTTCATTGTTTTTTCGTTATAACTTATTTACAATGTCATTATAGTCTTTTATTAGTATTGATCTAATCGAGGCTATATCGATACTCTTGCCAAACGTAGCATATACTCACGTGTTTTTAGATTCCATGTAAATTAAAAGAATCTCATCACATCACCGACAGAAGACTGTCTTTAGTGGCAAATTTAGGTAATACTTATTGAAATGAATCTCTCGCTGAATTCAAAGTATCCTAAAAGTCATGAAAAAATTAGAATTAAATGTTACTTGAACATTTCCGAATGTTGGGCATTTGGATTATCAAATCAAATTAATTATAAATAGGGTGTAGCTAGTTTCACACAGATTCATCAAATTACAACAGATAGTATTTATAAATTGTTTTGTATGAACTTTGTTGGCTTTCTCCAAAGCGCGGTGTTCAATTGCCGCACATTTGATACAGCTTTTTAAGCTGAGCAGATTTTGTTACTGTTAATTAATATACGGTTGACTATTGAAGTGTAATAATATATTTTGCAAAGAGTGGACTTTTTGTTAAGTGTTTATTGTAAATTGATTCTTATGTGCCTTTATAAAACATAAGTGACTGGATTTGATATAGTCCATTTTATTGAAATATATAAAATGACACAAATTTTAGAGTGTGTTTGCACAAATACGTTTTACTCAACATTATTATTAACTATAATTTTTCTTAGTTACTATCAATTTACATTTTTTTATGTGACCCTAAGTCAGTTTAAGTTTAAATATTTATCATAATCATTATAGTATTGAATGCTAAGTCACGACGTAACAGTAATCGAATAGAATGGTGCTTAGATGATTTCATTAGGGATAACTATTTATAGACCGGACTTGTTATAGACTCACACAAAACGTGTATATTTTTAGCAATAGCGTTTTCAGTTTTAAATGTATTATTGTAAGCTGCTGCTGTTTGTTCCACTCAACTAGTATTGTATACGACGCCGCGTGATTGTAACGCTAATCGTTTCACATTATTCTTTTGCTGTCAGACAAGTCAGGGAGCGGCTAGTTAGATATCAGTCGTGTTAACTGTTAAAAAGCAATAATTTTACGCAAATCCGTTCATCTTCGTAATTTCGAATCTATTTATTAATTTTTATTAGAATTGAAAATTATTTATTGGTGTGTGGTGATCTTTAATGTTTCTCCTTTAGTCATAGTTACCGCGGTGACATTGGAACTGTGATTCTTACGATTGATATTAAATTTGCTATCACACACGTTTTGTATTGAATGTGAATAAATTATATAGTTAAAATGTGTTTTGTGATTTATATCGTCATCCCAGTTGATTTAATGTAATATTTAGATCTCTTCAGAACTAAGTACCTTGTGCATGAGTAAGGTATACACCTTGTAGCATGCTTTAGGGCATATTTTTTCAGCAGCAGATTATTTTATCTGAGGAATAATTTTAAATTTTTGGAGTTCTTCCATACAAAATCTGTCAGATGTCAATTATATTCCACAAATAAAAATTATCTGTCGATTGAATAATCAGCCCTAAGTTGACTTTCCATAACAACGCGCCTGTATACCCCGAAGGGTTAGGCAGAGGTGTGAGGTATCTACAGTACACCCGCAGGTAGCCAAGTTTGCTATTGTCGCGTCCATTTCGAATTACTTTATCTAAATAAAGGGGAAATTGGCTCTTATTCCCATGTGTTCCCGCTCCATCAAAACCTCTGATCAGATCAAACGTAGCTGCGCGGTTAATGGTGCTGATTTCAGATCCTAGCCTATTTTCAGCTGATAGGATATTGGCTTATAGCAGGGGTTGGCCTAGATATAGTGGAGACACGTCCAAGTGTCAGGTGTCAAATATACAAGCCTTGTTGAATTGAAGGAATGTTAAGCTGGAAGTGTTTTTTTAGTATTAAAATAGCTTGTGGAGGTATGAGGAACAGGTTGTAAAGTTCACTCATCCTCCATAGAAAAGGGAGGATCCTCCGACCAGATGGGGTGTTGGTGTCTGGTGGTGGGCTACTGGCCGACGATTGATGTCGGAACTTTGTATATATTATTATGCTAGCTGCGCGGTAGACTGCTTGCGCGTCGCAGGATTTTGCGTGACGTCAGTGTGATGCGTAGTTCGCATGTGGTGATATAGATGCCGCTACAAGCTTATGTTCTGAAAATTCCGCTAATAAATAAAACGCAAATTCGGTATACATATTTTGCTATTTTATTATGACATTAAGTACGAGTATAAATAATAAAAATAAAACTCAGAATCAGTATACATTTGGTATTATACTATGATATTAAGTTGATATTAAGAATTAGTACCAGTACGAGTATATTATTATTAGGGCGGTACAGTACAGTTGGTGCGAAACACGAGCGCGCGTCATTTGATTTTTAAGTCATTGACATAAGGGTTGAACTGCTATGAATAAGGCGCGCTAGTGAAATGCTACAACTGTTTGGTCTATTCCAAAAGTATCTGAGAAAATGTAAACAAATGGATCAGAAAACGTACATGTAGATGGCAATTTGTAGTGACACCTACAGTACACTACAAATTGAGTGCTTTGATTTTATTATTTGAATCGTCGATGATGTTTCAATTACTTACAATTTTATAATGTTATAGAGGTTGAGGAACAGGGTGTAAAGTTCACTCATCCTCCAAAAAAAAGGGAGGATCCTCCGACCAGACGGGTGTTGTGTCTAGCGGGCAACTGCCCGATGATTCATGTGAGCCGTTTTATAAATACTAGTTTCGCGGTAAACTCTGCTTGCGAGATGCAGAACTTTGCATGACGTCAGTATGACGCGTAGTTCGCATGTGGCGGTGTAGATACCGCTACAATGTTATTCAAACAATTTGTTCGAAAAAGTGGTGCGATATAAAGTTGAAACCTTCGAAATACAGATGAATGGGTTTGTAAGTGATTGCCTGAACAGGGTTTGTTTACACTTTAAGCAGATATTTTTGGAACAGAATATAGTAAATATTGGGTGTGATTTTTATTAGGCGATAGTTTGGAGCTCTTGGAAGTATTTGCTGTCTTTATCTGCCAGCTGTTCGAGGATTTCGTCGACGTCCGTTTTCGGGAAACGTTCCACCCACGATTTGATCATACCTTCGGCCGTGGCTGGGTAGCGCTTCAGGTCTATTTCCTCACCTGAAAAGACAAGAGTTTTAGGGTAAGATTCAACTGACGCACTTTCGACTTTGTTAAGTAAGCGTTTCATAACAATATAGACCTTAATCTTACGTTATAATGTTCATACTCGTATAAGTGAATGTGATCAAGCGTCGCATACGATAATGAACGTTAACTTTATAAGAGTAATGCTCATATTCGTATACGATAAATAAATAAATAAAGTTTCACTACAGTCGCAGACCAAAAGCTAACCTCATTCTTTTGGGCTTTACCTAGGATAGAGGTGGCGAAAGTAATGTAGACAATTCTGAACTTTTAAACATTATGGAATGCAAATAAAGATGATGAATATGAACGCGGCATTATTTTGAAAGGGATATCGAACGAAATATTTACATTACGTTATTTTTGCTGTCATGAAGACAAATTTTTCAATTGCAACATTTGTATTACTATATAAGCCATAAGATATGATATATAAACGATCTGTTATTGGATCCATGAAAGTGCTGTTAACTGTTAATGTTTTAACCTCAACTTTATAATTTTCCCTTTTATTTGTCTTTAATTATTGTTATTGGTTTTTTAACTGTTTTAATTAAAGTAAATAAATAAATAACCATGACTTACCTTTGTTGCTATTAATAAGGAAGGTGTTGGGCTGTACAAAGATATTGCGCGGCTGTTTGTGCATCATCACGATTTCGCGCCAGCGGCCCCATGGCTCGTCCAGCCGGCTGTACTTTTCGAACAGCTTCTCTCCAGCGTCGAAGTCGGCAGTAGCCTTTATTGTTTGCAGTTTTACTAGGAAATCACCTGGAAATAGATGGGCTCTTTAGCTTTTGTGGAAGTTTATAGAAGTTTAGATTGTGCGAAAATGAAATTGACTTCGCTGTGAAATAGCCTTCGTTATGGTATTCATCATTTCCCCACGTACCAATGATCTTCTTCCCCCGAGTAGCGAGGTGTTCCCGCTGTAAAGTAAGGCGCAGGTTCTTGCCAGGTTCAGTCTCCTTAATGGTGAGCATTCCTTCCCCTTCCAGCTCCAACAGACGCATCAGCACGAAGCGAGCACGGGCGTGCGCCTGGAATAAACGTAAATAAAATTAAAAACTGCTGTAATAATACGTGCTACTTGGGTATTACAAAATATACCTATTCCTATTGGAATAAAGTTCTATAAATGATTAATGATTAATAAATAAATAATGATCTTTTATTTCAGTAAATTGGTTGTAAAAAAGCGGCCAAGTGCCAGTCGGACTCGCACATGAAGGGTTCCGTACCTCAGTACCATATACATACCTTTACATATTTTAAAGATACTTTAGAAAAAAGAAATCCTTTTCTTGTACCCCTTTCCCATTTCATTTTTAGTGTTCCGTACCAAAATGGTAAAAAGGAACCCTTATGGTGCGACTTTGTCTGTTATTATTTGTAGTTATAGCCGCCATAGTAGTACTGTGTGAAAATGTCAAGTGTCTACTTATTACGGTTCAAAAGATACAGCCCTGTGACAGACGGACGGACGGTCAGCGGAGCCTCAGTAATAGGGTCCCATTGGCAAAAACACCCAAAAACACTTTTACACGTCAAAAGAAATAATAATATTTAGAATATAACTAGATGAGGTTGGTGTTTCATAACCCACTACTCTGAGAAGGAACACCGAAACAACGAGGTCCTAGTCTCTTTTTAACGCCCAGACATTATCTTGGTCACATCATGTGAGAAACATGGAAATCTGAGATGATTTTAAAGAAAGAACCTAACAGAAATTATAATTCTGTCGCATTTACTCTTACTACTGGATTTTACGTATTCCACAGAGCCTAAAGAGGCCTAAGGCCTTCAATCAGTGCATCCTGCCAGTTATGACGTACCGAGCCGAAACGTGGACACTCACGGTACGGCTGGTCCATAAATTCAAGGTCGCTCAGCGAGCTATGGAACGGGTTATTCTTGGAGTTTCTCTGATGGATCGAATCCGCAAACGAGTTGATCCGGCAGAGAACCAAAGTTGTCGACATAGTTCACAGAATAAGCAAGCTGAAGTGGCAATGGGCCGGTCATATTAGCCGTAGAACCGATGACCGTTGGGGTAGACGTGTTCTTGAGTGGATACCACGAATTCGTAAACGTAAGGTGGGACGCTCTCAGGCTAGGTGGAGTGACGATCTTCGCAGGATGGCTGGTAGCAGCTGGATGAGAGTTGCCGAAAATCGAGTTGAATGGCGTGCAATAGGAGAGGCTTATGTCCAGCAGTGGACTGCTATAGAATTATGATGACTGGATTTTAAGTGTGTCCTGGTCTCAATATTATTGAGTGACTTGTCTATTACTCATACTATGTCTACGGTTATTCTAAAGATAGTACAAATTCATAGATGCAGACCTGCAGCCAAGTCTTGGTTGCGGGTTGGTACATCTCCGTAGCCTTAGCGGCTCCGTTCCACAGCAGACTCAGCCAGTTCACGTAGGTAACGTCCTCCGCTTCCTGACCCTCGTACCCGAAGATTCTGAACAACACAAATTAATTTAGCTTCAAATTTATTTTATTCCGAAAAAATCACTTCTGTGCTTAGGTACACAAAATATATTTTCCGCTGTTACAGTTATGACAACCTAACGTGAGTTAAACACCAAGTTTACTGATTAGACTCCTCATTTTCAGACACTGAGGGTTTCTTACCTACATTTGTGTGCAAATGTTCCACATCATTCTGGTAACACACGACATTTAGATCATTCTACGGGCTGGGTAGTACCATCTAAGTTATTCGTTTTTTAATCCTTCAAATAAAGCAGTTTTCGTACTCACTTCAGTATCTCGGGCACCAACGAGAGATACAACCCAACAGCTTCAGCGCGGCACTCTTCGAACGCAGACCCAAGTGTCGTGAACGTACCGTCATACGTCTCTCCCGGCTTGTACCACGACTCAATCTCTTTACCTGGACCAAATAGAGAGCTAGTTAAAGGTACAATTCCGAAGACGACCGCAAACCGCAGCAGCAAAGTCGCCCGATTGCAATGACCGCAGCGACACCATGGTTATCTAACTCTATGAAAGCGCATCCTTAGATGGCGATTTATTGTATGCCATGGGCAAGAAATTTGCATCGTGTAAATGTAAACAGTGAAGCCCTTCACTGTGCACTTCTTCTATGCGTATTTCACGAATGGTGATAAGCCCCGCGCCTTGATTATATGTTGCTTCCTACTATTTAAATACCCAGCGTTAAAGAAAAATACGTCACTCATGCGGGCCAATCTTTCTTGTGAGCAAAACCCCATGATAGTAAAAAAAGCCCTAAGGCAACGAAGATAGTCATTTCTTATCGGATACAAAACCTATCTAACCCCGGTTAGTCCACACATGGACAAATACGCTAGTATAAAAGACGTGTGTGGAGTATTTGTGAATGACTGCGTACTTCTGTAAATTTCCACGGAGTTGCTTGCCTGTTCTTCACCATAGGTATCTATGCATTGGATCGGGCGACTATCTTCAACTTTCTGACTAACTGACCTCTTTTTCAATTCATAAATGCCTGTAATTTGTTAAATTGAAATAAATGCTTTGACTTTGACGAATCGTTGCGCAGGACTTGAGTGGTGATGGTGGTTTTATTTTCGTAATCTTTCTACTAGGAAAGTAGCAGAAGTTTTGTTTATCAATAGATTCAGTTATTGATCTTCGACTTATTTTCATCTATCGGTTTGTTTTTGTTATAATATGTATTTTGCACGACTCATAATGCGAAGCATTAGAGAGATCGAACATTTTTTCCTCCTTTCTGCAACTGTTTCTATTGTTAGGTGTACTTCTGTTAGTACACAGAACCTACTTAATTTCTAAACCATTGTATAGATAACTTAATGGAGATTAATTATGTACTTTTCAAAAATTTATTTAATGCAGTAGAAATTAAAAAAAAAACATCAAATATTTCAAAAAAAAAATCCCGTCAACCAAGTGTGAAACCTGAAAACATTGTAGCTTGCGAAAAAATTAATTGATAGAGTCAATTTTTTTTTAACAAATTCGTTTCACCCATCATAGGAGGAAACCTATTGAAAATGGATCATTTAATCAAAGTAGTTTAATTATAATTAATAATAAGTTCAAAAAGTAAAACCCGACTACTGAAAAGAATGAAATAACTTGTACCTTCTCGTGGTCGCATGCCGCTGTACTAACATACTTATACTGGGTGAAATTAAATTCATGGCCATCCTTTTAAGGGGTCATTGTACTCATTTATGAACAACTTTTACTATGGGACTAAATCTAAAATCGCAAAAAAAATCAGCTGTTCCTTGCATTTGTGTTCACATAACTCGTCAAAATGTAGGGAAGAGCTGATTTTTTTTCGCGATTTCAGGTTTGGTCCCATAGTAAAAGTTGTTCATAATGATGATTACAATGACCCCTTAAAAGGATGCCCATGAATTCAATTTCACCCTGTATACTAGCATGCGACCACGGAAAGGTACTTTCTTGTTTTTCATCCTTTTCAGTAGTCGGGTTTTAGTTTTTAAACTTATTTTTATTTAATTGTTTTGGGGCTTATTTCAGTAATATTTTTGAAATGTGCTAATTAAGTCCTTTCATTTGATACCCAACGAGGCACCATCCCAAAATATTTATTTTTAAATTCATTACTTTATGTCCTCTAGAGGGCGTCATATTGAATTTAGTGTGACGACACATGGCCTTTAACCAGCGGACGGTTCTAACGATACCTCATTTGTCACTTATGAAGTTACTAGCTGCGCCTCGCGGTTTCACCCGCATAAGTCTCGATCCCGTGGGAATATCAGGACAAAAAGTATCCTATGTCCTTTCCCGGGACAACTATCTCTATACAAAATTTCATCTAAATTGGTTCAGCAGTTTAGGCGTGAAAAGATAACATACAGACAGAGTTACTTTCGAATTTATAATAAATATTATAGTATATAGTATGGATGAGAGAACAGATGAACATACATAGGTACTGGTCAAAATCATAACCCTCCTTTTTGCTTCGCGGTAGTCGGGTAAAAAACTAACTAATATAATATCTATATCTATGGTTTTTTATATGATCAAAATTAAATGAGCATTATGAGGGATTTTTCAATTTTTTTTGGTATAGGTACCTACAATAAAGTATGTATAAAATTAAATACATAATCTTACCAGTAAGTGGGTTCTTGACCTTGACCTTGTCAAAGTTGAACGTGCCGTCAGATTTCTGCTGCAACAGTTTACCGCTGCCGTGGCCAAGCAACTCGTGTAGTCCTACTTGTACCTGTTAGGAACATAAATCTAGTTAAAAATATAGTTTATAGTTAGCTGCGCCCCGCGGTTCCACCCGCATAAGTCTCGATTCCGTGGGAATATCGGGATAAAAAGTATCCTATGCTCCACTCATGACCGATGTAAGTCGTGCCTGAGGAACTATAGTTGGGCATCTGTTTGACAAATTATGTCTGTTCTATAGCGTCGGGATAGGCACTTGCTATCAGATAAGCGAAACTTATATGGAGGCTTTGGAAGAGGCCATAAATCTAATAAACAATGTATTAAAAGGAGTATGGTTTGCGAGAAAGTGGGAGTTTTGAATATCAATGTACTATGGTACAACAGTATAGCCAAGTATTACATTTGCATAATAATATGTCTGAAACGAAATTGGAGTTAATCCGAGAATAGTAAAAACTAAAAATATTCTTGAAAGACAATGTAAAATATTAATATTGCTTACTTCAAAGGAAGCAACCCTGTATTTTTCCAAAAGCACCTTGTCGCTATCCGACAAGAATGGAATGACAGACTCCTTGTAGGCTGCCGGGATCACGTTGCCCAGAGACACATTCTTGAAGCCGAAGTTCTGACGAATCTCGTCGTCTGTAATTTAAAAAAAATACGTCGATAACGAATAATTTTGTTCCTAGCACACAGGACACTGAGTAACAGTTTTTTTAAGACGGAATTTCAGGGCAATAACGAAATGAATCCTCAATAGAGCAAAGTGGTCAAAGGAACCATTAGCTCTACAGGGTCATATTAAATTGGCTAGCGAAACTCGAGACGTGATGGGTATGGATATGTAACTAAACACTATAAAATAAAAACAAAAACGATTTGATGTTTTTTTTTTTTTTTGGGTTCTTCAACCGCTGGATGTTGTGTTACTTGAAGTATGAGTTGAGAAAATCTGGTTTATTTAGTTTTGACTGCTTGAGAAATCGATAGTTACCCATCACGTCTGTGTACTTTTATGAAAGGTGGGATTTTTGCAAAAAAACATATCACCCTATTTTATAGCGACAGTTTTGCTGGTAAGGATCAATATTTCATTACATTCGCTTCGTCATATCTTCGCTGGCCCTTAAATCCATGATAAGTAAATGCTATACATACAATTAGGAATGTTGATGCCAGCAGGTATGCCACTTCCTGAGAACGTCATTACGTCTAAACTTGTGAAGTCAGGTCTTAGGAAGATGTCCTTCTCCAGGTCTTCGCCCCAGGGTAGGTACTTGATGAACCTTTCGGCTCCTTCGACGAGGTCGCCGAATTTCTTGGACATTTCTTTGTTGACCATGGCTACGAAACCTTCAAACTCGCCGCGCTGGCCGCTGGGGTCACGGTACGTCTCGATGAAGCCTTGATATCTGTGGATGAGCGCAAATGATTTATGGGAAATGTTTTGGTGTTGATGGCTTATGAAGATGTACTGTTAAACTGAGACACACTGACTGGGATGTACTGTGTGTGTATTATAATAGTAAATAAAACGAGTAGCGAAAAGTAACGCGGCGTTAGCAATTTGCCTGTACGTGAACCGTACATGCTCCCGAGGGAAAACTGGGATGAGTATGTACGGTACGGAAAATGCGAACCAACGACATCGACTTCCGAAATTAAAGTTATTTTTCACACACTTAGTAGTGTTTTTTTTTTGTAAAAATGTTTTTTTTTTAATAGATTCTTTTCACCCATAGGAGGAACCCTATTGAAAATGGCTCTTTTATTCAAAGTAGTTTAATTATAATTAACCTTTTGAACGCCATTGTCACATATATGTGACAAACGAAATCTTACCCTGAACGCCAACGTCACAAATATATGACAAAATACACGTCGCACGGGTCGCAACATATTATGAAATAAACAATTTAATCATTACTTTTGTGTGTTTTTATTTACATAATTTAAAAGTTTAAGCTTCCGTCTATATTGTATTGCATGAAACTAATATAAATAAACCACCAATATCGAGAAATTTGTTGTTTTAAGTGTGTGTGTGTGTGTGTGTTGTTTTGCTAAAGTGGCCTGGCGTCAGGGGTACGGCGATACGTTTATACTCTGGCGTTCAAAAGGTTAATAAAAAACTAACTAACATAATATCTACTATGGTTTTTTATACGTTTAAATGAGCAATGAGAGTCGTGCACTTTTACCGGCATTACCTACATCTTGCAAGAACTTTGCAAAAAAACATAAACAAAAAAAAACCCCTTACGTTTCAATAATCGGTCCTTTATCCTGGATCCAGAACCGGCTGCCCTCCTTATGTTCATTCAGGTTGCCATCCTTAAAACTGTTAACATAATGTTCTAACATGTTCCTCTGGTTGTCGTTGGCTGCGTACTCCCGGGCCATCTTTAGGTTCTCATTGACGCGTTTCAAGAGTGGCGAGTAGTCTCCGCGGGTGACTTGGAAATAGGCCCCCTTGTACTTCTCCATGGCCATGGTCAGGCCTGTCATTGGGGACTGTTCCACGCTGGCCAAGTGGATGGTGTATAATGGTACTGTGAAAAAGATTGCGATATAGCTAAATCGAGAAAGAGCGAGATTTTGCGAAGTGAAAACTTCTTTAGGCGCACTTTGAGCTCTGTCTGAACAGTGAACGAAGCTGAACCTTAATCGGGTATGCTCGGCTCCAGTCGATCGGTGACGCTGAATATAGTGTACATACTAGCTGCGCCCCGCGGTTTCACCCGCATAAGTCTCGATCCCGTGGGAATATCGGGATAAAAAATATCCTATGTCCTTTCCCGGGACTCAAACTATATCTATACCAAATTTCATCTAAATTGGTTCAGCGGTTTAGGCGTGAAAAGGTAACATACAGACAGACAGACAGACAGACAGACAGAGTTACTTTCGAATTTATAATATTAGTATGGATAGTATGGATTATACTCGGCGCTGACTCGCGTATACTCGGCCCCAGTCGTAAGATTTCACTTCTATCATATTATGGTCATAAGCTCTTTTAACATTTCTGATGATGTGGTACTGTTCCCATTGTGTGCACAGGAAAGAATGAGGACTTTTACATATACAAGAACCTTATGTTTTTATGTAATGCATACAGCATACTGTATGTAATCAATCAATTCTGAGGACCTTAAAAACGTCACTGATGCCGCGATTGGCGTGGCCACCTACTGGGCCCAACTCATCTATATAACATAATAAATATTTTTACATTAGCCATCGACACTAGAAGAAGACTGAATATAATTATTAAAGTTGCTTCTAGTAGGTACTTACTGGAAAATTAAAACCTGATGACAACAATAGAAAATCTAATTATGAACTAAGAGTTACCATTATCATCTTGATTTAAGATAAGCAGTCCTACTCGTAAACTTAGATAAGCAGTGTAAATGATAGGTTGAGGCCGATTGGGTTTCTTATGCACATAAAATTCATAATAGTTTTAATTCTTTTGTTCTTCAGTACTTACAGCCATCCTCAGCGGTTGTTTTGAATGTTCGACAGATGTATGCTTCCAGGAGTTTGGTTTTCATCCAATCATTCACTAAGTTTGAATCTTCTTCAGTCATGTTACTAGAGAAGTAAGTTGTCACACCCTAGAAGGAATGTACTGGCTAAATTATATTGTAAGGTCTGAGACATTTCAGAGATTGCTTAGACTTTATCATATTTGCATTCAAAGTTGAAAGTTTGAGTAATTGTTGATTGTTGCCACAGATATAGATACACCTAGATAACGCAAGAGCACCTACTTCGCGTGCCAAAAATCGCACCAGTTTACGATCGAAAATCATAAGCCGCCACTTTCGCGCTCAGTCCAGCGTACTGCTGGCTGGGTGAGCGTGAGCGAGAGAGCGCGAGCTTGTGACGTCATAGTAGGTAGTTAAAAAGTGGCACGCTTAGTTTTCATACAGTTCGTGATACTTGCGTTATCTAGGTCTATCTATATCTGTGATTGTTGCTCATTAAATTATATTACAGGGTGGCAGGGACATCGAGGCGGAAACTGTAACCATGTATTGACCACATGATATTAAAAAAAAAAATGCTGTTCAATACATTTTGACCGAAAATAATCATCTGTTTCATAGAAAAGTGCAATACCTAAGTACTTATTGCACTTTAAAATAACCAACCAAAACTTTCAATGCAGAGGGTTCAGAATCATGTACTGAATCCATGGTAGCAGGTTGCGCGACGATGTGATACCCACAGAAAAGACTATTTAAATTAAATGAAATTGACAAGGCCAGAACTAAAAATAAATAGACAACAACACAAACAAACACTTCGCGGCAAGACCTAATCACTGACCTCTGGAGCTAGACCAAGACGGGTGAGCCTAGGAGAAATGCTATATATAAACTTCTCTGTTTGTTGCCAAATCTTCATCATGTGTTGAGAGTCATCTTTGAAAGCTTTGGAACCTTTCACAATAAGCTCGAAAGAACTCTTAGGTAAATTCGGAATAAATTTTGTATCACCAAAACCTTTGTAGTTGCCGCTGTTGGCAAATATACCGCCAGCATATACCAAAAATGCCTGGAAACCACAAAAGAACAGTGAATAATAATAGCAAGCTTTCCAACCGCAAAATAGTAAATAGATAAAATGTTTTTATATTCATAGGATGTGGTGAAGTTATAAGTTCTATTTTTTTATGAGAACATGAGGCAATGTAATACTAGATGATAGTTGTGATAGACAAACATTTTTATGCAATTATAAAACAGTCCGATAACAAAATCTTGGGAATAGAGTATTATGTTAGTGAATCTTGAAAATGCGATTGGTCAACATAATCAGCCTATAATGTTCCCACTGCTGGGACACAGGCCTCCTCTCTTCGAGGGGAAGTGATGTATAATAGAACAGTGGTGATGAAATTATTTACACAAAGTAAACCACCTGTCTGGGTTTGAACCCACAACCTACAACTTGTAAGTATTTATCACTGGGTCACCACAACTCACAATTTAAATATAAGTAATTCAGCAGAATTATGTTTTATGATATTTATGTAAACTGCAGACTAGCTTGTAGAATAAACAAACAGTGAAGAAACAATAAAAAAAAAATGTTTTCTTACCTGAAAATCTTCATTATTAACACCCTGTTCAGTGGCAGCGTCTCTAAGAGACTGCACGGATTCCGCGCCAAAGATCCTGTGCAGCATAGCAAAGATCTTTGGAGACTCCGGACTTGTCTGCATTAGAACTATGAGTCCACCGTTCCATGCTGCCTGAAAAACACAGTTGGATATTTTTGGTGACTACAAATATAACATGGTCGTGATATTCGTTATGTTCGGCTGTAAAAAATACTGCTATTGTGTATTAAACATTTTTATAGCATTTGCACACATGTTTCATTTTATAATTTAGTAGTCTCAAGACATAATTTCAATTATTATACAAATCAACCACCAATGTCATGTTTTATAATTATTGTTGCTTTTGACATAAAAGATAATAGGAACAGGTTTCTGAGAAAATGATAGGACTTCACTGTTATGCTATACAGTTCACATTGATCCACGCATGCTGATGCACACACTTCACTTCACTGTTTTTGAAAAGCAAAGGCTAGGCAAAAGTACCTAGATATGACCAAGCAAGGTATAGACTTTGCATTGCAGCATTATCAGGCTTTCAGGAATCACTGAAGTGTTACTATTCGGTCAGAAACCTGGGTTTATTATCTTTTATCTCAATGGGTAAACAAGACATAGAGCTGCTTAGATGATACTATGCACTATATACTAAAAATAAATGTTATAAAAGTCACTATTGCCGGGGCCACACTATACGGGAAAATCTCGATAAGTTGTTTCTTATTGGCTGACATCGTAGGTCCAGCCAATGAGCATCCACTTATCGCGCAAATCTTCGCGTTATCGCGATAGTCTGGCCCCAGCATATGAATAAGCATTTAACCCATTGCACGTCTAATTAGCAGACATTATAGAAATTTTATTGTTATCGGTACACCTGCAGTATGCTTGACATGCAAAGAAAATTATTCTACATGTTGTTTATAGACATATCTGGTAATGATTCTTGTATTGTAATTTGAAGGGCATCTACTTTGAGTTGTTTTCTAAAACAAATTGAGTAATTTGTGCATGTACCTAACCACAGAGGTTACCCTGCCCAGGGTTTAGTTTTCTTGGCTGGCCAGAGAAACCCTTGACCAGCCAACTAAACTCTTGTTAGAATATTTTTTATAAAAATATGACTTTTTTCAGTAAAATAGTTGAAACTTAATATTTTTTACTAAAATACTGTATGATGATGTTCATTAAAAACAATGAAACAATTAATGTTATCACCATCCGCTAAGCAATCAAATAAGGAAAAACCGCAAACTAACCTGACTTAAATAATGTGCATAAAGCTTTTCTTTGTCCGTTAGTTTAGCAAATGCCTGAGAACTGTCTAGTTCTACAAATTTCTGGTTGTTGGGCAGCAGAAAGTGGGACCTGTCTTCAGTCATCGCTAAAACTAAAAGTTATGCCTGTTACAAGATATGTTAGCAGGGAAATTACAAAAAAAATAATAAATATAATATACATTATCTTTCATGTAGTTACTGACCCTTAGCCATTTTAGGTATGTTCGTGGATTGAGACCGAATACTAAAAGTCGACATGCCTCTCCACTGTTTACAAATAAATGAATCAGCAGTAATAGGCCGCCGGCATTTTATAAGGTTAATAGTCAGAGTCCGCAACATTGGTTATAAACTAAAAGGAAACTGAAATCGTAAAATATATTTACTACTGATTAAACATAGCTTTACTTACTGGAATATTTATAGTTTTACTTTTAGAAAATTCTCAAAATCCTTTTATAAAAAAATATCAATGAGATCAATGTTTCATGTTCCCGATTGTCAAGTTTTAAAGACAGTTATCACTCAACCACTCAAGAGTCCAGCATTAGCAGAAATAAGTCAGCAGTAACATTCATAAATTAGTAGAAAAAGAATCTTAGCGAGATTAATATTAATTAAAAATGTAAAAAATAAATTTATACCTGAATATTGGGACAGTAACCTGGATTATGATTCTACAAAATTATTCCAATTTCATTTAGTTGTAAAAAATTACAGTCTTCGTAAATGTTTCATAACTGTCATATTAGATGATGTCATCAAAATAAGTATAAAGGCAGGATTACACTTACGAACACTCCACGTTATTTATAATTTATAAAGTTAGTAAGCTAGATATAGAATAGCTAGAATTTTTTTTTATCAATGTTCTCAACGAACCATGCTGCAATCAGCATGCATGTTATTACTAAGGAGGCGAGCCTTGTAGATAGTCTGTAACTTTTATTTCGTTTCGTTTCTTTTTAATCTTCAAAAAGTTATAGGTATATTGTGTGGCTATAGTATTTTCATAAAATAAAATATCATTTTGCCTGCAATTTCTCATAACCTGGTAATAAGTGACCCATTAAGTTTCATATATTCATATATATTCCGTTACACGTAAGATTACGCAAAGTGACGTTTGTGGCCCTACCACAAACGCACCCATCAATGAAGTAAACATTCAACATGGATGGTTTCCGATTATTCTCATCCGTATTTTAGGTCAAATAATTTGTTTAGGATGTGTAAGTGAAGTTTGGAAAACTTATCTTTATTAAGTGAAAATGTCGTCGGAAAGGTAATATGTTACATTTAAGTTTTACTTATATTGTTGAAAATTGCTTCCGATATCCGTAGTTGAAAGTTGCAAAATCAATAAAGTACGCGGAAATCGCTAATGTCACGCCCTGAATTCGTAGTCAAATTGTTGGTGTGTGGTAGAATAGTGGTAGTAAAGTTGAGACGTTGGTGATGTTTTATTCTAGGGTGGAATGGGTGGAGATTATCGAGCCGAAGACAAAGGAGCATATGTATGCTAACCTAACAACTGGCGAATGCGTCTGGGATCCACCTGAGGTATACTTCGTCCAAAATTTTATTCACATCCGTTCATAAGCGCCGGTTTCAATTTGCCAGCAAGTGATTAGCCTTTTTGGTTTCCCAGTTCTGTTACAATAATGTTTTATGTTACTATAGCTGTAACACTGTTCAAACATTATCTAAGACAACATTATAGCTACAAATCAAGTTTAACTTGCAAATACTATGGGTATTCCAGATTTATGAGTCACTTTCAAATTTCGTCTTTTTATTGTCATTAGGGTGGTTTAAATTCTTTGGTGTTCTCAATAATAAAGATATTTTTTTTAACCTGCATAAATACTGCATTCTGACACACAGTATCCTATGTATTCTACTGTGTAACGGCTCAATTCTTTCTCAATATCAAACATAATTTAAATATGTGTAAAATAACTTAATTTAGCCTGTTTATTGGATCGGAACAAGTAATTAAATTTTTAATTGAATTTAATATAAGCCATAACAGCTTCTTACATTTAACCTATAGTTGTAACAATTCATGTAATGTTTTCTTTTGTTATAGGGTGTTAAAGTCAAACGCACAGACTCATCACAATGGTGGGAACTTTTTGATATCAACACACATAGGTTTTACTATTACAATGCTTCTACACAGGTAATTATTATGACATAATAAGAAACAAATATGATTACAAACTCATTGAACAATATCTCATGTTAAGTTTATTTTTTTAGACAACTGTGTGGCACAGGCCTACAGACTGTGACATCATACCGCTAGCAAAATTACAAACTTTGAAACAAAACACAGACCCACAGAAAAGGAGGGAGACTTCCACACAAACTAATCAACCTGCAACTCAGGTGAGTCATATTTTTAGTGAGTTTTTATTATCTAAATAGGCATCATACATAAACAAAGCTGCACGTTGCAATCTAATAGTTATAACTAGAAATTGGGCATTATACTGTGCTAATTAATGTTGTGTTGGTTAAGGCATTGACTGCCACCGCGGTCAATGGTGACCGCGAACAATAGATTTTCTATTGTGTCTGTTGTCTGGCAGTCAACATGGTAATATTATGTAGTAAGATAGTTAATATTATATTCCCAGCACCCGAATTGCGTGACATACTATCAATCAGAATCAGAATTATTTGAAGGATATTATTGCTAATCCATCCAAACTATCCATACTAATATTATAAATGCGAAAGTGTGTCTGTCTGTCTGTTACTTCTTCACACTTAAACCGCTGAACTGATTTAGATGAAATTTGATATAGAGATGGTTTGAGTCCCGGGAAAGGACATAGTAGTTTATTATCCCGTTATTCTCATGGGATCGAAACTTATGCGGGTGAAAATGCAGGACGCTGCTAGTACTTACATAAAATTCAAAGTCCTGACTGACTGATATATCAACGCACAGTCTAAACCGCTGGTCCTAGGGTGTGTTCTTTGTGAAGAGTAGTTATCCACTAAGAAAGGGTATTTTGAAAGAGGGTGAACGGGGGGTGGGTGAAAATTTATGCGGATGAAGTCTCGGGCAGAAGCTAGTTACTTCATATGTTCGAAAAATGTGTGCATCAACAAATATAATCAAAAACTGTCAAAATGAAAGCCATTCCTACTGTTAGTGTGTTATGCAGTTACCCTGCTGATCCTTGCTATTTTCCTTGCGTCTCAAGATATCTTTATACAAAATGACATGTTCATACTTACTGAACATTTTTTTTTTTTTTTTTTAAATAATATTCCACAACTATCACACAACGCCATCTAGTCCCAAGCTAAGCAGAGCTTGTGTTATGGGTACTAGACAACTGATAAACATACTTATATATTTCTAAATACATACATATTATAGATAAATTACACCCAGACACAGAACAAATGATCGTGCTCATCACACAAACATTGGTCCTGGGTGGGAATCGAACCCACGACCTCCGGCATAGCAGTCAGGGTCACTAACCACTAGACCATCAGGCCTGTCTTAATACCAATACTGAATAATACCAATACTAAAAAGCCATTAACCTCAATAATGTATTTTATCGCAGTATAGTATATTCAATCATAGGATATTAGAACAGACAAACTACATTGAGGTACCCTAATTGATTTTCGTGGGAGTAACCAACTCGGAATTGGGGTCAAATCTATTTTTATCTCTCATAGCAACACTAGGAAAGCTTAGCTTAAGAATTCCAGTTTCATGATTGAGAGAACTAGGTTACATTATGTTGTACTAGCTGCGCCCCGCGGTTTCACCCGCATAAGTTTCGATCCCGTGGGAATATCGGGATAAAAAGTAGCCTATGTCCTTTCCCGGGACTCAAACTATCTCTATACCAAATTTCATCTAAATCGGTTCAGCGGTTAGAGCGTGAAGAAGTAACAAACATATAAACACACACACACACACTCACAAACTTTCGCCTTTATAATATTAGTGTGATTTCATTGCATTTTTTGTTGTTGTGTTTTCATTATTGTCTGTTATACTGTAGTTTATTATTTAACCATTTTAAGAAGGAAGCAAGTTTGCAATGTATTTATTTTCCATTTGTTATATTTATTTTTCTGCCTGCACTAATTCTATGTTACTTGGAGTGTCACAACGTTTTTCATGAATTTAATAAACTAATGTTTTTAATTAATCATGTTAATATTTTTATTAATGCTTAAGGCATTTTGATGTATTCCTTATTTGGTTTTGACCTCTAATGCCTAGATAAAAAAGATTACCTTTACTGGTTAAGTTGGAAAATTGCAATATTATGAAATGTTAAACACATTAAAACAATAATTGTCACACAGTTTATAATACAAAGCGTTTGTTATGATTTTAGATCAAGTATAGTTACTTTTTATCTGCACTGACACATATAGTTAGAAGGTAGTGGTTACAACAATGGTTATGTTATATTTATTGTGCAAGAGACAGTCATTGACATTAAAATGAGGTTATTTATAATATTATAATGTATTATTCTTTATTGTTCTGTATACCTACATCTCACAGAGAGAAGCATGTTATTGTGTTGTCTTGTAATGTATAAAAATAACACATTACCACAGTATAATACAGTAAGTTATCTAAGGCCGCCCGCCGAGTTATTAGCCTACTCTTGCGTTGATCCCCAGGGTTGTCACTTTTACTTTTAGTTAATATTTTCGAACAAGCAGCACTTGATCTAAATTTATGAAATAAAAAGCATATTATGATTGAATATTTTACCAATTTATAAATTTAGTAAAAATAAAAAGCCTTTATTCACATAACATTTATTATACTAAGTTACAAATTTGATACCAAGAAAATTTTTCTCCTGTTTCTGCACGTCCGGAACGCTTTATTATTATTTGTTAATGTAAAGTAAATTCTCATTCTTATGTAAAGTTTTTGTAAAGTTTTTGTAAAGCTTTTGGGAAAGCATGGACAGGGCATCTTAAATTCTATATCATTCAGTTGATCGTAAATTGACCGGCCAATTTTAATGTTGATGTGGTCCTTTTCGAACGCTTTGCGAAACACCTGCTCCATCCTTTCTACATTATCGACAAAATCATCAGGTGGGATCATGAGTAAATTTCGATCTTTGCCGTAATTCCTGTAATGGGTGTATAAGACACCATATTTGGATTGAACAACACATCAGACAATAGAAAAAATAATAATTTCAATAGTAATTAATTTGCAATATTAATTATTGTGAAATTGCCCTTATTACAACTATACGCGACAAATACGTTTACCTAAACGATGTTTCGTACTCAATCCTCTGTTTTATAATATAAAAACTTTTTTACAAAAAAAAACAACCGACTTCAAAAAAAAAAACACTACAAAGTGATAAATAACTTTAATTTCGGAAGTCGGTGTCGTTGGGTCCGCATTTTCGTTTTTTGACACCGACTTCCGAAATTAAAGTTATTTATCACTTTGTAGTGTTTTTTTTTTGAAGTCGGTTGTTTTTTTTTTGTAAAAAAGGTTTTATTTTTCAATTTTTAGTTGTACCTACCCCACAAAAAAGTAAACAAAAAGATCGTTAATGTAGACAGTGTAGATAAATTTTTAGATTGTTGTTGATTTTTCAAAAACCGCTTGTCCGATTTCGATAAAATTTTCATGGGACCATTTGGGAAGTAGGTATACCCTTTCCAACAAAAAAAGAATTTTTCAAATCGGTTGGCAAGCAACAGAGTTATGCGGGAACAAACATAAAAAAAAAAAATACAAACATTCGAATTGAGAACCTCCTCCTTTTTTAGAAGTCGGTTAAAAACTAGACTTCTTAAAATAAACTTTAGCTCTAAACATAGTATTCAGAAAGTAAATTTGGGAATACATTTATATGGAAAAATGCGACTCGGCTACGCTCTTAATAAAGCAAATAAACTGTGAAATAAACAATACAATACCACATTTTCTAATAATATTTAAGTATAAGTAGGTACTTACATTTCTGGTTGAGTAGGAACTATGAAGAATGATAAGTCCGGGTTTGCGAAATCATTATTGAGGCACCCGAAAACACTACAATATTTTTTTCCCCTTTTTGAAGTCATGATACTCGTAATTTAAGTGGCCGCCGCCGGCGAGAGTTGACGAACGCAAGCGGTCATGTAGCGTACGCGCGTGCTCACAGTCGCGCTGCACAGCCCGCACTGCCGCCACCTTATTCCCTCATATATTATGCTAGCGTGTGCGTGAAATCGCGTGCCGACATGGCGCGCGGCGCGCACGCACACATTCAAACCGAGAGCGGCACGTTTGTATGAAGATGTTATACTGTATATTAATACTGTGACATTACTATGCATTATGATTGTGGGTTTGTAACATTGAGGTTCCTATATTAAGGTACCTTAATTTTGCCATAGTGAATGTTCTATAGCCAATTCAGCTAGAGACAATTAATGTTATTAGTTTATTACTATTAGGGATTGATGACAAATCATTCTTCTAAACAACACAACGGATGTTGATGCAGTTTTTGATGTGGGTTTATGTGCATACTACATTACTATTAAACTAACATATAGGTAATACGGGTTGGTGTCCGCAACTCCACGTCAATGCGCGTATTTTGCGTACCGTACTAACATATAATAATAAAGAAATCTCGAGGTTTTTCAAGTCGTAAAATTATTTTGTTTGTAATTCATTTATGAAATTGTTTTTTTGTTAATTGTTCTTCGCACTGGGCGGGTCACTAGTAAATTTTAAACAAAATATTTCATTTGATGTTCGGTAAATACAATTACAACCCGACAGAGTTAACTTGAGACCCGAGCGGCCCGTCCTGACCCCCGCGCTGATACCGCTCTCAGATCGCCATCGACGTATCAGTATCCCACGCTTACGTCATCCGAGAGAAGTCTCAAGTTAACTCTTGCGGGATGTATATGAAATTTATATGTGAATGAGACTAAAATCAACTTTCCAATATCAACAGGTGCCACCAATACTTGACCCAATCAGCAGCAATGGCAACAGTACAGTCGCAAGCATCAGCAAACTCTCGCCTTGCAACGCAAAAACCGTCACTCTCACGCAAACGAGTCCCGTGCGAACGAGGAGGTCGCATTACCATCACAGGTGACAAAACAATCAACTATTTTCACTATTGTATTGTCAATTATGTGTGAATATTCATGTCAAATGTGTAAGGTGTCAATTCACACTGTATTGCCATTCAGTTGTACAGTTTACAAAATAGATCAGTATATGGGGTCTTCGAGTCCACCCACTTTACAAATGTGCCATGCGAAGTGGCGGGTCTTGTTGAAGGTCTATGTCCAACAGTGGACGTCTTTCGGCTGAAATGGTGATGATATGCCATGCCGCCATACAAACATATTGCTAGTGGACCCTCCACGAGGTCTCCCGCCATCCCAAATACGACTAAAGAGGAGAGAGCGCTCCAGGAAGTTAAATCAATGTTCTGCGGAGTAATTATGTCATCGAATTTGTGTTTCTTAAGTTAAAAATGTTAGCACACAATCAAAATGAGTATGATAATAGGTACCTATATGACTGTGTACTGGCCGAAATGTAGGTGTAGGTACTATAGGTACACCTCTGCCTTATCTTCCTTTGGGGATTACAGGCGTTATGTTATGTTATAACTGTGTAGTGGAAAGATGATTATTGTTGCCAGTAACCTTAACTCTTTTGTTGTCTGTACACGTTGTATGAATGCTGTCATTGTTTGTTCTGATAAAGGTGTGTTGTTAATTGAGGATGATAATCTCATTATCATACTGAATGTGAATGTAATTGTTGTTTGTTTTTGTTCTGACATAATGGAACATGAGGATTATGTTCTTTTATTGCTTTAAGCCGAGTGTTTATTGGGTGACAAATGTCGGGCGACAAGTGACTCCAAACACTATGTCAGGCTTGTGAAGTCTCGCTAAGAGCTCGATGCCTGGCTATGATGCGCGACGTAGCGCAATGTGTCTATAAGGAAGACACTTGTTACGGGAAATTTGTCCCGATTTCACAGCTTTTTAGATCGTTTTTTTTTATTATCACATAGACTACGGTTTTCATGAGTCAGACATTAAAACCGCAATGGCACTGGGATATTGAGTTCTATAACAAATTCTACTGACGAATTCAGGAACAGCGGTGACAGCAGACGCGGGAGGCTGAGCGAAGATGGTTCCACCCAGTTATGTCGACATACAGACTCCGGCCGCTCTTCAGATAGCAGCATCAGTAGTGCGCAGCAGAGGAGGAAACAGGTACTGTAAACAAACACAATAGTAAAAAAACCATAGATTGACAGAAAACATAAACGAAAAAGTTTTTAATAATCATTTATGGCCTTTTTATTTCTATGTGGCCTGTTTTCCAAAACTGACAAACCTTTAAATTTAGGCGATAAGATTTAACCTATAGTTTTAATATTATTAATTATTTTATTTTCAGGAACTTAGTGCAGCTCTAGTATGTAATCCCCCTGTATGTACTCCACAACTTAGAAAACGAAGTAGTGCGGCACAAGCGCACGAAGCTGAAAAATGGTCTCCCCATACAGGTAAACATTCTTATCATAACCCTTCTTTACACTCGGGTAAAAAGATTTCCTTTCACAGACCGAAATTGAAAGCGTGGCGAACTATAATTTGTTAGGTCGTAACCACACGGCGTATTTTAAACGCGTAGACGACACTCGTTTTAGGAACGCGCGTTTTTTGCGCCGTAGATGCTGGTTGTTTTGGGTTCGAATCTCGTTTGAAGCTCATATACGTGAGTCATCTGCGCGTTTAAAATACGCCGTGTGCTTACGGCCTTAGAGTCGGAATAGTATGACGTCACAGAGAAGAACGTGAGACTTGCAAGCGTAATAGCAAGTTACATGTGCTCGTTATGTCTCGTTAAGTTGGTGACTTTTTGGCTATGTTTTTATTGGATTTTCGAAAGATATTTCAGTTAATGACAATAAGCTTGCCCCATAATACATGGAAGTTAAACATAACTTGCGGATTGTGGGTGTTCAAAACATCTCTGCCTATACCTTCTGAAAATACAAGCATGATAAGTATTATGTTAAAATAATCTTACAGGTCTAAACCGTAGTGGCAGCTTCATATCACCGAGGAAAGATGCGTCCGATGATTCGATGCACGAAAAGTATTTCAAATCTGTTGAGAGCACCCCGTTGACTAGAAGAAAGGTAATAACCCATTTTACTTAGTTGTCGATTGCTTTACGTGATAATCGCTTGGGAGATGACATCTCTTGCACACAGCCTTGTATGTAACTTTGAACAGTGAAAAGTTGGGGTTATTTGTTTGGAAGAAGTATCTCTCTAAAACTGCGTATCTATCTGTAACTTTCAATAACTGCTAAGTAATGTAAAATAATATTATTTTTAAAGGGAACTGGCCTTGTCCCTATGAAACAGTCAAGAGTTTTATTGCTTGACCAACTTCTTTGTGGTGGCTTGTAAAAATGAGAGTTATTTATGTATGACTCATACAAAATATGAGTTACGGATACTGCCATTATTTATTTATATATACTTTATTGTACACCACAAAAATACATAACATGAAATAAACACATTAAACACTACAAAATATGCAATGGGCGGCCTTATCGCTCTCTGCGATTTCTTCCAGGCAACCTTTGAATGGACAGTGATTTCCCTGGACATAAGAGAAACATAAGAGTTTATGTACTTTTAAGTTAAGCTACTGTAGCAAGTAGATAGTAAGATTGTGGTAGTATTAGCAGTAGTATAGCGTATAGATTGACACTAATGCTTTCAGTTAAAACAGCAATCGGCGGGAGGATCGTCCTGTGACTCCGCGTCGCCTCAGAGTCCGAGCAGCCCCTTACAAAAACCACAGCCTACTCCGTTCCTACAGGTTTGTGGCATTTTAGACGATTTTAAACGTAAATTCGGGTCGATTTGCAAAACTACTTTTTATAGCTGTATATTTTCCTTTTTCGTAAATTTTACTTCGGCTTGAGCCGAATTCCCAGATTGTGCCTTTACGATACGCCAAAACTCGGGTCGATATAATTGAAAAACGACTTTGGGACTCTGTTTCTAGCGTAGACTTTTGCCTGACGTACTTTATTGATTAATTTTATTATAGTTTGGGATTAAAATTGTGTAATAGGAATTATTAATATAGCTAATAGCAGATTTGCTTAAACTTCTGCTATTATGGAGACTTCAATACAAAAGTTGTATTTAACATTTTAATGTAAAACTGGCACCCAAGATACAGGGTTGCCGAATTTGAGGCCAATGCAAGTGTCCACACGATGTTCTTGTATAATCTTTTTATTTATTTTTAGCTTATGTTCTCCCACTGTAAGGCAAACTACTTTGGATCAATCATGTATGTAGGCGTCACTCTCGTCCCGTTTTTAGAAATAAATATCTGTATCTTTATAAATGAAAGCAAGTAGTAGGAGACCAAGAGTGTAAATGCCTTCTGCCCTGTTTGTCAAAGTTCACTTTACCAGCCATTTGAACGTTTAGTTTGCTAGCGTAACGACCGCGACCCAATTCAACAAAGGTTCTGGCTATTGTCATGGTAACCTTGACACGATTGGGCGCGTTGAATATTTGACACAGTTAAGATTGACACTGTGAGAGACTGAGCTTGAATGTTATGACCTTGTATTTTTATTCAGAATGTCGCTTTGGTATTTCTGAACTGGTTGGCTAGTTTTCTAGTCTAGTTATTGATTGGTTTGTTGAAGTACGTACTTGATTCCTTGGTTGATGGCGTGCTCGATCTGTGTGCAGTTCCTATTAAATTTTTTCACTTTTCACAGCTTTAAAATACACGAAATCTGGGCCGCTTTTTTGTATAGTCGGGGTCTTTTTGTACAATTTAATAATTAATTACTTAATAATCCTTCTAAACAACTATCTTTACGGGTCTTAACCAATTAAATGCCGTAATTACAGAAACAATTAAAAAGCCATTTTGTCTCGCTTGGATCCACGTTACCAAGGGTTAAACATAAAAGTATAGCAACCTAAAGTAAAGCATGCAAAATATGAGAGGATTGATTAATTAATAAACCCTATGTTTTAACAGACAACAGCAGCTCGACCGTCGCTAGTATCATCCATATCTCTAGCAACGGATGCAGCGGCAGGCGTCACGTCACGCGTCATGCACAGCTTGGAGAGACCACACCAGCTGTCCAGACATGCGAGGGAACGATTCTCTGATAGGTGGCCTTTTAATCTATTTATTAATTGGTACACAAACAGCAATTTATAAAAAAAAACGTAAAAAAACAATTATAATATAAAAGTGCTATTATGCATTTTTGATACGCGCCGGGTACCTTAATTTGGTACCGGTACTTGTTAGGTGGAATATGTCGGTAGAGATAAACCATTTTAAAAATAACCGCCCCTCCACTACTTGTTTCATTCAAATGTTTGTATAGACATTTTAGTGGAGGGGCTTGCAGTTTTATAATGGTTTATATCTACCCGTCTGGAACCGGTATCCAGATACCGAAATGGCAAGAACCGCTGAGTACCGATACAGAACCTGTACTTTTCGTCCCGGCTCAAAGACAGCATCACTTACCAGGTTGAGCTTCCGAGACACTGATTTTGAGATAGCGAGAAACTAGATGTCCTTACCTTTAAAATCGATAAATAATTGTCTTTGACTAACACTGCAGCTTTGACCATGGCGGTATTCAAATTGCATCGTATTATTTTTGTGTTAGTTGTATGTGCGTATAAATAACGTTAAAATGATTCGATATAATAAAATAACAAGATTGTAAGAGTAATTAATGTTTTTTTAATTATTTTCAGGCATTTAGACAAAGACAGGTTAGCTGAACTGGAGCGAATAGAAAGGTACCCGGAGAAGCAAGCCGTCTACAGCGTCGACAAGCCATTCAGACAGACGAGCCTCGATCTACGTCATAATGCTGCTGCTGGTAATTGGCACCCAGCACGCGACTTTACTAGGTAAGCTTTATAATCGAATAGTTTCAATAAGTGGTTAGGTTTGCGTATTGCGAGTCATTAACATTGTCCATACGATTATCAGACATTCATCAGTAAATCTACGTGGCCACCTTCTTGGCTTAAACAATATAAAGAAAATTAAAATTAAAGTACCGTCGACACGAAAAAAAGTAGAATCAGTGAAACAGTATTGGCGCCCACCATGGGACTCAAACACAATTTTTTTTTTATCTTTATATGATTCTAAGCACTGTAAATCCGTGTTATTGTGTGTTAAGAATATCTTCCAAAATCCTTGTAAACAAACCAGTTGCATTTAACGCCATAAAGTTACATCCGCTGAAATGGCGCCCAAAATAAGATTTGGCTTCGTAAACATTACGTAACTAAATATTAAGTAAAATCGGTAAATTCGTTAACTTGCAAGTTGCGTCTGCATCGACTGTAACTTGGAAGAAAAAGCCGTCTTTAAAAACAATAATGTCTGGCTCTGGCTTCCTAATTGGCGCCCAGTTGGGACTCTGCAAAGTAAACTTGTCACAACTTTATTCAGAATTCGTATCACATAGAATACAATTGCATGAACGTAGGTAAATTGGACTGACTCAGTCACAAGTAAAAACAATACTTTGTTCCAGGCGTCAACAGGCGGAACCTGAGCGCTATACTTCAAGCAAGACTTCAGTGTCTTCCGGTAGTAGCAAACATCGGACGCCGCCACATGAGCCACATCATAATTTTATGAGGCTCTCCTCAGCCAATGAACAGGACAATATTGCAGCTGGTAAGTCATTTCTACCCGCCTGCGCGACAGCAAAGACAATGTTACGTTTTTACTTACTGTTATATATTGGACATCAGGCCTGTCCCGCTGACGGTGTGACATTTGTCAATAGAGAAGACATTTTGATTGCTTAAAATATTAAAGAAAAGAGTAATAAAGAGTATTTTATTCTATTCTATTAAACCATTTTAACATTATGTGTATTGAATACTTACGGATCGCATGAGGAAGTTTTAGTCATCGTTATGCGAATAGCGGTGGTCTCATCCTGTCAAGAGATAGAACTATATCGCCGCACTGAAACTTTGATAACATAATACGTGTTTGCTCCAGGCCAATTTGGTTTTTTCTTAAAAATAGTTTTGTATCACACTCCGAATATTTACGTATTGTCGGTACGTTTGCAAACATAAACCTGCATAAATATCCAATTTAGAATTTTGTTCTTATAGAATTGAGACCAGATGTATGAAACTAAACAAGCTAAAGGAGTATGTAAGGATCGTAGCAAGCGGTGTTCTGTTGTTTTTGCCTACCCGCGTGGGAAAAATGTGATTATGTTTGTGTGTATATGCTAGAAAAAAGGGAAAGGCCTGCGCCTGGTGACGGGGACCATCACGGGACACTGCTCGCTGAACAAACACTTTCACACTATTGGCATAACAGACAGTCCCCTGTGCAGGGCTTGCATGGAGGCTGATGAGACCGTTGCGCATGTGCTCTTTGAGTGCACAGGCGTCACCCAGAGTAGATCAGAGACCCTCGGGACACGCAAATCATACACAGATATTCTCAACAGACCAGGAGACCTAGTCAGCTTCTGGAGGGAGGTGGGCTGGTTGGAATAACCACCGACGGCCGCCATGGCTCACGCACAATGATCCATTTGAAGGACTAAGTGCGGAAACCAAACCCATAACATAGAACATAGATGTGCTAGAAGTATTGACTAAACTCTTGTTTTACAGTGAACTATAAGTTAAAGTGCGTGAACTTGGTGGAGCCGCCCCTAACGGAGCCAAATGTACAGAAACACAATCAGAGATTAGAGAGGTCTACTGCGCCACGAGATCGTACTAAATCTAGACGTAAGTTATACATTTTATTTACTAGACTATACAGCATAGGTTCTCAATGTGGGCGATAACACCTCGTAGGCGTTTGAGACTTTCAGAGGGGCAGTAGAAGACCCAGGGAAACTTATATATCCTATCTTACGACTATAATATTACACTTTTAAATATAATCGTGGCAATAGGTATTAAGAATTCGCGACAGATGATAAGTAAAAAAATTGGGAGCTCTAGAAAAAAAAAAAATCTCAGTGGGCGGTAAGCAAAATAAGGTTGAGAACCTGTGCTATACAGGGTTAAATTGAATTAGTTAGTGGAACTCGCAGACGTGATGAGTATCGATATCTAAAGGCAGTAAAAAACCGTTTTTCTCAACTCATACTTCAAGAAACTACGCTATCAGCGGTTGTTGATTCAAAAAGAAAGGACGTCAAACCTTTCTTTTTATATTGTTTAAATATATCGATATTTAAACAACCTACCCCGACTGCGGAGTTTCACTAGCTAATTTAACTTGACTCTGTATGAAGTTAATATGTAATTGCCTTGTCTCTAACATCTAACAGGTTGACCGCAAATGTCTGCATGTTTTCTCATTTTTGCCGAAGATGGACAAAGTATGACCGTCTGTCATAGTATATTAGGCATAGTTTCCACACAGGGACATTCAGATCTTAACTAACTTAGAACCGCCGCTATCACTATTAATCGCGAGTCGCGAGGGCTTCTATCACAGTTAACAGTTTTTGTTACGCAAAACACAAAAAAAAATGGAATCATTTTCATTGGCAAAGCACATCCTAACGAACATAGCTAAACATGAAGTCAAAAACATTGTAATGGAAACTGAATATTTTGAGCACATTTAGAAATAAAGAAAATATATTTATTTGACCCAGATTAAAGTATACAATATATGCACAAAAAAAAACAAACAAAACTTATGCTGTTATTTGCAGGACACAAAAGGCCCGTAGAAATAGAAGATGGTCCTATCGACGGCGAAGAAGAGGAGGATGAAGGTGGAAGTTCACCACTGTACTGCAACTGGGATCTACGCGGCATGCAGCATTTGTTGCCTCTGCAAGACTATATCATACAGCAGGCTAAGTTGTCCAGTAAGTTACCATACTGTTTTTTATGTTCATACTCTAAACTTTAGAGTCGCTTTTGCTTTACCCCCTTACTAATAAACGTTGTATAGCGTCTGTATAGTTTAGGGACTTTGCGGCGACGCCGAGTCACAGGACGATCCTCCCGCCGATTGCTGTTTTAACTGAAAGCATTAGTATCAATCTATTATCAATCTATACGACCTACACTACTGCTATTACTAACACAATCTTACTACCTATTTGCTACAGTTGCTTAACTTAAAAGTATATCCCCTTACTAAGAAACGTTTTATAGCGTCTGTATAGTTACACAACGCCTTGTCTTCTTCTTTCGAAAGTCAAATTACTGACGACTGAAAGTGAGAAATCGCTGTGTAACTATTCATTTATATATATCGATACCTTTGGGTAGAAAGGTCGTATAAACCAAAACCCGACTTTTCAGGAGAGCAGAAAAACTATTTTTTTTTTACATAAAAATTCATAACTTTTTTGTTTTTGAAGTTATAAAAAAATGATCTATGAGAAAGGTTCTTACAATTTGCAAATGAAAAAAGTTAAATCATCAAAACCTATCTATCTTCTTTAGTTTTAAAGTTAGCTTGGATTTACGCCTAAGAAAAAATCAATTCTTGGTTAATACACCCCATGAAAATGTACTTTAAAAAAACTGTATAAGTCGTATATCCATTTTTGGTAAGCTTATGGTCACATTTACTGTCGTAAAAACCCATATATGTAGTTTTTTTTTGTATTAAAAACCATTTATAATCATAGATCAATTAAAATTCTGACTAATAAACAATCCTGTTACCCTAAGAATTAGTAGGAACTCAATTATTATTATTCTAATACCCAATAACGGTCGATTCAAATAAAATAAAACTACCTGAAATACGAAATCAACATTTATTAAGTATTACAATACCTTCTAATCAACATTTACTATTATTTCAATAATGGTACAACATACCTAACAGGTTTAACATTTTTAAATTGAAAAAAATATTTATAACAACTTAAACTGAAAAGTGAAATAAAAAAATCTACTTAATCATAAAAAAACAAAACTTATTCTATTAAAAATTAACTTCTTTTAAATTAAAGTAATCAGGCATTTTAGTCATTTATAAAATTATGACTTGATCGTTTTTTTAATTTTTGTACATAAGTATTTAGATGTACTTAATTCAATAAATTATTGAATTAAGCCTTTGTACTAAGGCTTAATTACTAAGTAATTTATTGAATTGCAACTAAATAATAAAAATAAAAAAAAAAACAATCAAGCACTAAACGTAACTAACTTATGTACTAAAAAGTAACTTATTTATGATATTAATTTGTACCGATTCATAATTAGTTTAAAATTATTTATGAATTGTTACTATAAATTATTTTAATTATTATTATAAATTATTTTAAAACGAATTATGAATTGAGAAACACATTTTCAAAAAATAAATTTAGGTGACAAAGAATACAATCATTTAACATAGTCTTGTTTTTTTACTAAATAATATTTTGCTAACGAACGAAATGTGAAATTACGTAAATAGGAAAAGTTATTATTCTGTTATAATAATAATTGTATTATTCAATTAGCTCTTCCTCGTCTTCTTCGTCGGTTAGCGTAAGAGAGTCAGCCACATTTCCATGGGGAAAGTTTAAATAATCATGGTGGTACCATGGTTAGTAAAACAACAAGACTATGTTAAATGATTGTATTCTTTGTCACCTAAATTTATTTTTTGAAAATGTGTTTCTCTATTCATAATTCGTTTTAAAATAATTTATAATAATAATTAAAATAATTTATAGTAACAATTCATAAATAATTTTAAACTAATTATGAATCGGTACAAATTAATATCATAAATAAGTTACTTTTTAGTACATAAGTTAGTTACGTTTAGTGCTTGATTGTTTTTTTTTTATTTTTATTATTTAGTTGCAATTCAATAAATTACTTGGTAATTAAGCCTTAGTACAAAGGCTTAATTCAATAATTTATTGAATTAAGTACATCTAAATACTTATATACAAAAATTAAAAAAACGATCAAGTCATAATTTTATAAATGACTAAAATGCCTGATTACTTTAATTTAGAAGAAGTTAATTTTTAATAGAATAATTTTTGTTTTTTTATGATTAAGTAGATTTTTTTATTTCACTTTTCAGTTTAAGTTGTTATAAATATTTTTTTCAATTTAAAAATGTTAAACCTGTTAGGTATGTTGTACCATTATTGAAATAATAGTAAATGTTGATTAGAAGGTATTGTAATACTTAATAAATGTTGATTTCGTATTTCAGGTAGTTTTATTTTATTTGAATCGACCGTTATTGGGTATTAGAATAATAATAATTGAGTTCCTACTAATTCTTAGGGTAACAGGATTGTTTATTAGTCAGAATTTTAATTGATCTATGATTATAAATGGTTTTTAATACAAAAAAAAACTACATATATGGGTTTTTACGACAGTAAATGTGACCTTAAGCTTACCAAAAATGGATATACGACTTATACAGTTTTTTTAAAGTACATTTTCATGGGGTGTATTAACCAAGAATTGATTTTTTCTTAGGCGTAAATCCAAGCTAACTTTAAAACTAAAGAAGATACATAGGTTTTGATGATTTAACTTTTTTCATTTGCAAATTGTAAGAACCTTTCTCATAGATCATTTTTTTATAACTTCAAAAACAAAAAAGTTATGAATTTTTATGTAAAAAAAAATAGTTTTTCTGCTCTCCTGAAAAGTTGGGTTTTGGTTTATACGACCTTTCTACCCAAAGGTATCGAAGTAAACAAATGCGCCGGTATCTGTCTATCCCGCTCGCTCTTCTGCTTGTCGCTGCGCGCCAAATGCGAGCCTTGTGTGTCGGTCGTAAAGTGCTTCTTGCAATGAACATGGTTTATACACCAACGTCGCGAACTGCCTTTGGATTTACGACGTCGAATTTAAACTATGTTTAGGTAATGCATTTAACACGTTAGGGCGTATAAACCATTTACAATTAACGACTGTTTTTACGCCCTGAGTTAATATAAATTATGGTCATTACATCATAACAAAACTACAAAAAAAAAACATTCGGCTTTTACATTGAAAATTTACCTTTTTTAAGAGGCTATGACCGAAAATTTCTGGGTCGTATTAACCATTTTTGTGCGAATTTCTGCATTTCGTATATACAGATCGATAGAGAAAAAAATTCTGAGAAAAATGGTATATATAACTCAATTTGGCCAAAATGGTTTATACGACCTTTCTACCCAAAGGTATCGATATAAAATTCAAAGTCCTGACTGACTGATATATTAACGCACAGCCTAAACCGCTGGTCCTGGAGACATGAAATTTGGAGGGTGTGTTCTTTGTGAAGAGTAGGTATCCACTAAGAAAGGGTTTTTCGAAATTCCACCCCTAAGAGGGTGAATTGGAGGAGGGAGAAATTTCACGCGGACGAAGTCGCGGGCAGAAGCAAGTCTGATATGATACGTTTTACTAATGGGATAAGAGTCTAAACTAAAGACGAGAAACAAAAGAGAGAAGCGATAATTTTAATATCGAGAAAACGGTGGGTTCATTCGTGACCGTGCACAAGACGAAAAGGGCCTATGTCCTCATGGATTTTCTCAAATCAACCTACTAATAAACGTACGTCTATACTGTCTCTGCCCCGTACCAGTTACTTCCAGTGGACCTTCTACAATAACGTTTACCCTACCATCAGGTCGCGCCCGCTACGGCGGCGGTTCTGGCTCCGACGGCGAGTCAGGATCGTCCAGATCCCACTCCCGTTCCGGTTCGGAATCCCGGTCTTTGTCCGGTCACGAACCGGACAACGAGTCTTCAGACGGCGGCGCCCGGACACCGGACGATGACGACGGTTCCGGCGTGTATTTGCCGCATGCGTACACGCATAGGCCTGTTGATGTGGAGTATATGAACCATGGAGTGTCGTATTATAATACGTTTGTCGGATTCGACCGGGATCGGCAGCCGTCGCCTGGGATTCATAGAGTGAGTATATCCTATTGTTGTTTTCATTTAAGTTTATTTTCTGTCATACACAGGATACTTTTTATCTGATATTCCCACAAAATCGGAACTTATGCGGGTCCAACCGCGAGACGCAGCTAGTAACTTATAAGTTTATAACATTAGATTTTATAGTAGATTCACGAATCTGAGACATAATTTTAGATTATCAGTTAAAAGTTATATTATCTATGGATTATATTATTAACAACACCTTTCTCGACGTAGACGTCCTCCCTGGGCGGCACAGCAGGCTGCGCGAGCGCGGAGCCGGACGGTGCGGGCGCGCTGTACAGTCCCGTGCGGGCGCACGCGCCGCGCCCGCCCGTCGAGCAGGACATCGAGATCTTCGCCAAAGACAACCTCAACTTCAACAAGGGAATCTTCCGGAGAAAGGTGAGCAGTTTCATACCGAGACCCCTCCTCTCCTGTGCCATGTTAGGCCTTCGGTCCCAGCTGTCATTCGTAGATCTTTGACAGTTGTTACAGGTACTTAAAAGCAAGCCTGACAAGTAAGAGATATTTTGTTACTTTGTAACTGGGTTGTGGATGACAGATAGACAATCACTCTATAAAATATTGGTATTCAGCTGTGCTTAGCTGGAAGCCAAAATAGTTTGTAAAAACTAGGAAGATGTTGATGAGATCCGGTCCAATATAGACTTTCTATCAATTTGAATAAATTCAACAACACACACACCTGAAATTCAACATTAATTTCTTTTTTTACAGGCATCAGTCCGCGACCTACTGTCATGGACATCATCATCAATCAGTGCACCAATGGTGGGCGCAGAATGGGACAAAGCGCATAAGAAGGCCGCTATAGACCTGTTCCGACTGGTGCAGATATACATGGGCGACCGCAAGGCACGGCCGGGCATGACCCTCAACTCTGTCGCGCAGGATATCCTGCACGCTACCTTTGCTAACGAGAAGTGAGTTGCATTGCTAGAGTGATCACAAGACAAGGATCTTTTGGCGCCTAAATGACATTGACGGTGGGGCTTTGTAGGTAAACATTTGTGAAATTGTCACAGAAATTGTATTGGCAAAACAATATGGTGGCGTTAGTTCCGATTTTGGCCACGCGCCGAAAGAACCCTGTAGCGTTATACATGTCTACCCTATATTGTAAAGTGGAACCACAAGACACTCATTTAATTTCTGAGGGAACAGATACATTAAATGCGTCTTTAACGATTTTTAGTTTAGTAACAGGATTCTAAATGTCCAACCATTGGACCATGTGAAAGTACTAAGTAGTGGCAGTGGGTAGCTGTTTTTGTAACACCGACAAAGCTAGATTACTCTAATCCTGCATATTACGAAACTGCACTATGGTAATTTGGAAAGCAGCAGTCATGGTGGCTGAATCTCCTCACTGTTACTGAAATATAGAATCCTTAGATTATTGGTGGAGCAGTGGTGGCCAAGTTGTAATGACCGCGACTTACGAGTTGTAGGTCGTAGATTCGAATCTAGACAGGCGCTTTACTTTGTGTAAATTATTGAATCACCACTGCCCTCAAAACGGTGAAAGAAAACATCGTGAGGAAACCGGCATGTCCTAGAACCAAAAATTCGAAGACATGTGACATCTGCCAACCCGCACTGGGCCCTCGTGGTGGATACGGCCCACTCCCTCTCACTGAGAGGAGGTCTGTGTCCCAGCAGTGGGAACATTATAATGGCTGATTATGTAGATTATTGGTTCCCTATCTGCGAGGGAATGGTTTCAAGCATAGATATCCGAGAGATATGCCTTCACTGCATATTTGTTCAAGTTCAAGTGTCGCCACATTTTCCCCACTCCGGAAACTCACACAAAAACAAAAGAAATAGATACGGCACACATGATCAAATTGGGCGGCTTTTTTGGCACACACACAAGAAAATAAGCGTAACACTTTTGTGCTATCTTATTGCACACATGCTCAAAAGGGGCGGGCACTAGAAAGTATAGACACAGTCACTGAATGCACACATGCAACTCTAGCATCAACTAGGGAAGATGAGTTAATATAAATATATGATCGATAAAAATATCGATAGATATGAACTACAAAAAAGAGAAGTGTTTTTTGGGTTTTGGGTGTATTTTGTATTGTTTATTTTTTCTGCTTTCAATGTGGTATATTAAAAATCAATAAAACCAAATCACGTAAAAATATAATATATTTGTTTGCAAATGAAATTTAAGTAAATAAGTAGTTTCTTTAGTTTCTCTCTTACGTAAAATTAAAACTACGAGGGTCATTATCCATTATCTGTAGTGTGTCTGTGCGCCTAGTACACGCACATCACGCTGCCACGCGCCAGTGCAGCGCCGTGATGTCGAAATAAAAATATATTAAGCATTTTCAAAGTTAATGCTTTTGAGCTGAAATTTTGTACAGAGATTCTAGACCAGACGATACACTCTTCAACCCGTTTGTATTGATATACCCTTTCTGTAACACCCTGTATACAGTGTGTCAGGTTAAACGAGGGACATACTTTAAGGGAGTGTAGTACCCATGAAAATGAACAATTTTTACTAAGAGACCAACACTGAAATCGAAAAAATAAAACCAGCCGCTCTATACATTTATCTTCGCATAACTGGACAATATGTAGGGAACAGCTGTTTTTTTTCTTTTTCATATTTTTCAGTCCGCCCCATATTAAAAGTTGTTCATTTTCATGAGTATCTACTACACTCATGAGTATCTACTACACTTCCTTAAAGTATGTCCCTCGTTTAACCTGACACACTGTATATAGGATACATACTTATTATATCGAGTCCGCGTCTTACTGGTCAGTTTCCCACAGTCGTCAGTTTATTTAATTCGCTAGTTTCGTTGATTAGTCAGTTTCACCGATTTACATAGGATATATAGATAGGCCTAGGCTGATAGGACGATATACAAAATTACAAATAGGCTCCATAAAAAATCTTCAATCCCCTTTAAAAAAATAAAAAAGTACGAAAATACGTGTTCTACCATAAAAGATCTTGGAATTCCTATCTTTTGTTTTTATTATGAAGTAAACATGCATAATACTTTTGCATGTAGCTGTACTAATAATAGTTAACTTACGGTTTCATATAGGTATGTATCTTAATTTGAATGTAGGTACAGCCCACTTAAAGAGCAATTGTGTCTTTTCGCGGGCGACTTAAAACAATTCTCTTTAAAGTATACAGAACAAATTACAGTTTGGATTGACGGAAACGAATTATTTTCCCTGCCTGTTGCATCTATCCATTTATTTTTAATTTATGGATCTTACGGGAAATTGAAATGAAATGTATTAATTTTTGTAAAATAGGTTCTATATATATTTTCGTATTTAGACAGACTAACAATATTTATCGATAGCCATATCTCAGCGCTATGCATCACTACCGTTGCTAGGCAATTTTCTTGTTATTTCAAAAATATTTCACAACGAAATATTTGTAAAATCCTTAAATAATATAATTAGTGCAGTGATTTTTTAATTACCGATGGTAGGACATGCCACTTGTCTTAAGGTTTGTTGTGATTGTTCTATTTTTGCAAATAAGGACGGAACAATTATGCATTTTGTAAAAATACGAAATGACACTACACGTTTCGATACAAACATATGACTACGGCGCTTAGCGCTTACCGCCGGTCGCGCACAACAACATACGGCCAGTTATGGCCTTTTATAGAGGTGACATGCGGCACGCCTCCATGCCATATCCCTCGATATCCGTGGTTTCAAGCCATTCTATTCAAGTAATTTTTATACCAACTTTTTTGACATTTCCAGACTTCGTGACGAGTTGTACGTGCAGCTATGCAGACAAACGACAGAGAACCCACTTCGTGATTCATTGCTCCGTGGCTGGGAGTTATTAGCCGTGTGCTTAGCATTCGTGCCGCCTTCGTCTGCGTTCCAGCCAGCACTCACCAACTATGTGAATAGGCATAGAGACCCCGCGTTTGCTGATGCTTTTCCTGAGGTGAGGAACTCACTCGTACGAACCTGACGCTTGTAATAAGATGTGAAAATTGTGTGAAAAGTCCTTATTTGAGTGTTTTTGGCTACCCAAACACCATAACGCTTTGAAGCTATTTATACCTATTATTTAGCTTACACTTTTTCGATGATATCCAATCGCTTCCATTCTACCTGTTTTGTTTAATTATGATGCGTTATAAAAAAATACATACTGAACATAATAATATGAAGTTTAGCTATTTACTTCCGCTGCAGATTGCAAAAAAAAATGTGTTTCTGTATCATCATCATTATCAGACTATTGCACGCCATTCAATTCGATTTTCGGCAACTCTCATACAGCTGCCACCAGCTACCCTGCGAAGATTGTCGCTCCACCTAGCCTGAGGACGTCCTACCTTACGTTTGCCGAATTGCGGTCTCCACTTAAGAACACAACCGTTTCGCGCGCGCTTTTATATCAATCAAATTACTATCTAATATTCCTTCAATATCCACCCATTCATCAGATTGTCATGAACTAACAAATATTTCTTTTGCAGGTGGGCAAGTGGCCTATTCACGTGCAAGTCTCACACTACGCGGGCGTGGCGTGCAAGCGGCTAGAGAGGATCGGCTTTGGTGGCAAGAGGCAGCCAAGGAAACCTACCACTGATGACATCGATCAGGCCAGGGTGAGTTACACAAATACAACTCGTTTTACTGAAAAAACTTTGAAGCAGTAGGATTTAACATGAGTATTTTATGTAATAATAGAGGATAGACGGCTCACTAATCGTAACAATTCAATTGGGTTGTGAGGCAAGGGGTGAATAGCTGCTTATCAAACTGCCATAGCACAGTTTGGTAATGCTCATTCAGGATAAGCGTGACTCCACACTGGATGTGTTTTGGTAGACACCAAAGAACGATGTGACAGAAATTCGATCAACAGACTTCTTAATACAGAAAGGAGTGGAATTCGGTTTGTTTATTTGTTGAACAAAATGTCAATTTAAATCCTAGCAGAGAGCAAATCTCGTAATTTTACGAACATCCACAGTCTGATCTCAGTCTCAATCTGTCAAAAATACCTCTAATTTCCATACATTTTGACAAGTTTTTGACATTTGTTTGTCGCCGATATGAGACTGCGACTAGATTTTGAACGTTTTAAATTACGAGAATTGGCTATTTGACAGTTGTAACGATAAAATATATAATATGTTAGATATAGTAGCATATAGGTTCACAATAATCATACAATAGGTTTTATGCATTAAAATAAATTGTAAATATTTTATTTATGAAAAATAAATTAGAGATTTTTTATCTGTGGATTACAAAAACTGAAACGCGAACGGCCATGATCGAGCATCGTATGACGTCACATCACAATAAATAAAACGTTGTGTGTTACTGTGTTTTATCATCGTTGGCATATATTTATATTATAAATATATTAGAAGCCTATAGAAACTTTTTATGCAAACTTTCCACACAAAATATGTTTAAGAGTTGAAGCGTCGTAGTTAGCTTTACTTAGTTTATTGAAATGTGACGTCACAGCCATAAATGTCACGTGATCGGCTGTTTCCGCGCGAATTTCAAAATACGGAATGAAAAAAAACATTTTTTTTCGAATAAACAACGCTTTTTTAAGAAAAAAATAATTGTAAGAGGTATAAAATAAACCTATGTATATTTAAAAATATCTTTTCGAAAACTGTCAAATAGCCAATTGGCCTTCTGGTGTACGTCAAAATGTGTCTTATTTCCTGTTCGGGAGGGCCATTCGTCAATGTGTTTCCTTTTTTTCCATCTAAACAAAAAACTCGGTCAAGGCTTCCCAAATAATTAAATCACGCACAAAACACATAAATCATATCATTTTCTTTTCCAGATACAAATATTCCGTCAATCGATGTTCGGTAACACGCTATCGGAAGTGATGACCTTGCAAAAGGAGCGCTTCCCCAATCGGCAGCTGCCGTGGGTACAAGTGGCGCTGTCGCAGCAAGTCCTGGCCCTCAATGGAAGGGAGACTGAGGGAATCTTCCGTGTGTCTGCTGATGTCGATGAAGTCAATGCTCTGAAGGCGAAGATTGATAACTGGGAACTGCCTGATGCATCTACTTTGACTGGTGAGTTTCTTGATTTGGATAGCCGTTTATCTACAAATTCATTTAGATAAAATTGTATAACCACTTTCCCAATAATAAAAATTCGTCGTCTCTTAGACATTCTCATTTTACAGTCCCTAATAATCGTGTTAATTAAGATTTTGGAGTGAAGAAATAACAGAATAAAATCTGACCCTAATTTTGGGACAATATCTTATTAAGAGCCCTTATAAAAATACAAGCGTATTGAATGAATCAAAATTTTGAATCGATCACATTTATGTCGCTACGATCAGGGCGGTTTTCGTGGTTCAAGCGTTATCACTAATTTGCGGTTCACCATACTCCAAATTTAAAACAAGATTAATTTATATTAAAATGATTGTGTGTTTTTAATCATATACGATATTTCTTAAACTAATATCAATTCTTATTGTTATTTCCTCAGATGCTCACGCCCCAGCCAGCCTACTAAAGCTCTGGTACCGCGAGCTATACGAGCCTCTGATCCCGGACGCGTTGTACGCGGCGTGTGTCGCGGCCGGCACTGACTTCGCAGCCTGCACTAGAGCCTTGCACCGACTGCCGCCTATCAATAGACTGGTCAGTATTCACTTCGCAGCCTGCACTAGAGCCTTGCACCGACTGCCGCCTTTCAATAGACTGGTCAGTATTCACTTCGCAGCCTGCACTAGAGCCTTGCACCGACTGCCGCCTATCAATAGACTGGTCAGTATTCACTTCGCAGCCTACACTAGAGCCTTGCACCGACTGACGCCTATCAATAGACTGGTCAGTATTCACTTCGCAGCCTGCACTAGAGCCTTGCACCGACTGCCGCCTATCAATAGACTGGTCAGTATTCACTTCGCAGCCTGCACTAGAGCCTTGCACCGACTGCCGCCTATCAATAGACTGGTCAGTATTCACTTCGCAGCCTGCACTAGAGCCTTGCACCGACTGCCGCCTATTAATAGACTGGTCAGTATTCACTTCGCAGCCTGCACTAGAGCCTTGCACCGACTGCCGCCTATCAATAGACTGGTCAGTATTCACTTCGCAGCCTGCACTAGAGCCTTGCACCGACTGCCGCCTATCAATAGACTGGTCAGTATTCAGTACAGCACCCGGGAGTTAATTTATGACGCTTCAAGCTTTTGAAAGAAATTGTCACACAGGGCATCATCATCTGCTTAGTCTTTTCCCAACTATTTTTGGGTCGGCTTCCAGTCTAGCCAGATGCTGCTGAATACCAGTATTTTACATGAAGTGAATGCCTATCTGACCTCCACAACCCAGTTATTGAATAATTTTATACCTCTTGGACTGGTTGTCAGACTTCACAGTTGACAGACGTATGAGAAACAAAACGACGCACTATAAAGCAGAACTTTTCATATTAACAAGCTGCGTCAACCAATATATCAGTTGACATTGAAGAATGTATACCACTTTAAGCCAACATTTAGGATATGCCATGAAAAACAATGATTGTCAAGAGTAAAAGTGCGAAAAGCTTGTATAACAAATGATATTGTGTGACTAAAACTTTTAAAATATTAATTATGTAAATTATTTCAGGTACTCACCTACCTAATAAGTTTCCTTCAACAATTCACCGCGCCGGAAGTGGTAAGTCAAACGAAAATGGACTCTGCGAACCTCGCTATGGTGTTCGCGCCGAACTGCCTGCGCTGCACGTCACAAGACCCGCGCGTCATTCTCGAGAACGCGCGCAAAGAAATGACCTTCCTCAAGACTCTGATCACCAACCTCGACACATCTCACGTCCAAGATCTTCTGTGACCTATGAATCTCAGCTACTGTAACAATAACGTCGCTTCAGAGAGGCTGACGGACTTCTAGGGAACGTTCACTTCACGAACTATTTCCAGGCAGCTGATGAGTGTGACGTGCCCGTATCAAAGGACCTCTGTGTGTACCATACCCCTTCAATTACAATGTGTCTAGTCTGTGCGTTCTATCGACCATCGGTGGATTAAGCTCTATACGGTATGCTCCCCAAACTTCCCTTATAATTACGTATATTTGACATTCTTGTATATTTTTTGTATTTTTGTACGCTATAAATGAATTATTTTATTTGGTTGGACCCAAAGATATTTAATGAGATGTGATTTTAATTATATTAGACTTGAGCTTTACAAAAATGTATTTGCAATGTGTTTTGAAAGAATTTGTTGTTGGTGCGGCTGCGTGATTGTTTTTTATTAGTTACGAATTACGAATATTGTTGAGTGTGGGAGTGTGAGCGATTACTTTTGTATCATTTGCAAGATGATGAATTACTTTAAAGTAACTAAATATTATCGTGCTCTGCAAACTAGGAGGAGCGCCTCTAATAATAAAACTATGAACCGTGTGTCCACTACCCTCAAATATTATACTTACACTGCCTACTGACTGGACAGTGCCAGTTTAGACTTGTGCTTTATTCGGTATAATGGAAATTATGAAATAAAAATATAACCAAAAGTGATATTTACTCAAAACGTTTTACAAGAATAAAAAATAAATTAAATATATTACGGCAACTTAATAATTAAATAAAATATATTAGAGGAAAATATTTATAAAATTGGGTAGTGAACACAAGGTTCGTTAAAAGAAACTAACACATCTCGAATAATCGAATAGAATAATTAAAATAACTGATTCAAAAAGCACTTCGCATGAAAGCTTATACACGTTATTTATTAAACATACATCACGCCATTAGTGTAATACCAGTTCCATTATATAACATCAATTTTAATACTTTATTATTATACGGTATTATTAGGCAAATAGAACGATCATCACAAACATTACCTTCTAAGTTTATAAACATTATTGTTGAAGTATAATTTACATTACTGAATTACGACTACAATACGCATTTATTTTTCGCTATGTAAGTTTTAAATGTAGTTTAAGTTGGTACAGAGTCTCAAATATTGGAGTATTTTTATCTCACGAAGTAACGCGCACTTCACTTGGGGTAACCAAGTGCACAAACACACTGTGACTGTGTGAGTAAAGACGAGTAGCGTTAGCACATAACACATACACACTTCCGACTTCGCCATTGTCTCGGACGGTGCCGAGAGCGCCTGCGCGTACACACACATTCACAGCGTGTTCTTGGTACACAAAAGTGCGCATCGCTTCGTGAGATAAGAAGACTGTGCTCACTGATGGTATTCTACTTATCCAAGTGGAGGACTACGAAAGACATGACTTCAAATAACCATTATCATACCATGTGTGAATTCATGCGAAGTATCTCCACCTGGGTAGTAGAGTTACTTACCTACTCGAATGAAAGAAAACGTCAAGAAAGAGTTACTATTATAGAATAGGTGAATTTAAAGGGCAGCTTTAAATTAGACAAGCTTAAAGGATGTATAAAAGATTCCTAATGGCACAGTTTGTGATTACGAAAAGCCTTTGGTTTGTCATTTTAATTTTTATCGATAAAATCTCGAATAATACAAAAGTTCGAAAATCACTTTTATTTTTTCATATCAGTTTGGGTATGAAAATTCGATTTATAAAATCGAATTGGAAAAAATACAAATTCTAGTTATTGAGAGTTATGTCACCGCGGCGATTTTATTATTACCAATACATTATTTTTATTTAACACTAATGTTTAAAATGCCTAGATATTTTAATAGATTGTCCGTAGTTTTAAAAATAATACAATTTAAAAAACTTTTTAAACCTACCTAAAGTTTCATATTCTGCTACGCAAGAATAGTTAGTCCAATCCCAGTTCGTAGAAAGTTAATTCTTATAGCTTTATGCAGTATTTTCGTCTAAGGGAAATTTTAATTAAACGTTTTAAAGCAAAGGCTCCTTCTATAATAAAGGCTACTATATTGAATACTTTTACCACCGTAATCTATATCTAACTCCATACATTCAGTTAAATCGAGCGTTTTCGTAGACCAATCATGCGCGGGAGTAAAGTGGGCGGGGCCTATCCTACCCAAGCTGCGTTTTACAGCTCGGAATAAGAAATCAAGCTGACGCGTTCCTATTTTAAATGCTATCTACTCTTAGACTTTTTAATTTATAGTTTGTCGATATGGCGACCATGTGCGAATGCCAATCTTTTAAGCGAATGAACCACTGTATGGAGTAGGTACAAAGTTGCAATAAATATAAATATATATTTAGACATTTAAATAATAGCAGGCGTAAATTTCGTAGGATATTATTTTTGTAAATTATTAAGAATGCTGGCAGTAAACTTCAATGCCAATGTAGCAATATCGAGAGACCTCGTCCAGATGTACTGAAACATGCGACTCTTGTGTGTGTAAATGTGTTTTATGAGAATTATATTACTTTGGATGTTGAATGTGCATGTTCAGGTCTGGCCAAGGCTAAAAAAATAGAGAGAGTATTTTGGACTGCCTTGAGTGGTCACAATTTATAATAAGTATTGAATCACTGTTCATTTCAGTTGATAGAGGCAGCTTTATATTTTTTTTATATTGTTTTTTTACAATAATTCACTATTTTTTTTTTAAGTTTACATCCTGGCCGCGAGTGGTACCTTTTCACTAACATTACTAACCTTTATCTCTTGATCTCAAAATCAAAGTTTTTTTATTTTATTGGTATTCTTTTCTGAAGTAAGAAAATGATAATGTTCTCCTTGTATGAAATCTGTGTGTGTATTATGGAATATTGGCATAATCATACAAATAAGAAAAAAATATTAAGTCTGCTTCCTTTGGCGGTACTGAGGATGAAATGTTACACTTTTAATTCTAAAATAATTAAACCACCGCTCGTGTCTACACAGTACCGCGAAACAAAGAATTTTAATGTACCAGAAAATAAGCTTTCAATTATAACGGGACGCAAATTATAAAAAAAAAAATATTTGTACATCAATGTTACCGTAAAGAAACCTATATTAGTGCCATACAATAACATAAATATGCCTAACAATACCTAGTTACTGATACAGTAACTTTGTTGTAATCTCTATATTTCCACAATCTTTATGATAGTTTAGTTGCTAGGTATGAAGATTTGTTTTAGAATGCTTCTAAAGAAAAGGCTATCGAAGATCAACGGTGTTTTGTAGGATAGGAACGGAGGATAGTAAGCTCTCAATATTCCCTATATTATGTAATATTCGTTCTAAGGGTTACGACAGAGCACAATTTATTTTTTTGTGTACATTATTAGTTAGCTATTTATCAAATATAGCTATTACATAGATCTATTATCGCCGACGCAGCGAAGCTACTAATATAATATAATAGTAGTATACCAATGTGCTTGTAATTTCTCATCATGTAAAATTGTATAGTGCTTATAAATAGTTCCAAAAGATAATTTTCGTCTACCTTGATATCCCTTTGTACATAGCATGCCTATATTCCCGTATTGTTTATGACAATATTATGCCTACGATGTTCATAATGTAGATTATCACTGTAAATGTGAACGTTCAGGAGAAATAAACTACTAAATATCCGGTGGATATACTGCGAATACCAATATTTTGTTTTATTTACTTTCCAATTTCATCACTTACGTTTATTACGTGTGGGCGGGCGCATGCTACACGCCCATTAGTTAAGTTATGATGTGTAATAAATTGTTATTAGAATTTGGTAAGAATTTGTTTACTTACCAAAATGTAGGATAAAGTAAATAATTCGGGTAAAAATAACATGGACAGTCCCTTTAGATTTCCCTTATGGACATGGTTTAATTTTAAAGAAAAATGTTCCAGTAGACTTCTAGAGATAAGACTATTAGTCTTAAAAGCGGATTTAGATTAAACGAACATAGTAGAACCAGAACAAAAGCTAGAGCATTCTTTAATATTCTTGACATTTTTGTAGGAAAAGGCTAACGAAAGAATGTACAGACGCCAGCACATCAAGCTACTGCAATCTGTCAAATAGATTTTCAACTTTGTCGCTAAATATAAGGTTCAAAGTGGATTGGGAAAATTTTACAGTTTTCCCAATCTACTTTGAACCTTATATTACTACTAAGTATATACCTTATACTACTACTAATTTTACAGTTTCGGGTAGCTTGATGTGCTGGCCTCTGTACCGTCCCTGATTACACAAAAGGAATTTCATAGAGTGGGGATAGAATGTGTATTCGCTCGTTTGGTCTAAATCGACCTTTAGAAAATCACTTAAAAATACAGTTTTCGTAGTTCTAAGAACCATTATTATGGCCAAAATGGGTTAATCCACATTACTATAGCGTGTTAAATTTTGGTTAATATAATCTACCAATTTCGAAAGCCTGTAATAAACTGTAATTGGTGTAAGTTGATTAAAATGCTAGGTGAATTTTATTAGGCTATTGGGTGCTTCCGCATGAGCCAGACGTTAGTTCCAATTCATTTTGTTGCTGGAGTTTCACTAAAATGGATAACAAAATAAAAGTGTACCCCATGAGCAAATATTTCAAGACTACCATGAAAAAACATAAATACAAAAACATCATCGAAGCATTAGATCTATCAAACATCATAAGAAAGCTAAGCGGGATATCTGTATTTGTTTTAAAAATCTCCTCGGACAACCGCATCACTAGGAAATTTAGTTTGTTCGGATTGGCAAGTTTCCTGCTGTGGTATGCAATTTATGTTTATTGCACTTACAAAGCTCATGCTGAAGACCAGACTGTTCTACGTATTTTATACAATACAAGAGTGCAACGATACGGTGATGACTACGAGAGGATATCCTCAACACTGTACGTTATATTCGCCTTGTGGAAGATACCATATTGTCTAAATACCAACAACCGCGTTATGGAGATCATAGTTAACGTAGATAAGGGCTTAGAGGACCTTGGCGAAAATGTGGATTATAGCCGTGATGCACATCTGGCACTTAATATGTCCATTTTTCAGCTGGTAGTCTACTTACTGCGATTGCTTAGTATTTGGATGTCACTCAGCCGTTTGAACGTACCGATACCAGCAGAGCGGCTATACCAAGTCGTATACTCCGATGCCCTCGCGTTCATTTCAACATCTCATTATTCCTTCTATCTCAAAATTTTGAGAGGCAGATATGAGCGCATAAATAAAGTGCTTGATGAGATAAAAAATCACAAATCTTGGGAATACAAATTGTTTGCTCGAAGTAGCTTGGTGGGTAACGTTCAAAAGCCAGTTGGTCTACAAGACAAATATGTATGCGAGAAAATAAAGACATGTGCGAAATTGTACGGCATGCTTTACAAAATGACTGACGCTACGAACAGCATGTTCGGAGCCATTTTGATGACGACCATATTTGTGAGCCTCACGTACATTATTATCTACATGTTTTACTTCATGGAGGCGACAGCAGCCGGCTTGTTCCACGATGTAGAAAAATACATTGTATTTCTCATTTACGTTGCATGGCAAATCGCCTATGGATCCGTCATAATATTTTTGATAGTGTATGTTTCCGAACGCGCCGTGTACGCGGTAAGTTCCACATAGCATAGTTATCTTAAATATTGTTTAGAATAGGTACTATCGCGGACGTTCCCGTCTGACCACCACTAAGTTCGTTTTTGCTTGCACTCAAAAAATAGAAGCGCTCTCTAGTAAGCGCGCCAAGGCAAATAGTTCGTCCGTAAAATTTACAAAAGGAGTACACGTGATGCGTCACTAAGCTGCGCAGTGCAGGCTGCAACTAATTGCGTTATAGCTTTCCTAATAGACGAAAACTTTAAGGGAGCGTGGCTTGGCGCCGCGGCCGCCGCGCCGTAGGATTTAGGCGAAAAAATGTTTAAGTGATCAGGCGGAAAATTCCTCGATGCATGGTACAATTCAATAACGACATTTTTAATGTTGCAGGCAAAAAATACATCGTTTATCGTACATGAAATCATGAATACCGACTTCAGTCCAGCGGTTAATGCAGAGGTATTTTTTTAATTTGTCATAGCTGTCTCGATATCCGTGTAGCTGTCTAATTAGTAATTACCTACATCATACATAGATAGAGATAGTCTACTTTTAATCACACACACATTTAAAAAATACCTATAGATACTTTTGTGGAGGGGCGTAGACGACCTCTACCTACCAGTACATCTATTAATTAATAATTCCATGGATTTTGTCTTTTATAGGCGATGCAGCTATCGATACAAGCTCTGCATCAGAAGCCAATATTTTCTGCGCACGGACTCTACGAACTCAATTATGCTCTACTGCACCAGGTAAGCCTAGTTGGTCTACATGGTCGCAAGCGCGAATACTGAACGTGCAATGAGGACCTGGGTTCGATTCCCAAGTCGGCCACATCGTGAAAGTATGGAACTGAAGAATATTAGGCACAATTGCACAAGGTTTGATTGATAATGGACCCGTCAAGAAGAACGAGTTGACACAACATCATTTCGCATCCCATCCGTACGTGTTTGATAAGTATAGGATTTTGGCCCTCCATCAATGGTTTTAGATTCTTAAAGTAAATTGACAAACTAGGGTAGTTCTTATTAAACCCCGGGCCGTCAAAAGAATGCGTTCCTGACACCTGTCAGTGCGACAATTCTAGAAGCTAATAAAGATCAAATTCTCGAAACACGTATGTATTCGTTTTTATGAAACTGACAAGTGTCAAGAACGCATTCTCTCGACAGCCGGTCTGTAAGAGAGTGCATTCTGAAAGTTGGCAAAGTCGCGAATAGCTGTCAAATATTTAGCTGATTTTATTCGTATAACACAATATTGCACCCGGACTACCACTTGGAAACTTTCCAAATGATTTTTCTAACAACACCTAATTCAGTGTTATTATTGAAATTTATAATCAATATTTTAGTGCACACCAGAGGAATTAACTCTTCGTCATCATTTAATTTAGTAGTATAATCAGCCTATAATGTTCCACTGCTGGGACATAGACCTGCTCTCTGTGAGAGGGAGTGGGCCGTTATCCACCACGCGGGCCCAGTGCGGGTTGGTAAATGTCTTCGAACTTTTGGTTCTAGGACAAATGTCGGTTTCCCTTACGATGTTTTCCTTCACCGTTTTGAGAGCAGTGGTGATGAAATAAAGCGCCTGTCTGGGATCGAACCTACGACCTACAACTCGTAAGTCGCGGCCGTTACCACTGGACCACCGCTGCTCTCTTGCTTTAATTTAGTGATAATGACGAAATAATCAAAACAGCATATTTGGCAGCTATTTGCAACGTTGCCAACTTTCAGAATGCAGCCCATTAAGTAGGTACTTTTTGTTTCAGCTGGCGCGTTCAGTGTCTACTTACCTGATCATACTTCTGCAGTTTGTCACCGATGCGAAGCAGACTAGATCTATCGATTATTCAAGTGTTTAGATCTTCGATCAATAAAATTTATTGATTGAAGGTTTAGACTTTAGATCTTTCATATGTGTCGCTTTTCACGAGTTCGAATCTTCTGTAAGAAGATTACGAGACCCGCGCACACACACATGCAGTGGCAATCGATGGCATTGCCTTTCATTTTGACAGTTCAGCCATGTTTATTGTGTTAATTACGTTGCTGAGCGGACGAATATTTTAAACCTATGAAGCTATGGATTACGAATTTCCTTCAAAACCATTCAAAACATTTAGCTAAGCCAAATAAAGACCGGTCTTTATTTGGCTTAGCTAAATGTAGAGATGTGTTGATGCTTTGAGTGGTGTAACGAAATATTTCTTGTTTCAGTTGTCACACGCAGTGGCCACGTACCTTGTCTTACTTCTGCAGTTCGTCACCGACAGGACGGAGACTGATTTACTGACTACTACTTAATTTAAATGTTCAGTCAGAAATCAATGTCGATTACGCTTCACTTTTTTTTTTTTAAAGAGAAGTTGTAAATTTGAAGTACCTAATTCCAATGAGTAGGCAACACAAACTCGAGCTGAGTAACACGAACCCGGGGAAAGCGACACGGTAGCTCGCAAAAATTAAAATTTCAATTGTGAAAATGTTGTTTTTTACAATTTTTAGCCTTCCGCAATGTTTGTTATTTTTGTGGCTTTATATGTAGAGACGTATACACGGGTGCATAGAGTAAGTAATGTTCTATTATGTAAGCACGGGTGCCTATTATTTTTATCAGGAACACAGATAACCAAGAATTTTGTAATTACTTGAAAAAAATAAAAACACAGGTAATAAAAACCAGAAGGCAATGTTGGTATGCGATAAATAACAGCTAACCGGAAATTTTTCAACCTGTACTTATAGATAGACTCGACATCTTGTTATTTAATAGACACAACAATTTTATTGGTTATGGTCAGGCACAAATTGGTTATAAACAAATAATTTATACTTAAGTACATTGAATCGTAAAAGTGTTTTACAACAAAGTAAATCTAATTACATGCTCGTTCATTGACGGAACTATAAAAACGAGCCAATACAAGTTATATTATAGTTATCTCTAGTCTACAAATACAAGTTATTGAAGTTAATAGCGACACAGTTATGATAACTATTGTGGGCAACTTCTAAGTTACGTTATAATTATTGTTAGAATGGCATTTACAATCCTCAAAGGCATTTAAATTTGTTCCTGGAAGTCTCGTCTCTTGATACCTAATACTTAAATAATTACTTCTACGCAACAAGGTATATATTATTTCAAATTACTTCGCTGAACAATTAAATGTAAAACAACGCCTACTTGTGTACTCGCAGAGTTGTTCGCTTCAAGCCAATCTACATGACTAACTAATAATAAAGCTTTTGATTGTTTAAACGCGCTAATCTCTGAACGTAGGTACCAGTGGGATTTGAAAAATTATTTTTGTTACTTTAAAAATACCCAAATCGCTATAGGTTTGCCTATAATATATTTGAGGGTTTCCCTCGATTTCCATGGGATCCTCTCATCAGATTCCAACTTGATGACAATGGGACCACCTCGAGAGGACCCATACAAACAAAAAAAAAAAAAAAAAAATAGGTCCACAATTGACGGAGAAATCGGTGAACAGACATAAAAAAAAACATACCTACATAGTCGAACATATAACCTCTTCCTTTTTGGAAATCGGTTAAAAAAAAGTAAATAGGTTATACACGCTCCGCAAGTGGCACATAAAAAGTTAGCCAATTAGCCAAGTTTTCTTCGTCTCGTCTCTTTTTTGATCGCTTTTCAATTACGACATGCTGACCTACTTCCACGTGTCATCTAATAGCGTGGTATCGTGCCGTTTTTGAAGATATAATGTTGGTTACGGAATCCATCTGCGTCTATTTATTGTCAAGTTCATGAAATTTACCAAGGAAAATGGTTATTCTGTGTTTGTATTTTTCTGGTATTTTCGCTGTTAGTTCATTTAAAGATCAATAAATGTATGTCTTTGCAGTTGTAGGTGTTTTATTTAATTCCTATTCTTTAAACGCTAACCGCGTCACGCTGGCGCTTGTGACTTTACGCGCTTTCTTAGCGCGCCGATGTGTGTTTAAGGTAGGTACCTAATTAATTGTTAATGCAATTGACACCTACGTTAATATGCCGTGTTTTCCTGAAACAAAGAAAGACAGTCACTTATGTAGTGACAAAAATTGAAAAGAGTATGCGTAGATGGTTTGGTCGTGTTGTGGTGACTAAAAAGGGAGATGTGAGTGGAAACACCGGGAGGGGACGCTCTAGGAGGACATAATTTAGTGAACTTTTTGGTGATCTTCTTCAGAAAGGTCAGAGCAGTGGCGTGCATTGGTTTTCAGAATAGGTAAGCACTAGGCCGGGTCTAGTTTAGGCAAACGCGGTCACTAATCAGAAAAAAAGTGAGGTCATAAGTGTGGTTATTTGAGTAGGTTAATTTATCTTACGTTTTTTGCAATTTTCAGGTCAGTGTCAGGTTTTATCTTGATCAAAATTTGTTTCGCGACTATAACAGGTACAGTCACGTCTAAAAGTATGTACCTATACACTTGGCAATTTTCAATTGCGATTTTTTCGTGAAATAACGAATGCAACGTTGAAATACGACACTTAACATAAACGTATGGGTTCGAAAATACTATTTTCGTAATAACATAAAATTTCATTTTAAAATAAAGGAGAAAATCGCCTTTGAATAAAGCCAAGTGTATATGTTACCGGCCAAACCCGATTTCAGGACAAACTAGTTTAGCCTAGGCTAAACTAGTTCCGTCGACATAGGATGCAAGGGCGAGCGAAGGGCATCCCGAGGTTCGGTTTGGTTAGGTTACTTTAAACCCTTTACACAGAAATAGGGGCCCCGCGAAGCGGGGCTCCGTCGACATAAGATCCAAGGGCGAGCGAAGGGCACCCCCTATCGCGTATAGGAAGAACTAGTTTAGCCTAGGCTAAACTAGTTTGTCCTGAAATCGGGTTTGGCCGGTAACATATACATACTTTTAGACGTGACTGTACGTATTTATAGAATTGTAATCATTACAATCATTAATACATCTTTCTAAGTTAGATTTGTACCATAAGAATGAACGAATACCTAGTTCGGTAGCCGAGTAGGCCGTCTGGCGATTACCTGCTACCGCGCGTGTTTGTATGAAGATTTTGTTTTTTGTTAGGTATGATAATTTAGTGAGTTTCTTAATTGTGGGGCACCCACTAAAATGTAATTGATAGGCTTATGTTGATATATCAAGGTAGGCACTGCTTATATGCCTATATGCAATGCACGCCACTGGGTCAGAGGTGCGTAGTACTCGCAACCGGCGTGCGTGTATGACCAGATAAGAACGTAATCGAGGCAAAAGAAGTAGGTATGCATGCAAGGATCATAACAGGTGGCGTTCTGTAGTTTCTGCCTATGTACTTATTCCTTTATAAAGAAATCAGTTGTTTTTTGAATATACGGACAATTTAAGTTGGTACATAGAGTTCTCGCCACCACTGATGTCCTGCGTCAAAGTCTTCATTATCTTTGGAATATGAACCAAAATGCCTTGATCCGTTGGACTTCAGTGGTGGTGTGGACTCTAGTCAATTTGTTTGACTTTACTTACAGCTGTATTTCAATGATTTACCCAGTCTATTTCGAAAATAAACTGTTTTTACTATCAAAACATTAATGAGTAGGTACTTTGTCAGGCCTCACTCTAAAGAGCAGCGGTGGCCCAGTGCTAACGGCCCCGACTTAAAAGTTAATACGTTACTGCTCTCAAAACGGTTAAGGACAACATCATTAGGAAACCGGCATGTCCTAGAACCAAAAAATCCGCGATAAGGCCGCCCATTGTATGTTTTATATTAATAATCGTTTTTTTTTCTGGTGTAAATAAATAATCTAAGAAATGTGACATCTATCAACCCGCTCTGGGTCCGTGTGATAGATTACAGCAGCCCATTCCCTCTTACCGAGAGGAGACCTGAGTCCCAGCAGTGGGAACATTATAGGCAGATTCTGCAGGCTTCACTCCATATTGCTGTATGGTAGATATCCATAGTTTACCTGAAGCATAGCATGAAAGCCTTCCAACTATACTAAACAGTTAACAAGTTGTAGACACTTCGATCATAATTTGAAGAGGCACGCGACGACGCGCGACGGCAAGTTAAATCATGGTGGTTATGTGGGCCGCCCGGTTTTTGTCGCCATATGCATTTTAGTAAAAGTCAAAACTGCAATGATCTTGATACTGCTTCGATAGCTTAAACTGCGTGATCAGCAATAGTCGATGTTACCTACTTGATTAGACTATTGATGATTTTATAAACAGGGCTGCTGACTGTGGTTGACCTAGTATGAGTGTACCTAGTCTTACTCCTGAAATTATAAAGATGAACTGGGCTAAAGTAGTGGTGGCCCAGTGGCAAAGACCACGACTTAATTAAGTACGAGTTGTAGGTCGGTTCGGACCCAGGCAGGCGCTTTACTTTGTGCAAATTATTTCATCACCACTGCTCTTAAAACGGTATAGGAACACATCAATTCGAAGACATGTGACATCTACCAACCCGCACTGGGCCCGCGTGGTTGATACGGCCCACTCCCTCTAACCGAGAGGCCTATTTCCAAGCACTGAGTTTCATTTGATGACCATTTAAATATTTATAAAAATTGGAAGTTACAGATTAAATAAAAGTTGGAAGCAGGCGGGGCCTATACCATTATTATAGTTTCAAACTCAAATGGGTCCCGCCTGCTTCCAACTTTTATTCAACTAAAAATAGGCTTGTTTTTAGCTTTTCAATTATTTATACAAACTTTTCTTTGTTTAATGATAAGAACTACGGGACGCTTCGAGTCCTTTGACTCGGGCACAAAAACCATGTACGTTTGCCTGGCTAGGCCCCCCGGAATTTGCGATTTAGGTATACACCAATGCAATGTACTCGCCTCTAGGAGTATATGTACCGCTTTCTTTTTCAATGTACCTCTGTACTTTTGAAGAAATATGCAAAAAAAGGGGGCCGTGCCAGCCAAACGTTTTCAGCACGGCCCTCGTGTAACTTGAAAAATATATAGCGTATTAAAAAGTTTCATAAACTCAAGGAATGTACTTTACTAACACGTTCTATGTACCGTAACAGATATTGTGAATTCGTAATAACAAATAATATATAGACGTGGATAGGGGGCCGTGCTGAAAAAAAAAGAAATGAGAAAATATCTGAAAAAGACAAAACAACTTTAGCCAAAAACTATATAAAAGTAATTCATGTTTGGCAAGTAACATATGTACCGCATTGGTTTCTCATACAACTTGCTAAATTCAAAAAATAAACCAATTTTAGTTTATTCAGCACGGCCCTCTATAGTTGCCTATATCTTTTTAAATATGACATGTGTGTTTACAAAATTCGACTTCCTGAATTATGTATAGGAGTACATTCGTTCCAAATAAATTGCGATTATGGTGTATTAGTATTTTAAAAGATAAATTGGATCAAAAATATCCTAACATGCAACTGATGGGGTGACCATGGTTCCATAAATTAGGTTGATTTATTCTATACCTTTAATGAAATTATGTAACTACATTGAAATAAACATTCTTTTTTTACAATTTGTTTTTTTTTTTTCTTTAAAATTAATATTAGCGATGACATCTTTTAAGGGAATTAAATCAGTTAAAACTTGTTGTGTGCGGTCGCTATTAATTCACTAGGTAAGGTTCAATCAATGTGATTTGTTGGAAACGTATCTGTAATTTTTTAAGCCTTTTAAGCTCTGTAGTCAAAGTGAAAGCATTTATTTCAAATAGGCACATAAAAGGCACTTTTGAACGTCAAAAATTACCTTAAAATAGAATTGATTCTAGTCGCCCCTTCCAAAAGGTAGTTTTCGTGTGGAGAAGAATGGGCAAGAAACTCCACCGTTACTCTTTTAAAATGTTTTAGGTACCTACAATATTTTGCATGGGTACATTAATTATACAGGATGAAATTGAACATATGCGACAAATCGAAATGGGAGATTGTACTCGTCATTATGAACAACTTTTACTATGGGACCAAACCTGAAATCGCGAAAAAAAAATCAGCTGTTCCCTACATTTTGGCGAGTTATGCGAACGTAAATGTAGGGAACAGCTGATTTTTTTTTCGCGATTTCAGGTTTGGTCCCATAGTAAAAGTTGTTCATAATGATGAGTATAATCTCCCATTTCGATTTGTCGCATGTGTTCAATTTCACCCTGTATAAGGTGTAAAGAAATTAACCTTAAAAACTTTAAGAGGTGCTTTAGACCATCGAACTGAACAACTTTCACTATGGGACCAACTCCGAAATCACGAAAAAAAAATCAGCTGTTTCATACAAAAGTTCAATACCTACTCGGCCAAAATGTATGAAACAGCTCATGTTTTTTTCGTGATTTCAGAGTTGGTCCCATAGTGAAAGTTGTTCAGTTCGATGGTCTAAAGCACCTCTTAAAGTTTTTAAGGTTAATTTTTTTACATCTATATAATAATATGTGAGGACGATGCACCTAAAATAAAATTACTATAATCGGTAAAAGAATTGTAGTGTTTGTGACACATAGTTTTTCTGCGATTATTCCATAGGTAAACGTAACTAATCTGTGAAATGTACCGAAACTGTAATTTTATTGTAATGTACCGTACATCAATCCGTGTGATTTATTGGAATAGTACATTATGATACATGTGTGCTATGTTGATCATTAAACTCGAGGCGGTATTATTCGCGCGAGCCGTAGGCGAGCGCGATAAGGTAGCCGAGAGTTTAATTATCAATGCACACGCGTATCATACGACGTTTTTCAACACACTTGTGAGGAAAAAAACAGACTTGTATTGTTAAATATTAACTTGTATGGATAATGGCGGGCTTGGTTTGTCATTCCGTGCGCGCGCAGGTTTACCCATAGAGTAAGTAATGGCGCGAGTTTATTTATTTAAAGGCACATACAAAACGTATGTCAAATTGTAGTTTAGTTAGTATGGAATTAGAAAGTACTATTGGCATACAGAAATATACATTAATTCAGTGAGAATCCGCAATAATAGAACGCCAGTGGTCTTTTCCGTTTGGTTACGGGAGGGACGACGGAAAATTATAAGGTGCATCCAGACAGAGCGAGTCATGCGCCGCAAGTGCTTTTTTTTGTATGTTAGATGCCTCAGCCTGAGGCAACCATACATATAAAAAAATCATTTGCGGCACATGCCTCGCTATGTGTGGATGCACCCTTAGGTGAATGCGCAGTGGTAGACCGCGAATTTTTTTTTTTTAAGTTTTTTACAATTCGCAGGTCAGTATCAGGTTGTATCTTGATCAAAATGTATATTTATATAATAGATAGGTATGTATTTAAAGAATTATAGTCATTAGAATCATTAATATAGGTATATATTTAAGTTAGATTTGTTCCCTAAGAACTTTTCCATAAGAGATTTGTTCTTATGGAACAAATCTAACTTAGAAAGATGTATTTAATGATTCTAATGATTATAATTCTGTAAATACGTATCTGTTATAGTCGCGAATCATATTTTGATCAAGATACAACCTGACACTGACCTGAAAATTGCAAAAAACGTTAGAAAAATTTAATTTCGTGGGCTACAACTGCGCATTCATCTTAAGGTAAATAAATTTTAGTTTATCTTGGGACCAAGGACAATTCAGACTATTAAAAAAAAAAGTAAAATATGGCTCGCGGATTCTTTTTGGCATGAAGTCTCTTTGAAGAGATTAAAAAAAAACGCACTTCTCCGACCTCCGACTAGTAAATTAAATAGTTATCTGTGGAAATAAAGCACAAGTACCGTAACGTAAAGAAAAAGCACGCGTTTGTAATACACTGCATTATGGATCTAAAAGCTGTGCATTAAGAGCCATTTTACGAGCAAGTGTGTTGAAAATATATTTGTGATTTTTTTTAAGCCTTTTGAGCTATTTAGTCTTAACGACACTTGTTGTTTTGTTCGATTTGCGACCTACTACTTACTACTATTATAATTATCGTTAATAGTTAATACAGATTACGATATTTTTGATTTTTTTATTTTATTAAAGATTTACTCAGAAGTTTTTTTATCCATTCTCACGTGGAATCATGGTCACCCCATCAGTTGCATGTTAGGATATTTTTGATCCAATTTATCTTTTAAAATACTAATACACCATAATCGCAATTTATTTGGAACGAATGTACTCCTATACATAATTCAGGAAGTCGAATTTTGTAAACAAACATGTCATATTTAAAAAGATATAGGCAACTATAGAGGGCCGTGCTGAATAAACTAAAATTGGTTTATTTTTTTAATTCAGCAAGTTGTATGAGAAACCAATGCGGTACATATGTTACTTGCCAAACATGAATTACTTTTATATAGTTTTTGGCTAAGGTTGTTTTGTCTTTTTTAGATATTTTCTCATTTCTTTTTTTTTCAGCACGGCCCCCTATCCACGTCTATATATTATTTGTTATTACGAATTCACAATATCTGTTACGGTACATAGAACGTGTTAATAAAGTACATTCCTTGAGTTTATGAAACTTTTTAATACGCTATATATTTTTCAAGTTACACGAGGGCCGTGCTGAAAACGTTTGGCTGGCACGGCCCCCTTTTTTTGCATATTTCTTCAAAAGTACAGAGGTACATTGAAAAAGAAAGCGGTACATATACTCCTAGAGGCGAGTACATTGCATTGGTGTATACCTAAATCGCAAATTCCGGGGGGCCTAGCCAGGCAAACGTACATCAAAAACCGACAACGATTGGAAGTCTCCCGAGGCGAATCGAGGTTGGACGAAGCCAGCTGAAGTGCCCTTCTGCAGTGCACCATCGCATTAAGCGAATACGAGAGTGCAGAATCTGCACTCTCGTATTCGCTTAATGCGATGGTGTAGCTACAAGTGCAGTTAGATTCTTTATTCTATCCGGTTTTACATCATAAACAATTAAAGCATTAGGGCACCTATAGCTCCTTCCAGCTTTTACAATGTTTTCAAATTACAGTAGGTATGGGAGGACAGCGTAGGCCTGTCAACAAGTAGGTATCTACCAGGTACTTGATAAAATAAAAAATGGTCTACAGGTCTAAAGTCTACAAGGCCTACAAAGTCCTCACATTTACAAAATAAGAATCTAACAAAAGGATGAATAATGTAAAAATCTACTAAAACCAAGTGATATGATTGTCATTACAACCACTAATAAAGAGGTGAAAAATTAAAATTGTCTGTATACAGGGTGTTACAGAAAGGGTATATCAATACAAACGGGTTGAAGAGTGTATCTGAACCTCTGTACAAAATTTCAGCTCAAATGCAGTAACTTTGAAAATGCTTAATATTTTTATTAACCGACTTTAAAAAAGGAGGTTCTGTATTCGACCCGTATGTATGTATGTATGTTTGTATGTCCGCGATTATCTCAAAAACTACTGAACCGATTTTGATAATTCTTTCATTAGTGTGATCTACATACTTTCAGGAAGGTTTTAGTATATAATACATTAGGTAATTATTCTTATGTACGAAGTTATATGCATAAATGTACTGCATCTCCGGCATTTCTATGCGAATTTTGATGATTCTTCGAGGTGTGTCTTCAATTCTTCAATGCACTAGTGTTAATTGAATTTATGTGGGGTAGGTACAACTAAAAAGTGAAAAATAAAAACTTTTTTACAAAAAAAAACAACCGACTTCAAAAAAAAAAACACTACATAGTAAAAAATAACTTTAATTTCGGAAGTCGGTGTCAAAAAACGAAAATGCGGAACCAAAGACACCGACTTCCGAAATTAAAGTTATTTTTTACTATGTAGTGTTTTTTTTTTGAAGTCGGTTGTTTTTTTTTTTTATTTCGATAGTTTATTAAATTGAAATCATAACAAACGTGTCACCGCACTACGAGGGTCATTATCCATTATCTGTAGTGTGTCTGTGCGCCTAGTACACGCACATCACGCCGCCGCGCGCCAGTGCAGCGCCGTGATGTCGAAATAAAAAAATATTAAGCATTTTCAAAGTTAATGCTTTTGAGCTGAAATTTTGTACAGAGATTCTAGACCAGATACACTCTTCAACCCGTTTGTATTGATATACCCTTTCCGTAACACCCTGTATAATGTCAAATAATAAAAAGATTATGTCAAAGAAGCATGTAAAAGAAATAAAAAATAAACATCGTAATTTTTTGAGAGCAGTTAATAGACATTTGCGTAGTTATGCCGTTAATGAGGTGCCAGGGAAGCCGCATGTGCAGAAGGAATTATTGCCAAACTACCTTGTCTTCAACGTAGTCTTTAATCTTATAATAGGTAGGGTTTTTTGATAAGGACTCGTTTGATGAGGGTTTTGAACTTTCCATCGCCAAGTTCTGTAACCGGCTTTGGCAACTTGTTATAGCCGACAGTAAATTAATTACCTAGTTGTCGCTTCCTCGTGTTCCGAAGGTTGTATGCTTCTTTCATATATGTATGGTTGTATGCTAACCACACCATGAACTATGCGACCCTTTTTTTTATGGATGCGAAATCATCGAATGACTTCTCCCGCTCTGGGTGAAGCGGAAGGGAGTGTCAGACTCTTACTGACTAAAACCCATCCGTGTTCCTTCCTTAGCCCTTTATGTTCCGGGGCAGCGGTAACCCTTTCGGACAATCCCGCACCCCCGGCAGGTTTCGGCCCTGGCAGGCCCCTTCCTTTATGCTGACATCTCTTTGAGGCGCGCGTGGAACACGTACGCGCCGTCCGGCACGGGCCTGGTCCTGATCCGACGGTGAGCTACCCATTACTCTCCGTCCGCAGGCCCGCGCCTATGGTGGCCGGAAGTCGTCACGCGGCTCACGGTATTTTTGAGCAAGAGTAGTGAAAAACATCAGTAAGCCGGCTCTGTGAGCGAAGGGCATTGTCCATTTTTCCAAAATTCGCTCTTGTCTTTTATGTTCTAGACTTTGTAAATTTGATGTGCAAGAGTGAGACAGAAAACTTTTCTATTGTTATCAGCTCCGATGTGTGTTCTTAGCAAAGGAACGCATGTCTTATTTAGTTAAGACAATTTAAAAAGCTAATGAACGTAGGCTTCTTATGTAGGTATCATAATTGAAATAGGCGTTGCAGCTAACTATGTTTTCTTGGTTTGTATGTAGGTAAATAGAAAACCATAATCTTCGAAAAAAAAAAAATCGTAATGATTTATTTTAAAATAACGATTTTCTGCCTGACCGTACAAATCACTGTAATCGAGAGAGAAATAGCAAGTTTAGTGTTATTATTCGGGTTGAGTTGACACGGGCCGAGTTGTCATTGAGCCTGAGATACACATTTTGGTATAAATCGTTGAACACTTTCTTAACACTCACACGCGAGTTGGCGCGCGCGCACACCATCTTCCTATACCTCCTTTGATCTACACGTACTTTTGTTACAAGTGACAAAATGTTTTCGTGGTTATTGCTGCTGGCTATAGTGTGGTGGACGGTGACGTTTCGGTATAGAAGGAGGCACATGAATAAGCTGGCTTCGGCTTTACCAGCACCTAAGGATGAGCTGCCTTTGATTGGTTTGGCGCACAGGGCTGTCGGTGATACTGAAGGTAAGTTTCGCTTAAATATGGATGTGACATGATCACGGAAGGGTTCATCTTGTCAGCTGATTTACCACTATGTGTATTAATTATAATCTATATATATATATAATCGTTCATATTACTTAAATAATGATTGTTTTTTAAACGTTTTCTGGAAAACATGGGTATACAGCGCAAACTGTAACCACAGATTCAACACACGATTCTAGATCCCCTAGCGTAGAAAATTTTCGTCGGTTATCAAAAAAAAAATCTGCTGTTTCATAGAAAAGTGCTATACCTACCTACGCGGTCAAATATTTTTTTTAATAACCAACGAAAAATTATTAGATCATGTTTATTCAGAATCATGTAGGTACCTACTGAATTCATGGTAATAGGTTGTGTGTCAATGTCCCTGCCACCCTGTTTATTATTAAAATGATAATGATAGTTATTTAAATCCGAGCTGCCAATGAGAAATTCCGAATGAAAAAACCCAATAACACTTTGCCCGACCTGGCTATCGATATCGAACTCAGGACCACGCTCAGCATTCGCGCTTGCGACCACGACACCAACGGGGCAGTCAGAGTAGTTTAGGTTACGAAGCACGACAAGAAAAAATGAAGAGCTTTAATTCTTTGCTCTTGTATGATTCAGATCAGATTTTTTTTATCATAAATAAGTACAAATACTACTCTGTCAAAAAAGTACAGGGAAAAGATCAATAATACACAAAATGTTAGTTATTCATCTAAAGGAGACTGATAAAAAGTGGTATATGAACCAATAGGGATACTGTTGTGGTATTTCTGTGAGGATACCTCAACGCTTTTTCCGGAATTGAGTTTAGTTCTCGCCGCGAATTCTCCTTTATGTCTTCTACCGAATTAAAACGGGTGCCACGAAGTGGTAATTTGAGTTTAGGAAAATGAAAGAAGTCGGCTGGAGCCATATTTAGTGAATAAGATGGTTACTCGATGGTATTTGTTGTGTTTTTTTTTGTCAAAAATTCGTTCACAATAATGGCCTTATGTGAAGACGCATTATCATGGTGCAAAATCCAATAATTTTCTTTCAACAAATTTGGCCTTTTTCTTCGGATTTGCTCTCTTAAACGCCGCATAACGCTCAAATAATATAATTTATTTACCGTTTGACCTTCCGGTAAGAATTCAGAGTGCAAAATACCGCGATAGTCAAAGAAAACAGTCAACATGACTTTGACTTTTGATCGACTTAGGCGCCACTCCGAAGCTTCTTGACTAGTTTGCATGTCAAATTCATAATCCCACGTCTCGTCACCAGTAACAATGCGTTTCATAAATGTTGACTCGGAATTGACTCGTTCTAGCATGTCTTCAGCGACTCATAAGCGATTGAGTTTTTGAAGAAAATTCAGGTCTTTTAGGACTAGCCGAGTGGCAACATGTCTCATACCCAAGTGGTTATTTAAAATGATACGGATCGACTCGTGAGACACAGAAAGTTCAGCGGCTATCTCTCTCAAACTTGAATGAGGATTTTCAGTCGCTATTTCCTTAACTTTTGTGAAGACGTTGATGGCCTACTAGGGCGAGGCAAATCTTCGCTCATATCTCGACCGCTTTTGAACGCTTTGTATCTACCATTAGCACGTGTTTTTGATAAAGTCGAATCACCGTAAGCCTTCTGTAACATTTTCAGTGACTTCAAATCGAACACGAAATTCCATTGGCGATGCACTTTCTTCGAGGTTTTTGTCCGTTATGAAATTCGCAATACACACTGGATAACTAAAAACAGTACTGTATTTAGTACTGTATTTACTAAATGACAGATGCAACTCAGACTCCGCGCCAAAATGGAAAACAGTTGTGCCAATCTAACAAAAATAAAATTAATTTGGAACCATAAGCAAATCATCCATTCCCCATACTTTTTTGACTGAATGACAAGTCTAGTGATTGATAGTAAGTAATAACTATTTTGGTCAGCCAACAGCCATGGGAGACTTGCTGATTGTGCTGACCATCCATCATTTTTGGGTGACCACTGACAATTTGCGCTATGCTGGCTGTGGGCATGGACTAATAATACAAACGCTGTGGGTCCCCCATAGTACAGCAACGTGCTGACTGGAAGACTTCTTGTCTCGACGCTCAGCTGCCAACTACCTTTTCATTTATTTATGTTTCTGTGATAATAAAACAACTTTTCATACGTTTTTTTAACCGACTTCAAAAAAAGGAGGAGGTTCTCAATCCGGCTGAATTTTTATTTTATGTTTGTTACCTCAAAACTCCGTTGTTTATAAGCCGATTTGCAATATTTTTTATTTTGAAGATTGGTCCCATAGAAATTTAATCAATATCGGTTCAGTAGTTTGGTTCATAAACCAAAATTACTGGTGAAAAAGTAATTAAAAAAACCCGACTGCGGTAAAAAACTTAAGTTAAAAAAAACTGAAAAGCTAAAAACAAGGTCCATGGCTTGTACCCACGAACTCCAAATCTATTGTTCTCCAAAAATTTTCTTTCCATACATTGATTCCCAAGGGCTCCATAATTTTATTGGTTAAAATAATAAAATATTAAAACTGTTCCCAGCGGCTCCAAAACAAATCGCGTAAGGTCAACAAAACACAAATTGCTAAAATTAATGTTATAATTTCGTGGTAAATAGTTTCAGTACAAATCAATATATTATGCTAAGGAATTTTTCCCTGAACGTCGCTTCTCATAATGTCGCTCCTCAACAGACGTCTTGCTTGCATTCCCATTACATCGCTCTTCACCTTACTGTAAGTCCCACAACGTCGCGCCTATTTATGGTAGTCATGGGTAGTCTCTTTTCAAACTTTATTTTAAGATTGCTTAAAATTGTTGAATTTCATTTTTTTTTTATTCTAAAAAGAATAATAAAAAGGTTGGAACGGAAATAGGTATTAGTTTGAATTTCTCTCGGATGTGGATCGAAGATGACCACTTAATTTTACTTTTTATTATCAGTAATTTTATTTGAAAAGCACTAGGGTAGCATAAGTATGCAAGAGATTGCTGCTAAAATAAAACTCATGAAGAACATGCGGCTTATGCATGGGGTACGCATTACGTATTATACAACCTCCTACTAACTTCTGTTACCCTAGTACTTTTCAAATAAAACTAAACTAAATAAGGCTATTTTGATTATACAAAAATATGAAGTATGAAATAAATTGCATTATTTATTTGTGAATGATTTAAATGTGTCTATATAATTTATTGCAGTTTTTTTTTCTCTAAGACCAGAAAATAAACTGAAAATTCTGCTCTGTACTGTACCAATTCTAACCATAAACACAGTAGACAGGTACGAACAGTACGGAAACTACGTACAAACGGTCGCAACGGCACACTCACACAGACGCGCGCATCTACGGTACTCCTAAGCGATGGTCGGGGTACTCTCAGTCACGGGTGCCGTGTTGGAACGAATAATCGTGTATTTAATTTATTCTTTGCGCCACGGATCGTCCATCTTTTTATTAATAAAAACTGTTTGATCTCGACTTCTTCAAAACCGGAGCTTTCCTTTTTTAAACTCCCTGCTGATCTTGAAAGGTAAGAATGATTTATTGTTATAATCGATATCGAATAATGGCTCGTGCGATCATGCACCGACGTGAATTTATTTGTAAATCAAAGATGGCGGCTGCTAACATTTTTTTCGTCATGGGTGTCTTAGGTAGTTAAAGAGGTTGCCAAAATCGTTAGTGAGGTCAAAATCTAAATCCAAGATGGCGGCTGTGAAATTTTTCTATTTATTTGTCATGGTTGTCGTTTTCATAGTTTTCGAGGGTGCTAAAGCCGATAGTGAGGTCAAAATCTAAATCCAAGATGGCGGCTGTGAAATTTTTCCATTTATTTGTCATGGTTGTCGTTTTCATAGTTTTCGAGGGTGCTAAAGCCTATAGTGAGGTAAAAATCTAAATTCAAGATGGCGGCTGTGAATTTTTTCCATTTATTTGTCATGGGTGTCGTTTTCATAGTTTTCGAGGGTGCTAAAGCCGATAGTGACGTCAAAATGCGCGTCGCTCGACCGATGCCTAGTTTAACCCTGCACCTTACCGTTTCAATTCGAGAATGGGTGTAATAATAATTAAAGAAAACAATATTTAAAAAAATATACCTATCTCTATTATTCGTAATTATAAATTATTTACTGAAAAATACTTTCGCCTGCTACATGTAAATTTTACAGTGTTCTCTTTTAAAACAAGAACGAAAAATTTCATCCAATACGCTCGACGCATTTTCAAAAAGTTGGACGGTCCGTGGTCTCTGTTTTATTAGTACAACTTTTATTGCGTTTTATTTGGTCTATAAAAAAATTATTAAAAAAGTCCGCAATGGTCTGCGGATCATCACCACATTGTTTACCATCTACTTATATTTATTTGATTGATTTCGCTTTTTGGCACATTACAAATTGTTTTACTAATAACGTTCCAAGTAGCCCTACATTTGTTTTGAGCTGTATGGATAAAGTAATTATTCTGAGACTTTTTTGTCAGTTTTATAACACGTTGTAATCTACTCGCAAAAATTTTAAAATTGTTTTTTTTTTATGATATTTCGATTCTTACGATACTTCCATAATAATTGCTGTTTACGCATGCAGCATTTTTTTATTCCTGTTGTCTTCCACTTTGTTTTTGTTTAATACATTTATGAAGTCGCCACATAATATTATTTTCTTTTTACTGTAGCACTACTTCCCAAGTAGTCGGTTTAAAGTATCGAAAAATGTGATTTAACATAATTACGAAGAATAAAGATATTTTTTTAAAATATTGTTTTCTTTAATTACTATTACACCCATTCTCGAGTAGAAACGGTAAGGTGCAGGGTTAAACTAGGCATCGGTCGAGCGACGCGCATTTTGACTTCACTATCGGCTTTAGCACCCTCGAAAACTGAAAAAGATATTCACGACGAAAATTTTGAATTTTTTCGCAGCCGCCATCTTGGATTTACGTTTTGACCAGAAGGAGGGAAAGATAATCAGTCAACTTCTAACCGCACACCACGTTAAAAACTTCGTTACAATAAAACACATCAATTTTACAGACATTAAGAGTGACAACCCTAACGCTCCAATGAGTCGTAGGTATTTATTTCAACAAATAGGCCTAGTTTCCATACTGTTCATATTTATACTGTGCCATAAATGCGACGCGGCGTGCCGGGAACAATTGTGAAGCGAGGAGCGACGTACGTGGAATCGAAGTAAAACGGAAAGCGACATTATGGAAAGTGACGTTCAGGGAAAAATTCATGCTAAGTATGTATATACCTATGGTAAAATTGAAAACAATAATCTCACAATGCACTTTCTGTCATCAATAATTTACTTTATGACACACAATATGAAGTTAAAGAATTAAAAATTACAGTCTTCTCATTTAAATTGACCTTAATCTATTTTTCAACACACTGGCTCGTACAGTGGCTCATAATGAACCGCTTTTAGGTCCATAATGCAGTGTATTAAAAACGCGTGTTTTTTACTTTATGTTATTAACAGAGAAAAATAAATATTAAAAAATGTTGGGTACTTTTTAACCGACTTCAAAAAAAGGAGGAGGTTATCAATTCGACTGTATTTTTTTTTTTTTTTATGTTTGTTACCTCATAACTTGCGACTGGGTGAACCGATTTTCATGATTCTTTTTTTATTTGAAAGCTGGTGCTTCCCGTGTGATCCCATTGTCACCATTTCAATATTTGATAATGGGATCTTAGAGAAATCGAGAGCAACCCTCAAATTTTATAGGCTCACTTATTGTTTTTCGCATGTTTTATGAAGTATATTGTGTATTTGCGTATGGTTGTCACCATCTCAGGTAGCTGGGCTGATGATGGAAGGTACAACTCCTTAACAGTAAGAAGTTACTCGAACAGGAAAGGACTGTTTTAGTAAATTGTTTTGATGTTTGATAGGGCATTTGCCACATTTGGTCTCATGATCATCAAGTCATGATCTGATGCTGCAGTCAGGATAGTCTGCAGAGTACCTAACTCCTCGACAACTAACAGCAGATATATCGTGTTTAGGCTCATTGAAAAGGGCTCGATGTGTGAATAAACGTACTGTTAATGAGGAACACCGAAGTACATAAAGACCTGATGCTGAAGCCAGGAGCATCAGAAAAAGTACCAACCTTGAAATTACAGCACCGTAGTCGCGTTTGGGCTCATTTTAAACAGGACAAAATTTTAAGTTCAATGTAATGTTGACATAAGTCTGGCCTGATGCTGCAGCCAGGATTATCAGCATCTAGTCTGAAAGCATCAGGTCAAGATTTGATGATGGGATCCTGGAGAAATCGAAGGAACTCTTCAAATATTATAGGCACACCTATAGCGATTTGGGTATTTTTTATAGTAACTCGTGCATTTGCTCTCGGAAAGCACTATGTGGTGAAGTGGAACTGATGATGAAGACCACAGATGGCCATCGGAAGTACTCAATAATATCTAAGTATTTCACGGGTTGCGATTCGATTACTTTAATATGGTTGCTAAGCAATTTATGCTCGTCACAATGTGAATGGTGATATGGAGCTGATGGTGGACCTGGAGAACTCCTCAACAATTAACTTCCCTGCATCGGGAAAAGCAATATTTTGTTTGTAAAAGGCGATAATCACTAGGCTATTATAACTTAGATAAATTATAAGCAGACCCACTAAAAAGCGTGAAATAAAAACTTTTTAAGAAAAAAAAAACCGAGTTCCAAAAAAACACTACAAAGTGAAAAATAACTTTATTTCGGAAGTCGGTGGCAAGAAACTAAAATACAGATCCAAAGACACCGACTTCCGAAATAAAGTTATTCTTCACTTTGTAGTGTTTTTTTGGAAGTCGGTTTTTTTTTTCTTAAAAAGTTTTTAAAACTATTCGTAACTTTAATCGATCTCTTTCTGTGACTGCTAATCTATGGTTATCAATATATAGTGATAACTATACAGTATTATTTTGGTGCGAAAATGTTCCTTACTTGTCTCACTTTTTCAAAATCTGTCAAATGCCGAATCTATTAATTATATCATCTGTCAGTTACTACTGACAAAAGAAAGATTCAAAAGAAAACCCATATAGATTATATATTTATATTATAGATGATTATAGATTTGAAAGATTCTACGTTTGACATCATAATAGAATCTTTCAAATGTTGACTTAACGGATAATTTGTTTGTTGAATCATAAATTAATTTTATTGTAAATATACAATTTTTTTTGCAGTTTGTTCTCTAAAATGTTTGGAGCCAATGGGAATGATTTTATTTAATAATAATAAATTTGGGTTTATTTTTGGAGCCGTTGGGAATAAAATTTTGGAGCCGTTGGGAATAAGCCGGTCCATTATAAAATAAATAAAAGTAGCAAGGTAAGTAGTAAGCAGGCGGGACCCATACCATTTTTATTACATTTTCCAATTCAAATGGGCCCCGCCTGCTTCCAACTTTTATTTAATTTCAGTCAGTATAAAAAGACAGTAAATTAAATACCTAATATACAGGTAAAGTACCTATATGTAGGAGGAAATATTGCCCTCACGTTAATTGCATTTATGACACTTGTTACACACTAAACTCTTAAATATAATAATAGTTGTCGCTTCCTCGTGTTCCGAAGGTTGTATGTTAACCACGCCGTGAACTTTGCGACCCTGCTGTTTACTAGAGTAGAATTAGTGCGGGCCGCGATGGCAGGCCGGAGGAAACTGTACATATAAATCGTTGCGCATTTTCTTAAGACTGACACGCGACTAGACACGCGCGCACACCATGTTCCTATACCTCCTTTGATCTACACGTAATTTTGTTCCAAGTGTCCTATTGCAAGTGACAAAATGTTTGCTTGGTTAGTGCTGCTGGCTATAGTGTTGTGGACGGTGACGTTTCGGTATAGAAGGAGGCACATGAATAAGCTGGCCTCGGCTTTACCAGCACCCAAGGTTGAGCTGCCTTTGATTGGGGTGGCGCACAAATTTGTCGGTAATACTGAAGGTAAGTTTCGCTTAAATATGGATCTGACATGATGACGGAAGGGTTCATCTTGTCAGCTGATTTACCGCTATCTGCACTAATTATAATCTTTCATAACCACTCATATGTCCCTCTCCCCGCGAATTCCCTGCGTGAATTGTCCCAGATATTTCCAGAACATTTTTTTCGACCACTTAAACTCTGCTTGTAAACCAAATTAAAAAAAAAATCTGTTGTTTCATAGAAAAGTGCAATACCTACGCGTTCAAAATGTATGGAACAGCTAATATTCTTATTAATAACCAACGAAAAATTATTAGATCATGTACTTACCTACTGCATTCATGGTAATAGGTTGTGCGTCAATGTCCCTGCCACCCTGTTTATTATTTAAATGATAATGATAAATGATAGTTATTTAACTCCGGGCTGCCAATGAGAAATTCCGAATGAAAAAACCCAATAACTCTTTCCCCGACCTGTGTATCGATATCGAACTCAGGACCAAGCTCAGCATTCGCGCTTGAGACCACGAGACCAATGGGGCAGTCAATTCTTTGCTTTCTTTGCAATTTTGCTTTGCAAAATTACAAGTATATTTTATTCGAACCTTATTACGAATACTATTACCAAAAAGTTTAAAAAAAAGGAACGGCCCTAGGGTACTCCCTTGAGGTACTCTAATTTTTATTAGTGACTACTGGTAGTTAAAAGTCAGCATAGTAATAAGTAGTTTACTGTAAATAAAGTTCAATGTACTTTTTTATAGTTTGTATTTTGTGAGTTTTTATTTATTTATGTACACACGATAAACATGTAGGTACATTGAGGTAGAACATAATTATAATCTGAGTACAATGCCAAATTAGTTTTTACTAAGTATTTTGATTCAATATTGTTTTGCAGAGTCCTGCATGTAGGGCACAATCAACCAATCTGCAATCTGTATTTAAATGGTGTACATAATAAAGAGTATTCTATTCTGTTCTGCCTTGCTTTCTCTCAGCTTTTTGTCGCGTTTGGCTATTTTTGTATTAATAACCCTGATTATTTGACACTATTTAACACCATAATTAAATTATCTATCATAGTTGCATCTCATAAATAAACAGGAAGTAACTCCTACTAACCTCAATTTTCATATCTATTGCCAGAAAATACTTGCGATTATAAGGCCCGACTAGTTGGCTAAAACTTGTAAATTAATGTCGTTATTACTGTCGTGTGTGTCGATGGTGTTGTTTATTTCGCACTTTTGTTGTTTGCCACCGACTTCCAAAATTATAGTAGATTGTACAACTAAGGCATAAAAGAAGCTATTTTACCCCGAGACGTTTATATGCACGCGAGCCGCAGGCGAGGGTGGATAGTTAAGTCGAGGGGTAAAATGGCTCGTTTATGCCTGAGTTATACACTCTGCTTTTCACTTCGATTGCGAGAAAATGAAACAGGCATAAAGTATACAGTACATAATTAATCAAAAATGTGGCAAAGCTTAGCTAATTCCCGCCACAACAGATGCCACGAAACTTTTTAAGTTTTCTTTTTTAATTTCAACATTTGTCATTCGACTTGGGTACTTCATACTGCCAAGTCATAAAAACGTTTCTTTGCGTTTTTAAATAATAAATGACAACTATTTTACCTGATTTTATTAAATTAACGATAGAAAACATGGAAGTGGTATAAATTAAAGAAAATGAAATAAATCACGACTTTAATCTGCGAAGTTTTATTGTGCGTGTGGCTGTTGGACCTGATAACTTTAGTCTCAGAAAAAAAAAATTACTTTATGCACTAGAACATAAAAAGCGATTTTATGTCCCCTAAGCACAGCATAAAGACGAACTTTTAGAGCATGAGAAGTGAAAAAGTTATTTTTCATATTGTAATGTCTTTATTGAAAGTAGGTTGTTTTTTTTTTGTAAAAAGTTTTTAGTTTTTTTTAATTCCCACATAATATGTTGTGAATTATGACGTGAAACCTAGTTATAGGTCCCACGATTTTGTTTCTTGCCCGTTTTTCGCCATAAAGATCTACGTTTTGGAATGGGCAACTAACTTCAACTTTCTGACTAACTGCCTGACAGCCTGACCCTTTGACAATTCAAGAGTACCTGTAGGTACATGGTTTAATTGAAAAACGGACACTCTTTAAAATCAAAATATTGTCTTCAGATCATCCCATTATGTGCCATTCTATTTAGCGACTGACACATACTACAAACCACAAACCTTGCTCACAATAACATCATATTCACGATCAAAGTCGCGAGTACACCTCTAAAGTTACGTTTTAAAGTGAACGGTTCCTTTGAACATTTCGCAATGGGAACTTGACGACGGCGACGATGGGAATCTGCCATCGATTGTATAAAAAACTGATTCAAATGAACCTATTTACTGATGACGTCTGGGCTACACCACATTGCATGACATTTAGCGAATGAAAAGTAATCAAAATATTTATATTTTTTTAGCCGTATTTGTGGGTAGGTCTTTTGGTTCTCCACCTATAAGCTGAACTGACCTGGTAAAGGTCGCGAGAATCTATTAGATGCGGCCAGCGGAAAACCAAATATAGGAAGATTAAATATGATTATTTAATTATTGTTGCTATGCTTTAGGGAGATCCAGCAGTGGACAGACGTCTTTCGGTGAAAAGACGATGATGGCATAATTTTAATCAGATGCAGGAATTTTAGATAGTATGTTTGATAATTTATTTATTATAATCATATTTTTATTGTCTGGTCCTTTTCCTAAATGTTAGGGATTTTAAGGAAACTATGTGTGTGTTAAAGAGTATTCTATTCTATTCTATGTGGCTTTTACACTCATGAATTCTATCAGCTTATGTCTCGTATCTGACGATGTTTATTGCTATTGATAGACGCTAAAGCTGTTAAGCCACTGTAAGGCCCCGTAAAAGTAACAGGGCTCAAAGTGGCTGCAGTGCAAGTGTCAACGGAGCAGTCTCAACACTGGCTCCATTGGTTCCGTTGCAATGGTCCAGGGTTCAATCCCAAGGCCAGGCAATGTTATTGTTTTTTGTTACTTAAATGATTTTATTTCTTTAAGTAGGTTTGGACAAACACTTTTACATATTTTTTAAACTAGTTGTGATCGGTCTGTCTAGTAGATCTGACTACATACTGTGAAAAAAGATTTATTCGCAGCATAGCTGCATAGCACATCTCTGGTGGAAAGGCACCCTTATGTTGTTGTTTGCTTCCAAGATAGATTGTGTCTTCTAAGATTATCCATCGGCAAGTGTAGGTTTGTTTCATCACGAAAAACTAGTTGGAAAAGTCAGAGGTCACAGTCTCTTTTAAAAAGTCCAGACATAATTTTGGTCAAATTTTGGTTAGAAATTTCTCCGTTCGGTGGAAATAGGTTTGGTGGTGTACTCGTATGATACTTACACCTCTCGTCCTCTGCCTACACAGATGTTATTGTGATATGTATGGGGTCTAAAGTAGTTATTTCGGCTTTCAGATATCATGAATAAACTGCAACATTTAAGCTACGAGAGCATGCAAAATGACGGAATCGTTAGAGCTTGGCTGGGACCTACATTATTCTTCGGTAAGTATACATTTTTTATATGTAGATATCATCTTTTTGACTGCCCGACACTTTGATAATTCAAAAGTGATCTCGTCGATCCCTTGGGAATATTGTCTTAAAATGTCCTAATCCAGGCCATGGTCTACCCATGTGCCAAATTTCACCCAAATCTGTTCAGCCGTTTTAGCTTAATCAAGCTTACAAAAATCCAATATTTTCACTTTATAATAATACTAACTTCTGCCCGCGACTTTGTCCGCGTGAAACTTCTTGTTCTCCCGACCCACCCCGTCGCGTTGCATAACCGCGCTATCACTTCGTTTTCGCTTAGCGTTCTTTCTGACTTTTTTCTTTTTGTTCGGCTCCTAAGGGTTATAGGTATATATATTATATAGCCTGTAGTCTTCCTCAAAAACTGGGCTATCAAATGCAAAAATAATTTTTCAAATCCGACTGGTAGTTCCAGAGATTAGCGCGTTCAAACTAACAAAAAACCTCTTCAGCTTTATTATTAGTATACAGGGTGAAATTGAACACATGCGACAAATCGAAAGGGGAGATTGTACTCTCCATTATGAACAACTTTTACTATGGGACCAAACCTGAAATCGCGAAAAAAAAATCAGCTGTTCCCTACATTTTGGCGAGTTATGCGAACATAAATGTAGGGAACAGCTGATTTTTTTTTCGCGATTCCAGGTTTGGTCCCATAGTAAAAGTTGTTCACAATGACGAGTACAATCTCCCATTTCGATTTGTCGCATGTGTTCAATTTCACCCTGTATAAATTAGTTTAGAGAAATGCTTTGAGTTTGTGTTATAGTTTGTAGAATTATGATAATCGAACATTTTCCACCTATCCATGATACACTGCATACACTAGTATAATTACTTTCTCCTGAAGGAACCTAAGAGGGTATCCTGCTTATCCTTGTACCTATAAAGTGTCGTGATATCTCTTTAATTAAACCAATGAAACTGTTATTTTATTTTTTGCGCAGTCGTTGTAAATCCCGTCGATCTCGAGGTGGTTTTGAAGACGTGCCTGGAAAAGGACGATCTCCACAGGTTCATTAAAAAAATCATTGGGAATGGCGGGATATTTGCTCCAGGTAAGAACACTGTTTTTTTAATTATAGCAACTAATAACTCAAAGATGAAGATGATGATGATAATGATGTGTCTAAGACACAAGTGTTGACGGCGGAACGAGCTGATCAGAAACAGACGTTCCAAAAATTTTTGAAGACTTTCTAGAAATCAACACTGCCCACTGGCAGCTTAAAGTTCACTGGACACCAAAAATTAAAAAAAAAAATCAAGTAAGAAGTTTTGTTAGAATGAAAAGTTGCTTTAGTTTAGAAACTAACAATTTTATCATGGTATCTCATTTGCTGTTGCCATGTTAGATATATTCTGTTGGGGTTTTGGAGGCAGTCGTTCCACGTAAAAACTGGTATTCAGCTGCATCCGGTTAGACTTGAAGCTGACCCCAAAAATAGTTGGAAAAAGATGATGATGATACATATGCAGCTGGATACCCTAATAATAGATGGTTCTAGGCGTTTCACATCTAGATGTAGGCTTTGGCCTTTGACTTGCTTACCTACTGCTACATAGTTTATAATGTGAAAGTGTCTTTGTACATAATGGGTCTTTATGAAACATGACTAAAATCTCAAAAGCCATAATATAAACATTATCAATGTTAATGAGTCCATATGTCCTCTAGTCACGTCTGTTTAAAAATGTCCCGCCTAAAGAGCAAATGCGAGAGAATTCGTAATAATTCGGCGGTAGAACAATAAGGAAAATATGTAATATTAGCAGTGACACGCAGCCAGTAACAACAGATTATTTCGTAACTGAGTCAGAAAGGACATAAAAATCCAACAGCAAGGTAAATCGGCCTGTGTGGACTTGTGATGTTTCATGATGATTAACTGGAAGAATCAGATGTTAGTGATAAAACCATGCCAAAACTTCTTTTAAATTGCGACAGACTACAGAACTTAGCTACGAGAATGTAATTTTGTATGAGTGAAAGAGCGAGTAGGGAGTCCACTAGTTTCTACCTTTTATTTTATTATTGCTGATTGGGCCCGCTCTTGACCTCGATCACGCCTGATGGAAAGCGATGGATGAGGTCTATGATGGAACGAGCGTGCCCAGAAGATGCCTAAGGCACTGAAACTCCCACACATCGACGAAACACAGCAGGCTGCTTGACGCCGGAATCCGGTGGGACGGTGGTCGCAAACCAGGCGGGCGTTAGCCCTACCACCGCAAAGAAAGAATTGGCCAGTCAAATAAGGTGTTGGGTGTGACTGTCCAGGATGCGCCGAGCGCTCGGTTCAGTTGAGTAACTGGCGGAACAAACTGCGCTACACGAGGAGGCTTCTTCATGCATCCCAACCTACTACATGTCGTGTCCTGTGTACCTACGTGGTACACGGGACATGATGTTAAGTGTCCATTATTTGTGGAACAGCATCACATTTGGCACAACACATCTTGCTCCGGTCAGTAACCTATTTGCACAAAAGCGTAGAGAATCTTCTATTTATTTATTTATTTGGGACAAACAAACAGCAACACATTATATCTGCGCAAATAATATAAACAAAGATATAATATAAATGTGAAACTCACACCGTTATCCACAGCATATACAATTCATATAACTTTACTAATGAACAATATATGCGAGTAAGACTACGAGACTGTTCAAATAACTATACATCGGAATCCTTAAGTTTCCTTAACAAAGCAGAACGAAATCTATTTGCTGACATTGAGAATAAATCTAATTCTGTAGTTTCTGAACAAAAATCATTATAATTTTTGCACAAGCGACGTAGAGGGGCCCGCAGACCAGCATTGGTGCGGCAATAGGACACAGCAAAAAGAGGACGTGCGCGCACCTCACGTCTAATAACAGTTCTTGGGACACAGTAGCATATTTTATTAGTAATCTCAGAGCAGTTATACCTGTTATAGCATACGTCGAAAAGAAACATAATTTCTAGATATAAACGTCTAGACTTCAGGCTCATTAGATTGTATCTATTTAGTAGATTTTTATAGGTTGGGAAATTGTGGGAGCACCTATAATGCATCGATCTGAGGAATTTGCGCTGCACCTTTTCTAGCATCTCAACGTATTTATTATAAAAAGGGTTCCACACCACCACTGCATATTCGAGTTGAGATCTAACTAGTGCTTTATAGAGATGAGAATAAGTGCTTGCGTGTTTAAATTCAGTAGCTGATCTCATAACGAACCCGTACATACGATAAGCCTTTTTGGTGATGTTATCAATATGTTGATCAAGGTGAAGTTTGTTATCTAGCAGTACCCCTAGGTCTCGCACGGATGGAGCTTTCAATAGAGTTACATTGTTTAGATTATAATTATGATTTAAAACGTTTTTATTTTTTGTGAATGATATTGTTAAACATTTAGAAATACTAAGGTAAAGTTTGTTTTGAACGCAGTATTCAGAGAATCGATTTAAGTCTTCTTGTAACTGACAACAATCTGCAGGTTTTCTTATAGCTTTAAAGATTTTTAGGTCGTCAGCATAGAGCAAAAATTTTGAGTGTCTGAAACAATTTCCAATATCATTTATGAACAAAATTAATAAAAGAGGCCCTAAAATTGAGCCCTGCGGTACGCCAGATGTTACGACAGTAGTCGCCGAGTGGTATCCCTTGATAACAACCCTTTGTGATCTATTACTAACATATGATGCAAACCAGCGAAGCAAATCTCCTCGTATGCCGTTGAATGCAATTTTAGTAAGAAGCAAATTGTGGTCTACTTTGTCGAACGCTTTTTGAAAGTCTGTGTACACTGCGTCTACTTGTACTTGTTGATCCATATTGTTAAAGAGAAAGTCGGTAAATATTAATAGATTAGTAGTTGTAGATTTACTTTTAACAAATCCATGTTGTTGTTCTATTATAATTCTGTAAATTATCTTATGTATTTCCTGATAAACAAGCCTTTCAAAAAGCTTCGACAAAGCAGACAAAATAGATATGGGGCGATAATTTTCGACTTCTTGTTTGGACCCTGATTTATATACAGGAGTTATATTAGCCCTTTTAAATTGTTCAGGGAAGGTGCCTTCTGATATAAACATATTAAATATAATGTGCAGGGGTCTGCATATACTCTTAGCAGTCTTTTTAAGGAAATAAGGGGGTAGTTGATCCGGTCCAGGACCTTTAGTGGAATCTAAAGCTTGCAATGACTTCAAGACCTGATGTTCGCTAAACGTAATGCTAGTTATATGAGTGCATTTGTCACTACTCTCTTCAGGGGGTAGCCATTCGTTCAAATTTAGGTTTGAGGGTTCATAAACCGATTGAAAGTAGTCCATGAACATATTGCAAATCTCATCCGGATCACTGGATGTCCGGTTTTTAAAAAACATAGTGGAAGGAATGCCGACATTACCCTTACGATTATTGACATAGCTCCATAGGTATTTTACGTTCTTTTTAACATTGTCCTCAACAGAATTCAAGTAGTTAGCGTAATTTGACTTGCATAAGACCTGAAATCTATGCCGTAGAAGCGAAAATTGTTCATAATCCGAAATGTTATTATACGTTTTCCATTTCACCCAGGCTCTGTTCTTGTTTCTGAAAATGCGAATTAGTGATTTAGAGAACCACACAGGGAATTTAGATGAACGTGAGTTAGAAAAGGGTGTATAAGTTCTTATAACTTTGAAAATAACATCATAAAAAGTATTCAGACAATCCTCCGATGACAACCCCTGCAAACGATTAGTCCAATCTATATCGGCCAATTCTTTGTTTATGAGTTCGTAATTAGCTTTATAATAGTTATACTTTACAATTTTTACAGGATTGATTGTCTGTAACGTCGTTTTATATCTTATATGGGCGCAAAAGGGTGGATGATTTTTATCGGGAGGTAACAAATTACATGAAGGTGCATAAGTCGCACACTCGCTATTGGATATTAGTAGATCCAGAATACGCCCCTTATAATTCTTGAAACTATTGTATTGATAAGCGCTAAGCAAAGATAAGAAATTACTCATATGACTACAAACAGATGATGAGCCAGTACTAATAAGTGCAGTCGTGTTATTGTTTGTAGCAGGGAGCCACTCAATATGCGGGAGATTAAAATCTCCAAAAATATGAAAATGATTAAAGCCGAATTTGTCAATCAGATTTTCTAATGTTTCAAAATAATCAACATAGACTTCTTTGGCCGTGTTGGTTGGAATATATACCGCGCTAATTAGAAATTTTTCGCGTCCAGCAAAAGGTAGTTGTATAAAAACATCTTCAATATGAGAACTAGCCTGGGAATCGAATGGTACACAGGTGGAATGTAACGTTTTTAATACAGCTATAAGAACACCTCCCCCATCCTTCTTATTGGTAGCAATACGATCGCGATCATTTCTGTAAACTACGTAGCGCACATCTATTTTATTTATGTACAGGATGTTACAGAAAGGGTATATCAATACAAACGGGTTGAAGAGTGTATCTGGTCTAGAATCTCTGTACAAAATGTCAGCTCAAAAGCATTAACTTTGAAAATGCTTAATATTTTTTTATTTCGATAGATTATTAAATTGAAATCATAAAAAAACGTGTCACCGCACTACGAGGGTCATTATCCATTATCTGTAGTGTGTCTGTGCGCCTAGTACACGCACATCACGCCGCACAGTGGGCTGGGATTACAAGGTTGGGTCTTAAGAACTAAAATGTATTTTTTTAGTATCTAGACATAAATATAAAAAGTTTTTACTCTTTGACTTTTTTTAATTGGACTCGTACTTTCGGAGATATAGCCATATCAAATTTGTATGAAGAGTTATGAAATTTTAGTTTCGCAATTTATTCCAATTAATTTGAAATTGAAAATAATGTACACTAAACGGCCTGAAGTACTTCAATACCTACTTAGTACTTTAAATAAAAAAAAATTGTTCGACATTTTCCACCACCATAGGTAATATAGGTAGGTATGACGTATTTTGTTTTGACACTTATTTCCGGGAATCAAGACATAGGAATGCGCGACCGCAACATCAAGTTATGGCACGTGTCGTTACCTGATTGGTGCAACGATAATAGGGCACAATATGTACTATTGCATTCAAACGTACTTCAGTGTTCTATTACCCACCATAATAGACGCACTACCCTCACATATTTATTACTTATACAAATAAGTGAAGTGAGTGTGAGTTATTTTGTGTTTGTGAAAATGTTTGAAGATTTGGTGACCAACCTTGACCTTTTTATTATTTTAAAAAACAGTGGCAGTATTAAAAATAATGAAAGTTTGTGTAGTGAGATAAGGTCTAAATTTTTAGTCGAATTAAGTGATCAACATGAAAAGACCTGAAAGTTATTTTGTGCAAAATTTTGTTATAATTTAAATAGAAGATGGGAAAACGCTCATCGTAAAGAAACTATATTCAAAACTAAAAATAGCGAATGGTTACAAGAAACCATAATGTGGCCAGACTTTATTAAGTGTTTAATAACCAGTAATGAAGATCAAACAGCACCGAGTACATCAACTCAGTATGTATCACCAGCAAAAGTTTCTGACGGTGTCTCCACCGAGCAAAGCCCTAGAAAACCGTTTTGTGAATTAGCGCTTAAACAGAAAAAAGACGAGCAAAAAACTTTCATTTATCTTCGGACGAAATAAAATATGCATATTTTGAGCAGTTGAAAGCGGATGGGAATGATGAGATTGCTAAAATACTAGAACATTTACTTAAGAATCCCCAAGATGTAAAAAAAGTTAAGAAGTGCATATCTGTAGAAACAAAATCTGTATTTTCTCCGGATGAGGCTTTAGGATTATTTTTATCACTTAAGCTGACCAAGTGGCAATACAATACTTTAAGAAAAAGTGTTAAAGAGAATGACGGTAATATTTTTCCATCTTATTTTCAAGTGCAACATGCGAAACAGGAATGCTATCCACCAAAAGATGCTATTACAGTGAGGGACACATCAGCCAAAATAAAGTTACAAGCTCTATTGGATATAACGACAAGAAGAATAATGACGTCACTCGTCATAGATAGTGGAGGTAAAGAATTTACACTAATCAGTAAGTGGGGATTTGACGGTGCTTCAAATCAAGCCAATTACAAACAAAAAGTGCAAACAAACGATGAACAAGAAAGTGAACTGGACGATTCAAGCATATTTATGGGAAGTTTAGTGCCAATAAAAGTAATGTGCGGCGAACGAGTTATCTGGAAAAACGATTCACCAAATTCATCATACTGGTGTCGTCCAATCTTTTTCGAATTTGTGAAAGAAAATAAAATAACAATTTTGCCTGAAAAAAGTGCTATTGAGGAAGAGATTGTTAATTTAGTAAAAACAGAAGTTGGAGAAATAAAGATTTCACACTCTTTATTAATGACAATGATAGACGGAAAAGCAACATCAATTTTATGTGATACTTCATCTCAGAGATGCGACATTTGTAAAGCCACTCCAACTGAGATTAATAATTTGCCCTTAATTGGATCAAAACCGACTGATCCAGATCTCTGTAAATACGGATTGTCATCATTGCATATCTGGATACGAATGATGGAATGCATTCTGCATATAGCTTACAGATTAACGATAAAGACATGGACAGTAAAGGGAGACAACAAGTGCATCATGGAAAGCAGGAAGAAAAATATACAAGATGCTTTTAAAAATAGAATGGGACTTCTGATAGATGTTGTCAAACAAGGGCACGGCTCCACGAATGACGGAAATACTGCTAGAAGATTTTTTGCAAACCCAAACGTGACTGCTGAGATAACTGGTGTTAGTGAAGACTTAATTAGGCGGTTTGCAACCATTTTAGAGGCAATTTCATCAGGTTACCACATTGACAGAGTCAAATTTCACGAATATGCTTAAGTGACCATACGACTGTATTTGGAATTATATGGCTGGTATTATATGCCTTCAAGTGTTCATAAAGTTCTTATGCATGGTGCAGCTATTATTGAAAGTTTTGGTCTAATACCAATTGGACAGCTATCTGCAGAAGCCGCTGAAGCTAGAAATAAAGACTTTCGTAGGTACCGCCAACACCATTCCAGGAAATGCAGTAGAAAAATTACAAATGAAGACATTCTAAATAATTTGTTGACCAGCTCTGATCCACTCATCTCAGCGAAACGCCACAAACTTCGCAGAAAATATAAAACTTTGTCAGAAGAAGCACAAAGTTTATTAATAATTGAACAAATGGAAACATTTGATGATGACGAATACGAAAATTTTGCATTTGTTAATATGGATACTCTTGATAGTGATTAAATTAAAAAAGTGCAGTGACCAGTACCTGATTGTGATTTTTACTTATTTTATCAGTCCTTAGTGGATTAGGCCTAACGGGGAGACCACTACATAAAAAAAACGCGCCTGGTTCTTAAACTCTATGGTGGTGTGGAATAGAGAACAAAATTTGAAATTGCGACCAAATCGCAGAAAATCGCAACCCGACAATAGGTGCTAAAATAGGACAAAAATACGTACTATACATACGTAAAGTCAATTCTTTGAGAAAATTTGAGAATTTCTAGATTTTCAAGTTTTTTTGTTTTGCTTCATACAAAAATTACTTTGGTTATTAATAACTCCGAAAATACTCAAGTTATCTAAACGACCCTCATATAAATAATTACTTATAATCAATAGATAAATCCAACGCACTATTTAAAATTTCAGAAAAAGAAACTTTTTTTTTTTAAACGCTAAGTCCTCTACCGGCCCGTTTCAGCCCACTGTGCGCCGCCGCGCGCCAGTGCAGCGCCGTGATGTCGAAATAAAAAAATATTAAGCATTTTCAAAGTTAATGCTTTTGAGCTTGTAGAGGTATGAGGAACAGGGTGTAAAGTTCACTCATACTCTATAGAAAAGGGAGGATCCTCCGACCAGACGGGTGTTGTGTCTGGCGGGCAACTGCCCCATGAGTCATGTCGGGCTGTTGTGTATTGTGTATATGTGCTAGTTGCGTGGTAAACTCTGCTTGCGCGATGCAGGATTTGCGTGACGTCAGTATGACGCGTTGTTCGCATGTGGCGTTGTAGATACCGCTACAAGCTGAAATCTTGTACAGAGATTCTAGACCAGATACACTCTTCAACCCGTTTGTATTGATATATGCTAATTTATCGGCCTATCATTAGTGCAACAATGACCTTATCTTTTAAATATGATGGGTATTGCAGTAGTTATATGGTTTATTTTTGTAAATAGCTTAGCGTTACATGCTTAGCTTCAAGTCATGAGTATGCTAGTGACGTTATCACGTTCAGTCTCACTCTCTACATCCGTAGCACTGATAACTGACGTATCATCTTTCTAGACGTGTGCGAGGTAGTAGGTAGTGCGTGTGTGGTAGGTAATTCAAGATGTTTACAAAAAATATTAATGTGCTATACATAGCCTTCGTAGCCACTGTAACATCTTGCTATGTAGAAAAAAAGAAAGAAAAAAAAAAAGAAAAAAAAAAAAAAGAAAGGGCTTTGACAAGAAGGTCCGTGGCATACCTGCCATTCGGCCATTTTATTTTTCAAAATGGCGGCCAGGGCTAGATATAGCTGACATGCAATTTTTACAGAAAACATCACGTTTCCGAGATTAATGTTCAAAGTGATCACGTGGCATTCATATTCTTTGAAATTGTTTACATCTTGTTGCATGGATGTTTGAAATAATCACTCTGACAGTAGGTATGATCCATATAAAAATCTTCAATTTGGACAGAATGTACTTAGGCCTATTTGACATTATCTCGCTCTCGGAGATTAAAAAGTTGAGTCAAATCTTTGTCATAATATAGTCAATTCCACATTATGTTTGCTACACAGGAAAAAATATGATATTATTATACTCGTATGTCAACTTCTGTACAAACCTCTGACGAATTATCTGGGGTCTTTTAGATAAGTACGATACGATATTGGTAGTTGTAAGGTTCCAGAACGTTTCCTGAAATCAAATTTTCTTTTCTAAATATAGTTTCTATCTGGCGTCGCCGACGGAAGATCTTAGTGCCAGCCTTCAGCCCTAGGATAGTCGAAAACTTTGTTCATGTTTTCGCTGAACAGAGTGAAAAGCTGGTGAAGCAACTGAAGAATTCTTCCGGCATTGGAAAGTTCCGCATCTGGCCGTTCCTTAGCACATATACCCTGGATTCAGTGTGTGGTAAGTTCAATTAATTATAGCCCAAAATAGTTTGAGTGACGACGTGCATGATAATGGTGGTTATTGACTAATTAGGCCACTAATAATTGGCTAATTCGGTTTCAACCGTACGATAGAGAAAGCATAGTTATCACTCGATAATTACATAGATATTCCCAAATACTAGGATATCAATCCAGAGCCGTAATAACCTACTTTTTGAGCATCCGGAGAACCGGATTTACAGTACCTAACGAAATGAAAAAAAAATATAGCATAGGTATATAGTGTGTTCTTTTATTCAATACTTACAATATTTTTGGTCAATTTTGTCAAAAGTCGGTACGTTTTTTAATATGATTTATGTCTTGAGAAAATGCCTCGGCATTTTGCTGGAACTTTGGATTAGTGCAGTGGGGCTATACATTAATTATTTATTTAATTAACAAGTAGTAATGGACTCAATATGTTAGTACTCGTAACAATGTGTCTAACCTAACACTGCCCTGTAGTTATGAGAATCCCTGCTACAAGCTCAACACCGATGTGGAAAGCTTGCAGCAGCGATTCACACACAAACTGTCCAGTCTGCTCGGGATACACTGCAGTCAAACTCAAACTCAAAGCATTTATTTCAATTAAACCATTACAGGCACTTTTGAATTATATACAGTATATCTAATGTTGGGACTGGCCCGCACCCGTCGTACCAGAGATTTTATTCTTATTTTATTTGCCAGTTTTTCGCATCAAATGATTTGACAAAAAAAAGATTCCGACGAACTGAGAACCTCGTCCTTTTTTTTAGAACTATTTTTAACCCTATAAAGGTCAAAACAGATAATTCACCGTTAGTTTATTTCTAATTTTAGCAAGTAAATCGTTGAACTTTGTGGCTATGTGATTAAGATTGATGATAGTTCAAATTAACGTAGTTTATCATACTTGGTACGGCTCAGTCTAGATCCATTTGTCATGATAATTATTTCTACACGCAAACGTGGCGATCGTTTAGACAACTTAACTTCATTTGTACAAAGTTAGTCTGAGTTATATGTTCAGTTTATCTATTTATAGTTTGTTGTGCAACCTGTTAAGTATGTGTTTCTGATAGGAGAAAGTACCAGTTTTACCATACTTTCTTTGAATCATGATTTATCTAGAACATAGGCTCTCAAACTTTTTTTGCCCACCGTCCACTTTGAGATTATATTTTTCTAGAGCCCTCAATTTTTTTCCTTACCATTTGTCGCGAATCTGAAACAGCTATCGCCACGATTATGTATACTTAATCGTGTAATATAATATAGTCGTAAGATAGGATATATATAATTTCCTTTGGGTCTGCTACTGCTCCCTGAAAGTCTCGAACGTCCACGAGCGGGCTTTATCGACCACGTTGAGAACCTATGACCTAGAAGGAAAAAGTACAAACCTAATCGGGTGACAGGGTTTTGTTAAAAGTTAAAAACTGAAACGTGATTTAAATACCTACCATTCGAAAAGATAATTTCAGAATCTTAACCGGTTTCAGGATTAGCTATTTGTTAATCTCCCTTCACATAAATATATAACAAAAGATCTTCATCGGAAGTTCACGGCTTTTTTTTCCCGTGGACAGATAGGAATTTAACTCATCCATCTTTGACAGAAACCACAATGGGTGCAAAAATCAACGCACAAGAGGACTCAGACCAACCATTCCTAAAAGCGATGAGCGATGTGCTAAACCTGGTGTGCGAGAGAATATTCCACTTATGGTTACAACCAGACTGGCTGTACAAGTGGTTCCCGAAGTACAAGAAGCACCAGGCGTGTATCGCACTCATGCATAGATTTACTGATAAGGTAATTTATATGGGATCCCTTCTTTTCGCATAATGTTCTTTGTCCTAATATACTTCGGCATAACGATTTTGGCACAATTTGTTTTGGCATAATAATACTTCGGCATAATTTTTTTAGGCATACATTTTATGTTGGCATAATCATCTTAAAGACTAATTTGTTTTGGCATTAATTTGATTCGCATAACGTTAGTAGGCCTAATGACTATTAGCATAACGTTAGTAGGCCTAATGACTATTAGCATAATAATATTTAGGCATACAATTAATATAATTTATACTTGTTAGTTAGTCATTTATACACTCAGCGGCACGGAATCTTGGCCAAGCGCTTATCTCGCGATAGCAAAAGTTTTAAGTGTTTCTGATGAATGTTTGTTGTGCAGGTATGTCAAAAAATGTTTACTTTTAGTTCAAGAGGGTAATCCATTATGTTTAAATGCACCACAACGAAACTTTTAATTTACAGTTGAATCGGGTCATTTGAGCGACTAAGTTCACATTTTAAATTTGTGTGTTGTGAAAAGTTTACTGTTGGGTTTTTGAATTATTGTGATTTTATGCTTTTAATTCAATAAGTAAAGGTGCTTTAAAAGCAATAAAAATGCCTCTAACACCAGCACAGGTTTCACAAGCCGTTGCGTTAATTAACCAAGAGCTGACACAGCGTGAAGTTGCTATTGCTCTTAACGTACCACGGTCATCAATGCAGTATGCCCTTAAAAGATACCAGGAGACAGGCCAGTACACCCACAGGCCAGGCAGTGGAGGCGTAAGGTGCACATCGGCCCGAGACGACCGCTTTATTGTCCTGGAGATTTTGAGAAACCGCTACCTGACCGCTGTTGAGATACGCCAGCGGCTTCAAATTGTGAGAGGCGTTAATGTTAGTGAGCGTACTGTGAGAAGACGAATGGAGGAAGTCAATTTAAAAGCTTGTACACCAGCACGAGGTCCAGAACTTCTCAGAGAGCACCGAGTAGCTCGACTTCACTTCGCACGAGAACACGTTAACTGGACCCACGAGCAATGGGCTAGAGTACTGTTCACAGACGAGTGTCGAATAGCTTTACGTTCTCCAGATGGTCGAGAACGAGTGTGGCGAAGAAGAGGAGAGCGGTTTTTACCCATTACTACCACTCAAACAGTGAGTTTCCATGGAGGCTCAATAATGGTATGGGGAGGTATAAGTTCCGACGCACGTACAGAGTTGGTTATCGTCGATAATCGGCTAACAGCTGTTCGATACATCGAGGAAGTTCTTCAGGAACACGTAATGCCATATTCGGGGTTCATTGGACACGACCAATTCCTCCTAATGCACGATAATGCACGCCCACACGTTGCACATAGCGTTGAAGAATATCTGGAAGAGGTTGGCATACAAAAATTACAATGGCCAGCTCGTAGCCCAGACTTAAACCCAATTGAGCATATCTGGGACAAGCTCAAAAGAAAGATAAAGTCCAGCTCCAACGCGCCGGAAACTCTAAACCAGCTCCGAACTGCAGCGCTGGCCGCTTGGCGCAGTATACTGCAAGTTGATGACCGAAACATCATCCAAAGTATGCCAGATCGAATGCAGGCAGTTATCAGGGCTAGAGGAGGAAACACCCGATATTAAAATGTATAGACAATAACAAAAAAGACCTTAGTTTTTATTTTGTAGTGTTTTTAAATTTATAGTGAAAAATTCCTAATTTCAGTGAAAGTGCGTGATTATAAAAACTGATTTATTGGTGAGGTAATCTTTTAATTTCTAAGTTCTTAAAGCATAAGAGACACGTACTAAAGCCACTTACCCTTAATTTATTGTCATAAATGCAAATGCAAATTTTTTTATTCAAATAATCAGCAAAATCACGAGTGGCCAAGTTTCCGTGCCGGTGAGTGTACATAACATTATGTAGCTTAAACGATTTTTCAATCGCGAGATAACTTTTATCTGAAGAATATATTAGATGTTTCGACAGTTTTTGTATAAAAAAATATGTCAATCAGTTAACTTCTATTATGAGAAATAAATATGGCGGTTATTCCTCAGATAGAAGTTAACTGATTGAAACGGGAACACCCAAATACTCCGAAATATTTTATTCCGAATTTCGATGTTCCGATTTTCAAAAGTCCGAATTTCATAATACTTATGAATCATAATGTCTATTATTAAAAATCACGAAATTTATTTTACCGAAAGTCATAAATGCGACTTGATTGTTTTCCGATTTTCATACATACATACATACATAATCAGCCTATAATGTTGCCACTGGACACAGGCCTCCTCTCAGCGAAAGGGAATGGGCCGTAATCCACCACGCGGGCCCAGTGCGGGTTGCCAGATGTCACATGTCTTCGAATTTTTGGTTCTAGGACATGCCGGTTTCCTCACGATGTTTTCCTTCACCGTTTTGAGAGCAGTGGTGATGAAATAATTTACACAAAGTAAAGCGCCTGTCTGGGTTCGAACCTACGACCTACTCCTCGTAAGTCGCGGCCGTTACCACTTGGCCACCACTGCTCTCCGATTTTCATATATTCGAAGAATCAAATGCTCGATGGGTTCGCGGTCCGAAAAACGACATTCCGATTTTCAATACTCCGAATTATTTCCGTTACCGTTACCGCACCCGAACTCAACGAACGCAATAGACGAGGGAACACCCAAATACTCCGAAATATTTTATTCCGAATTTCGATTTCGATGTTCCGATTTTAAAAAGTCCGAATTTCATAATACCTAAGAGTCATAATGTCTATTATTAAAAATCACGAAAGTTATTTTACCGAAAGTCATAAATGCGACTTGTTTGTTTTCCGATTTTCATATATTCGAAGAATCAAATGCTCGATGGGTTCTCGGTCCGAAAAACGACATTCCGATTTTCAATACTCCGAATTATTTCCGTTACCGCACCCGAACTCAACGAACGCAATAGACACGTAGGATGCAAGAACGAGCGAAGGGCACCCCGAGGTTCGGTTTGGTTAGGTTACTTTAAACCCTTTACACAGAAATAGGGGCTCTATTGTTGGTTTTGCGCCATCTATATTCTTACAATTGGAAATATGTGTTTATTTGTCTTGCTATTCAGTTTTACAAAGCGTTATTATTTCGGAATTCTAATTAATCGGTATTTTAATAATCGGAATTCGTATGTTTGATGTTTCGAATTATCATTAGGTCGGACTTTTTGTTATTCGATCTATTGAAACTCGGTATTTTGAGAATAGTAATTATAAATTTTAGGGATATTGAAATTTCGGAATTATTAAAATAGGATGAATGATAAATCGGAGTTGTTATAAAAGGAATTTTGAACCATTTGGAATTATGAAAATCGGTATTTTGAAATTCGTATTTGTGACTTTCGGAATAAAGTTTTTCGTATTAATGTAGTGTACCCAATAGACGACGTAGGATGCAAGAACGAGCGAAGGGCACCCCGAGGTTCGGTTTGGTTAGGTTACTTTAAACCCTTTACTCAGAAATAGGGGCCCCGCGAAGCGGGGCTCCGTCGACATAGGATGCAAGAGCGAGCACTTGAATGCTGCATGCTGCATGCTTGCTTGCATGCTGCATGCTTGCTTGTTTGCTGCATGCTTGCTTGCATGCTGTATGCTTGCTTGCTTCATGCTTCCTACAGCGAAAAAATAAAAATATGTTTTAATATCATTATGCGTAAATAAATTTATGCTTTAGGATATTATGCTTAAAAAAGTTATGCTTTAGAACTTTATGCTTAGTAAATTTATGCTTTACAATATTATGCTTAATCATTATTATGGTTAGATAAATTATGCTTAAAAAAATTATGCGTAAGCTGTTATGCGTAATTATATTATGCGAAAATATAATTATGCCAAATAAAATTATGCTAAGTTATATTAGGTCTTAAAATTTTATGCAAATGGATAGGGAACCAATTTATATATGTATATTATTGTATTTGTTCCTCTCTCTAAGTATAGCAGTTCACTGCTTGGCATAAGCCTTCCCAATAGCAAACCAAAATAGAGCCTCGACTATCTTCATTCAGTTCCTACTAACAGCCATAAGCGCATAAGATGTTGAAGAACTTAATTATTTACAGGTTATTGAAAAGAAGAAAGAAGAATTAAAACTCGAAAAAGAGTCTAGGACAGAGGTGGATCATGAATTTGGTGAGAATTTTCTTTAAGATAAGGCACTGCTAGCAGATTATTGATTGAACAGTCATCTTGCTTCTACTTAATACGTAAAGCAACAAGGGGAAGCGCCAGGGTAGCCAAGAATAAAAGTAAATCATCAATACAACCCTCTAAGTTCATATAACCTTATTGAATGACTATTTCTCAAATATAAATCTTCTTCTTCTTCGTGTCGCTGGCATGACTGTACCTATTTTTACCGACTTCACAAAAAGGAGGAGGTACTATGTTCGGATGTTTGTATGTTTTTTTTTTTTGTATGTTTGTTCATCGAATACTCCGCCAATTGTCGACGGATTTTCAAAATTCTTTTTTTGGTTTGAAAGTAGATAGTTTCGGGGTGGTCCCACTGTCACCAAGTTAGGATCTGATGATGGGATCTTAGAGAAGTCGAGGGCAACCCTCAAATTTTATAGGCTTACTTATTGTTTCTCGCATATTTTATGAAGTATCTTGTGTATCTGCGTATGGTTGTCACCATCTCAGGTAGCTGGGCTGATGATGGAAGGTACAACTCCTTAACAGTAAGAAGTTACTCGAACAGGCAAGGACTGTTTTAGTAAATTGTTTTGATGTTTGATAGGGCATTTGCCACATTTGGTCTCATGATCATCAAGTCATGATCTGATGCTGCAGTCAGGATAGTCTGCCTAACTCCTCGACAACTAACAGCAGATATATCGTGTTTAGGCTCATTGAAAAGGGCTCGATGGGTGGATAAACGTACTGTTAATGAGGAACACCGAAGTACAGTCTGTTATAGCAATTAGCTGACCCCTTAAAAATTAAACGAATTTGAACCTTCTGCTTGTTAGCAGTAAGCTTATCGAACTAGAACAGTTCAACGTCTACGATTAATAAAACAGTTATTCGAATTTGATATTTAACACGCAGTGTTAAGGTAGGTATGATCTTGAATATTGTTCTAACTTGTAATATATTATTGCTAATTTCAACGACAATCACCATGTTCGTGTGGTCTAGTGGTAGCTGCAGTGAGCTGACAAGAGCGTGGTTGCGAGTTCAAAACCAACATATTTTCTGCTGCGCATTTTGTTTTATAATATTTTTTTTAAGTTATAAATAATAAATTATAACTTTAGCAACAAAAAAAAAGCTGAACGAAAATAAAAAAACGATAATGATGGTAAAAACGATTTTATTTTATAAAAAAAATTATTATAAGAATAACGTAAATGATATAACAGTTACTAATAACGTTGTTACATACTTCACAGAGTTTAATGTAGTGAATCAACATGTTATAATATTTAGAAATATATAGGTATGTATTTCTATTTCATAACAATAACATCACCACATTAAATATCGTTGAACTAAATAAAATAGCATTATACGATGATTTTTTACCTACTAGGTATACTATATATCAATTTGTTTTGTAAGTATGTAGTTATGTTTAGTTATAAATAAGGTTTTGACAAAGACTTCTCGTCGGTAAATATGACAACATAATCTTCCCAATTAAAATTGAGATATTCTTGGGCAAAGCGGACCCTTGCTTGGCGATGTGCAGCAGTCAGTTAAATTTTACGTGCTGGCTTGTATATTGTTTCAGTCCAGCAACATGCAAATGTTTTCTGACCGTCTGAACAGAAACATTATACTGCATTGAGTAGGCAAAAATGGGTGTTCAGTATGCCTTCTAACAATTGCTTGATGATGTTCTGACACAGGAGTAACATTGCAGGTTTTTTTTCAGGACGATCCTTTTGAATATTCCCTGTCTCTTCAAAACGTCTTAGCCACAGTCTGACTGTATTTCTCTGAAACAACACAATAAGCATAATTTTAATAACCCGGTAATCATAATTTTTCGAATAAGTTTGCAAAAATACCTTTAGATAAACCACATTAGACCTATAAATGATCTCATAATGAAACAGTTAATTTTCTATTATTCTATACTCAAGTTTTTAAGCCAACTAACGAATTAAGGAAGTATAAAAAAGAATACACTTACCGCTATATCAAGTTTCCTAGCAATCGCTTTAATACCAACATTCTCCTTATGCAAATACAATATTTTGTATTTTAAATAATCACTCAACTGAGACATGACGATTAAACTATCAAAACCGATAATAATAATTAGTAAAAAGGCGTGGATTTTCGCAACTTAGTAAGGCAATATAAAAATGTTCGTTATTCACTGCTATTTGTGCATAGAATGTCTTGTTCAATTTATTCTTCTACCCCATATTCCTAAAATCAATTCAATAGCAGTTTTTGTTGAATACGCATATTGACGTCGAACTACCCACTTATTGAAAAAGGTGAAACGTTTATCGTTTATCAACTTAATTGATATGCTTGTTCTTTACAATAATGCAAGAAATACTTAACGAACAATTTATATATTGAAAACAAAATTAAACATGAGACTAGATTTGAACTCGCATCTTGCACGTCTCAGCCTTACGCATGAACCACGACACCAGATTAACTTGAGTAAGATAGATGAAATAAGGTATTAGTAGCAATGACACAAATTATCACAACATTAACCTAACCTTTAAGTCTTGCTGATTAAAAATGAAAATTGCGTAACAAATACCCATACATAGTAAATGACCTAACACCAACATCTTAAAGCTCAAATTTGCGTATCGTAGTGTTAGTCCGATTAACTCATACATATTGAATAACCTTTAATGTTATGAGAGGAGGGTGCAAAATCGAGTAATTTTTAGGGGGGTCAGCTAATTGCTATAACCCCTTGTACATAGAGACCTGATGCTGAAGCCAGGAGCATCACAAAAAGTACAAACCTTGAAATTACAGCACCGTAGTCGTGTTTGGGCTCATTTTAAACAGGACTAAATTTTAAGTTCAATGCAATGTTGACATAAGTCTGGCCTGATGTTGCAGCCAGGATTATCAGCATCTAGTCTAAAAACATCAGGTCAGGAAATCGAAGGAACTCTTCAAATATTATAGGCACACATATAGCGATTTAGGTATTTTTTATAGTAACTCGTGCACATGCTCTCAGGAAGCACCATTTGGTGAAGTGGAACTGATGATGAACACCATAGATGGCCACCGGAACTACTCAATAATATCTAAGTATTTCACGGGTTGCGATTCGATTACTTTAATATGGTTGCTAAGCAATTTATGCTCGTCACAATGTGAATGATATGGAGCTGATGGTGGACGTGGAGAACTCCTCAACAATTAACTTCCCTGCATCGGGAAAAGCAATAATTTGTTTGTAAAAGGCGATAAGCACTAAGCTATTGTAACTTAGATAAATTAGAAGCAGACCCACTAAAAAGCGTGAAATAAATACTTTTTAAGAAAAAAAAACCGACTTCCAAAAAAACACTACAAAGTGAAAAATAACTTTAATTTCGGAAGTCGGTGGCAAAAAACTAAAATACAGATCCAAAGACACCGACTTCCGAAATTAAAGTTATTTTTCACTTTGTAGTGTTTTTTTTGGAAGTCGGTTTTTAAATCTTGTTTTCCCAAAACTTTGCCACCGACAACGCCGTGGAAATGGCAAATATCAATGAATAGGGTTATATGAACTTAAAGGGTTGTATAAATGATTATAATTCTATAAATACATACTTGTTACAATCGTGAATCATATTTTTTTACATACTTGAACCTGACCTTGATCGGTAAATTGCAAATTGAATTTTGATTTTGAAAATTTGAATTTTGCGGGCTATCTTGGTGTTTCTCCCTTAATATTTGACTTTGAAATACACCTTAATTTCTGTTTCAAAATCGAACCCATTTTTTTTTTTAGATTTTGGTTTATACAAGAAACAGACATTCCTAGACCTGTTAATACAGTTATCTGGCGGTGAGAGTGGGTATACCAATGTGGAGTTAAGAGAAGAAGTATTGACCCTAATTATAGCTGGAACGGATACCTCTGCTGTGGCTATAGGGTATACACTGCAGCTATTGGGAAAATACCCGGAAATCCAGGAGAAAGTGTATAAAGAGTGAGTGTTTTTTTGAAATTTAGTAAATGGGAAAGTATATTTTTAGTGTAGATAACAGTCTTACTTGAAAATAAAGGACTTAGTTTTGAAGAAACATGATAAATATAAAAATTTATATCGCACCGGTTTCGGGAACAGGGTCCAAGCTACGGCCAATGCTCCAGAGCTCTGACCGCTTTCTGAATCAAACTCTTTATCCAGCTGTCTAACGAGAGCCTCCTCGTGTTGGTCGACGCTCTTGGCTATTATCTAAGCCATTATTAACTCAACTAATTATTATTCTGCAAAAACAAACCATTATATTATGAGGTTGTCAGGTTAGGTGTGATCTATATCTATCTATCTTCTATACTATTAAAGGTGAAGTGTTTGTTTATTTGTTTGTTTGAACGGACTAATCTCTGTAATTACCCGTCGGATATGAAAAAATCTTCTTGCATTTGATAGTCCAATTCTTGAGGAAGGCTATAGGCTACTTATTATCACTTATGACGCGTCATAGCATAACATGTTATTAAACATAGTTATATAACATGTTTCTATAGAGAGGTTACCAATGTTAAATTATTTGGACGTGTTATATAACATAAGTTTATGTGTTATAATAACATAATTTAGACGCACCCTTAGGAGCCGAACAAAAACAAGAAAAGTCAGAAAGAACACAGCAAAAGCGCGGGCAGACGGTGCGATGCGACGGGGTGGGTCGGGAGAACAAGAAATTTCACGTAGATGAAGTCGGAGCAGAAGCTAGTATACTAATAATAAAGCTAAAGAGTTTGTTTATTTGAACGCGGTAATCTCTGGAACTCTAAATCTAAGTTGAAAAAATATTTTTGGATTTGGTAGACTAATCTTGAGGAAGGCTATAGGCTATTTAACTTCACACTAGGACCAATAAGAGCCGAGCAAAAAGAAAAAGAGTCAGAACGAACGCTAAGCGAAAACGAACTAATAGCGACGGGGAGTGTTATAAAAATGTGGCCGCGAACGAAGTCGCGGGCAGAAGATAGTGAATAATATAAACTAACATAGTTTATAACTTCATCCGTATTTTATGTTGATTTCTTTGTTCATAGTAATGAATAACAAGTAGCATAGTACGCTGGTATAACTTGATTGATAGATTGACGTCTATGGGTTATCTTGGATGTATTGTTCACTATTTTCCTGTATCTAACCTAAATTAGTTGTAGATAAGCTTAATTAAGTATAAGATAAAACAATTAGGTAAGTAGCTGCGCCCCTCGGCTTCACCCGCATAAGTTTCGATCCCGTAGGAATATCGGAATAAAAAATATCCTATGTCCTAATCCAGGTCATGGTTACAATATCATCCATACCTTCCATCCATCAGACCGGAACAACTCCATAAGCATATTATTGCGGTTATTTTCTTACACCGTCTACATATATAAAAAGGGTTGCCAATTAAAATTTTCTGTTTCTGAATTTAGAACTGTCCGAAAATAATAATCATAATTTTTTGTACTAAAAATATGAAAAACACATAAAGTTAAACATACAAGCAGTATTAGTCAAAACAGATTGAACATCTGGCTCCTGTATTAAATAAAAAGATGCTCTTGACACCGCCGGGGTGCCAGCTGTTTCAGAACCTTGGTACGATACGCTTGGTATGTTTGGGGTTGAAACACTAAGGCCATGGGTTCCGAGTTCCCACTTGGTCTTTCGAGACATCATCAAGCGGTTGGTTGACTCTTTACGTGACCAGAGGGCTGGCCTATTTTTTGGCCACAGAATACAATGTGGCAATGCTGTCAGCCTTTTGGGCACTTTTCCTGTTAATAGCGGTGCGGGCGAATTTTTTGATGCCCTATGATTCTTTTTCCAGTTTTTTTTTAATATACATAATAATTATGTGTGTATAGTACTTTATAACATTGATTAAATAGTAAACGTGTTTCATTTGTACAACACAAATGAAAAACTTTACACTACACTTCTTTAAACTACATATGTCCCTTGTTACATCAAACATACTGTGTAGAACTTTAAAATAACTGGCAAAATGAGGCTAAAAAATAATTTAAATAAAAAAAGATTTAGTATTAAAATTATTGTCCTTTTACAGACTCTGCGAGGTATTTGACGATGATCGTATGTTAGTCAAGGACGATTTAACCAAGTTAAAGTATTTGGAGCGAGTAGTCAAGGAATCCTTGAGGTTATTCCCACCGGTGCCGCTAATTATTCGGAAAGTCTTAGAAGATATTACGTTACGTAAGTATTTTGTATAGTTAAGTTAACAACGTAATTCTATTTTTGTTTAAAAATAATTGTAGAAACGTTTAAGTGGTTTGGATAAAATTTATTTATGCTAGAGTCCAATGGCATCGCGGAAGACCCAGGCGTAGATGGCGGAACGAACTTGACGCCTATATGAGGGATTGGTCCATATTGGCTCAGGATCGAGTTGAGTGGAAAAAGAAAAGGGAGGCCTTTGCCCTGCAGTGGAACAAAACAGGCTGATTATATTATGATAAAGTAGTTGGCAAAAAAGCTTAGCACTCTCTTTACGAAAGTTTCGTAACTTATCCGTGTTGTCTACCCGCATTTGAAAGCGGTTACATGCCCGTTAACCGAGGTTTTTATTTTCAACATACTACTAATACCAGTAGAGTATTGAGGTATGAGGAACAGGGTGTAAAGTTCACTCAACCTCCATAGAAAAGGGAGGATCCTCCGACCAGACGGGTGTTGTGTCTGGCGGGCAACTGCCCGATTATTCATGTCGGGCTGTTGTATAAATGCTAGTTGCGCGGTAAACTCTGCTTGCGAGGTGCAGGATTTGCGTGACGTCAGTAAGACGCGTTGTTAGCATGTGGCGTTGTAGATACCGGTACAAGAGCAGTGCTGGCCCAGTAGTAACGGCCGCGACATACGAGTAGTAGGTCGTGGGCTCGAACCCAGACGGGCGCTGTACTTTGTGTAAATTATTCCATCACCACTGCTCTCAAAATATGAAGGAAAACACCGTGAGGAAACCGGCATGTCCTAGAACCAAAAAATCGAAGACATGTGACATCTACCAACCCGCACTGAGCCCGCGTGGTAGATTACAGCCAGCCCACTTCCTCTGACAGAGAGGAGGCCTTCGTCCCAGCAGTGGGAACATTAAGCTTAGGCAGAGGTGTATCAATTTTTTTTTAATTATTTTCAATTATAATTATCATCTATTATCTTCCACAGCGTCTGGTCGCGTTTTGCCCGCTGGTTCAGGCGTGGCCTGCTCAATATGGGGCGCCCACAGAGACCCCAAGTACTGGGGTCCAGATGCTGAGGTATTCGACCCTGATAGGTTCCTGCCTGAAAGATTCAACCTGGAACACCCTTGCAGTTACTTGCCTTTTAGTAATGGACCCAGGAACTGCCTTGGTAAGTAACTAAAGTGGGTGATACACGTGCAAACATACCAACGCGTACCTACTTGTGGATTGACACCCTAATTGCGTATCACACTATCACATGAAACCCATTGCTACTGATAGTGTGTTTCGCAATTGGGGGGCTTGCGGCTAAGCAATAACAGCCGCACGGGTCGATCGATCAGGTTAAGCTACGCTTGCCGCAGTTGGTCCGTGGATGGGTGACCATCTTTATATACAAAGACCCCTCCGTGCCTCGGAAAGCACGTTAAGCCGTTGGTCCCGGCTGCCGTTCGTAGATCTCTGACAGTCGTTACGGGTCGTCAGAAGCCCGAAAATCTGACAACCAGTCTTACCAAGGGGTATCGTATTACCCAGTAACTGGGTTATGGGGGTCAGATAGGCAGTTGCTCCATGTATAATACTGGTATTCAGCTGCATCCGGTTAGACTGGAAGCCGACCCCAAGAAAGTTGGGAAAAGGCTAGGCAGATGATGATGAGTGTGTTTCGCAATTACCCCGCTGATATCTTTTTCGTTGTCACTCCATGTAGGCAGGTACGCGAACTTTTAGAGTGATTCAAAGGGAGTCGGATTCAAATCGGTCAAATTGTGGTGAAGATGTAAGTACGACAGTCTTCCATTTTATGGCAAACCTTTTCTAGAAACGACAAGACCTTAAATGGTAATTGTAGGAAAGAAAATGACTACTATTATATACACAATAAGATGAATATTTACTTTGTGAAGTATAATATTATATTATTACTTTAATTATTGTGAATGTGAGGACTGTTTTAATTTTTTTCGTTAGTGGCAGTTTGCAGAGTACTTTCTGTGGCCTACCCAAATGTCCTTTCTTTTGGTATTGTTCGTGGAGTCGTTGTTGAGCTGCACGGTTACTGACAAATGCGTGCACTCACTGGACAGGTCCACTCAATCTGTGTAGTTCTTTCCTCAAAAGACCATCTCAGACATCGAACTACATGGTCGTCATCTGAGAGACTGTGACCTCGGAGTATGTTTCGGCCTTTCTTCTCAGAGTAGTCAGATAGGAAACGTCGACCTCATCTAGTTTTTAAAATATGATTGACGTGTAAAAGTGTTTGAACAAACCTCCTTTTTTTTTTTTTTTTTTTTTTCTCGCGGTGGAAATCCTCGTGGACTTCCTCTATCGTGGAGGTGACAGAGGGGCATGCCGGACTCTTACCGGCTAAAACCACCGCGGTGTTCCACCTCTACCTATAGCCGGGGGTGCGGGATTCGCAACAGCATTCACCGCTCCCCCGACAGGCCTCGACCCGCTGTTCCTCAGCGGGTCCCACCTCCCCGTGCGCCCATTTCTGTAATGGCCGCACCCACTCTCGAGTGGCGCGCGTGGAACACTACAGCGCCAACTCGGGCCTGTCTGATCGGACGACGGACGCCCTTAGTCCGCCGACCGCAGGCCACCTCTCATGGAGGTCGCAGATCGTTTTGCACCCTTCTCGGGCGCCCGGTGCGTCTCCTGCGGGAGGGGAGAGAGGATGCGGCTTCTCTCTCCCGCTCGGCCGCCTCCTTTGCAGACATGACATCCTCGCAAAAGGAGGCAACTCCATCCCATGCGCTCCCGTTCTCGACCATCGATTGAACGACGGCCGGGTGAACAAACCTCCTAACAGAAATAAAATCATTTACTTACCGAAAATGTATGTATGAAAAACCCAGAATAAATTATCTGTTCATACTGAGTCATTTCAAAAGCAAATAAGAATTTTTACCTACATAATAACTTTTGTGGTCTAGACAACTACTTAAACATTCTGTTATCATCGCTGTTCTTTTTATCTTGTAGGTGAGGTAGGTAGATGGCTACAAAGTTCTGTTTATGTAGGCTACTCAAGTTTTTGGAATCAATAGTACGAGGACAGTGCAAAACGTCCAGACAAATTCAATCTATATACAAATAAATAAAATTGAAGTGTCTGTTTTTTTATTATCAAAATAATAGCTTTTTACTAAATGCATATATGAAAATATAAGTATACGGTATTTATAACAACATTTTTTTAATAGTTATTTGTTATACAAGAGTGCAAAGTTGCTTTTTAACCGCGTGTTCAATTTTGATGACCGAGCAAGCGAAGGATTCTAAAATTGAATCACGAGCGCAGCGAGTGATTCAAAATTAGAATCCTGAGCGTTAGCGAGGGAATCAAAAGAGCACGAGGTGAAAAATCTTTGCACTCGAGTGCAACACGTAACTTTTCATTCCACCTCAGCGAGGAAATGACTAAATGCAAAAAAAAAACGTTTACAATCACAAGATAGGTACACTTTTATTTCAGTTTAGGTATTAATTACTACATTATGACAGGTAAGTATTACAGAATAATCTTTAAATTATAACAAAATAATACTAAGGTATAATTAAGAAAATTTTAAAGTAACGTTGCTACAGTTATTTAAATTGAGTGTAATATTTTTGTTTGGTACTGTAATATTGGTGTTAGTCACTTGTGTACTGTTTTTCGGTAAACTATCTGTCATACTTAGGTAATAGTTGTACCGATTCATCGGATTCCCTTGGCGTGAATGTTGGAGAGAGAGGGAGATGGTTAGGTGTTTCATAACGGCTTATTTTTGATGTAGAAGGGCCAGTCCAAAGATCCGATTGAGGCTCTTTCAGTGTAATGGCTCCTACGATGCCTTCACATATTTTAGACTTATTTTGGATGGAATCCTCTATGTATCCCTCTACAACTGCATTGGACTTCCAGCCTCCGTGGCGCTTAAGGGACAGGAGATCAGCTCCGGAATCAGCCAAAAGTGTGGCTGAAGTTCGTCGGAAACAATGACCCGTGTACAACAGGGGTTCTGGAAGTTCAAGAAATGTTGCTATTTCTCGTGGGATACTGCCAATTTTATATTAGTACCCATAGGCTGTCTAACACACTTTCCATTGCGATACTGTAGAAAAAATCGATTGATTGGAGTGTTAGGCGGGCGTAAGGCTTGATATTTCTCAACAATCGTTACGTATTCCTTGCGAATGACGAAGTTGCGGTCTCTTTTTGTCTTTGTATTAGGTAAATTAATTAATAGTAAGTCATCTGAATGTTTCTCAATGTTTTTGACATTAAGTTGTGTTAGTTCATTAGTTCGACATGCTCCGTTTATTCCAATAATAAGAACAACCTGTAACGTAAAGAGTATTGTAGTAGATAAATGAATAAAATTGATATGAACGCATAATTATGCCTATCAACATCTACTAAGTATACTATTTAATTGAGATTAATATACTTAAGTAGATACTATTTTAGATATTTTTTTTTTTTTTTAGTAGATACTGAATGTGCAACTGACTTACTTTTGCCGCCAAATATACGGAATCGGGTGCTTCGTTAAGAAACTTTTCAATATCAGATACTGTGAAAACCTTCGATTTTTTTGGTTGATGACCAGATGAGGCTCTTTTTAAAAATGCCACTAATTTAGGATAGGTATCGATATGTTTGTCTTTTTTCATCTTTATTGTTGCTTTTAGCATCGAATACGTACTCCATAGAGTGCTTGCTTTCTTGTTCTCGGATAATTCTATAAAATATGCCAGCAAAACGTTTTCTGAGAAAGTTTTGGCTCCTTTTGCTAGTCGCCACGTGTTGAACATATCGTACTGTTTTAAATACTTCTCGCGTGATTGTTGAGGGAGAAAGCTCATTTGCGCATTATTAACAGTTTCAGTCAATTCTGTTGGCGTCAAACAAACTTCCTCGTCGCTAGAATCACTCATTTTAGTTTTTTCACTTGTTTTCAAGTTTCTTGTTTTTAATATAAGGTTTAACAATGACTTGAAAAAATGCCGCGTAAAGAACCGCGTACAAAGCAAATTGAAAAAAGAACACCAAGAAGGTTCCGAGTCTGAGTTTTTAACAAATTAAAAAAAAGTTGTATGATATATTCGGCACCATAGAGGTAGCAGTAGGTAAATAGGTTTAATGTTTTTTTTAATTCACAAACTTAGTGCACACGATGTTCTAAATTCAATTTACTTTATCCTCTAGAGAATAAAAACGGCTTTTCCACTCAGATATTGAAGATTAAAATAGTAGATTGTGCAACTAAAGCATAAAAGAAGCTATTTTACCCCGAGACGTTTATATCCACGCGAGCCGCAGGCGAGGGTGGATAGTTAAGTCGAGGGGTAAAATGGCTTGTTTATGCCTGAGTTGTACACTCTGCTTTTCACTTCGATTGCGAGAAAATGAAATGGGCATAAAGTATACAGTACATAATTAATAAAAATGTTGCAAGGCATAGCTAATTCCCGCCACCACAGATAGCACCGCCAAAAAACTTTTTAATTTTTTTTATTTTTTTTTTCATCATTTGTCATTCGACTTGGGTACTTCATACTGCCAAGTCATAAACACGTTTCTTTGCGTTTTTAAATAAATAATGACAACTATTTTACCTGATTTTATTAAATTAACGATAGAAAACACGGAAGTGGTATAAATTAAAGAAAATGAAATAAATCACGACTTAATCTGCGAAGTTTTATTGTGTGTGTGGCTGTTGGGCCTGGATTACCTTAGTCTTAGAAAAAAAAATTACTTTATGCACTAGAACATAAAAAGCGATTTTATGTCGCCTAAGCACAACATAAAGACGAACTTTTAGAGCATGAGAAGTGAAAATACTCTTTCCGAGATGGTGGGATGAAAAACATTTTATCTATCTGTTTGTTCCGGCTTATCTCAGAAAAGGCTGGACCGATTTGACGGGACTTTCACAGGCAGCTAGATGATGTTATAAGAAGTAACTTAGACTTTATTTAAGAAAAAGAACTAGGGTTCCACGCAAAAAAAAAAATGTTTTCCGACACACGAACAAAGTCGCGGGCACAGCTATAAAAATATACAGGCTGGCGATTTATTCACCTGCGTCCGTCAAGGGGGTGATTCTACCCGTCATATTAAACAATTTTCGCAATGAAAATCGTATGCGACTTGGGGAAAGAAAGAACAAATTCCTATACAACAGACCAACAGAAGACAATTTTAAGGCAGGTACGATTTTTTTTTAAATTTTAAATTAAAGAGTTTATATTGAAACAAAGAAATATAAAACAAAACATGAGTGACGGAATTCGAACAAGAATCAATTGCAATTAGCAATCTGTAAGTTGTCGTAAGAGATTATTGCGATACTGATATCTCATTAATCTAATTGGGGAGTCTGAGAGGTTCTGCTCATATTCTAATAATAATAGGTTTACTAACACAAAAAACCTTAATATACAAAGCTCATATAATACACACATTCTGTAACTCTTGATAATTTATAACAATCCAAACGCATTTACTTTATTCAAATATATAATTAAAAACATAATTAAATAATCATTTGTTTAACCTTGTATCTATGATACAATTAAACACTTGTTTGCACATGCAATTTTGCTTCTTTTTATTATAGGCAATTAAAATTGACATAAAAAGTGGTATATTGCCTGATAATAGCTATGTGGCAGAGACAGCCAATCAGCGGGGTAATTGTGCAACACACTTCATAGTAGCAATAATTTTAATCTGTCAAGCGCCGCTAATGAGACACAAATGATTTTCTATTGTTTCGTCGCCGATCGGCGAACCGCGCCGCTTGACCGGTTCATTTTAACAGTTCAACAACATTCATTGCGTTATATAAGCTGTAAAACAGAAAAAAATTGGGAACATATGAAGCAAAGGATTAGCGATATCCTTCAAAATTAGGTACTCAGATTGAAGTGTGTTACGCAGCCAGGGTGCGGTTTTCGACATCTGCAAAAATTCACTGCTCACCACTGCATGGATGCAGAACTTGCAATCACAACCTGAAACATTTGGAAGAAAACAGCTATTACACTGCTCCATATGTTTAAAAAAATCGTCTGCTCAACTATGTAAAGAACGCAATGAATGTTACTGAGTTGCCAAAATTAAAGGCATTGCCATTGTGTGTCACGCAATTATTTTTATTATTTTGGTATTCTTTCCATGGGTAAACCGCTGCGTAATTGCGTATCTTACTAGCTACGTTTTCCTAGCAAAACGGTTGTGGTACATGGGGTCTATTTTACAGACGAAAGAAGTCACTGAAACTATTTTTATGAAGATCTGTTTTTGTGCAGAGCGTTTTTGACACCGTAAAGTCAAACCTCGCTGCTATCATTTTCATGATAAACGTCACTGCGGCCGTTATGTGGCGGCCACGGCTCTTCTAGAAAACCTTACTGACCTACACACTAATACGAAAACAAGTTGTCAATAGCCGGATTTATATTACTTTGTTGTGTCGTGACGTAACGCCTTCTGACGCAGTGTTAGACAATCAAAACTGGTTGTGATTTGAAGTAGTCCTGAACAGATACGTTTGATTAATGTATTGTGTAGTCACGACACAATACGATACAGTAATGTGTATGTGACTGAAGTCATTGACTGTCACCTCGGTCACACGGTGTCCTCCGGCAATAGATTTTCTATTGTGTCTATTGTCTGGCAGAATATGTCATAATAGCTTTATTTTTAGATTCAGTGATTTCGTATTATAATACAGGTTGGTAGAAACTTCGACGCACAACCTGTAATGCTGTCTGTAAAAATCTCACCGTGAAAACTTAGATGAAGTGAGCTTAAAGTGAGCTGTCAATAGTGTCAATCCTTAGCATCAGGTGGAATGACAGCTCACTTTAAGCTCACTTCACCTGAATTATCACGGTGATCTTTTTACAGAATAGCACCGCTGTTCATTACCATGGATTTCGCGCCTGATTCTGGACCCTACTGCGTTGACATATTTCGTCAGCTGTTTCATACACTTTGACTGCGCAGGAATTGCGCGTTTGTAGGAAACAGCAGATTTTTTTTTAAATAACCGAACATGAATTTTTTCGCATGGAGGTTCAGAATCATGTACCTACTGAATCCATGGAATATCCCGGCCACCCTTTATAATAAAAACTAGCTGCGCCCCGCGGTTTCACCCCCGTAAATGTCGATCCCGTGGGAATATCGGGATAAAAACTGTCCTATGTCCTTTTCTGGGACTCAAACTATCTCTATACCAAATTTCATCTAAATCGGTTCAGTGGTTTAGGCGTGAAGAAGTAACAAACATATAAACACACACACACACACGCACACACACTCACAAACTTTCGCCTTTATAATATTAGTGAGAAGTGAGATAGTGAGATTAGTGAGATAAAAATGTTTTATTGACATAAAGTAATATTGTAATAATTTCGGACTCTCCTACATTCGTTTAGAGGTATGGCCTTCCGTTAACCAGTTCTGGTTGCGGCTCTGTATGTTGAGTACCCCTGATCAATATCGCTCTCAATCTTAATGATAATTACTTCCAGTAACTAACTAAGTGCTGACAGTTGTTAGTTATGTCTCCGTAAGTGCACGTGCCTGCATTTTTATCAATCGTAAAAGGGATTTCCCTTCTTTATGTCCGCGGTTTTGCACCGTTTAGTTAGAACCGGAAATACCTGCCTGTGATCTATTAAAGATTGATTTAGCATTGATGACGCGGAAAAGATCATATATATTACATATCACTACATAATATAAAACAAGGTCCGCTGCGTCTGTCTGTCTGAACGCGATAAACTCAAACACTACCGAACTAATTTTCATACGGTTTTCACCAATATGGACGGAGTGATTTATGAGGAAGATTAATACCTATAATTTTTATTAAGGTTGTGTGTAAATTGCCTGAAATATGACGCTGATTGTTGAAACCCGGTACAAGAACAGAGAATCTTCGTAACTTATTTACGGTACGGTCGTTTCAATTCAAATTATTTTGTCCACAGGCTACCAATATGCGTTGATGTCAATAAAAACAGCGTTGTCAACAGTTCTGCGACATTATAAAGTTGTAGGAGACAGAGAAGATGGTCCTGTACCAAAAATTAAGGTCAAACTCGATATTATGATGAAGGCTGTCGACGGATACCAAGTGGCATTGGAAAGAAGAACGAAAAAAGTTTCTACATGACGTCATTGAAATGCGCGAGAATAATGACAAGTTATTTTTTTTTGTACCTGCTAGCTAGAATATATTAAGTATCTTTTTGTATATACAGACAGGTTAATACGGAAATATTACTTTAGATTAAAATATTTTTAATAATTTCGTTGGTTTTATTTACCTATAAGTATATTAACTCTAAGATCAGAGTTTTCAAAATAATTTAAGCTTCTAAATTTTCTTGAATAGTTTCCATAACTTGGTACCTGCTTAGATTATTTTAATGCCAAGGCAAATGCGCAAATCGTAAACAATAATTTTATGCAAGAAGTTTTTATATGCAGTCTGATGCAGTACTTTACAATCCATAGAGTATTTTTTTTTATTTATCTGTCTGTACCACAGAGTACTTTTTGATGGACCTGACAGAATCATGCTGAACACTGCTGAATATGTTAAAAAAATAGGATTATTTCAAATGAGCCTGAAATAGGTCTTCAAACTCAGATTTTGGCCTTCACATCTCTCCAATCAACGTGGATTTTCTGAGATACGTGAGTCATTACTGGTAAGTCAAGCCGAACTAGTCTCATTCATTTGTGATATATTGAAACAATAAGTTGAAGAACTAACTACAAGTCGCTGGCCTTGCACTTTCTCGATGATCGTGCGTCCCTTGAGTCTATTACCGCAGCTATTTCCATGTTAAATTATGTGGTTCGTTATCTTTAAAAGCAACAAAGGTGTTTTCACACTGTAGGTTCCTACTTGTCATAAATTTAAATGTAGGCTAAAGGCGTAGTTTCTTAATGAACATTGCACAGATACCTATAGGTAAGTTTTAAACTTGGGGAAACCTTTTTCTAAATCTTCCTATACGAGGTCAGACCAAAAATAATGGAGCATTTTATTTGAAGAAAGTCTCGGAAATTGTTTAGATATTTTGGGTTCAACCAATATTTTCTTTAAGACATACTGCTGCACAAAGTTATAAAGCTGAATAACAAGAACGGATTCGGGAAACCCTTCGACGAGATGATGAAGTTAGATTAGGTACCGGTAGGTACGATCACCAAAGGAGATAAGTAACCATGTCGGATATATAAGGTCCCATTAAAATAGGTGGACAAACTTTTAGAAATCATTCAGACCACCAAAATAAGGACGATGGTAAAAAAATATATAAGAATAACGCATTAGATGCTTTACAAGAAAAATAATCAGCTAACGAAAATACACTAATGTGCCGGCAATTTATTATTTTAGGTGAAAATAAAATCACGTTAATCAGTATTTTTTTTGCTTGGATATTTTTGGTTAGACGTACTGAGCGCTGTGTTAAAATTTGTCCATCTATTTTAATGGGACCCTGTAGTTGATGCTTAGTAAGAAACCGATGGATGTTGTCGAATGAAATTTAATTTGATAAATGCACTGTTTGTTTTTTATTAACTAAAATAAATTTTATTCGAAAACATCCATCGGTTTCTTACTAAACTTCAACAATATCCGACGACCTTGGTTACTTACCTGTTTTGGTGACTGTACCTGCCTGGGAGTTGTAAGTTCAATTTGCATTCCTGGACTGATTAAAAATCTTCAACTTTACCAGGAGGAAGAGCTCTCCCTATTAATTCAATTATCCCCCACTCATATAACACCCCACTTACTGCTTACGATCCGCTGTAGCATAGCAAAATCAACCTATATTGTTCCCACTGCTGGGACATAGACCTCCTCTATGTGAGAGGGAGTGGGCCGTAATCCACCACGCGGGCCCAGAGCGGGTTAGTGGATCTTACGTATCTTCGAATTTTTGGTTCTAGGACATAACAGTTTCCTCGCGATGTTTTCCTTCACCGTTTTGAGAGCAGTGGTGATGAAATTTAAATACACAAAGTAAAGTGCCTGTCGATGGCTGTGGACAACGCGAATAAGTAAACAAAGGGTAGGACACCTTTAGGCAAGGTGGAGCGGCGAACTTCGCAGAGTGGTTGGTAGCAGCTGGACGAGAGTTGCCGAGGATCCAGTAAAATGGCGTGCGATTGGAGAGGCCTGTGCAGCAGTGGACTGCTAGAGGCTGATGATGATGATAACATACCACAGACACCACGCTTCCGTAGTGTGTCATCATTTGTTTTAGAACAATGGCCGGCTCAAGATCGTAAAATAGATTCAATTATTTATTTATTCTACCTGTTTCACGAGACAACAAATTCTTCCAAAAATGTAAGTATATTTACCGATCAACAATTTATTTATTTATTTAAAGTTTTCGCACAAATAGGTACAGGTACAAAGGCGGACTTAATGCCTTAGGCATTCTTTACCCGTCGACCAAGGGTGGTGAAGAGATTAGATGGCATGTGCTTTGGTTGAGAGGAACAATCATTAAAAAAAAAACTAGGCACACAAACACATAAATAGGGTATAATTTTACAAATATAATAATATTTGTAATCCCACTTTTAGTATTTATTTATGAGGATAATTAAGCTTATACACTAGGCAAACTTCTAATACTAAATAAACTAAAAAAAATAAAAATAACTAATAACATGGCGTCATAAAATTCCTCCACGTCGCTATCGACTGGTAAAGTAGGTACCCGAGAGATTGGCGACATTACCACTTGTATGGCAATACTGAGCCTCTGGCCAAGGTAAAAGTCAGCCCTTGGATCACGGGAAATGTCAACCAGCTTTTTGGAGATTTCGTTGATCATTTAGTTAATAATGCCCATATTCATCGCCTTCGATTCCATTTGAGAGAATTTATGCCAGAGCAATAGCAAAATAACGTATCTATTGTAGATAAGGTAAGCAGTATAACCTCAGCCTTACATTACACTACTGTGTTCGAACATTTTTCCGCGACCTTAGAACTTTCACAACCATTTATTTTAATGACAAAAATCCATTGCTCGACTAGTAATTGCACTATACATAGAATTCCAAGCTATTAGAAACAGTTTAATGATAAATCGTAACTCTAGTCTTTTATGACGGGTAGTAGTTACGGCTATTAATAAAAACAAATGCTAATTTAGCAATAAAACATGGAAAGATATGTAATCTTAATTTTATCCGTGTATTTTATATATAAATAAAACAGTGGTCAGACAGGGGCAATTTATCTTTGTGTCCATATCCTGCAATAGTCCTACACTATCCGGGGGTTATCCTTGGGTGCGACCAGGAATAATTCATCGGTTGGTGCCACATTTCATTCAGAAATACGACCTTAAAGGACCCTAAATAAGACCTTGGTTCTCTTGCGGTTCTCCTCATTTCTGATTCGATCACGCAGGGAAACTCCAAGCATAGGCCTCTCCATTGCCCTTTGGGTGACTTTTAGCCTTCTAAGTTCTTTATGTGTAGGTAATGTATGTTTTTTTTATATGTTCAGTTCGACTCACAAGCTTTCAGCAACGTTTAATTGTTGTTATTAGTGTCATAAAATCTTCTTATTAAAGTCATCTGTGATATTTGAAGATCTTAAACAGCAATAAGCAAAATAGTATTCACATGGATTTAATTCATAAAAGTATGCGTTGGAAGACTTTATGCATAATACCTTAACATTTTCAGTTACATATACAGGGTGAAATTTTAATCACCGTTTTCCTCTTAAGGGGTCATTATATCCTCATTAGGAACAACTTTTACTATGGGACCGAACATGAAATCGCGAAAAAAAAAAACAGCTGTTCCCTAAATTTTGATTTTTTTTCAAATTAATTGGTATAAGGGCAATCCTGCCCTTATACCAATTTATTTGGGGTCGCCGCAACATTACCACCACCATGGCACCTATACAATCATCATCGTCATCATTCTCCAATGATGACGATGATGATTCTATAGGTATATTGATTATTATATCAATTAGTTATCAATTGATTTTACCATGGAACCTTATCCTTGGCTATTATGAAGGATGTAGCAGTAGAGTAGGTCATGGTAGGAACTATAGTAATTTTTATAATATGCCAGTTATCCTTAACACGATGGGCAGGCTTCCAAAAGGTGTCAACATTAATAATAGTCAGTGTAGCAGTAAATGATGGGGTTTTCTTCTTTTTGAGTCGAAGCCAAAAGTAGGTAAATATATTTTATTATGTTAGATGAGTTGGGCCCAGTAAGGTGGCCACGCCAATCGCGGCATCAGTGACGTTTTTTAGGTCCTCAGAAGTGCAGATGTATACGATGTCTGTGTGTAGATCGACACTCCATCATAATTTATGGGGTTTGTGTTTGTGATGATATAATGCTAAACATAGTTAAGTCTGGAACAATGTGTTTCTTATGTTTAGACGGGCGTTATTACATTTCCATTGTTATTATCTCCATTTGTTTCTGTTCCAAAATAAAAATAAAAACTTTTATTTTTACTTAATGCTTGGGCAACTCATGCTTTCAGGCATTGTAGGTTCGTCATATATATTTTGTGACAGTTTTCCTTCAGTTAAGATTTTCGTGAAAAGTTACTCAAATCTACACTATTATTCTATTACCTTTCCGATACCTACCCACGTATTTTGTTTTTTTGAAATGTTTCTTTTCCCATGAGTGCGTATACACACGAGCAGCACGCGCCAAATAGCAGAGGCAACTGCAGTCGTCGATACGTCTACCGTCACCGTCACCGTGCCGATCGTGTATTGAGTACGGTGTTCAAATGACCGGCATGTTGTCGACGGGTATCGACGGCTGTTGCATCTGCCGTCGACGCGTGTCGCTCGTGTGTATGCACACTTAACTTCAATAATTAAATATTTTGCCCTTTTTATGCAGACTAAAGTGAATGACAACTGACAACGGCCTGTAGGTTTTTAAAGACGGCATTTTATATTGTAACAACCTGTATCACGCAAACTGTTCGCCATAGAACTGAGCTACAGGAAGCGGCAGGAATTTCAATTTAAAGTTTATATAGAATTTAATTATAGAGTACATGCTCTTTTATAGCCGATATTATACGTTCATTTAGCTGTCGAAACGTTTATAGGGCATTAAAGGTAAGGCAGGCAATCAGAATGTGGGCACTTCTAGTCGCAGGAAAGTTGTCTGTGTTAAACTTACAAGTAAAAGGAAAAGTTCAAAGTTTTAACATGATTAACAAACCTATTAGTTTTAATTGCCTAGTATTATTTTACTAGCGAGTTGTACATTGATGGCTGAGTAATGTCTACTTTGGCAAGACGGACTCATTCCGTGTAAAAGAATAATACTACCAAGTTTTTTAATGATATTTATTCAGAGTTCGGGTTTTAATGTTACAAAACATTCCCATAAACATAATTAAATCAAATATCTCATGAAATCCAGTCGTTCGCAACCGTATAAAAATACAACTACCGCGTCGCATTCATCAAAAATGTTATTCAACTTTATCGAACTTGTTCGGTTAAATATAAAAAGCGTCGCGTCATTAGACTAACAAAATGCATTATCGTTGTTACGTTGCTTTTTACAGGAGGCTCGTGTCACGAACGGGGGTTAATAAATCACTGGGGGTTGGGCATCAGCTTGCAACGTAACAAACTCGGAGAATCGGAGACAGTATAGGGTGGGCGGTGGAGAGCGCCAGTCGACCCGCGCCGAACGGAACGCGCGCCGAGCTAACGTAACGTAACGCAAACGTGTCTCGAACGATACCTCGACTCCAGCCAATATTACGATTGCAATGATAAGCTGACATGCGATTCACGCGTTCACATACACGAGTATATTCCATTGAAGGCGAAGATGTATCGCGGCTGATAGGAATAAAGTTGGAAATGTTCCCGATGGATCGTGTCCAATTTTGAAAAATAAACAAGGCATGTTTCTAGGGCTGTGCTGAAGAATGGACGGCAGCTTCGATGATGACGAGCCTTTTATATTCAGACTCAATGAGAGCGGTTCTGGACCCGGCATGCTGGTCAAGGTACATCGTAGAACTTGTTAGGAATCACGTAGTTTCTTAGATGACTTCTGTACAGTAGGTATGAGTAGTAATGATTTAACCTTAAGTTATTAACTAGCAAATAACTGGTCATTAAATAGAATGAGTAGTAAATTTTTAATTCAAGGAGCATTCATAATTAATAGTTTTATTATCATTGTTGTGTGATATTCATCAATAAGTTGTTAATAATTAATGTTGACGTAAGCTGCAGTATGCACTTCTATTTAAGTACCTAAATCGTTTAGTCCTAGACTTATAATCATCTTTTTACCCTTGTCCCATAATGTTACTTGGGGTCGGCGTAAAACGTTGTCTTCTTCCTTTCTCCCCTGTTCACCGTCACGCTATTATTCCCTTCCTTCTCTTTCATACCACTCCTCACACAATCCACACAGGAATAGACATTGTGACTTATAACATCGCCTTGCATGATTCTGTAAAGGTGTTATAATTATTGTAGTTTAAATAAATCAATCTTTCCTAGTCAGTCCTAGACTATAAACATTCGTTTGACGTTATGCTCAGTACAGCGCAAGAGCTATAATTGGATAATAACGCGTTATTATAATATTTCATTGACACAATTGGTTGTTTATTCGTAAACTGGTCCACAAGTTCAATTCAAAGGTTATGCATGGGTGCAATTTTATACAGCGTGTCGATGCCGCTTTTAATGGTGACATTAATTTAACACATACACATGGGCATACGGTTTCACGTTTTCGTTTAATGAACATACGGTCTACTCGCTTCTGCTCGCGACTTCGTCCGCGTCAAATTTCGGCCCCCGACCCATCGCGTGCATCGCGTCGCATCCCATTGTCCGCCCGCCCTATTACTTCGTTTTCGATTAGCGTTATTTCTGATCTTTTTGCTCAGGTCCTAAGGGTTCTAGCGTGATGTCAAATCACACTAATATTATAAAGGCGAAAGTTTGTGAGCGTGTGTTTATATGTTTGTTACTTCTTCACGCTCAAACGGCTGGAGCAATTTTGATAAAATTTTGTATGGAGGTAGATGACACCCTAGATTAACATATAGGCTACTTTTTTATCCCGATATTCCCACGGCATCGACACTTATGCGGGTGAAACCGCGGGGCGCAGCTAGTAGCCTATAATAGCCTTCCTCAAAAATTGGGCTATCCAATGCAAAAATAATTTTTCAAATCCGACTTGAACGCGCTAATCTCTGAAACTACCTTCCAGAGAAGCGTTCAAACAAACAAGCAAACTCTCCAGCTTTAAATTATTAGTATAGATTAGTTTTTTGTTAGTTATTATTCATTTATTTATTTACAATTTTCTAAGGGCCAAAGCACACACGCTACTTTTTGCATCGGCGATCGGCGATTCAGCTGCTTTTTAGAAACTAAATGCAGCGACCAAGCATTCCACACCGCACACTTAAAAACGCCAAACGCGGCGATTCAGTCGCTTTTCGGAAGCTCGATACAGCGGCTGAACGCTACACTCCGCACACATTCGGATGCCGGTCGCAGCGATTTGGCATATGCGCCAGCATCGGAGCAGTCGCTAAAACGCGCGATTCCGATACCACGTCCGAACGCAGAGAGTCGCCAAAACGCGATGCAGCATCGGAGCAGTCGCTAAAACGCACGATTCCGATACCGCGTCCGAACGCAGAGAGACGCCAAAACGCGATGCAGCATCGATACAGCCCCGCAAAATCGCCGATCGCCGATGCAAAAAGTAGCGTGTGTGCTTTGGCCCTAAAATAGCATTTTGGAGCCACCTGAACTGTAGCGCAAAAGTCACGGATCATAACACCGCATCAATTAAATTAAAATGAGTGACGTGCAAAAGAGTAGACGAATTAAAGAGAGAGAGCCCTATGTAGGTGAGCGGTGCAGGCGGTAGTTTTCAAATTACGAAGTATTATAGGTTGTTATAATTTTTATGAATAGGTACTGGCCACTAGCTTGTGGCTATGTAATATCAGCCGCACGGGTCAATCGATCAGGTTAAGCTACGCTTGCCGCGGTTGGTCCGTGGATGGGTGACCATCTTTACATACCAAGACCTCTCCGTAGCTCGGAAAGCACGTTAAGCCGTTGGTCCCGGCTATCATTCGTGGATCTTTGACTGTCGTTACGGGTCGTCAGAAGCCAAATCTGGCAACCAGTCTTACCAAGGGGTATCGTATTACCCAGTAACTGGGTTGTGGAGGTCAGATAGGCAGTCGCTCCATGTAAAATACTGCTATTCAGCTGCATCCGGTCTGGAAGCCGACCCCAACATAATTGGGAAAAGACTAGGCAGATGATGATGAGGTACTGGCCACTAGCCGGACCTCGCCATGTAGCGGTACGTTGTATACCTAGTTAAATTAAATACTATTTGTATGTATGAAGTTGAATAGTTATGTTTTACTATGTCAGTGGGTATTTTATATTGCCATTAAAAGTTGTTACATAATATCCAATATTTATAGGCGTAATTACCTGGTATTAATATAGGTAATTATGGGACAAAGCGGCTGGGTAGTCGATATCTTCGATTTAATTGTTATTAATGATAAATAAAACAATCTTTACATGTGTTCAGTGTATATTGCTTCTGATAGTAATTTAGTTCGTAAATTAAGTGCTTATAACTATTCTTGGTAGAGAACGGTTTATTTAAATCGTTATTTATGAGTTATTAAATAATTTTACATCTATAAACGAACATGGGTTCACTGGGTAGTACCTGGTACTCAGCTGCATCCGGTTGGAATGGAAGCCGACCCCAACATTGTCGGGAAAGGCTGGGCAGATGATGATGATGAAATGAACATGGGTTACCAGTTTCGTTTTATCGTAATAATAATCTGCTGGACGGAAATCTAAGAAAATAAAGAGCATTTTATTCTTCGACTTGTTCTTGTTTATGTATCCCTAATCGCACCTGTTGGTAATCGCAACCTGGATCTCAGATGGATCACACGAATGCAAGGTATACAAAATAATATAAAAATGAATCGCTCAATGTGTTGCTAAGCGCAAATCTAGAGAGCTGAACCGATTTCGCTAATTCTTTTTTTTGTGTTCGGTATTGCCAGGAAAAGGTTTTTATGAGAGAAAAGTTCGGAAAAAAAAAAAAAAATTGCACTTGTGCGAAGCTGGGGCGGGTCGCTAGTTATAAATAAAGTTTTCCAGACCAAATTTCGGCCATGGCGACCAATCAAAGCGGAGATCAGCCATCGCATCGGCGCGGGAGAGATTTAGTATATATGTTACCGGCCAAACCCGATTTCAGGACAAACTAGTTTAGCCTAGGCTAAACTAGTTCCGTCGACATAGGATGCAAGGGCGAGCGAAGGGCACCTCGAGGTTCGGTTTGGTTAGGTTACTTTAAACCCTTTACACAGAAGTAGGGGCCCCGCGAAGCGGGGCTCCGTCGACATAAGATCCAAGGGCGAGCGAAGGTAATCCTATCGCGTATAGGAAGAACTAGTTTAGCCTAGGCTAAACTAGTTTGTCCTGAAATCGGGTTTGGCCGGTAACATATACACAAGTGTGTGCGCAGACACAGGTGCACTCTCTCCTTCCTCACTCTCATTGTCTAAGGGGACGGCAATCCGACACGATCGGAGAGAGATCAGGCGCAGGGCCAACTGTGTAAATTGTTTTCCGAGGCACGGGGATATCACACCGCCAGCTTCCAAACATCGGACTGTTACTAAGAAATTCTCAATGGAAAAACTCAATAACACTTTGCCCGACCCGTGAATCGAACCCAGGACCCTATGCACAGCAGCCGCGCTTGCGACTACGAGACCAACGGGGCAGTTGTACCTAGAGTTACACATAGTACGAGTATCCAAAAATATTAGGTGGTCCAAATACTTGTTCCTGATACTCAAATTCATATAGACTCGGTGGGACGTATCGTACCGTATGGTCCTTTCTTCCGTACCTATCACGTATATGGTCCTACCCACTGCGTTTCGATTGCGAGGCACAATTGCCTGAGGTAGCAGCGCGGTGCGGGAGGGGTGTGGTGACGTCATGCGAGAGCTCAGTGATTCGTCACTTGCGTCAACTATCACCCCTCCCGCACCGCGCAGCTACCTCAGGCAACGTCTTAGTTCAGCGGTCGGCCTATAGAGTAAAACATCTGTCTATCCATCCATGATATTGATATTATGAGAAACCCTTCGAGATAAGCGGCCATAGAAATGTAAAAAACAACTCAACTACCGGGCATATCTCCTTCTTTCATATACAGGATGAATTTGAATTAATGCGACAAAAAGAAATGGGAGCTTCAGTTACAGTAACATAGTAATTATAAACTGTTTTTACTACAATCTAAATCGTTAAAAAAAATTACGTGATTATCGTTTTCAAAAGGTCCACTGATGTTATTATCTTTATTTAAATACGAATTATCGGTATTCCAGCAAAATAATTAATATGCAAAATAAATAAGAAAAATTAAAGTATCAAAAAATCTCATCGCAGTGCTCAATAATCGTCGTGGAGTACTCATGTCATTAAACGTTGCCGTTCATAGCGGTCATTTACCTAATTTTGCCTATTTTCTAGTGTAAGTATCGCGCGACGTTGCCAAACCTCGCATGACATTCCTTCCCGGCTCAGACTAAGGAAATTCCCGGCGACCGCCCCGCCGCCCACCACCCTTCCTTCGTTCATTAGTCGTCCTAAAACGTTTGTAGGTCATGGTCGCGCGCGCATTCCGCAAATCCTACTTTACGTATTGCGAATAATTTGTGTTGTTGTCTTGTGTTTGTGTCATAACAATGCCTAGGACGAGACGAAATAGTCATGAACCGTTAACAATCGTACAGTATCTCGATATTGTCGTGTGGTACAACACCGTAAGAAATCTACGTGAAACGCAGCGAAGATTTCGATTAACCTAACACCGTTGGACTTTTATTTGTTGGGAGAAATTAAAAGACTCGTTTACGAACGCGAATCCGAAACTTTAGACGAACTAAAAAACAAAATCATTAGGGCATTCGAAACTGTAAAATCAGACTTTTTGCGGCGCCGTGCTCAATTGTGTTTACAAAACGGAGGTGGACATTTTGAAAATACACGTAAGTGTACTGATTTCATAAAAAACCGAGTGTGCTTATGACCACACGACTGAAGTGAAACTTCAAACGTATTTGGCTATGAGAGGAAGAGAGAAAGAAAATGTGCGCGCGCACTGCTTTCTCTTGCTTATATCCCCCACTCAACTCCCGTTCGCCTCGCCCGTAGCCCTTAGACATGGGTCGTACTTGCAAAATCGAGTACCAGGGCTTCCAAGTACGTCCACCTTAAGAAACCAGGGCTCGAGATACTTTCAAGTATTTTCTATCTGCATCGAAAACTGATCCATAACTTCATACAAATAAGAAGTACAATCGCGTAATCAAACAAAAGCCCTGTTGGAAGTAAAAAGTACTTGCATAGGAAATTGATCCGTGAATTCCTATAAATAAGGAGCACAATCGCGTTTACCAATAAATACTTTTACAAACCATTAAGGCGACTACACGACCTAAAGCGCGGTCACTGTCGGACTGCATAGAAAAGAAAGAGAAGCGCGATGACACAACCGTGGTAATTTATTGCAAATATGAAGCAATTATCTATTTACAAAAACTCTCAAACACCAAACAAATAAAAACCGTATACTAAAATTCGGGGAATTAAATTGTCTTTTAGATGGTGAAAGTTTTATGAAAATACACCCGATAGTGTTTGCGTGATTATCGTTTTTATGTCCGCGGTAGACATTACTTTACAAATTAATTACACTATGTTAAAAAAATATAATTGCAAATATTCACATATCAAATTACGAAGCAAATGGTCTAGTATAACACTTATTTTTTTCAAAGAAATCAGTCCGGTCGATTAGACGTGATGTTGAATTTAAAATCATTAGAAGTCGTATATCTGCGCCTTAAAGTAAAAATACTTGCATACGAAATTGTTCCGTAGACCACACCTCGGACACTCCATACAACGCTCGCAAAATAATTACCTATTACTACTACATAAACAAATGACGTTTGTATACGTGCAAATGTGTGCGTGAAATCTAGTAGCGTAAAAAAAAATGGCGCGGAAAGCAATTTGTGTCGGGGAACCGAACGACGTCGGCGGCGGCGCTGCCCGAACGTGTGCATTATTATGAAGTGACCATGTAGTTCAATTGTTTATTTATATAGTCGGGTTCGTAATGAAATAAAAACACTAAAATAGTTTAGTTTAAATGACTTATCTGTAAATAATGGGTTATTAAATCGCATGTTATTAAAAATGCGAAATCATACAAACAGTATATGTAAATACGAATTCGGAAAAGCATCACAATATCCAACCATCGTGATTAAAACTCAAATAAAACTTTTAAATCGCATAATTGTGTGTCAGCCATACAGCGCTGCGGTTCGCGAGCGCCCTTGCTAAAGAGTCGGCGACGAATACCTCGAAGTGCGGGGTGAGGTGCGGTATCTGATATGAGGGCGAGGAAGGGAGTGTCCTTTCTGTACGTAGTACTATTAAGTATTCTGTGCTCTTACTGATAAGGAGTATGATCGCATTTGCGAAAACAAACGCGGTTGTTGAACTATTTGAGTACCTACGTACTCGAGCGTCGAGGCACGACGGAGCGAGATACTTTCAAGTATTTTCTATCTGCATAGAAAACTGATCCATAACTTCATACAGATAAGAAATACAATCGCGTATTCAAAAGCCCCGTTGGAAGTAAAACTACTTGCATAGGAAATTGATCAATGACTTCAAATAAATAAGGAGCAAAATCGCGTTTACAAATAAATACTTGCAGCAAACCATTAAAGTAAAAAAAACTTTTTAAGAAAAAAAAACCGACTTCCAAAAAAAAACTTTACAAAGTGAAAAATAACTTTAATTTCGGAAGTCGGTGTCTTTGGATCTTTATTTTAGTTTTTTGCCACCGACTTCCGAAATTAAAGATATTTTTCACTTTGTAGTGTTTTTTTGACAGTCGGTTTTTTTTTTCTTAAAAAGTTTTTATTTCACGCTTTTTAGTGGGTCTGCTTATAATTTATCTAAGTTACAATAGCCTAGTGATCATCGCCTTTTACAAACAAAATATTGCTTTTCCCGATGCAGGGAAGTTAATTGTTGAGGAGTTCTCCAGGTCCACCATCAGCTCTATATCACCATTCACATTGTGACGAGCATAAATTGCTCAGCAACCATATTAAAGTAATCGAATCGCAACCCGTGAAATACTTAGATATTATTGAGTAGTTCCGGTGGCCATCTGTGGTCTTCATCATCAGTTCCACTTCACCAAATGGTGCTTTCCGAGAGCAAATGCACGAGTTACTATAAAAAATACCCAAATCGCTATAGGTGTGCCTATAATATTTGAAGAGTTCCTTCGATTTCTCCAGGATCCCATCATCAAATCCTGCCCTGATGTTTTTAGACTAGATGCTGATAATCCTGGCTGCAGCATCAGGCCAGACTTGTCAACATTGCATTGAACTTAAAATTTAGTTCTGTTTAAAATGAGCCCAAACACGACTACGGTGCTGTAATTTCAAGGTTGGTACTTTTTCTAATGCTCCTGGCTTCAGCATCAGGTCTTTATGTACTTCGGTGTTCCTCATTAACAGTACGTTTATCCACACATCGAGCCCTTTTCAATGAGCCTTAACACGATATATCTGCTGTTAGTTGTCGAGGAGTTAGGTACTCTGCAGACTATCCTGACTGTAGCATCAGGTCATGACTTGATGATCATGAGACCAAATGTGGCAAATGCCCTATCAAACATCAAAACAATTGACTAAAACAGTCCTTGCCTGTTCGAGTAACTTCTTACTGTTAAGGAGTTGTAACTTCCATCATCAGCCCAGCTACCTGAGATGGTGACACGCAAATACACAAGATACTTCGTAAAATATGCGAAAAACAATAAGTGAGCCTATAAAATTTAAAGGTTGCCCTCGATTACTCTAAGATCCCATCATCAGATCCTAACTTGGTGACAGTGGGACCACCTCAAAACTATCTACTTTGGAACAAAAAAAGAATTTTGAAAATCCGTCGACAATTGGCGGAGTAGGTATTCGATGAACAATCATCCAAAAAAAAAAACATACAAACAGCCGAACATAGTACCTCCTCCTTTTTGTGAAGTCGGTAAAAAATACTTGCATACGAAATTGTTCCAAAAGGAGCATGATCGCATTTGCGAAAACTAACGCGGTTGAGTACCTACGTATTTGAGCGAGTAGCCGTATAAGATACTTAATAGTCTTGCAAGTATTTTGAGTCGGTACCCGGTGTGCGTACTTGGAAGCAAATACCTGGTGTAAAAACCCGGTCGCATATTTATGCGACCGGGACCGGGTTTTTACACCAGGTATTTCCAGCTATTTTTTACGTACCTTCCCTACTCGCGATCACACGTTTTCGTAACGCATTCGCCAGTTTACTCCCCAAGTCAAGCGCGCCTAAAGAAGTTTCACTTCAATAATTATTGTAAATACTGTGATTCCAACTTTTTAAATACGCCAAAAATACGATAATTGATTTGTTGTTGTAACAAACATTATTCAGGTTATACCTCATACTAAAACATTTTTTCACTATTACTTTTATTGTATTTTTGATCGTCCTAAGCCGACAAAAGTATGAAGGAAAATTTGGTTTCACAAAACTTTTATTTAATCGTGCGCGCGGGAAAGAGATGCGCGGGCGGACGGGGGCGGCGCGATTCATTCATAGCGATAATGTACCTAAATCGTGCTACACGAAAACGGTAGTACGCGAAATTCTTTGATACTTTAATTATTTTAACGCTTTTCGTAACACTGATCAATTATTTTTTAATTTTACATTTGATATGTTCTACATTTTCTTGACAACACGTATTATTGTATATTTAAATTTGTCGCATCTATTCAATTTCACCCTGTATAGCTATGTAAGCGGCCAAGAAGAGCTCATTAAAGAAATCTATAGAGAGGCTTTTGTCCAGCAAAGGGCGTTTTCCAGCTCATATCTACACGGTAACAGGACATCGATACACAAACTCTAACCATGCATATTCAGCACATGATTCTAGAATCCCCCCCCCCCCAACGTAGAAACTTTTCGTCGGTTATCAAAAAAGAAGTCTGTCGTTTCATACAAAAGTGCAATACCTACGCGGTTAAAATTTATGGAACAGCAATTTTTTTTTTTTAAATAACCGACTAACATTTTGAACTCATGGGGTTTCAGGATTATGTACTGAATCCGTGGTAACCGATTGCGCGTCGATTTTCCTGCCACCATGTATACTAAAAAGCTAGGAATTTGCTTTAAGTATCTTAGTATACCAATACTAGCGGCGCCCCGCGGTTTTACCCGCATAAGTCTCGATCCCGTGGGAATATCGGGATAAAAAGTATTCTATGTCCTTTCTTGGGACTCGAACTATCTCTATACCAAATTTCATCTAAATCGGTTCAGCGGTTTAGGCGTGAAAAGGTAACATACAGACAGACAGACAGAGTTACTTTCGAATTTATAATATTATTACGAGTAGTATGGATATGGATAGCATGTTTGCATATTATGCACTGCGAGCAGGGTTCAAAAGTGCTTGAAAACGGTGTCAATGCTATAAATTATTGCCATGCGCTTAAGATCCCTTAATAGTGACTTGTAAGTTATTAAATTAGTTCTTTACAACTTACATGTGGTAAATCAAGTGAATGATAATCAATTTCATAACCAACTGTATGACTTACCTGACCGAATAAATATACAGGTTGTACCATAGACCTTACAGCCAAATGTATGACTTACCTAACCGAATAAATATACAGAATGTACCAGAGAACTGTGGTCTACTGGTGTGGTCTTTACCACACCAGTAGACCACAGTTCTCTGGTACATCTGGTCTATATAGACCATCAAACTGAAAAACTTTCTCTATGGGACCAACATCGTGCATTACTAGATTCAAGCATGCTACACACTTGTTCGGGTAGCATGATTCGGCACGATTCGGCTCAGCCGGGCGGCAAAATACTGCGTGTATCAGAAATGTGTGGTCATGTTTAAGGGTGCGGTACAGACCAGCAAACTGAACAACTTTATGGGAACAACATCGTAATCGAGAAAAAAATAATCTTCTGCCCATACATTTGGGTCGACTAGGTATTGAAGTTTTGTTACCACCATTTCTGATACACGCTTTATAGTTGATTTTAACGCACAGCTGTGCCGAATAATGCCGACCCGAACAAGTGTGCAGCACCCCTAAGCTTTTAAGATTCAAAGATCGATCATTTTGGAAACAACCTTGATAAATTTAAAAGTAGAAGATGCATATACGTTACTTGATCACAACACGCAACCTACCAAGATTGTGGGTTGAGGTTTGTGTTACAAATATTTTGTGGAACAAAATAAATAAGACAATCTCACTCGATGTTCTAGCAAACGATAGACGGACAAAAGATTTTTGATGCAGATGTCATTTGTTCTGAACTTAAGTATTTGAGTAACTATAATTGAATCTATAGATATTATTACATGGTCTTGCTTGTCAGGTGTGTGCAGAGCGTGGGTGGCAAATGTACCCCGGCTGCAACAGCGGCCTGGAGGAGCGGTGGAATCTCTGGTGGAAGACCAGCGCCTTTCCTGCAGCTAGCTACAAGACCTTGGGAGATTGGCAGGTTAGCATTTCTTATTTACAAGTCCTGTGCCTGATGGGATTTCCCAAATGGCAGAAATAAAGAACTTCCATAGAAAATTTCATCCCTGTTTAACCCCTTTTGGGGAAGGATTTTTCAAAACCTTCCTTAGTGCTCACCACAGATATAGATAGACCTAGATAATATCACAATCTGTATGAAAACCAGCGTGCAATTTTTTGACTACCTACTATGACGTCACAAGCACTATTTAGTGATGGGAAAATCAAATGGATTCAAAGACGCCGCCGCGTGCGGCACCCGTTTTGCCCCAACCTCGGGGCCTAGCGCCAGCGTACACGCTCACCCAGCCAGCAGTACACAGGACTGAGCGCGAAAGTGGCGGCTTACGTTTTTTGTACGTAAGCTGGTGCGATTTTTGTACGTAAGCTGGTGCGATTTTTGTACGTAAGCTGGTGCGATTTTTGGCACGCGAAGTAGCTGTTGCTCTTGCGTTATCTCGGCATATCTATATTTATCTGTGGCAGTACCCGTACCGTTATACTTAAGTATAAGAAACTCGTGAGCGAAGTTCCGTGCTCGTGACTTCATTATTTATTTATTTATACAGGGTGTCCCAAAACTCAACGTCAAGCCGAAACGGGGTGACAGGATTGATCATAACCATCACGAGAAAAATCTGAAAAAAAATCTATCCCATGCAGTTTGAAAATTATGGGCATTTTAAGAAAAACCTAGAAATTTGATCAAACTGTACCATTTTTCGGTTATTGTGGTTATTATTTTTTATTTTTGTTCATTTGAACTTTAGAAACGTAATCCTAAATAACATTTCTAGAATCCCAATAAAAAATAATGACACAATTGCCTTAAGTTCCCGAGAATTGAGACTATTTGTTAAACTACGAATTTAAAATTTTCAAGATTCGTCGACTTTGACAGGCCCTCCTATAAAAAAAATGTACTAGAGTGCCTTGGCAAGTAGCATTAAAAGTTGGCGCATTTAATCAGAATTCTAAAATGGTACAATACTTGTTAGTTCCATACAATAGAAAAGAGTAAAAAAAATAAAACCTCAAGTAACCCGATTTTTGCTATCAGATTTTACTCAGTTAAAATGTTTTTAATTCGCACAAGCTCTAGGTAGGTTCTTAATTTTAAGGCAAAATGATGAGAGAGATGGATAATGGGTATGTTTGCCATGAGTGAGCGAGACAGATAGTGACGCCACGCATTGAGACGGAGATGCGTCGTTTAAACGAGTGCGAATGAAACAGATAGATGCTATGGCATCTATCTGTTTCATTCGCACTAGTTTCAGCCAAGCAAATGGCTACGCTACCAGTCCGACACCAACCAGTTAGTACGTTTCGCTCATTCGTCTACTGCGCACGTTCGTATTCGCTTGTGTTGATTTAGTACTGACAACTTTGGCTTCTCTTTTTGGACTTGAATCTTTGTGAATTGGACTTGTTGATAACATACCGGCAACTTTGGCTTCTCTCTGGACTTTTGTGTTGGCATCCTTTTTATCTACCATGCCTACGCGCTACACTTCACAAGAATATGCGAACATGCACCTCATTTATGGGGAATGCAGATGCAACGCAAGTGCTGCCGCTAGACTTTATCGTGAAAGATATCCAAATTTAGAGCGCTACCCGGATCACCGCGTGTTTGTTAATGTGCACCGTTCACTCACAGAGGGCGGCCATTTCCCGAATCAAATACAGGCTGGAGGTAGACCTGTGTTTCCTTTCCAGGAAGAAGTATTGCAAGAGGTCGCACGTGACCGAAGTATTTCCGTACGTGGAATTGAAGAAAGAACGGGAATACCGAAAAGCACTGCTCATCGTATTTTACAAAGAGCCGAAATGCATCCGTTTCACGTACAACGAGTTCAAAGTCTTCTACCTCGAGATTATCAGGAAAGGATTTCTTTTTGTAGAACAATGCTACAGAGGCATAATGAGAATCCCCAATTCATCCAAAAAATTCTCTGGTCAGATGAATCGACATTTAAAAAAGATGGTTACATGAACTTGCACAATTATCACGAGTGGCATGTGGAGAATCCACATTTAATGCGAGAAGATAGATCCCAGTATCGTTTTAAAGTAAACCTGTGGACCGGAATTTTAAACGGTAAAATTATTGGGCCTATTGAACTGCCTGAGAACTTGAATGGAACTAATTACCTACATTTTTTAAGAGAAGATTTACCAACCCTGTTAGAGGACGTACCACTAGCAGATCTTCGCGACATGTGGTTTCAACAAGATGGCTGCCCAGCGCATTTCGCAGTGCAAGTAAGAGATTTCCTTGACCAGGAATATCCGGGAAGGTGGATTGGACGTTCGGGCACTATCTCGTGGCCCGCCCGTTCACCAGATTTAAATCCCCTGGATTTTTTCTATTGGGGAGTTCTCAAAGAAAAAGTTTACTCAAAGCCCATTGAGAACGTAGCCGACCTGCGTGAACGCATTTCTCAAGCAGCTGAGGCGATCAACTCTCGAAGATATGCCCGACTAATAAGTAGATCTTTTTTAAGAAGATGTAGGGCTTGTATTGAGGCTGATGGTAAACAATTTGAACATTTATTGTAATAAAAAACGTTACTTGAGGTTTTAATTTTTTTACTCTTTTCTATTGTATGGAACTAACAAGTATTGTACCATTTTAGAATTCTGATTAAATGCGCCAACTTTTAATGCCACTTGCCAAGGCACTCTAGTACATTTTTTTTATAGGAGGGCCTGTCAAAGTCGACGAATCTTGAAAATTTTAAATTCGTAGTTTAACAAATAGTCTCAATTCTCGGAAACTTGAGGCAATTGTGTCATTATTTTTTATTGGGATTCTAGAAATGTTATTTAGGATTACGTTTCCAAAGTTCAAATGAACAAAAATAAAAAAGAATAACCACAATAACCGAAAAATGGTACAGTTTGATCAAATTTCTAGGTTTTTCTTAAAATGCCCATAATTTTTAAACTGCATGGGATAGATTTTTTTTCAGATTTTTCTCGTGATGGTTATGATCAATCCTGTCACCCCGTTTCGGCTTGACGTTGAGTTTTGGGACACCCTGTATATACTTTATTGTACCTACACCACAAAAATACATAACATGAAATAAACACATTAATGATTAAACACTACAAAATATACAATGGGCGGCCTTATCGCTTTCTGCGATCTCTTTCAGGCAACCTTGGAATGGACAGTGATTTCCCTGGACATAAAATGGGGCTGTCGTTGGTGCAAATATTATGTATACAATACAATAAAATAGATACACAGATAAATACATATCCAAAATTATAGATACTTAAATATATACATACTAAATAATTATAAGCACCGAAAATAAAATAAGACAGTAGATGATAGCAGTTAGGACAAAATCACAACGACAAGTAGTGTTCCTTTACAAGTCTTTTTTTATGTCTTTTTTTTTAACCGACTTCAAAAAAAGGAGGAGGTTCTCAATTCGTCGGAATCTTTTTTTTTTTTTTTCTTCATGTGCGTTTAATTTGCACTTCAAGATTTTTTATACAAATATCCAGGATGAAAAGCAGCCTATTTCTTTCCCGAGGTGTCAGATTTCATAACGATATAACGTACTGCCGATTCTTTGAAAATCTTACCAAGAAAACTTAGGTGAAAAGAGCTGTGCCAATCCCTAGCTTCAAGTGGAATGACAGCTCATTGCACCTAAGTTTTGTTGGTAAAGATTTTTACAAGGTTAGTGGTTTAGTGGTGAAAACTTTCGGAAATATTAAGTAGGAATTAGTATGGATGGTAATGCAGTTAAAGTATGAAGTGAAGTGGGCCCACCATGCTTGTCGGAAAGACCAGAGGATTTCTCTGGCGGTGACCGCCGAAACGCGGTCTCCACTTGACAGGAACGAAAGAGCAGCACGTGGCGTCCATCAACTAAATAGGCTGACGACCTTCAAAAGGTACAGGATGGAACAGACTGGATTTCGGAGGCCTATGTATAGTATTGGACTGCGATAGACTGAATTGACTGATTGATTTCGACATAACGTTAATAATTTTCCTTCTGCGGGGTAATTGCGTAACACATCATCAGTAGCAATGGCTTCCATTTTGACAATTCAACAACATTCATTGCGTTATTTACGTTGTTGAGCAGACAAATTTATCGAACATATGAAGCAATGGATTAGCAATATCCTTCAAAATGATACAGATTGTGATTGAAAATGTGCACAATTAAGGTGCTGGTAATCACTAGAACTAAGTAGGACACGCTATCAGACATTTTCGTCGAAAAGTCGACGAAGTCATAATTACTGAACCTTCGTTTTTATTGTCATTTGAAGGGAAAGTTTTATTGAATTAGTTACCACTGAATTATGAATTCAAATTCAGTGGTAACTATTATTACACATTTAATATCTACTCAAATTATAATATTTGAAACAGCAAAGACATAAATATCGTGGTACTAAGGTTAAAATATTTGTCTAGACATCAAATGGATGATGTTGCCAATATAAATGCTGAACATTAAAAGTAACTGGTTGTCATCCATCCTTACATTTGAACAATGGAAAGGGTAACTTAGCTTTATAGGTTTTAGCTTACAATAGGTATGTCATCTCATTATCTGCCTTGCCTTTTCCCAACTATATTGGGGTCGGCTTCCAGTCTAACCGGATGCAGCTGAATACCAGTATTTAACATTGAGCGACTGCCTATCTGACCTCCATAGCCCAGTTACCGGGTAATACGATACTCCTTGGTAAGACTGGTTGTCAGGCTTTCAGGCTTCTCACGACCCGTAACGACTGTCAAAGATCCACGAATGACAGCCGGGACCAACGCCTTAACGTGCTTTCCGAGGCACGGAGGGGTCTCGGTATGTAAAGATGGTCACCGATACAGGGACCAATCACGGAAAGCTTAGCTTAACCTGATCAATCAACCCGTGCGGCTGTTATTACTAAGCCACGGGCCCCTCCGCTTACAACCGTCCCTTAGCTTACATTGTTATATGTATCTTTGAATAAATAAATTCCATTACGAAGTTATTCGAAAAGAGCAGCAAAGCATTATATGGGGCATTTTGAAAGGCCAATGTAAAAAACTGTAACCCTCAAAATTATACCGTTACTACTGGCGGTCGGAAATGGCGTCAGACATAATAATTATTTATTTTATTATGTATGTATATACTTAAACAAGGTAAAAGACATTAAGAAATGACATATAACTTTATGACATTACTAGCTATTGCCCGCGGTTTTGCCCACGTAGTGGTTAGTAATTATCCCAAGGGAACGTACACACGGCTAAGCTATAGTTATAGGTATAGCTTGATATGTAACCGTGTGTACTACGGCATAAAAAGTATCCTATGTGTGACTATGCGCCAAATTGTATCCAAACCTGTTCAGCCATTTTTGCGTAATTGAGTAACAAACATACAGGGTATCAATAACAACGATGCGCAAACTGTAACCATGAATTCAGTACATGATTCTAGCGTAAAATTTATTGCCAATTATCAAAAAAAAATCTGCAGTTTCATACAAAAGTGCAATACGTACGCGGTCAAAATGTATGGAACAGCAATTTTGTTTTATATAACCGACTCAAAATTTCAACGCAGGGGTTTCAGAATCATGTATTGAATCCATGGTACAGCCCGATGCAAACTTTATGTTGGCTCGGAACATGAGGCGAGTCGCTGCGCAGTATCAAATTCACGTGTCAGCGGGGGTGAGGGGTGAGGTACTGCGCAGCGAGTAGCGCACTTCAGGGTTGCACGTCGATGTCCCTTTAAATTTTTTGAATTAGGAAACCTGTATTTTTCTATTTTCAAATCCAAGTTGTTTCAGACAGTATTTTTGTTTTCAGTTCATGAACCACATACCGAAAGGTGGATCGATGTGCAGAAAAGACAATCTGTCACGTCTTCTACGTTGCATGAAGAGGATTTATGGAGCTATATACGATTTCAGGTAGGTATATTTAGTTTTATAGTATTTTCTTGTGACCTTATTGGTACACTTTCATGACTACCTTCAGAAAGGACAGGAGCGTAGGTACTCGTAACAGGCGTGCGTGTATGACCAGATTTATGAACGAAGCAAAAGGAATATACATGTAAGGATCGTAGCAAGTGTCATTCTATAGTTTCTGCCTACCATTATGGTAATAAAATCCGACTACTGAAAAGGACGAAACAAGAAAGTACCTCCCCGTGGTCGCATGCCGCTGTACTAAATAAGCCAGCGGACGGTCAAGATGCTTCTAACGATACCTGATTTGTCAAATTATAAGTACTTTTTAAGTTATGAGGGAACAGATGAACATACCATACCGGTGAAAATCATAACCCTCCTTTTTGCTTCGCCGTAGTCGGGTAAAAAGGTGTGTATTTTCTTCTGTGATTCTGCGTTACTACCTAATCTGCATTCGCGATTTATTTGCCAAAAAATATGAGTTTATAGAAAAATAACTTTAAATCCTACACAATAAAGTTCAGTTTACGCTACAACTTCAAACATTTTTATAACTTTTTCAATAATGCTAGTCACTCTTGAAATCAACTTAATTGCCATTAAAATAAAATTGGTATTTGTTTAACTTGAAATACTTAATATTAGTTGAAATAGACTTTATACTAAGTGAAGATTTTTACGATTGTTTTTTTTTTGGGGATTTGTGTTGTCGTTCTAAAATCTAGATACTAGTTTGTAAATACATGAAGGAACTAACTCAATACTCAATATATTTATTGCTTCCGCATGTGAACTTAGGTGGCAGGTTTTACAGAAATGATCATTTTGGACCCTGTCGGGCACAGCAAACGTAGGAGAGAGGAAAGTAAGTATCAAGTATCTACATAAAACCCGACTAAATCTATTCAACGTATTTTTTTTTTTGATATCCCATAACTCTAGGGGTCATTGTACTCATCATTAGCGATTTTAGGTTTGGTCCTATAGTAAAAGTTATTCATAATTATGAGTACAATGACCCCCTAGAGTTATGGGATATAAAAAAAAAACACGTTGTTGTACCTATATAAAATCCAAAGTCCTGGCTGACTTCAACGCACAGCCTAAACCGCTAGTCCTAGCTAGAGACATGAAATTTGGAGGCTGTGTTCTTTGTGAAGAGTAGGTATCCACTAAGAAAGGGTTTTCCGAAATTCCACACATAAGAGGATGAATGGGGGAGGGTGAAATTTGACGCGGACGAAGTCGCGGGCAGAAGCTAATATGTATATTATATTACTAGCTTATTACTACTACGACTAGATATCGCCTCTTTGCTTCAATAACGTGATATTAAGTCCGACAATTTTTATTTTATTTTGGTAATTTGAAACCGCCGTGTCCGATTTTATTTTTCCGAAAAACGTGGTAGTTTACAATCGTAGATTTACAATAAAACAATTATTCGTTTCGACACAATTATTTTTTAAAGTTGAAAAACAGTCTTCTAAAATGTCAATTTTCAAGTTATCACACTATTGAAACAAAGAGGCGAATTACTAGCTACTGCCCGCGACTTCGTCCGCGTGAATTTTCTTGTTCCCCCGCCCACCCCGTCGCATTGCATCGCCTGCCCGCGCTATTACTTCGTTTTGACTTAGCATCCTTTCTGACTTTTTTTCATTTTGCTCGGCTCCTAAGACTACCTTGATGTATGTTAGTCTTAGCTTTCCTCAAGAATTAGGCTGAAAAAGCAAATCGTTTTTTTTTTTAATCCGACTGGTAGTTCCAGAGATTTATAGCGCGTTCAAACAAAGAAACAAACAAACTCTTCAGTTTTATTATTAGTATACATGTCACCGGAAAATAACAAGAACCGCAAATTTATAAATTTCCTAGGAAATTTATAAACTTTCGTAGGATTCTAAACGAGAGATAAATTGTATTATTTTACGCCCACATTTTCGCAAATTGATAAACTTACCGAACTCACGCGTAAAATAATAAGTACGCTCTGATTGGTTGAATATGTCACGTGTTCCTTCTCCTTCCTCTCTACCTCCATTGTTCGCCACGCCACGGAACTTAAAAAAACCGGTTGTTCGTGTGTTTTTTGTAAAGTTTTTAATGTTGAAACTGTGTTGGAACGATGAAAATAGTTTTATTTTGCTAAGGTTACTAAACTAGACCCATAATTGTACCTAAGTCTATGGACACAGCCATTGCTACTGTCAACATCGACCAATCAGAGAGCTGTGTGTTATTTTCCGTCTTTTAAAAAAGCGTAAAATTAAATGCTCTTCTGTGATTGGCCGAACCGTTTAGAATCTTACGAATGGATATCCGTTAGCTTATAAATTTACCACGAGACGTCGCAAATTGATAAATTTACGAAAATGTGGGCGTAAAATAATAAAATTTATCTCTCGTTTAGAATCCTACGAAAGTTTATAAATTTCCTAGGAAATTTATAAATTTGCGGTTCTTGTTATTTTCCGGTGACATACATACAAACATTAAGACTTCGTCCTCGACCTCTAGCAACGTACGATTTAACAGGTTTATTATTATAATAATATGTATGTTTTTTTTTTTTTCATTATAACGTCCAACTGTCAATGAGCGACAAACAGTCGTTAAACTTAATTATTTATTCGCCTCCCTCTCTCTCTCGACTCACGAGACGTTATAATAAATTATAGGTAGGTATAGTACGCGCCACGAAGATGAGACTTGACTTTTATCTTAAACTTTATTATTTCATAATAAATATTATAATATTGTTAAGAATTTTTATCTAAATGTCATCGATAAATCCCTCAATAGATATACACATTATGGATAACTATTTCGTACACGACTTACCTGCGCAAGCTCCCCACTACTGAGCTTGTCAAGTCTCATCTTTCGTGGCGCGTATTATACTGGTTTTTCCTAATTGCCCAACCTTGACCACTGAAACTGGTGCATCATGGAAGTATTCATTTATTGCCGGTATCTGACGTCAGTGCTGTACGTACCTATGACGTGTTAAGTCGTCTAACAAGACGTTACGTTCTGGCGTGCCGTGAACTTTGATACACTTGTTAGAACGGAGTAGAGCAGGGTTAAGTGGTTTTGATACTTTGGTTTTGTTTGTTAGAAGATTGTTAATTTCATTTGATATAATACCTATGTATGTATATTTTTTAATATTAATTCCCCACAACCCAGTAACAGGGTAACACAACACGATACCTCTTGGGTGCTCTTTGTAAGACTGATTTTATCAGACTTTCGGGCTTCTGACAACCCGTAACGACAGAAGCTAGTGTAGCTTAGTTTTTTTTTTTTTTAATAATAGGTCGTTTACGAAATAGGTAGAAATCATGAAGGAAGGAGTAGGTATTTAAAATATTGATACTTGTTGTTCTAAAATGCAGATTTTCTAAACTTTGCTTTTTAAAGGGTCAGAAGATTTTTACCCTGTAACTAATTGTTTGAGTATTTAGCTGACGCAGACGAAACTAATTTATTGCATTAAAAAGAACTTTGCCCTTTGCCCTTTACAACCTTATTATGATTAAGTAAAATTGCAGAGTAATTACATCATTAAGTTAATATGTTATTATTTCGTTTTTTATGCTAGTCTCGTCTTACTAGCATATAACAAAATAATAACATATATTTGTTTGAAAGCAGGGTCACTCTTAGTCATCATCACACTATAATAATAATATTGTGAGGGCGAAAGTTTGTGAGTGTGTTTGTATGTTTGTTACTTCTTCACGCACAAACGGCTAGACCACTTTTGATAAAATTTGGTATGGAGGTAGCTGTCACCCAGGATTAATACATAGGCTACTTTTTATCCCGACATTCCCACGGGATCGAGACTTATGCGCGTGAAACCGCGGGGCGCAGCTAGTGAATAATAAAATCATAATACCTATATCGGATGGTACGTACGCTGCATCAAAAGATATTGCTGTTATACTTATGTTTGGCTGTATATTTACATACATAAACTCACGCTTTCTTCCCATGGGGTAGGCTGAAACTACAGAAAGCCACCTGGTACGATCGAACAAGCTATTTGGTATACAGGCAGCTAACTTGCACCTACTTTTAAACAATGGTGTGCTTTTTTTTTATGGATGAGAAATCATCAAATGACCCCTCCCGCTCTGGGTGGAGCGGAAGGGAGTGTCAGACTCTTACTGACTAAAACCCATCCGTGTTCCTTCCTTAGCCCTTTATGTTCCGGGGTAGCGGTAACCCTTTCGGACAATCCCGCACCCCCGGCAGGCAATGGTGTGCTGAGTTAGTCAATTCTTTTACGCCACTCTATTTAATTAAGGATGCCATAAGCTGAAAAGTTATAACGCACAAAATAAAACTAAATATTGGCAGTGTAGTGGAAAGATGAATATTTTTGCCTGTATACCAAATAGCTTGTTCGACTGTACGATCATTACATACTCCTTTTGCCGCGTTTACGTTCATACATCTGGGCACCAATTCTGTATCGTAAGAAAAAAAAAAAGTCGCGGGTTACAGCTAGTCCTTCATAAAAATAGTTTTTCTTCCTTTCTATAACGTAAATTGTGAGTTTATGATATTGCCTGCTATATCTTAGGGTATCTCCCCTAGGGGAATATTCGGAAGGCGTACCTATGTTACGTAAAATTGGCGGACTACTAATCTTCTTCCCCCTAACCTACTGAAATTCAGGAAAATAAATAAACCTTGTAACAATAGGTAATAGTCTAGTCTTCGATACAATGTTTGCGATTTTTATAATAATAATACCTGTCGACTTTTTACGATAATAAGTACCTAACTTTTTGCAGCAAAACACTGTGACAATATGATAGACGTTAATGAATCAATTAATAGTTTTTCTACCTTGATTGTTACGGGTTTATAATAGTATTATGGTTGACATAATACTTAATTAACCATGTAACAAACAATCAAGGTAGAAACAATACATATTACGTTTTTGTGACAATCAAAAATAATTTTTTCTGTTATGTATCATACAAAGATTTTCAAATGCTCTAAGTAAGTATGTCATTCATTAAAGACGATTATCGATTAATTAATCGATTATAACTGCCTCGTCGGTCTAGTGGACGCAAGCGCTACTGCTGAGCAGGAAGTCCTGGATTCGATTCCCAGGTCGGGCAGAGTTTTATTGAGTTATTCATCAGGAATTTCTCAGTTTGGGGCTTGGTTTTGTACCCGGTTGATGGCATTAGGCTTGGCCCCTGTTACATGAGACTGTCGAAATGTGGGTACTCAGGTGCTATGGGTACCTACAGGTCAGGCTTACCCTTCGGGGTTTATAGGCGTGATATTATGTTAGGTATGTAATGTAATCGATTCGACAAAAACGCATCGTTTACCTGTTGGTACTAACTAATTACAAGATGCCTATCCTTAAATGGATTGATTACATTTCTGAGATCCGCATTGCAAACAGTTGTAATTAACATATTTGCAAGCCTTTCCACTTTTCATGTACTTATTAAGAAACTGATGCCATACTTATATGGGCAGATAGTTATCTTTAGTGAGGGGTTGGTGGCTAAGTATTAACAGCCGCAAGGGTCGATCGATCAGGTTAAGTTAGGTACGCCTGCTGCGGTCGGTCTGTGGATGGGTGATCTTTACATACTTAGACCCCTCCGTGCCTCGGAATGCACGTTAAGCCGTTGGTCCCGGCTATCATTCTCGGATCTTTGACAGTCGTTACGGATCGTTAGAAGCCCGAAAGTCTGACAACCATTCTTACCAAGGTGTATCGTGTTACCCAGTAACTGGGTTGTGAAGGTCAGATAGGCACGCGTTCCATGTAAAATACTAGTAGTCGGCTGCATCCGGTTAGACTGAAAGCCGACCACAACATACTTTGGAAAAGGCTAGGCAGATTGCATTTTGACAATCTATTTAGTCAGTTACTATATTTATATGAAGTCGCGAAAACAAATCAGCTGTTCTCTACATGTATGTTCGCATAACTCGTCAAAATGTAGGAAACAGCTGATTCTTTTTTCGCGATTTCAGGTTTTGTCCCATAGTACCTACCTAGTTGTTCATAATGATAATAGTACAATCCATTAATTACCGGACACCCTATATATGTTTGTACATAAATGGTAAAATAAATAAAATTACCTAGAATGCGCCGGGGTAACCAACTTTTCTGCCATTTTCTCAGTTTCTATTAAATTTTTATCATTTTCCATTCCTTTCTTTCTGCTTCAGAAACAGACCAACTACTCAGTTATAGTAAAATCTACGAGATTCACACAGTACCTCTAAGATATAGTAAAGTTTTAATCATATACAACACAATTAAAATCTCCGCTAACCAAGTACTTAATTACTTCGGTATACGAGATGGACGCACAACAAAGGTTACTTAATTACATTTGATAGATGACGTCTTTTGAATGAATACCTGCGTAGGTACGTCAGTAAAAATAATGATATTTCACGTTACATTATTCAATTGCAAATCGCAATAGATGTTATCATTTAATTTGTAACATTGCGTGGTGGGAGTGGACGTGAAATATTAAACTGAAACGGTTTACCAACAGTTACCATAATTTGTTTTGATTACCAATCGTATCTTTGACTAGTTAATAGACATCGTTTCGAATGTTTAATTTGATTCCTGGAGTTGAATTAGTTTCAGTAAAGGGGTCTTAAAATATTTATGAAATCGAGTGAAGGAAATTTTTAATATAGGTAAAGTTATTAAGGACGAAGGTAATGAAAATACGTTTTCGTATTTGTGTATTTATAGAATCGTGTGCCAGTTAAAATACTGCAAACTGTTTGTTTTCACCATAAATGTTTCGAAAACAAACTTGAAATGTAAATCTCATTTTATTGCTCACGACAATAATGAAAACGGTTGAATATCAGGTCATTTTTACAAATTTAAAGCAATAAAAACGGGTAGAAACCATTTTTGTACACGCAGCTCCGCGAACCACCGATGTTGTAAATTGTAATTTTATCCTGATGGGAATTAACAACCGGAGAACCGGATTGTTTACAAAGATTAACAAAATTGATTTAAAATTGTCGTCAAATTCAGAAGCTACTATTTTGTAAGTATATCTTTTTATTTTCGAGAACGATTTGGGGAATTGTAAATCAGGATAATAAACGTTGCTTAGGAAATTAAGTTTATTGTGTCACATTTTTCCTGAAAAAAAAAAAGACACGAATCCAACAAAAGCTTATTTATTTTTATAATGTCGCCGTTTCATGATAATATCGCATTCTTATTCATAATAAAAAGTACGTTTTGACAAAATTACCTCACATGCATTTTTGATTTATGGTTAAGCCGATTCCCCTTTAACGTAGAAAGAATTTGGACAAATACAACGTTGTTTGGGAACTCATATAATGTCGGGAACGTAAAAATAAATTATCGAAGTCTATCCATCAATCATAAAAGTTGCCTTCAATCATAGACTCAATACGGCCATACAGTTTGGAACTTCATATTCTTATAACACATGCGATTCCCTATTGCTAAGGACTTTGTTTCTTTTTGTCTTTAACTTCTTGTATGTGACTGCTTTTTGGGCTGCTTTAAGTCTAGTCTAAGTTTTTCGCTTTATGATAGGTGACTATTGCATCAGTATGTAGGTAGTCAAAAAGATGAGTGTCCTGTTGCTTAGTGGCTTGGGTCCATAGAAAACAAATGAATGAATTATGATTTCATACGAGGCACCACCGGCCCCATGCTAGTCAACTGTCGCGAAGGTCCTAAAATCTAAAAACCGGGCCCGACCGACGTTCCCGGTACAAATGCAGAAGGATGTCTTTTTTTTTTTTGGATGGGATATCATCAAATGACCGGGGTCCCGCTCTGGGTGGAGCGGAAGGGAGTGTCAGACTCTTACAGACTAAAACCCATCCGTTTCCTTCCTTAGCCCTTTATGTAACCCTTTCGGACAATCCTGCACCCCCGGCAGGCTTCGGCCCTGGCAGGCCCCTTCCTTTATGCTGACATCTCTTTGAGGCACGCGTGGAACACGTACGCGCCGTCCGGCACGAGCCTGGTCCTGATCGGACGGTGAGCGGGCCTGCGGAAGGAGGCCTGACCCCAGATAACCTGAGAAGGAGATGATTGCATACGATTTCCGATAAGATCAGCTCTCATTAAAATCATGCACCATTATGTGATAATTTTTGTTCAACCTCACATTTAACTCCATGAAAACCTGAAACACACAGACGTAGGCATCAAAACCTTAAGCCCTATCTGCACTTCATTAGTCTATGTAGCCAGTGCGTACACAGTACGTGTATAAAGGTTGGTCTCCACTATACCGTGAACCGTAGTCCGGGTCACGAGTCAATCGTTCACGTCACAGTATTTGAATGAACCCACGCGCTGGATCGCGTGCCACACGGCAGTACCTCGCATAACCTATTGTTGCTGAGGTAAGAAAAAAGAATTTGCGCCCGAACATTTAGTGTGTGTAATTTAATGCAACATAGTTGGCAGATGACTTTATCGCGATAATGTATGATATGAGGAATTGATGGATTGTTACTTGTATGTCATATAAGTTTCACCTCATCCTCTGTCTAGCCTTTTCCCAACTGGCAACTATTTTTGGGGTGAGGTTCCAGTCTAACCAGTAATGCAGCTGAATATCAATATTTTACGTGAAGCGACTGCCTATCTGACCTCCACAATCCAGTTAGGTACTGGGTAACACGACACCCCTTGGTAAGACTGGTTGTCATACTTTCGGGCTTCTAACGACCCGTAACGACTGCCAAAGATCCACGAATGACAATCGGTGCCAACGGCTTAACGTGCTTTCCACGGCATGGAAGGGTCTCGGTATGTAAAGATTGTCACCCATCCACTTACCAACCACGGCAAGCGTAGCTTAACCTGATCGATCGACCCGTGCGGCTGTTATTTGCCATGAGCCCCTCGCGATTCTTAACATGTTATGTAACATGACTGTTTTAATAGATTAATGATAGGAAATGGTAGGTTACCTACACAGAATGTTCAACCGATGGTTATTTTTAAGTACATACCTACATTAAAATTCTTTTTCAGAATACAGTGTCATGCCAGCACAATATTTGTTTCACTGAATTTACTGCAGTTAATAGTTTCTAAGGATATAGGTACTTGACATTCAACTTGACTATGGGATCCTTGTCAACTTGCAAAAAGTAGAAACTTACAATTTATTGCATTCAATTACGGTGACGCTAAAAGCTATTGCAATTAATTTATGGCTAAAACTGAAAGTAAATACTGAAATAGTTGTTTCAGCAAATTGAGCATAATTTAAAAGGACCTTCAATTTAATTCATGGTTACCATCGGACACGAAGTTTTGCTGCCAAGTTTTTAAAGGTCGTATTAAAAATTTCTGCATCGTGTCTTTAAAGAAAGTGGGGCGGGTGGGGGGCGGGGGGTGAAAGTTCACGGTAATACCAAATTATTGTTTTGAATATGAACGTATTTTCAGCAATTACCCCCAAGTAGTACCGTCGAGATCGCGTGACGATTGCACAAATGCACAAAGAACGATTTAAAAAAAACATTACAAAGTGATAAATAACTTTAATTTCGGAAGTCGGTGTCGTCGGTTCCGCATTTTCGTTTTTTGACACCGACTACCGAAATTAAAGTTATTTATCATTTTGTACTTAGTGTTATTTTGAAGTCGGTTGTATTTTTTTTTTTGTAAAAAAAGTTTTTATTTTTCACTTTTTAGTTGTAGGTACTTACTTACCCCACACAAATTCAATTAGCACTAGTGCATTGAAGAATTGAAAGAATCATCAAAATTCGCATAGAAATGCCGGAGATGCAGTACATTTATGCATATAACTTCATACATAAGAATAATTACCCAATGTATTATAATAAAACCTTTCTGAAAGTACTTAGATCACGTTAATGAAAGAATTATCTAAATTGCTTTATTAGTTTTTGAGGAAATCGCGAACATACAAATATAAATACATACTATACGGGCCGAATAAAGAACCTCCTTTTTTGAAGTCGGTTAAGAAGGAATCAATGTCATAGTTTTGTTTTGGATATTAGTATTCATTGTTGAACCACAAAACTGACTGGATCACCCCAAACATTTGTGTTTTCGTTCAGGGGTGTGCGAGCGAGACAGAGAAAGTAGTAAAAATTAAATGGATGATAACTTGGGGTAGTGAAAAAGTAATGGCTGTGTACGATGCAAACAGAAACTCGAATTTAAATGCGTTTGAGGTTGAATGATTTCTGAAAGTCGATCAGTGACTCGAAAAATGTAATGGAAACGGCTACACGCATCGATAACTTGGCGGTTTACGTAAACAAAAAATAATCGTAAATGAAAAATATTGTTCAGAGACTGAAAAAGTACCCAGTTAAGCACTGGGTCAGTGGGTCGTCTTAGGGGTTGAATTTGGATACTAAAAGTTATTTACGACAACCATGTTTATTTCATACTAGAAACGTATTTGTTATGAATATTATACTTACTAGGCATATTGCGTGCACACAAGGTCGAATCTCTATTCTTGCATTTTCCGTGAAAAAAAATGACTGCCACCGTTTTACGATACACGTAGTGTTGCCAGCTTGTGAACATCAATATATTTACTTGTAAATTCTTATCGCCAATCAGTGCTGGCGAAATTTTATGGTCTGCAGCAGGAGTCACGATCGCCCCGTATATTTTCGCTGCTACCCTGCCATTATCCGCACGCCTGAAAACTTTACGTTCCGAAAATTTTCTATGTATACCAGCAGTTACTTTCTTTTTATATCTTCGATTGGCTTGTCAGTCGTGAAATTACGGTTTTTTATTAGGAAAACTATTTTTGGTGAACGTTATTTTGGGAAGGTTTATTTATGGACATTGATGGTGGATTCCTAAAAATAGGTAACAGCGATGGGTAATTTCGGTTTGCCTAAGTTCTATTCATATTTCAGACATCGATGTTAAACTAACGACGAAAATGTATTGATTGTTTACAACCTGTGAATATCCACATAGTTCTTTCATTAGTCAGGTCAGGGAATGCATACCTTGAGCAAATTGGGAAGATAAGGTTGTCTTTTTACTTGCCTTAAATGAAACACCTGAAGGCCAATTCTCATAATTTTAAAAGTTTAAAATCTAGTCGCAGTCTCATCTCGGCGACAAACAAATGTCAAAAACTTAATCCCAAACTTAGCTGCCTATAAGGAAGAGGTGTGCTTATTCACCAAAGAATTAGATCTAAATGATGGTTTCAAACAACCCTTCGAAATCTTTGGAGATGTTCCCAGGCCTGGCAAAGTGTTTTCGTCAGGAATTTCTCAGTAGCAGCCCGGAGTCTGGATTCGTGCCGGGTTGATAGCAATAGGCTCGCCCCTTATTACGTACCGAAATGTGAGTGTACTATAGGTACATCTCTACATATCCCTTTGGGTAACACAGGAGTGACGATACGTTCTGTTTTGTATTGATTGTTTGATCCTCAATATACTCTCAATCTGCCTAGCCTTTTCCCAACTAAGTTGGGGTCGGCTTCCAATCTAACCGGATGCAGCTGAATACCTGTATTTTACATGGAGCGACTGTCTATCTGACCTCCACAACCCAGTTGCTAGGTAACACGATACTCCTTGGTAAGACTGGTTGTCAGACTTTTGGGCTTCTGACGATCCTTAACGACTGTTAAGGATCGTCCCGAAAAGCCCGAGAGCCCGAAAGTCTGACAACCAGTCTTCAAACACGACAGACATCAAATCAAGACAGTCGTCAAAGATCCGAGAATGATAGCTGGGACCAACGGCTTAACGTGCATTCCGAGGCACGGAGGGATCTCGGTATGTAAAGATCACCCATCACCCATCCACGGACCGACTGCGGCAAGCGTAGCTTAACCTGATCGATCGACCTGTGCTGTGCGGCGGTTATTATTTAGTCACGGGCCCTTCAATATACTCTATATATTCTATCAATATACTCTATCGTTCTTTATTCTTCTCAGTCCACCATGTTACCACCTACCCCTGGAGTACGCAAAGCTGGTGACGGAATGTTCTCGACTGCGACGAGACGAGAATGGAGCGGGGGCCAACGTCGTGTGGATACACAAGCCTGTGGCTCAGAGTCAGGGGAGAGGGATCTTCCTGTTCAGGGTATGTAATCTTAAATTGTTGAACAAAGTTTTCGCTGTCTGATTTACATATCTTGTATACTTACATGTCTTATAAGCAGAGGCTTGTGTTTATTAAGCACATGCACACCATTACCTAAATTACCTTCACCAATCATTATCTTTCAACGAAGGTTAACGCCGTGTAGAGATTGGGAAAAAGTAACATGAAAACACGAAAATATAAGCCGACCAAAGGAGATGGCATTTTTTGGCATTGCTAATTTTGGAAAGGTACAGAATTCAAAGCTATTTTAAAAAAAAGCGCTTATTTTTATGTATCGATAGCCAGATTAACTTTATTATTGAGAATTGGGATTAAATCTCGTTAAATATGAGTAAGTTGAGCAGCCGGAAACAAGGCTTTTAGACTTGTTATACTATATGACAGTGTTGTCATGACAATCAAACAAACATAACAAACTTCACAAGTCACATTCGCTCGCTCGCTACTATTTTGTGCTGGTGTGAATGTTTTGTGCGTCTAAAGTTTTACGTGGATTTTTACAACGACCTGGCTTGTTTTTTTAATCTATTTTACGGGGAAGAATTAAGTCTAGACATGTAGGAAGAAAGATATACTTTGTTTATATTTTGATTGACAGCTCTCTAAGTGGCCGGGAAGCTATAAAACAATACTGTTGCAATTGCATTGTTGGACGAAGGACAGTAGGATGCTGTGCCCATATCATATCAATCATCTGGTACTTGGCATGGGCACGGCATCAAGATAGCCTGTCTCCCCCTGCACCTTTCTAAGATAATATATTGCTAATAAAATATTAATAAAATATTATGATTAAATACAGGTTTTTTATTGTACTTACAATATCCCTATACCCTAAGGTAGACTGGTAGATGATGCCTAAGGCATTAAGTCCGCCTTTGTACAGTTTTTACTTGTGCATAAAGTTTTAATAAATAAATAAATAATCCTGTCATCCTTAGATAATTATTCTTAACAATATTATATGCTTAGATTCCGAAAAGTGAGTCTCTAGAGTCTCCTGAGTTTTCAGTGACTACTGAGTTCAATTAAAACTGACCGAGTACCTACACTTGAAACTGTCATTAGGTCTATGATCAGTGGGTAAATCCTTGAACTAAACAAACTTCAACAAGTAGTTTATTTATCATTTTTGAAGTCATTACAAAGCATAATTAGCAATATGTTATGCATACAATAAACATTTATGCGTTAAAAAAGTAATAGAGGTAAAATAACCTATTAAAGTGCAAACATTAATGCACTTAACCTCACTTTTACAAAAATTAAGATTTCTCTATAACCCCATTGTTATTATTTTTTATTTATTTTTTTAACAAAAGCTCATAATATTCCCTATCAAACCATGCCACTTTTATTTCTGTGGAAATTAAAAAAGTTTAATGCCAGCGTTCTATGAGCTTCTGCCATTCTCCTTTATGCAATGCAACATGAAATGTGATGCAAAAACTAGGCGAATTTGCTCCTAGATGGGGCATTTCATATCACGTTTCACTAATCTGTACCAGGCATAACACGGTCTTAATTACCGAGCTCTGCAAATGGATCGGTAGTTGAAACAGAAGCTCCCTCATTTCTTATACTACCTAGCCTACCTACCTGCGTTTCCACCAGAGATGAGCGAAGATGCGTAGCGAGGAATGTGCGTAAAACTAACCAATAACAGCGCTAACTTAGTTCAAGCTATGAAAAGAAGCGATGTTATTGGTTTGTTTCACACACGTCCCTCGCTACGCAACCTCGCACATTTCTGCTGGAAACGCAGCCTTAGTCTCTTTTTACCACAGAGGAACTGTCTGGAACAAACACATTGAGAAATTGATTTTAATTGCAAAACCGAAGTTGACAAGAAAACAAGGCAAAGCCAAACTCAAATCTACTACGGTTATTCGACGATATTCGTGCAACATTGCGCACAGCAATACCAAAATTTAATAGGACGGTATGCTAGGAATCAGTGGCACCGACAAGCTTCTTTTGTTTGGAACTTAGTACTCGTACGTACGGGCAATTTTTATCGCGCACTTGATTTTCAATGCGCCGAGAGTTGAAAATTCAACTGTGTTTTTGATGGGCTGAGAGTCACTCTGTTGGATTCTGAATACTCTGCTGAAAAAACTATGTGCGAAAAAAAAAGTCGCGTAAATATAATCGCCCGTGAGTACGAGGGCTTAGAGCACTTATTGAGAGAAGAGTAGAACTGTCACGGCTAATAGCCGAAGTGCGGCTACACCTAGTTTTAGCCGGGTACAACTAGGTGCAGCTGGCCACATGCGGTCCGTGTGTACTTCGGGAGGCGACGTAGGGTGCGAGAGCGAGCGAAGGGCACCCCGAGGTTAGGTTCGGTTAAAACTAGGTGTAGCCGCACTTCGGCTATTAGCCGTAACAGAGCGATTAGGAATGCAGCTATGTACAGACAATCAATGTTATTCGTCTTTTTACGCAAAAATCCTTGTAATAAATTCCAGAGCCTGTGTGAGATGAACTGCGGTAGTTCGGCGGTGGTGCAGCGGTACATAGAGCGGCCGCTGCTGATCGCGGGCTACAAGTTCGACCTCCGTCTGTATGTGTGTGTCCCGGGCTACAGGCCACTCACCGCCTACATGTATGCTGAGGGACTCGCGAGATTCGGTAATATCTACTGGTTTTTTTGTGATTGGTTAGGCAAAATTCTAACAACCCATAAAGTAGCATTAGACTGCAGATTAGATTAGACAGGTTTCTTAGCTGTCAGAAACCCGGACATAGTCTTGTTTACCTTGGGTTCAAGTTATGGGTCCACTTTATTATAAGTACACATTTGACATTGATGAATATTATACAGGGTGGAATTTTCGAAACTTACTTGGAGGAAAAGTAATCTTTATACTGAAGATAGCAAATTTTATTCAAAGGAAACATTCCTTTATTTTTAAAAAGAAGCAAAACTGCATTTAAAGATTTTTGAAAAAACGCTTGCCACACCCGGGAATCGAACCGACTATAATCCAAAAAAATAGTATTCTGTCTATCCACAGCTAATTAGTATTCCTTTTTAAAAATAGTTCCAGATTCTACGATCGTTTCCACAGTACAGTTATTTATTAACCTTCCCATCTGCACGTTCCAGGCACAGACAAGTACACCCTCTCGGACATCCACAACCCGTACCGCCACCTGACCAACTCTTCACTCAACAAGAGCGGCCCCCGATACGCTGAATGTAAGGACAGAATCGGTAGTGGTGAGTGTTAACACGTTGCCGCAGACGCCCGGTTCCTCACACCGGACGTCTTGACAACCGTGCGATGCTTTGCAAGTACGATGTTGCTGTTGTATGTATTGAAGGTTTTGTTTTTTTAGGGGTGCTACAAGCATATTCGACAACAAAGCTGATCCGAACCAATGAGGGCTATCGCGTATGAGTTCGCCACTAGAGGCGCTAGTGTAGCGTGACGTCTCCGAAATGTCAAATGTCACTGTTTGTGGACTACGCGGGTCTATTTCTAATTAGAATAATGTTGTTTTGCAATACCTGAGATTACGACAAATATGACTTACGGATCAATAAATGTCAGTGCTTTAAAAGCGGACCTTAGAAAAAGAAGTGCAAAATTAAGCGGGCTGAAAGAAAAGCTAATTCAGAAGTTAGTTTGTTTACTGTTTACAAACACATTTTTTGTTTGTTTAATTTATGATATAGGTCTAAACTTTGTTTTGACGCCCGTAATAACAACCTTTGAGAGCTATACTTCAGGACCTTACTCGACAGTGGCGCCAACTGGTGAGCACAAAAACGGCAGCCCTCATTACTACACTTCATTCTTCTCGTGCCGGTTGGCAAACTTCGTTCGGCATCTACCATCGCTCAATCATGTTCGGGGCAGGTCGGCACAGTTCACGCTAAACCGGGCGGGCTTTTCTTGAACATATGTATTTTTGCATATTATATTCTTGTTAGCCGCCCGTCTCTGCCGCATCATGCCAACATGTGTGTAGCATCCCTTACTTATTTTAATCTCCAGCAGCACTTTTGAAGTACGATAGTTTCTATTCTTCTTCTACCTGGCTTAGGCACTGCATAGTAGTGTATCCAGTAAAAAGGTAGCCAATACTGCTGAGGTAGCTATAGGTATTATGCAGTGCAAATTTTATTAATTTATTTGAAATTATAACGTTATCAAACACATTTTCTGGTACCTACTTATCGTAATTGATTTCTAACACATATTTCACTTCCAAACGGAATGTATTTAGTAAGTAGCACAGAGTTATTTTAACAACATTTTGAGTAGACAAAGTTAAGCAGAATTATTTGGAAAATTAAATTAGGCCGTTTACTAGAAGTAAGTAACTAGTCCGAAGAATTCATTCGTAGCATTTTTAAAGACGTTATTTTTTTTTATCTAAAAATTTAGATTAGTTCTAATTATAGTATAGTATCGTAATTACGAAGTAGCTACCGTTGAAAATTGTACGTGTGAAAACACATTTCCACACACAAGAAAACATTCCTACGCAGACAATATAAGTACCAACTTATTTTACGACTAAATTTCAAAATCATGTACGAATACAACACCCCATTTCATAAGACCCGTTTCCAACATTGCAGGGTGCAAGTGGACCCTGACGCAAGTTCGTAAAGCCCTCATAGGGCGCTGGGGAGCGGCAGAGTGGGTGGTGTGGCAGCGCATCAGGGCTTTGGTGACGTTAACTCTGCTGGCGCAGGCGGCTGGTACTCCACCGACGAGGAACTGCTTCGAATTCTACGGGTTTGATGTCCTGCTTGATGATTGTTTGAAGCCTTGGCTTTTAGAGGTAAGGCTTAGAGGACGTTTGATCTTTTAGATTCAAAGTACCTAACTAAGTTCTTACTGTGCGTTCAAAAATAAAACTTAAAATATTTCGTTTTGATCCTGCTCCTACCTAGTTGGTTTTCGTACATATTCTTCTCCTAATCGTTTTTCATGGTAAAAGTTATGATAAAATATTCAATTCTCGAAAACTTAATCTCAATCTTTCTTTTGTGATGGTAGACAAGAAGGCTGATGCCTTTTTCGAAAAGCAATAGAAAAAATATAAAATATTTACCCCTAGTTTTTTTTGTTAGCCTATTTTGTGTCCCACTGCTGGGCAAACAGGGACACAAAATAGGCTTGAGGCATGTAATATTCACACAAAAACAATAAAACAGAACAAAACTAATTCTGTTGTGTGCTTCAGGGCTGCACCAAATAGGCCCAGTTCAGCATAAATGCCAGATAACTAGTGCCTGACGCTGGTTTTCAACTGGACCCTAAGTTACGAGGACGTCTTACGCCAATACGCCAAATGTCAAGCATTTATCTGGTACAACTTCAGGTGAACCTCTCCCCTGCGCTGGCATCAGACTGCGAGGCTGACGTGACGGTGAAACAACCGATGCTGCACGAACTGTTCGACCTGCTGGGGTTGCCCATGAAGCACACGGGACTGGCCAAGTTAAGGGCACCTCCTCCACCCACGCCAAATACTAATAGGTGACTTATATTGTCTAGAGACCCAAGTGGAAATCTTATAACAAAGAAACTGCAATATATGAAATTTCTTTGCATTTTTTGCTTACTAACTGGGGTTTCGATGAGCAATACATCAAATGGTAACATAAAATTCGTTGACATAACTCAAAAGGGCTTTGAATATCGGTAAGTGAAGTAGTGGGTATAGTTCCTCGTTGGCTAACGCCAAAGATATCTTGCACGTAGAACTTAGACACAGTAGAGAAGGAGAAGTGGATATAACGCAAAATTTTTTATAAGTTGAAAGACGTTTGGTACACGTGGCAATTGCAGCTCGGAAGAGGAGGGTGGGGGGCGCGGGAGGCGCAGGCGCGCGCGCTCGGTGGCGCGCCCGCGCCTGTGCCACCGCCGCGCGCTGCCGCTGCACTGCGTCACGCTGGCGCCGCCCAGCGCAGGCGCCCCCGTGCAGCCTGACCAGAGTGCGCCTGACACGCCGCCCACGCCGCCCACGCCGCCCACGCCGCCAACGCCGACCACGCCGCCAACGCCGACCACGCCCACTACGGCTGAAAAAGTTAAGGTTAAAAAATTTTTTTAGTTACTACTTTTTATAGTATTAGGATCAATTACCAAACAACTCTAAAGCCCAGTGGCAGTACAAATCATTAAATGCGTGTAAGCTAAACGCATTAAAAATAATATAACATAATTATCATTATTGCTAATCGTTTGAAGTAGACAGAGACAGAATGATGCTCCAAACACGTTTAGAGCTAAACGCATTAAGTGATTATAGATAGATGCAAGTAGACCTAAATCTTTCATAATAATTGAGATATTTTTAGCTACAGACTATAAGACTACATTAGCCTAAAAAACAAAAAAAAAAACATACATGTTTAATTTTAAACGTTGAACCATAAAACTTAAAAATCTGTAATTTTTTACTGTCCGAATGGCAGGCATATTTCAAATTTATCAATTCTCCATAATATATTGGCCTAACTTTTAATGTCGCTAATCACCCGAAAATGCAGGACTCAACAGACAAAAGCAAGGAGTTACACAGCGGACGATGCAAAACGGATACCAGCAGTGAAGCTGACGCTCAGGTAAAATGCTATATATGCATATATACACCATAAGCATGACCTTAGCCAAACACATGAGACAATAGACTATCCCTTGATGAAATACTCTTTAGAAGATTAAACTAGACAATTTTCCACAAAAGAATCTTTAACAGTTCATAATCATTATCATCAGCCTGTAGCAGTTCACTATACAGGGTGAATTTTTCAAGTGGGCGTGGATGGCCAAATCTGAAACTATGAGGAATAGCGAAAAGTACTCAAAGGAGTCGCGGGCTCGATTTTGATGAAAACTAAAACTGCATCATTGGATTTTTGAAAAATTGATATTTCTGGCCAGGAATCGAACCAGTTGATTTTGAAAAAAAAAACACACGCTGTATTATTACACCATTCGATAGTGTCGCTAATAAGGATCAAATTCTGGGAAGTAATAACATACGGCAAACTAAAGGAAAGAGCTCATTTTTATCAAAATACTTTTTTATTTTCTTATGCTACCTACCTATCTATTAAACCTTAACTGAATAATTGTTCAAAATTATGACAATTGTTTTTGAATACATAGCTGGATTCGACGTCTCAAGGATTGTACTGCAATTAAAAATTTGAATTTAGAACATAATTTTGTGAAGGTGACTGCGCTACGAGTGTTTCGGGTGTAAAAATATTGAGCATCATTTCGAACAAGGTATGAAAAAAGAAGCAGTTTATTAAAATTCAACATTTTCCTTAAGTTTGCCGTATGTCATTACTTCCCAGAATTTGATCCTCATTAGGGACACTATCGAATGGTGTAATAATACAGTGTGTGTTTTTTTTTTCAAAATCAACAGGTTCGATTCCTGGCTAGAAATATTGATTTTTCAAAAATCCAATGACGCAATTTTAGTTTTTATCAAAATCGAGCCCGCGACTCCTTTGAGTACTTTTCGCTATTCCTCATAGTTTAGAATTTGGCCATCCACGCCCACTTGAAAAATTCACCCTGTATAACTGCGGGGTAATTGTGTAACACAATATCAGTAGCAATGGCTTTCATATTGATAATTCAACAATATTCATGGCATTTTTCACGTTGTTGAGCAGGTAAATGTTTCGAACATGTGAAGTAATGGATTCGCAATATACTTCAGATTGTGACTGAAGTTGTGTTTCGTAATTAAAGTAGTGGTCATAGGCCTTCATAATTGCACGCCATTCAGCTCGATTCCCGGCAACTCTCATCCAGCTGCTACCAGCCACCCTGCGAAGATCGGCGCTCCACCTAGCCTGAAGGCGTCCTACCTAACGTTTGCCGATTCGCGGTCTCGACTCTAGAACACTTCAACGCAAACGGTCATCGGTTCTGCGTGGAGTACGGTCTTTTAAACGGTCTTCAGAATCAATCCGTCTTATTACAAAACGAGTTCTAATTTTAGACCTAGCCTAAACCTTCGAGCCATTTACTCTATATTGAACTTATTCCGGCAAGCGTAAAGTTAATGCAGAATTGACAACTTAGATTCGGATTTATCCTAGGTCTAAAGATAACCCTTGTTTTTTTATAATAAAGCTGAAAGAGTTTAAGTTTGACCGTACAAAACAATCTCTTTAATTATTTTGTAAACACGTTTCCTTCCTAATACATACACTCTCGCGTGTTGCTACGCGACACGAATCCATAGTTTCATCGCAACATAATTTCCAATGTTAATCGATTGAAATAAAAACGAATTCCTCCATCAAAAACTATTCGATATTATTAACATAAAATGTAAATTATGTGCCGTTTGTTTTTTATAAAATCTCGCGTTTTCTACCATCTCGAAGGTTGCGGCCTTGACAAAGTATGAATACAATTATATTGTCGCAAAACATCGAAGGCCTGAAATAGAACAGTTCGATTTGAGTAGAAAAATGTCTTCCGTGACTCCATCGCTTAGGTACTAAATGGTACTGAATCGGTACAAGGTTTCAATCGGTTTCATTGAGTTCGTTATATCGTATCTAGACAATGGTGCCGATTCTCTTGTTCGTTCCTTACTTTTTGCTATGAGATTCTTCCAGCTATTCTGCATAAAAAATTCTCTAAATTTAAAAATAATTTTGATACAATTAAAATCGAATTTGACAATCGCGACTCGTCGACACGTGGCACTTGTTTGCCCTGTGAAATTTCCCGTGCTTATGAAACGTTCAAAATCTAGTCGCAGTCTCATCTCAGCAACAATCAATGTCAGAAATTAAGTAAAATTAAAGGTCTTTTTTTGACAGATTGAGACTGATATTATAGAATGCGAACGTTCTTTAAAATACAAGAATTGCCACTATGAAATAAAATTTATGAAACATTTTTTTCAATGGCTCCATATGCACGACGTAACCAAGATTTGTGCACTTCACTATGTTCTCTAACGTTATGTTGACCTCTATTCCAGTCACCCTCGACCGTGCCCATCGCACCAGCGGAGAGCGTGGACGAGTCCTGGCGCGGGGGCTACTCGACCGCCGCGTCCCGACGTCGGGTCATGACGGCTTGCAAGTGGGGCAACGGGGTCTGTTGGAACAGGGCCATAGGGCGAGTGGGACATTGGGTTAGGATATATCCGCACTCGCTGCCTGAAGATGAGAATGAGGTGAGGTTCTTCTAAATGTCTTATAGGTACAGCGTAATAACAAAAGAGGATCATTCATACAGGCTAATCATAAATGATTTTGCAAGTACGCTGGACAAATGATTTAAGCTATCCAGATTCTCGTTTTTAATGCTAACTTCTTTACTAACTTTTTAGACCTTTGTATCCTGCTTATACGTACGAAATCTAATTAAAATCTATTCATTCATTTCGAAAAACAAGGGCTTGAAAGTTTGTATGAAATGCCGCACGTCGTAAACGTAACTGACGAAATGTGGGTAACCATTCGGGGGTTTTATTATGTGATAAAAATTACAGTTACCAGTGGAAGATGTACGTGAAAGCGTGGCCCAAGTATCAAAGTTCGTGCGAGCGGCGCGTGAGGTGAGTCGCGAGTACGGCAAGGACAAGTCGGGGCCGCGCGACGCAACGCGGGACGCAGTCTTCGAAGAAGCCCTCCGAAAGAAGTTAGACTTTGGGCCCCACTTCCAAGTGTGGCTGCCCCCCTTCTAATGTGTTCATATTTTAAGTCATAAGTGGTTACCTAACTTTAATGTACTGTTAGATAGAGGAATAAATGCTTATAGGTATTCCATAGGTTTAGGTAGTTAAATAAAGTCTGTCAGTCCGGCTGTTCTTTCGAAATGGTTTGCAGCTAATAATCTTTTACTTAATGCGAACAAAACTAAATGTCTTAGTACTCATTACCAAATGTACCTCAAGTGGGTCTGAATTTAAAACTTGATGGCAAAAAACTAGATGCTATTAAATCAATCAAAATTACAATGGGGCGCACACATTACAGCTCTTTCAGGTAGATTAAGTTCAGCTGCGTATGCAGTAAGAAAAAATAAGGCAGTTGACAGATACAGCCACAGCTAGGTAAGTTAGTGGCGTGCATTGCATATATAGGCATATAAGCAGTGCCTACCTACCTCGATATATCAACATAAGCATGTCAATTACATTTTAGTGTGTGCACCACAATAAAGAAACTCACTAAATTGTCATACCTAACAAAAAACAAAATCTTCATACAAACACGAGCGGCAGTAGGCAGTCGCTGGATGGCCTACTCGGCTCCCGTATTATGCGCACATTGTCATTGGTCTTTACTCGTTCAAGTTAATACGACAAAATTAAAAATACGTACGTCTCACGCGTAATACCATGACGTTCGACCTTCGCAATTTATTACCCTTAATTAGGCATGCCTACTCAAATAACCACACTTTTGACCTCACTTTTTTTTCTGATTAGTGACCGCGTTTGCCTAGACTAGACCCGGCCTAGTGCCTACCTATTCTGAAAACCAATGCACGCCACTGAGGTTAGTATACTTTGCTTATTTCCACAGTATTATGTCATATGGTGTTCTGCTGTGGGGATCGGCAGCTGACGTAGATTCAATTTTCATTTTACAAAACAGGGCAATCCGCGCAATGTATAAAATGGCTCCTCGAGAGTCTCTTAGAAACAAATTCAAAGAAATTGATATACTAACTCTGCCTTCTCTTTATATTTTAGAAAGTATTTTGTATGTTCGCAAAAACTTAGTACTTTTCAAAATAAGAAGCGATTTCCATAATATAAATACACGTAGTAAAAATGAAATTGTGATACCTAAATTTAGGTTAACTAAGACTAACAAGTCAATTCTTGTAAACAGCATTCTTTTTTATTTTTTTTTAAGAGGGGCCTGTGGCTTTATAATAATAGCCGCACAGGTCAATCGATCAGGTTAAGCTACGCTTGCCGCGGTTGGTCGGATGGGTGACTATCTTTACATACCGAGACCCCTCCGTGCCTCGGAAAGCACGTTAAGCTGTTGGTCCCGGTTGTCATTCGTGGATCTTTGACAGTCGCTACGAGTAGTCAGGAGCCCGAAAGTCTGATACTTAACCAGTCTTACCAAGGGGTATCGTATTACCCAGTAACTGGGTTGTGCCGTTGTGGAGGTCAGATTGGCAGTCGCTCCATGTAAAATACTGGTACTCAGCTGCATCCGGTTAGACTGGAAGTCGACCCCAACATAGTTGGGAAAAGGCTAGGCAGATGAGCATCCGTTTTTATACCAAGTTGCCAAAGCCGGTTACAGAACTTAGCGATGCATAGTTCAAAACCCTCATCAAACGTGTCCTTATCAAAAAAGCATATTATAAGATTAATGACTACGTTGAAGACAAGGCAGTTTGGCAATATTTCCTTCTGCATATGCGGCTTCCTTGGCACCTTATTAACGGCATAACTACGTAAATATCTATTAACTACTCTCAAATTACGGTGTTTATTTATTTTTTCTACATACTTCTTTGACATAACCTTTTTATTATTTGACATTATATACAGACAATTCTAATTTTTCACCTCTTAATTAGTGGTTGGCAATAATATCACTTGGTTTTAAAATTTAATTTTTTATTTATCCTTTAGATATATTCCTATTTTGTAAATGTGAGGATTTTGTAAGCCTTGTAGACTTTAGATCTGTAGATCACATTTTATTTTATCAAGTACCTGGTACTTGTTGACAGGCCTACGCTGTCCTCTCATACATACTGTATTCGAAAACATAGTAAAAGCCAATTATTTTTAAAAGAGTAACCGTCGAGTTTCTTGCCGGTTCTTCTCTATAGGAAACGACCAATTGGAACCGTGCACCTAGCTTCTGACGTTTCATAAGTGCCCATGTCGGTTTATGTGAAATAAAATATTTTGCTTTTAATTTTGTTTTTTTTTTTTTAAGTTGATCAAAAAAAAACACGTGAAAGTCTCAGTTGTCATGCTACTTCACAGTTGTACTCGTCAATTTAGCAACTTTCTTAATAAATTATATTATAACGTTGCTAAATTGAAGAGTGTCGACTGTGACGTAGCATGACAACTGAATAGACTGTTGTTACGTTTAGTCGGTTAAATAAGTCACGTGGTTTTTTTTGTTTACCTTTATTTAACTACCTAAACCTATGGAGTATAGTATACATTAGATGTTTTGGTGTTTTATTTTTACACACTTCATCTACATGACACATGGAGTGACTGCATGCCTTAGCTTGATTCTAATTAAACCGTCCTAACATGTACAACAGTCTTTACCAAACCCCACTCGTTACAAAAAAAAAAAAAAAATTGAAATGTCTCACCTGCCAGTAGTGTCTGTCTGCTCATCTTCTAAATCAAATTGGAATACGCCATGACAGTTTGGCGGTCTTAAAGCTACGGTTTCGTAGAAGAGCGGTGGCCGCCAGATAACGGCCGCAGTAACGGCTTGTTTGAAAAAATGGCCGCGGGGTTTGACTCTACAGTGTCAAATACGGTATCTAGGAATACAAAGAAATGAAAAAAAATAAAAATGATGAAATGATGGATGGAAATGTGTTTGGTCCAAAATTTTTTTTTATACTTTCATAAATAACGTTTCAGTGACTTATTTCACCGGTAAATTGCGAACGCTATGTGGCGGCGATATTGGCGATGAAGGTCTGCACTCTAATTGCGTAACACACTATCAATCGGAATCTGAATCATTGTAAAGCAAATTGCTAATACGACCGAGCGTGGCTTCAAGCCACACTACCCATCCGTTTTGGTGGCCTCGGCGTCCGCAAAATTACCAGTATTAGCTTACCGGCGTTCCTGTCTTCTGTCCACAGCACTGAAAAGTTGAACGGGAAAATTTTAGCTCCCTGCCTGGTTGACTGTGAAGTGCCGTGCTTGACCGACGCGGTGAACGCCTGGAAAGCGGCTTGCCCGGATACAGATCGGCCCGTAAACCCATCTTCCCAGAGACAGTGGGATGAGCCGCTCTGCAGGTTGGTACGGAATAATCTTATCAATACGTCCACCAATTCTGCTGAGCGTGCCCGCCTGCTGGCTGTGGGTGAGTGGGAGTCGGGGCTGTGGCTTCAAGCACTCCCGTCACCCAACATAGGCACTATGCTGGGTGACACTACCTTTCGGCTCGCTACCTGCCTGCGTTTGGGCGCTCCTTGCGGGGCTCCGCATCGCTGTCAGTGCGATGAAGCTGTCGACTGCCTTGGACACCATGGCCTATCCTGCAGTAGGAGCGCAGGCCGGATAGCACGGCACGCCAGCATTAATGACATCATCCGTCGTGCTCTTGTCACCGCCGGGGTGCTAGCTGTTTTAGAACCCAACGGCCTGGCACGCGACGATGGAAAGAGACCAGACGGAATGACCATAATGCCCTGGAAGTTAGGCAGACCTTTGGTGTGGGATGCAACATGTGTCGACACCCTTGCGCCATCCCATCTTCCTAGCACGGTGGGCTGTGCTGGGGCGGCTGCTGCAGGTGCAGAAAACCTCAAATGGCGAAAATATTGCAACCTGATTGGGACTTATATGTTCGAGCCGTTTGGGGTTGAAACACTAGGGCCATGGGGTCCGAGTGCCCACTTGGTATTTCGGGATATCGCCAAGCGATTAGTCGACTCTTCACGTGACCAGAGGGCTGGCCTATATCTTGGCCAAAGAATTAGCATTGCCATACAACGTGGCAATGCTGCCAGCCTTTTGGGCACTGTTCCTGTTGACAGCGATGCGGATGAATTCTTTGATGCCCTATAATGATTGTTTATTTTTTCATATAATTGTACATATTATTATAGTTTATATTTTAGCTTATATTATGTAAATATTTAATTTTTGGAGAAATAAATACCTTACATTTATAATATAGAAAAATTGCTAATCCATTGCTTCATAAGTTCCAAAAATTTGTTTTTTTACAGCGTGTTTTTTTACGTGTTGAGCAAACATTCATTGGAATGTTGTTGAACTGTCAAAATGAAACCGATTCCGATTGATATAATGGATTCCAAATAGGTCAGATTTGAATAATGGACAAACCTACTAATAAAAATTACCTACCTGTTTAAGTTAAGGCAAAACATGACTGCTATAATTTTATGTAACATATTGCATGCCGTGTGTGTGTATACTTATGTTTTGGACACATAAATGATCTATCTATCTATATGTCTATCCAAGTAGGTGAGATGGCCATGGTTCTTCTAGGATACCGTAGCTTTAGAATGGTTGCATTACCTTCCCGGACGATCCTTTCGTAAGGACCTCAATTCCCAAGAGACTTGATTTGATGAGTTTGTGATAATAATTAATAGTACATTACGCTATGCGTGGCCTAAGTAGTCCATTATTGCTCGGGGTTAAAATAGCGCCCGAGCGTAGCGTCGGTGCTAAACACCGTACATTAATAGACTTCTTTAGTCACACGTATCGTATACTATTTTATACCCCAACTTGGACTTTGAGAGTCCCGGATCCCGGAGCCGACAAAGGTGTCCAGTATACTTCTGGATGAACGTAGAGTGTCGAACCCAAGATCCTCAATTTAAATTTAGTTGAAGACCGGTTTCCAGAGTTGAAAACCAGACTAAGATAACCAACTGGTTAATTGATATAAAAAAAAACCGTCCCGCCTGCGCTATCGCTAGACGGGCTCCGAAAACGTACAATCGTCTCCGCAAGAGGTTACGAGCGGACTCGAGGAACTGGTCTCGCGACCAGGCCCCAGACGCTCCTTTAGATCCTGGCGGCGAGACGAATCTATCGAGGTACCTGTAGTGTATCTATTAAATAGATATGTAAACACTGTCTCATTCACACAAGCGGGGTAGCTGCTGTCACTTATGTCATCTGTCATATACGAGGAATGGCGGGAAACAGACAAAGTGAAGCGGGCTATATACGAAGGCGCTTGGTGTGGTAGTGAGCCAGTGAAGTGATATATTCAACATAAATACGGAATCAACAGGATTCTACAAGTGGCGACGAGGATAAAGGTCAGATAAAATTAACAAAATTAGGAGAAATTATATGTAAGTACCTACCGATACTGCTGACCAAGAAAAACAAAACACTAACGAGGTAAGAACTTGCATAACTATTACCCAAACTAATGTATGTATTGTAAATTGTTAGATTTCGCATCTAGTAACAAAGTATTTCAAGCAGAAGTAAGGATTCTGACGGTGTTTTATTGTAATACACTGTTACTAAAATTGTTACGAAAAAAAAAAAGTTGAAAGAGATGGATCACTCAGGATATCTATAATTTTATGTTGCATCGTGTTTGGCCATCACAAAATGACTACTACACCCAATATAAAAGTTAGGAAAGAATACAAACCACAGTCATTAAGTTACTAGGAGTGCTAAGTACTGCAGTGGGAGTCGTAGCAATGGATGTGCTGACGACATAAAACTAAAAGGCGTTAAGCTTTGTATAGTATTTATTGTTTAAGAGAAGCTTATCGTACAACGGTAAATTCAACACTGCTTCTAAAATAAGAAAAAACACTAACAGAATATTTGACACACGCTTGAACGTTCAATTGGAACATGCCTCCAAACATAACCAGCCTGTCCTGCAAAGGTGTGGCTTTACAGCCAGACTCGCTTTACAGCCAGTCTCCACAGTATTTAGGTGCCTACCTACTTATTTAAAACAAAACAAAAAAAAAAAAGGAACTTATCCACCTGCAGAATAAACTGGATTTGCTCCCTTCCTTATGGCTGGACAAGGGCAAGAGGATGATGATAAACTTTGTACTTATTTCATATTCATGAATCTAATGTTTTTATTAAATCATTAATTATTATTCTATTTGCTGTTATCAGCGGGCTTGGACAAGGCAACAGCACTCAAACTATATTAGTAGGTACCTTGTAATTTTCAAGAATAAAATGTATATAAGCTAGGTATAACAATGATGATTCCTTTAACTCTGATTTTGGTTTGTAATGTTATCCTACCTATTCATTAAAATAAGAATACTTAATTATATACTTGCCTGAAACGGTATAGGTATCTATGGGTCTATGAAATTGGACACAAATGGTAACAGAAATACAAGCAGTGATCTGGATTAGGTTAAGCCGCTTCAGATCTTTTAAGAAAAAATACATACTAAAGCTGGCTTACTAAAAAAAAAAAAGGGGGTATTAGGTACTGATTGTAGTAGAAAGTCTCATAGTGTAGATCTGTTCCGCAGAGGATAATTTCCTGCATGTAGCAAGAACTAATGAGTACTAATGATAACGCTTAACATGTATTCCAGTTCTAGGGTGACATAATTTAGATTGGTATCAACAGACTAAGGAAAAGCTATGTAAATTTTACTATAATTAAATACTAGTACCAACCAGTAAGTTAAAATAATAAGCATACATATTTACTTTGAAATAAAATGTATGCAAAGTGAAAATAAAAGTCACAATAACAGTAAACTGCTGTTTGATGTTATTGCAATGATTAATTAGAATAACATAATATTTTCTTATGATTGATATGAATGAATAGGTATGTTAATTGGTAAATCAATTTTGTTTGAGAAGAAAAGTTCCCTTCTGTTGGAGTATAACTCCTTAATGTGGTAGGTACCTTCAGAGGTCACTAAGTTACTGGTGCCAATTTACATAATGTGAAACCAAGACATATAACAATAAAGATTACATACATATTCACACGTAGATAATTATAAGTAGGTACCTACATAAATGTGTCTGTGAGAGTGTCTAGCTGTTAAGATTTTCATTATCTTAATATTAACTAATTATTATAATTTGTGGTCTAGTGGTTGCAAGCGCTACTGCTGATTGTTGGGTCCTGGGTTCGATGCCCAGGTGGCACCAATGTTATGGGGTTTTTTCCATCAGGAATTTCTTGGTGGTGACGTTGGCCTTAGTCAGAATTTGTGAAAAATTTATGGCTGTAGACTCGCTCTCCCTGTTGCATGGGATCTGGCCAGGACTGGCTAAGGTAAGTTAATTATAAAATACTCTATATCTCTGTCTGGCCCTCTGGTGGGGACAGGCATGATGTTGGGTTATGAAATTATAATTCTTATTTTATCACAAACTTGGTAATACTGCCCTCTGTGGGGTCCTGTTACCAGTATTACAATGGTCTGTGTGAAAGTATTGAAGCCTTTGTTATGCGATCTGCACCATCTTATGTATTGTTTGTCACATTAGGAATCAGCATTTATTGCTGGAAGATTACCTAGTTCAAACTCAAATTAAAATTAAAATGTATTTATTTGTACACATACCTAGTAAAAGTGCGCATTCCCTATTTCAAGTTGAACAATTATCAACTTTGTTTCAGTGGAAATTGGGTCGATTTCAGAGTGACTGGCTCTAAGGAGGGAGTTGTGGAAGTGTTTGGGGTTGTGGAGTAAGCTGGACTTTGTTGTGTAGGAATAATTTGCTTCTCCATTGATTTATGTTTGTTTGCATTTTTGGCGAATGGGTCGCGAACACAGATTAGGTATACCATAGTGGTACATGATGGTATAAAATCAAAAACTATGTTATGTCACCATGTGTTGCCTTGCAAGGCGTGTAAGTATTGCTTACACAGTAGGTAATAGGTGTACAGTCTATATAATTATAAAAATACTCCTAGTTGAACTAACTTCAATGTGTTACTGAATATGCAAAAAATTTCAAGGAAACATTTTTATAATATCATGACTTAGGTTTTAGACGTAATTAACAATTGCACAGTTGTTATAGTAGGTAAGTTGGGTAGGATGCAGCTTTACCCAGTATTCTGGAACTTGATACGATTGATATGATTTTTGATGATTCATTGCTTAATAAAATGGAAATTAAATCACAAACGTAAATAAATAATAAGATTATTTTACCTACATGAAGAATATACCTTTGTCCGATTAAACTTCTTGAAGTAGGTACCTACCGGAAATGTTTTCAAGTGGTATTGAAGTTGATAAAAATAATGATACTACTGAATTAATTTTAATCCTGAAACGTTCGCATTGACTCGTGTAATATCTTCTTCTACATCAATTATTGTACAAAAAAAAAAAAAAAAAAAAAAAAAAACAAAGAAGGAAGGAAAGGAGGAATAATTACAATACGCGCATATTCAGAGATAACTTAGTACTGTAATAGATACACAGTTTACCTAGTTATATTGAAATATTGGAAGCTCTTTAGTACCTACTTCTCGGAAGTTTTAATCAACCGAGTAATTAGAAAATTCTGTATTTTGAATTCAGAATGTCAGATAATTATCAAGTTTTGGTAACACAAACTGAATGTCATACCTTCATGATAAAGTTCAAATTCCATGGCAACTGTTGGGACCATAATATAGTAATACAAGCTGTGAGTCTAAAGGTAACTTAGACTGGTATGACATACCTACAAGGTAATAGTTGATTAACTACATGTGAACTATCTAAGATTGATTATTCAATTACAGGTAGGCTCTTGAATATGGAAAGAAACGAAGAAAGATATATTCGTTAAGAAGTGTAAGGGCACAACAAAAAATGACAGAAGTAAAATAATAGAGGAGAATGAAAACCCTCGCATGCACTCTGCGTGGTGTCATTGGGCTCGTGTGAATTTGAAGAAGATCTAAACCCTACACATAATTATAGCATTACATTTCAGCACGACAGTGGTGGTGGTCTAGCCCGACTAAGGTCGTGGGTTCGAAACCAGGCAGGCATTTTGTGTATTATCACTCATCACCACTGTCCATCAACGGTGAAGGAAAACACCGTGAGGAAACCGGCATGTCTGAGAACCAATACTTCGAAGACATGTGACATTACCAGTACGCACTGTTTACGCGTGGTAGATAGGCATCCATTAAATTGGACGCATAGGCATCCATTAAATTGGACGCATGGGCATCCATTAAATTGGACGCAATGGGCATCCATTAAATTGGACGCATGGGCATCCATTAAATTGGACGCAATGGGCATCCATTAAATTGGACGCATGGGCATCCATTAAATTGGACGCATGGGCATCCATTAAATTGGACGCAATGGGCATCCATTAAATTGGACGCATGGGCATCCATTAAATTGGACGCATGGGCATCCATTAAATTGGACGCATTGGGCAACCATTAAATTGGTCGCATTTGACATCCATTAAATTGGACGTAACAAAATGGTGAAGGAAAACATCGTGAAGAAACCAGATGTAACACTCCATTAAAATGGATGTATCAAAACGGTGAAGGAAAACATCGTGAGGAAACCACGTGTAACACGGATGTAACAAAGCGGCGAAGGAAAGCATCGTGGGGGCCGGCGTGTCCTGGAGCGACTACTTCGGGGACGTGTGCTTCTATTGACGCGCGGTGGGCCCGCGTGATGGTTTGTAGCCTACTATTTTATTTTATTTAAACATGAATTCATGTCCCTCTTGGAAATTATGCTTGTGTACCAGTACTGTGGGAGAGGTATATCAATAAAACAATATCTTTCAGATAAAATAATTCTTACGGAATCGTTTCATGTTTTTGACATTTTTGTCCTTGTTGAGTCTTGTTTTAGCTTGTCAGCTAAATCTGACGCCTACTGTTTTCGCGTTTTGTTCTGGAGTAATAGGCCATTAACTTGTGGTTACCTGAAGGGTTGCATGCCACAAACCATGATCATAATCTCTACAGTAATTACCTTAAGGGGATGTTACAGGCTGAAAAAAAAATTCTGTGGGTCTTGTGTTGTACGGTTGTACCTACGTAACTTTTTATTTACTAAGGTGACTTTGTTACCTGATAGAATTATTATTATGAGCTGTTACTGAGGGAGGAACACGTACCTAAACAAAACATTCAAAAGACACATTTTTTTAATGAGGCAGAAGCATGTAAAAAAAAAATGAACGAAAACGTTTTGATAAAATACTGTTACGAGCTTGGGGTTCGTGACAATAAAAACTGCCGATTTAACAACCAAAAATAGACACTTTATTTAAAAACAGCAATTACAACTTTAACACACTAACAATAAAACACAATCGCACTAAAAGATCACTTGAAAGTCGCACTTGAAGATCGCTTCGATGTTTTCGCTTGTATCGCTTATCCAACACTGAATGCCGGCTCGCAGGCACACCGGCCTTATATAGGCCTCGGATAGTTCCAGAACCTTCTACCGTAGAAACATCTAGAATGTTCGAGTACATACCGAACCCGACGGGCCAGACGTCGATAGTTCTGGAAAGTTCTATCATCGAAGTTTCTAGAAGGGACCCGAATAATTATAAGTTCTGCTACTCGATACTAGATGGCGCTAGTGGTAGCTAATGTCGCCATCAATTGTGGCGCGCAACACTGCCCCCTCCTAAGACATGCTCGTCCCGAGCATTATTGGCCCCATAATAACGCGCCAGTCGATCCACATGGACGATCTTAGGAGTACCTCTTGCACCTTTCTGTATCCGGTAGGTTACGTCATTGATCTTTGTCACAATCCGGTACGGTCCGTCCCATTTAGCTTGAAGCTTAGGAGATTTCCCTTTGCTGCGGACTGGATTGTGCAACCACACTAGTGAACCTTCGTCGAACCCTTTATTGTTCATTTTGCGGTCATAACGGGTTTTCATCTTCTCAGACATTTGCTGGCCCGATTGTCTGACGTGCTCATAGATGTCATTCATTTTGTTCCGCAAGTCATTCGCATAATCGGTTATACTGCGTGGGGCGTCAGGTGGTATTCCGGTGATCAGGTCTGCAGGCAGCCGTAATTCCCTTCCAAAGTTTGCGAAAGCTGGTGTCACCGATGTACTTTCGTGAACAGCACTTCGATATGACAACAAGAACGGTTGTATGTGCTTGTCCCAATCTCGTTGCCGATTTTCCACAACTTTTGCCAGGTATCTCTCCAATGTCTGATTAAATCGTTCCACCATTCCATCCGATTGTGGGTGGTAAGAAGTTGTTCTCGTTTTATGAGTACCCATAACTCGACAAGTTTCCTGGAATATTTGGGACTCAAAATTCCTTCCTTGATCACTGTGAATCTCTAAAGGTACTCCAAAACGGCAGAAGACTTGATGAACCAATTTATCTGCAACTGTTGAAGCTTCTTGGTTTGGAATGGCGAAGACTTCCGGCCACTTAGTGAAGTAATCCATTACAACCATGAAATACTTGTTACCACTTTCACTTTCCGGAAATGGTCCTGCAACATCCAGGGCTATCCTCTCCCATGGTGCACCAACATTGTATAATTTCAATGCACCTCTACTACGCGTCTGAGGTCCCTTTACAGCCGCACAACTTGTACATTTGCGACACCAGTCCTCGACATCGTCACGACAGTGGACCCAGTAAAACCGTTCTCGTATCTTCAGTAGGGTCCGTTTAACTCCCAAATGGCCTCCTGAACAACCATTATGGTACAGCTGTAGAACATCAGGTACTTTAGCTTTAGGGACAACCATTTGAAAATGACAGCTGTCTCCTCGAGCATTTTCCCATTTACGGCACAAGACTCCTTCCTGAATCACCAAGCTGTCCCATTGGGCCCAATAGCTTTTTGTGATCGAACTCATCGCTGAGACGTCGCTCCACGTGGGCTTAGGTGCACCGGCCTTTATCCACTCGAGAATCGGCTTGAGGTCTGAATCTTCCTGCTGGGCACGTTGTAGGGTTTCCTTCCACTCGTTGCTGAGGTCTGTCTTGAGCATCCTCACAGGTACGACTTCTTTACTTTCTTGCCTAGTACAATGCTTGCAGTCTTCAGGACAAGGTCTTCTTGACAATGCATCCGCGTTGCCATGAGATTTTCCGCTGCGATGTTCGACCACAAAGTCGTATTCCTGCAGTAGTTCAATCCATCTCGCAACTTGACCTTCTGGATTTTTGAACTGCAATAGCCATTTCAGTGCAGCATGGTCAGTTCGTAAGTGGAATTTCCGCCCCAGAAGATATTTGCTAAAATGCTGCAATGACTTTACCACAGCAAGCAATTCCCGTCTCGTGACACAATAGTTCCTTTCCGGCTTTGACAACGACTTGCTGAAGTACGCTATTACAACCTCTTGATCACCATTCCGTTGAGACAATACACCACCAAGTCCTATGTCACTTGCGTCTGTGTCAACTATAAATTCCTTGCCTGCATCAGGGTACCCCAAAATAGGTGTTTTGCACAGTCGGTCCTTTAACTCCTGGAATGCGATATTGCAACTTTCATCCCAGCAGAAATGTCGCTTCTCCTCGGTTAGCTTGTGCAGGGGTTTGGCTATATCCGCAAAGTTCTTAACAAATCGCCGATAATAAGAGCACAAACCCAAAAATGCTCTGACCTGCGTCTTATCTTTTGGAACTGGCCAATTCTTGACAGCGGCGATTTTCTCTGGATCCGTGCGGATACCTTCTTCCGACACTACATACCCCAAAAAGCTAACTTGTCGTTTGAATAGTGAACACTTCTTCGGACTTAACTTGAGGTTGGCACTCTGGATCTTCATGAGCACGCGTTCCAGATTTTGAAGATGTTCTTCAAACGTACGGCCTACGATGATGATGTCATCCAAGTAGACCAGACAGGCATCGCCAATTAGCCCGGTAAGTACAAGTTCCATCAACCTTTCAAACGTTGCCGGAGCATTGCACAATCCAAACGGCATAACTTTAAATTGCCAAAGACCCTTTCCTGTCGAGAATGCAGTTTTCTCCTTGTCCTTGGGATCAATTTCAACTTGCCAGTAGCCACTTTTCAGGTCTAGAGTGCTAAACCACTTTACTCCAGTAAGCATGTCCAGCGTGTCATCAATTCTTGGCAAAGGATAGCTGTCCTTCTTCGTAACGTCGTTCAGACGACGATAGTCAACACAAAACCGCATGCTGCCGTCCTTCTTCCTTACCAGCACTACAGGTGAACACCATGGACTAGATGAAGGTTCAATAACACCATCCTTCACCATTCCTTCGATCATGGTTTCCACTTCCTTTTCACGTGCTACCGGCAATCTCCTTGGCCGCTGACGGATAGGCAATTCTTCTCCTGTGTTTATTTTGTGTTGAACTAAGCCAGTCTTCCCAATGTCAGCATCGTTTGACGAGAAAACACCGGCGTACTTGAGTAACATCTTCTTCGCCTTGACCATTTCATTTTGGGACAGAGCGCTGCGGCAGTCTTCTAAAAGTGTGGACACTTTCGTTTGTGCATCCTTGCCGAGTGTCCCAGTCGATAGATATTGGCATCGACGTAACCAATCCACTTCCTCGCAAGTACCAACTAGTGTGCCTTTTTCTATAATCTGTTCCTGATCACAAAGGTTCAGCACACGTACCCCTGAGATGTCGGTGGCTCTGACCAAAGTTCGTGCCACTTTCCATGGAAGGTCATTGTCTACCCTTTCCACGAGTACACAACGATTAGTTTGCCCAGGATTCCGAGGAAGACTAACCGGCACAATCGTTTCTGATCTCGGCGGAAGAACAATCTTTTTAAGGCTGTACACATTCCCTGGTAATGCCCCTTCCATAAAAAGTTCCTCTTGTCCACATTTCAAAACACCTTGCTTGACGTCAATCTCGCAATAATTCTTCCTCATAAAGTCAAGGCCCAAGATGCAATCGTCCATTATATCAGCCACGATGACATTATGCAGGTAGATTCTGTTGCCTAGCTTCAACTCCATCTTCTTCTCTCCATGGACGGGTATACGCTGACCGGTGGCTGTTACCAAATTAATGCGTTCTCGGTTGTATGCGGAGTCCCCAAGGAACCGACTTATAAGTTGGGAACTGACGACCGTACGAGAGGCTCCAGTATCTATGGTTAGCTTACACGGCGTTCCGTTGACCTCGCCCTTGATGATTAAGCTGTTCCCGTCATGGGTTTGAGTGATCGAAATCCTTGGGGCTCTTTGAGCATCAGCCAGCACCCGCCCCGCAGTCCTGGCTATTACTCGTTTCCCTGCTGCTGGTGCTGGGCGGTGCTGTTAGCCGCACTACCCTCTGGAGCTCGGTCTACTCTTTCTTCAGTTCGCTTAGGGCAACTAGATCGAAGGTGGCCCCTTTCCCCACAGCCATAGCACCTAGGGCTGTATCCTTTGTTGCGGTCGCGAACTGTAGCCGCTGCAACCTCCCTGACGCGATGGGAACGATGATCCTGCCGCACAGCTTCTACCTCCAGTGCATGGGCCAAGGCGTCCTTAAGGGTCCCGTGGTGACCGAGCCTCACAGCTGCTCTAACTTCAAGGTCACGGATGCCGTCGATAAATACCTGCACCAGGTTCCCATCAATAAGCGCAGGTACAGACTGGTATGCTTTCCGAACCAGCTTCTCAACTTCAAGGGCCCACTGCTGCAGGTTTTCATTACTGCGTTGCACGCGATCCTTGAGCTGCGCACGAAACACGTGTTCCAGGTGAGCGTCGCCATACCGAGCCTCCAATGCCTCAAGGAGCTGCTCGTAAGTCACTTCTTTTCCAAGAGCTTCCAGCACAGTTAAGGCCTGATCGCGCAGGCCTAGGGTGAGGGCAGTCATGGCCTGACTCTTACTCCACCCGTTCGCCTTCATGACAGCCTCAAACTGAATTTTGTAGGCCGACCAGGAAGAAGTTCCGTCGAACGGTGGCACTTTGAATCCCCGTAGCGAAGGTGTTGTAGCTACGGGGGCTGCGATTCCATCCTCAAGTTTAAGGTAATCCAGCGTTTTCTTCACGTCAGCCATCACGGTTTCCTTCACTTGGTCGATTCGGGTTTCAACTTCCAACAGGCGGTTTTCATGTTGGGCAACCTTATCCTTCACCTCCTTCATGTCTTTCCCAAAGGCAGCGTGAAGGTCCTTCATAAGGAGCATCTGCTCTTCCTGGCGGCGCACCTGCTCCTCCTTATCCCGCTGGAGCTGTTCTTCCAACCGAAGAGCCTGTTCCTCCTGTCGGCGGGCCTGTTCCTCTTTGTCCCGCTGGAGCTGCTCTTCCAACCGACGAGCCTGTTCCTCCTGACGGCGAGACTGCTCCTGCAGCATCATCATCAGAGCAGCAAAATCTGGTGCTGATGATGCTGGAGCAGCTGTGGACGAGCCGGCCTCCGTGATTGGTAGTTGTCCCTCCGACGTCTGTGGCGTTGCTCCACCGAATCGCCTCTGGTCCGTCTCTTGCTGGCGTTGACTCCGGGTACGGATACCCTCCGTGTCGTCCTTCGGTAGAATCGGCATGATTTTAAATCCTTTCTTCTGACACCAATTGTTACGAGCTTGGGGTTCGTGACAATAAAAACTGCCGATTTAACAACCAAAAATAGACACTTTATTTAAAAACAGCAATTACAACTTTAACACACTAACAATAAAACACAATCGCACTAAAAGATCACTTGAAAGTCGCACTTGAAGATCGCTTCGATGTTTTCGCTTGTATCGCTTATCCAACACTGAATGCCGGCTCGCAGGCACACCGGCCTTATATAGGCCTCGGATAGTTCCAGAACCTTCTACCGTAGAAACATCTAGAATGTTCGAGTACATACCGAACCCGACGGGCCAGACGTCGATAGTTCTGGAAAGTTCTATCATCGAAGTTTCTAGAAGGGACCCGAATAATTATAAGTTCTGCTACTCGATACTAGATGGCGCTAGTGGTAGCTAATGTCGCCATCAATTGTGGCGCGCAACAATACCTACTAATAGTTAAACATCGGAAAAAAAAAATTGATAGGTGACCATTATAATAAACCAAATTATAGAAATATGTACATGTATGTCGAATCCAGATACGTTGGATTGTGATCAGACATACTTAGGGACATACATAGTGTCAGATATACAGTCGTGGGCGCAGAATTGGGATACGGGTAAACGAGAGAAATAGCTCCTTTAATTTCTACACAGTTTATTGTTACAGACTCAATTACTAACACTACTGTACTAATTAATACTCTGAACTTAAAAGGAAACAAGGAAACCTAGGCCAGTATGTGTCGCGACCATGTCTACACGATCACTGTCGCTCCATGGCCCATAAGGTCCGTAACTCCGTATCGGACACCATACTTAATCCTAGACTCTGCACAACGCTAAACAAAGGCGCTTGTGTCTCATTTTAAGTGCATACTTATGAAAGATCCGACATATTATATTTAATCGTCTGAGTTGCAACTTGCAACAGATGATTACGATAACTGGCGAAAAAAAAAATTTGTTGATGAAAGGGAAACGGATATCGGAGGACAATAGCTATCGATTTGGGAGTCACACAAGGTGATATGGCTTAGGTAGAGAGGGAAGGATTGAATCCCATTTCACACGACGAAGAAGAAGCTAATGAAAGGGATGTGATAGATAAGAGCAAGGAAACTGGACAAGCGATGAGATTAAATAAAAAGTCCTGGTCCGTCATGTTCATAAATGCAGATGATCAGGCTTCTTATGCTTCGGTTTACTTCAATTTATTAATGCTTTAATTTTATTGGCAGTTGATTGCAAAAATGTATAGTTGAAATAAACATGTTTGTGATTTTGATTTTACACGATTGTTTGATAACGTGTTTAGAGTTGAACAAATAAAAAATATAATAAGAAAGGGATGTAGTGTATCTATTAAATAGATATGTAAACACTGTCTCATTCACACAAGCGGGGTAGCTGCTGTCACTTATGTCATCTGTCATATACGAGGAATGGCGGGAAACAGACAAAGTGAAGCGGGCTATATACGAAGGCGCTTGGTGTGGTAGTGAGCCAGTGAAGTGATATATTCAACATAAATACGGAATCAACAGGATTCTACAGTACCTTTCCTGGAATTGACAATACGGAGACCTAACAATGTAAGAGGAAACTAATTCACCTTCCTTAAGGTGACCGAGCTTGGAAATCTAGAAGGCTAAATCATTAGCCGATTGACAAGGCCTTTTTCAAATACAACATAAGGAGCTACGACTTCTGTTTGCCTAATCCTGAGTGGTGGGACAATAGGGAACCGTGAGTATTCAAACTCGTGTCTATATCTCGTGTGACCTAAGCCTGCTCTTAAGTCACGCTTTTCTGTGTAAAAATGGATTAGTTAAGTCACAGTTAAGGTTTAGGTCACACAAACCCATCTCATACCGTTATCTGTCGACCTATGCACCAAGCAAACCTACTAATTACAGTCCTTTGTGCCAAGGTACCAAGAGTTTCAACATAATTAGAGTGACGTATTCGTCAGCCGTCAGACATAATACCATCATTTAAGTAATTACACCGTCCCGATGTGACATCTGTAATTAACTAGTCTACATTATAACTGAGGTCACAAATTATATGATAGATTGATAGCTCCTGCCTTTTAATTAACTTAATGTGACGATTAAAAATGTGTTTGTACAGTAGGTTCAGGATTTTTTTTTCACAGGTTGTCAAGGATTCCCGAACCGCCGGATCACTGGTACTCTAATAAATAAATACCAATATATTTGACTTCATAATCAACCTATAATGTTGCCACTGCTGGGGCACAGCGCACAGGCCTCCTCTATGAGAGGGAGTGGACCATAATCTACCACGCGGACCCAGTGCGGGTTGATGGATGTTACATGTCTTCGATTTTTTGGGTCTGACAGTCCGGTTTCCTCACGATGTTTTCCTTCACCGTTTTGAGAGCTGCAGTAGTGATGAAATTAAATACACAAAGTACCTGCCTGGGTTCGAACTCACGACCTAGGACTCGTAAGTTGGGCCGATACCACTGAGCCACCACTGCTCCAATATTTGACTTAATTGGCAAATATTAAGTGAAGCATAGATTTTTTCATATTAATCCATAAGCAACTCTCGTTTGTCTGTTACCTTTTCATGCCTTAACGGCGGCGTAACGGAATTTGATGAAATTTTGCATTCCCCCGGTATGCAAAATTTAGTAGTAGTTATGACGTCTGCAATAGTGTAGTTAGGTAGGACGTAGGATACTTTTAATCCCGGCAGTACGTTGTCTCGGTAATAAGCCATAGGCATGCACGCTGTACCGATTCTAGTAAGTACAGCCCGCAAGAGTTAACTTAAGACTTCGCTCGGATGACGTAGTAGCACACGATACTGAGGCGTCGATGACGAGAGCGGTAACAGCGCGGGGTAGACACCGCTCGGGTCTCAAGTTAACTCTTGCGGGTTGTAAGCATTTTTTTTGGGTGAGAAATCATCAAATAACTTCTCCTGGTCTGGGCTGACCGGGAGGGCATGTCAGACTTTTACTGACTAAAATCCACCCGTGTTTCTTTCATTTGCCTGTGCCAGGGGCCACAGTAACTATTTCGAACAACCCGCGACCCTAGCAGCATGCCAGCATGCCAGTAAGTATGGGTTGTAAAACTTATTAGATTAAAACATGCTTGAAAGTACTGTTGAAGAATGCAGGCTCCTATTCAATATCTAATCTAGAACTTGGACGACAACAAAATCACAGCGGGAATCAAACTCAAACTGTCGTAAAAAAAACTACCACAGAACCATTGTAGTCATCATAGAGGTAATCAAATGAATAAAAAACTACGCTCCAATTACTCACATGGCGGAAAAACCCTACGATTAAAAATGATTAATGAATTTATTCCTTACATCTAATTAATTGACCGAACTCATTACTAAACTGTAATTGAATAGTCATCGTTGAACATTCACGAAGATAATACATTACCCTCCTTTTGGAACAGTCGGTTAAAATGAGTGAAGAAAAAACCAGCCCTTTTGAATCTTTTTCAAAAGTATACGAAGTATTGATGTGGGCGGGGTACTTTAAGCTCCTGAAAAAACCAAAAAACAGGTTCCTATGGATATGCCATCAAATATACAGACCTATTGCGTTTTTGGTGGTTATTGGATATAATGTAATGCATATTACATTTATTATACAGGTTAGTACCTACTTAGGTACTTTATTTGAAAATGTATTTTACGACTGCTACGTTGGTCTTCTGGTTAAAAGCGCTACTGCAGAGCATGAGGTCGTAGGTTCGATTGCCAGGTGGGCAGTGCTATTCGGTTTTTCTATTAAGAATTTCATCGTAGCAGCCCGGAGTGAGTGGTGCCCGGTTGATGGCAATAGGCTCGTCCCCTGGTACATGTGACTTAAACATAACTGCTGAAATGTCGGTGTACTACGAGTATATAGTATGTATACTTATATTAACCATTCTTGGAAGGGGTACTATAAAGGCCTATTCTAAGTTCTAACGTAAGCGGTATTCGCTGCCGTTGTGAGTAGAGGTACATACCGCGCGGGTTTCGCTCAGGTATTTTTTAGTACCCATCAAGTTCCGCGGCTAGAGCGACCTGAGCGGTATTCGCTGCCGCTGTGGGTAGAAGAACACACTATCGATCTCAATTTCAAGGATATTGCTAATCCATTGCTTCATAATAAAATTATGTTCGAAAAATGTGTCTGCTTAACAAGGTAAATGACGCAATGAATGTTGTTTAACTGTAAAAATTAAAAACCCATTGCTACTAATAGTATGTTACGCAATTACCCCTCTGGATGCTGAATAACGGAACCCTTGCATAGTTAATCACTTCTAGTGGCCTAAGTTTGAATATTTTCAAATGTATGCATTCCGATGATAATACAATAACATGGTACCATCGCTGGTAGCGTCCAGGTCCATCATCAGACCAGCTCGATGGCATCATAATATTTTGTTATCACCGGAATGCATAGGTACGTACGAATCGATCAGGTTACGCTAAGCTTGCCGCGGTTGGTTTGTGGATGGGTGACCATCTTTACATACCGAGACCCCTCCGTGCCTCGGAAAGCACGTTAAGCGGTTGGTCCTGGCTGTCATTCGTGGATCTTTGACAGTCATTACGGGTATAGTCAGAAGCCCGAAAGTCTGACAACCAGTCTTACCAAGGGGTACCGTATTACCGAGTAACTGGGTTGTGGAGGTCAGATAGGCAGTCGCTCCATGTAAAATACTGGTATTCAGCTGCATTCGGTTAGACTGGAAGCCGACCCCAACATATAATAGTTGGGAAAAAAAGGCTAGGCAGATGATGATCGGAATGCATAGGTACATTTGCGAATATTCAAACTAAGACCACTAGAAGTGATTAACTATTCAAATATTCCGTTACCCACCGTCCAGGTACGTCCTACAGAACATCACCATATAAGTTTCACACAGTGATTTGAAATGAGCCACCATGGTAGTTATTGCATTATATTAAAATGCCTGTCTATTGACTAGAGATCGGATATTCGGATGCATATTCACCTAAAGTTGAGAAGTTGGCTAATATGGAATGAGCTTTTGTATCGATTGTACAAATCCCGCGATTTAGGAATTTTGTATTTTTTTCTGAATATAAAATTGGATGCATATCTACCTACCTAATATTGTAAAGTAGCTAGGTAGATACCAAAATGCAATAGCAAACAACGTCAAGATAAGATATCGGACTACATAATTATATTTAGAATAATTTTATTTATGTACTTAGTTCCTACCTTCCATACTATACACGCGACTTGTTATGCATTCCCGGTGTTCCTGGTATCCCGGGAATTTTTACAGAAAAAATATTTTAAGTAGCCGCTCCCATACTTTCATAGCTAAAAATTCACTCTAGGTAAATATGCATCCGAATATCCGATCTCTACGAATGACATTTGTTTGGTTGTTATTGGCTGTGGGGACCATTTTGTCCGGTCCTCCTTTACAGTCTACAGTTTCACTAGGCAAACAATTAGCAGCTAATTGTAAGCACCCAATAACGCTAACTGCATAGGTACTGTAAACACTGTGCGACTGGCATATTTACAATAGAACAAAGCGTTTGCCTAGCTGGGTTACGCAAACTCAAGCAGGTGACTACTGTTGATCAACTTAGCACTGAATATCTTAAAGAGTAAGGGTCTATAGGTAAACTGGATCATAATGACGAGGTGAATTTCGGAAAACAACGAGTATTTACTGTTACTAATACTACATATATGGATTGAAAGTTCTTCTAGTCCGAAATAAAGAATACATTATAATTATAAAACGTTTTATTTTTTTTTGCGCGGAACCCTAATTATTTTGCTAAAAAATAAAAGTAGCCTAAGTTACTCCTTATTACATCAACTATCTGCCAGTGAAAGTCACGTCAAAATCGGTCTAGCCGTTTCAGAGATTAGCCGGAACAAACAGACAGACAAAAATTGTAAAAAATGTTATTTTGGTATATGTACCGTGCATACATCCATATGCATTTAGTAAAAAAAACACTACAAAGTGAAAAATAACTTTAATTTCGGAAGTCGGTGTCGTTGGTTCCGCATTTTCGTTTTTTGACACCGACTTCCGAAATTAAAGTTATTTTTCACTTTGTAGTGTTTTTTCTTGAAGTCGGTTGTTTTTTTTGTAAAAAAGTTTTTATTTTTCACTTTTTAGTTGTACCTACCCCACACCAATTCAATTAACACTAGTGCATTGAAGAATTGAAGACACGACTCGAAGAATCATCAAAATTCCCATAGAAATGCCGGAGATGCAGTACATTTATGCATATAACTTCGTACATAAGAATAGTTACCTAATGTATTATATATTAAAACCTTCCTGAAAGTATGTAGATCACAGTAATGAAAGAATTATCAAAATCGGTTCAGTAGTTTTTGAGATAATCGCGGACATACAAACATACATACATACATACATACGGGTCGAATACAGAACCTCCTTTTTTAAAGTCGGTTAAAAAGCCGTTATTTAAATGATACAAACAGACACTTCAATTTTATTTATTTGTGTAGGTATAGATGTATATATTAATTATCTCTGACAAACTGTGGGCCCAAATAGCAATCAACTGGTTCCCTGAGACAGTGAGACAGCAGACCACGTAGGAGATGGCGGGACGAGCTGGATAGGTTCCATCAAAACTGAAAGGAGGACGCGCGGGCTCGCGGTAGATAGAAGGACTGGAGGGAAGCCTTTGCCCAGGAGTAGCTACTCCAGGGTAGGCAAAAAAAAAAACTTATCTTATGGGATCATAGAATGTTCAACCGTGGTGAATCGTTCAGCCATCTAAACTTTTCAAACTTGTGCTAATGTTATTCGAGTATTAATTTTCCCCACAAGGAATAGAATAGAATAATTATTTATTTGCATAGAAAGTAGGTAAAAAGAAATGCAGATGTTTTTATAATTAGAGATCCTTAGGTATACCTATATTCTACCTTAAATTAGGCATGCAAACATTTGGCACAAGTGCTTATAGTCTAAGATGTCTGGATTAATTAGGTAACTATAAAGTTTAATCATTTAGAAATTCATAAATGGAGTAATAACATTTTTCAATTAATAAGACTGACAATTTCTTTGTAACCTGGAATTGAGTCGTTTTTTATTCCATCGGGTATTTTGTTAAAGATAATCGGGCTGTGTGAGCATTGGTCAATGATAATGACCATTACCAACTAGCACTTAGCCAGCGACTTCGTCCGCCCCACATTCCCTTACCCGTGGGTAAGTTTTCCTTAAAAAATCTAATGAACTAATAGGTCTTACCAGCTAGCGGCGGCGTGGCAAGCGCTTTTCGCGGCGCGGCGCGGCCCGCGCTGTGTTGCCAAATAGTAGGTAGGTACTTTAATTAACGATTAACGGACTTGTTGAAAGTTAACGGAAGTTATTGAGTCCGTTAACAATGTTTAAAGTTAACTTAAAAGTTAATCCGTTACTCAAAACGTTAACTTCGTTAATTAACGATTAACGGAGGTCTTGTGCCCGGCAAAGAAATTTCGATGTTTTGTCAAGTCGTTAAAACCGTGCGAAGCAGGACTGCAGGAGCCGTTTGTCTATATCTATATATATTATAAATTAAACTTGCTTCTGTTTGTGTGATCGCGTTATTCTTCTAAACTACGCAACGGATTTTGATGCAGATTTCATCATCAGTTACTTACGAATTTATTATGGAAGGTTAATGTGTATAATACGACAATGGTGCCGATTCTGTTGTTCACAGAGTTCAGTGCATCTTTTTCTTTCTATTTCATTTAGAAAAGGACAGAAGATAAATTTTAGTTAGGTCCTGTTAAAATAAATTAAATCGGTCGCGAAAAAAAAAATCAGCTGTTCCCTACATTTACGTTCGCATAACTCGTCAAAATGTAGGGAACAACTGATTATTTTTCGCGACCGATTTCGTTATTTTTTTGTATATCGTCAGAAAAGGCGATAACAAGTACCTATGTGGTATAATTGATTGCATATAATATGTGGTTTCCATACTGTATAATTTGTAAATTTCTTTTCAGAGGTAAAGGCCTGCACTACAGTTAAAGGTTGTTAGATATATTTTATGTTTGTTTTTTAATTGTAGAGACGTCACAACTGGGATGATGTGTTCGATGCTTCGACGATTGAACTACCGCAACTCAACTTAGCCATGAAATTCCTTGCGCTGAACTTGAATATACCGAGGATTGATAAAATTAATAAGTTATTATGTGGTGAGACAATTATTTAGTAATATCTGACTTCAATAAATAAATGCTTAATAAATCCTACTATGATGTTACCGACTATTTAAATGATGTACTTTAGACATTTTTATAATTATTTTTATGAATTTAACGTAACTTTATGATTTTCTTTGTACTTTGAATTATATTATTATTCTATTTGTACGACTTTCTAGGAAAAACATGCTGAATTTTTTTTTTTTTTGTAATCTTTCCAACCGATTGTAAACCTACACATGTTTTTGACAAATAAATTTATCTTATCTTATCTTCCAATTAGTAAGACGACGAGAATGACTACTAGGAGACTGCATCAAAAACCGCTTTCAGTTTATAATAGAGAGATCCTGGAAGAACTTTGCCCAGGAGTGGAATAGTATGAGCTAATCATCGATCACTAAATTAGTGATCGATGGTCCCAATGAAAAAAGTGTATAGTTTCCCGAAGTACTTAAAAGCATGGTTTTCCAACGGTACATATACCTACCTACAGTCATACCAGCATAGCTATTCACAAACACTCGTTACGCTTCCGTATCGTATCGAACATTAATCATTGTTATCGTAGGAGTCTTCTAAACGCTGTTCACAAGTCCAAAACCCCGAAAATTTTGTCAGTTTAAATCAAATAGACGCCCGCTATTCTTCCAACAGCTATTTGCTGTTGAGGGTAAGTCAAATCAGGTTATCGAAATGTCAGGTTTTCGATACGATAGCCTGTCGTATGGTTGTGAATCAGGGCTCAGTAGTGCTGTAAAATATTTAGTTTATCAGCATAGTACATCATGAATATAAGATAAACCCGATTGCACCTTTGAGAAACTTGAACAAACAAATAATTAATATAAATAAAAATATGCATAGCCCTCTTCACCGAATCCGGTGACACCGACCCAGACTAATTTTCTTTCCGTTCGTGAGTTCTCTCAAAAAGAATTAAATGTTCATTTGCACATTTTCAGACCCAATTTTCCAAGCATATACAAAAAAAGATGAAGAGATGCTCCTCAAGACTACAAGAAACATGCATCGTTGTGTGAAGTTAATGAAGATTAGTGTAACAGTATCTGGTGCCATTTGGTCAATAACACTCTTCGCCAAGAGGTACCAGGACCCAACTGCTGTTGTTTCTGTATATACGCCCTTTGAAACTGATTCGTGGATTGGGTAAGTTTAGAAAGGCTAATCATCATCATTAACATCATCACCATCGCCATAACCACCACCATTATCATCACCATAATCATCAACATCATCATTGGCATCGAGATGTGCCTATACAGGGTGAAATTTTAATCACCGTTTTCCTCTTAAGGGGTCATTGTACTTATCATTATGAACAACTTTTGCTATAGGACTAAACCAGAACCCGTGAAAAAAAAAATCAGCTGTTCCCTACATTTATGTTCGCATAACTCGTCAAAATGTAGGGAACAGCTGATTTTTTTTTCGCGATTTTTCGTTTGGTCTAATAGTAAAAGTTGTTCATAATGATGAATGAGTGCAATGACCCCTTAAGAGGAAAACGGTGATTAAAATTTCACCCTGTTTTATAAGATCATTGTAGCTCATTGCGTAACACTTCACAATTCCTAGAGGCCTAGGTCAGTAGGTCGGTCCAAGGTTACACAATAATAATTATGTTATAGGCACTGAGTAAAAAGGAAACTTTGTAATATCACTAGTTAAGGCTCCCTCAGACAGGCGCGACGCGACTCCTGTAGAACAATTTCTATGAAAATTTCATGGAAATTGTTCGACCAGAATCGCGTCGCACAGTCGCGTCGCGCCTGTCTGTGGGATCCATTATAGGTAAATGCATAATTTTATTAATTTTTAATAAAATTATGAATTGTAGTAATTTTTTAAACGTTCAGACTGCCTTGTATTTCCTTTTTTTCTTAATATACTTGTGATTAACATATTTAAAGGGAATAGATCATCTTTATCAGAAGAGGCCATGTTGCGTGGGTTTGCGGGCGAGGAGTTGAAAGTATTATGAAAGTCTTTATGAACAATCACAGGATGTCTAATACAATTATTTAATTAACGATAATGCATGAACGACATTCCACCAAATACGTGGGGCGCGAGCGCAATCAATTTACACACAATTGGATATCATAGCACAATTCCTCCAATCAATATCGTCATTTACGATCAACCCATGTGAATGTATCCCTCACTTTCCCCTTGTTCTTATAATGGCGGGCCGCTTCCCCAGTCCATGGTGTTACGTCAAATTGACAGTTGACATATCTTCTAAAAAAGACAATATTAACCAAAGAGGTTGGCATCACCGAACCAATTCTCTAGACGCGCCGACACGGCCACCCTGACTATCGCACGCCCTCGATGCGCTTAGTGATATTTCGCATCTGAATTACCAGAGGAAATAACATTCCATTGGTCAGCTCGTCCATTCCTGACATGCACACGTATAGACTCTCACTAAGAAGTAGCACAACCTCAACCACATCAATGAAACATAACGTGTGCTGGGCGCGCTTGGCCCTCTCGTCAAATCACCAATTCGCCATGCGGCGTAGGCTGGCGTACTATACACCTTTACCTAGCCACCAAATTGCTATGTGGTGTGGACCGGGCGTACTAGGCCCCTTCGACCAACCACCAACTTACCATGCGGTGTGGACCGGGCGTACTAGGCCCCTTCGACCAACCACCAAATCACCATGTTGTATGGACCGGGCGTACTAGGCCCCTTCGACCAACAACCAAATCACCATGTTGTATGGACCGGGCGTACGAGGCCCCTTCGACCAACAACCAACTCACCATGTTGTATGGACCGGGCGTACGAGGCCCCTTCGACCAACAACCAACTCACAATGCGGCGTAGACCGGGCGTACTGGGCCCTTACGACTAGCCACCAACTCACTATGCGGCGTAGACCGGGCGTACTGGGCCCTTACGACTAGCCACCAACTCACTATGCGGCGTAGACCAGGCGTACTGGGCCCTTACGACTACGCTTAGCAAATTCTACTGTGTTTGCGTGTTTATGAAGTATCTCAACAAAGTACTTTCATTTTAATGTACATCCGCTTTATGAATGAACGAATGCGATTCAGAATGCGAAGCTGTAAGGGTTCCTGAACTGACGGTCAGAGTGCCCTCACTGGACACCGAGAGAGTATCACTATCGCTATCAATAGGTGATATTTCTTCAAGTTGTTCCAAATCACGCGCCGTCTCGGCCTCCTCATCATTAATCATATTTGATGCTAATTCTACTAATCCTTCAAACCCTCTGGGTACTAGACGCATGTATTTGTTTATGCGGTTCGTACCAGTTATGGATTTCAGTTCGGAGCAAACGTTTTAAAGCAGATGAGTTCGGACCCCGGAATTTACGCGATAGTTTGGTTTGGTTGCGTTCTCAACCTTTGATAAGAACAAACCATGCACATAAGGCCGTACTTGTGCCCTACCGCGGTTAATCTTTGAGTATCGGCTGCCGCAGCCTGTTTAATTCTGCGGGATGCGACTTTTTGATAGATTCTAAATTTGCGCGGATTGGAGTATTCGTACTGATATTGGATGAAATTTTAGAGATACCCAACGACTGGGCTTGAATACCGAACACGATTTCAGTGGGTGTGTATCCCGTTATCCCAAATCGAGTACTATTAAGAGCAATTTGAACATCATGAAGTTCGTTGCGCTAAACTTTATTAGAATCATTTTCTATTACGGTTTATAAGCGTACGCATTACGTGATCGACCTGTCCATTAGCCCTGTAGCAACCAGGTGCAATTCAATGGTATGTTTGAGGCAGAATTTTTTTTAAAGTCAGCACTTTATCATCACCTAACGATTTCTTTTTCAGCAGGTAATAACCGATAGGGACGCCTCTGAACAGTTTTACATGGGTCTATAAGGTAACTCACCTGTGGTCACGCGACGTATAGGCACACCATCTATGAAGAACTTTCTATAAGTATGTCTGTAATACTGCCACTATCAAAAAGAAACAAAATGATCTCACCAGTTGATGTTGACAGGGTACCTCTCATTATTTTATGTTTGCAAATCTGCACTTATCTGCGTGCTGCATGTTGTTCAGTTCCAGACTTCTTTCCTGGGCAGGTTGTACTAATGTGTCCAGGCTTCTCAAAACATGTAACAAAGTTTTCCTTCACCGTTGGTCTTGACTTTTGACTATATGTATTGCGTCGCTTGCGGCATTTTTCTAGCTTGTGTTCTCTACTTCCACGATAGAAACAAGTTCCTCCAAACCGTGTTTCATCTGTCAAGCTCTGCTAATGAGACACAATTGATTTTCTATTGTTTCGTCACCAATGGGCGACGCGCGCCGCTTGACCGGTTATGTTGATGCTTTTAGTTGAAGTAATCACAAGTTTTAGTTTCTGAAGAATCACAATCCTCACTGCGTCTCTTTAATGACACTTTGCTTAAAATCCTGAAGAGTTGTGTTCTTCAATATCTGGTTCAGAGTCATCAGGGTAAAACTTTATTAGTTTTATTGAGACATGACTTGCTGGAGTAGCTTGAATTGCAGTCTGCAGGCGTGATAAAAGAGTATCCATGTTCCCAAGGAGACTTTCATCATGATTTTCCTTGGAAACTTCATTGATCACAGGTTGTTCTAATGGAATCTCACAAATCTCCTCAATATCTTGCCCTCTGAATCCCACTTCTGATAAAGGGAATAGATCATCTTTATCAGAAGAGGCCATGTTGCGTGGGTTTGCGAGCGAGGAGTTGAAAGTATTATGAAAGTCTTTATGAACAATCACAGGATGTCTAATACAATTATTTAATTAACGATAATGCATGAACGACATTCCACCAAATACGTGGGGCGCGAGCGCAATCAATTTACACACAATTGGATATCATAGCACAATTCCTCCAATCAATATCGTCATTTACGATCAACCCATGTGAATGTATCCCTCACTTTTCCCTTGTTCTTATAATGGCGGGCCGCCTCCCCAGTCCATGGTGTTACGTCAAATTGACAGTTGACATATCTTCTAAAAAAGACAATATTAACCGAAGAGGTTGGCATCACCGAACCAATTCTCTAGACGCGCCGACATATTTAATTAAATGTTTTTATTCATTAATTCATTGATTCATACCTATACTAACAGCACACATTTTGGGCATTCCCGTGGACGAAGACAATCACTTTACAGATTTCCCAATTTAATTTTTAGATGCAAGTATTGCGGACGCCACAAATTTTATACTACACAAAAACTCACCCAATCTCCAATAATTGAATGATTGTCCACAGATACTCGTGTTCCGTATTACAGGAAGTGGCACCCCTGCTGTGGATCGGGTACGGACACTTGGCCCTCGACTGCCTTATAGCGACGTATTATGCACAGGCGGAAGTTCAATTGAAGATCATCAAGTACAATTTAGAGCATTTGTTCGATACGGTCGACGCACCCAGGGACTATTGGGTATATAGGGACCTTGTTGACAAGGATCTGAAGAGTCGCTTTGTGCATTATGTGCAGAGATATGAAGCTGTGTCGTGGTATGCGAGAATTTAAAAATAAAAGCCCTCGTGATGGGTACCTAGTTTAGTCAAAAAGTATATGGCATGATTTCTTAAGGCGCTACCCAAGTGAGCATAAACGAAAGTAGGACACCATAAAACGCTCAGTTTTTTTTTTGTCGCATATTTAGGCGTATTGGTACATATTACAAGCCAGAAAAAAAATTGAGTGTATTGTCAAATGTTCAAAAAAAAAGACTTACTCAAAAATATTTAATAAAAATAAAATAGTACCACGATAAAACAATCGTAAAACAGAGCTCAAAAAATATTTTTAAACTATTAACTTTGAAACTATATTTTGTAAACTATCATATTTTATGTAAATGGTAATATAGGGAACTCAATCAACTAAAGAAATAGGTACTTAAAATTATTCCACTGAGCCCTGCATTAATTTATTTATTAAATTTAACTGCAAATACACTTATTTTGGTTGTCATTCGATTCAACCAAGATAAGTGTATATCAAAGGCATTGCTGTTTTGAACCTTATTTGTTGCCGCGATGCGCTATTGTTGTTTACCTAAAATTTTGCTTCTTACCGCGCCTTAAAATATTGATATGAGTAAATCTGTTTGGATTTTATAACAGTATTTTTTTTTTTATGTTTTGGGACCATCTTCAGGGATCACTTATTAATATTCAGTTGGTTATTTATTAAACTGCTCCTGACTTGAAAGGATGCTGTTTCCATATTTTCTACTTTGTTCTTTAGTTCGCTCTACGTTTCAGGTATACAAAGGAAATCGGCGATGTATTCAACAGTTCCACGTCATTTCAGTTCTTTAGCTGTTCCGTCACTGTTTGTGTGGTGGCATATGAAATGAGTTTCGTAAGTCACAATTTACTTACCCACGTCAAGAACTAATTGAAGGGTTTCATGGATAAAAAAGGTTTTTTTCTACACTTAGGGTCAGCGCAGACAGAAACGCACTTGAAAATAAACTTTAAAATTATCTCAATAAAGTGCATAAATGCTTGAACCTGACAAAAAATGCTCGCGCGTCCTCGAAGATACGCGGGAATCCCCGCGCGACTTTATTGTAATAATTTTAAAGTTTATTTTCAAGTGCGTTAATAAAATCCTCTCCGCTGCGCTCCGTTCTGTTTGCGCTGACCCTTATTGGTGAACTCGGGCTCGTAGCTAAATAATAACAGCCGTATAGGTCGATCGATCAGGTTACCGCCTTAGTCCCTAGATGTGTGACCATCTTTACATACCGAGACCCCTCCGTGTCTCGGAAAGCACGTTACGTCGTTGGTCACGGCTGTCATTCGAAGATCTTCGACAGTCGTTACGGGTAGTCAGAAGCCCGAAAGTTCAACGACCAGTCTTACTAAGGGGTGTCGGTAACCCAGTAACTTGGTTGTGGAGGGCACATAGGCAGTCGCTCCGTGTAAAATACTGGTATTCAGCCGCATCCGGTTAGACTGGAAGCCGACCTCAACATACTTAGTTGAGAAAAGGCTAGGCAGATTAATTTGACTTATTGGTGAACTTTAAAAAAATCTCTGGATAAGAATGGCAACTTATACTTGTTGGTATCGTTAAAGGCACACTTCGTCAACAGGATAACCAAAACTGCCCCCTAAGCCTTGCACGAACGCGCGGAGTAAACGGAACGGAAATACAAAGTAATTATCGTTTAGCATTACGGTTCGAATTTTTCCGACAAACAATAAGTATCTCCTATATGAATAAAGTCTTAAAAAAAGTAAAAATCAAGTGTAAAACCAGTATTTTTAGGCCTCTGTATAAACACTGATATTACATAAAACAAATAGCGATCGCATAGCCATCACCTATGCCAATTTTCTTTGTAGTTCGGTCATCATATTGGTCGTGTAGAAGAAAGATGACCTTACTTAGCTCGTGATTTGAATTAGACATATTCCCGTCTCTTTCTTGCACTTGTAGTTTGACAGTTGTGTGAAAGTACAGACGCCAGCACATCAAGCTACCTGAAACTATCAAATTTTCCCAATCAACCTTGAACCTTATACTGTAGCGATAAGGTTGAAAATCTATTAAAGAAATTTGACAGATTGTAGTAGCTTGTTGTGCTGGCGTCTGTACCTACGTCACAGATAATATGATTACTCTACGTACTACGTGCTAATAAGTTTAGTGACGTTTATGAATCTTGGCCTGAGGCCTGGCGCGCTATGGATGCATTTTTGTACGAATTTGACTCGTACGAACACATATGAATACGCACGATCCATCCCGATCCTCCGAGTAAACTGTGACACTTCGCACACAAGATGCGAGTTAGTCGTGCGTTTGCGCGCGTATAGTTCCGGCGTCCGAAATCAATCCCAACTTGTTAAATTTTTAATGCGTTTGGACGTTAAAAATACAATATGGTCACGGGGCACAGCCGTACGAAAGTCGTACGCAACTAAAGTGCGGCTGGCCTGAGAGTCTAAGCGACATACTTATTGATACAAATGCATAGTACCTATGACTTGTTTTGATGATATTCTTTCATTTGCAGACTCCTGTACTATCGATGCCTTTCGCGTTCATGATAACCTTGATATTATTATTGTTAGCTCAGGTGCTGCTGTACTGCTACTTCGGTAACATGGTGCAATATGAGGTAAATCTATTTAAATTTAACCCATACGACCTCAGCGTGTAAAAATCTTTCTAGACGATGCCAGTAGTTTAACCGGTCAAGCGTCGCGGTTCGCCGATCGGCGACGAAACAATAGAAAATCAATTGTGTCTCATTAGCGGCGCTTGACAGATTAAACTGCATTAGCACCCTAATTGCGTAGGTAACACAATTTCAATCACAATCCGAGGGTTTGAAAATAAATCTTAATCCATTGCTTTATAGGTTTGTAAAATTCGTCTGCACAATAACGTAAATAACCCAATGAACGTGGCTGCACTGTCAAAATGAGGCATTAAGATCAATTGTCATTGATGTTTGTTACGCAATTACCCCACGGGCCATCTCTCCCAAATACAAATAATCAGATAGGAACGAGTACTTTCAACAAATAAATGTTAAACTTAATGTTGTCCAAAAGCTAGATTATTGAGAAAAATCCATGTTTATAGATATACTTACTAACAAATGAGAATAATCAAAACCATGTAATTAACTTAGGTACCTTTTATTTGATCTGGAATGTAACTCTATCTAAGTTTTAACTTTATAATGCAATTTCAGAGTGATTCAGTAATAACGTCAGTATACTTGAGTGACTGGCTTTCGGCGTCTCCACAATTACGTCGTCTGCTCCTGATTGCCATGCTGCGCTGGTCAAACAACATCACACCAAGATTTTCTGGGATCGTGCCGCTTTCTCTCGCCACTTTTGTTTCGGTAAATAACAAGAGAAGAAGTCTCTTTTTACCAGAAATATAATTATAAGCTGTGCAAGAATTTTGGCGCTTGTGTGACATTGTCAGGAAGGCGTGGTTGGTAAATATTTGTAAAATTGTATTGAAAAAACAAGATGGCGCCGTTAGTTTCGATTTTGGACAAGCGCCAAAAGATCGTTGTACAACTTTTGTATGTATTTCCGGTTAAGAGAAACATAATAATAATTAATTTCATTAAATAACAATGTTAACATTAAATGGAAGGAACACTTGACTTAATGCTAGTTAACAAAACAGATACTTCTCCACCCAGAGCGGGAGGGGTCATTTGATGATTTCCAATCCATAAAAAAAAGGTGTTGCAACCATTACCCTTAGGTACTAAGTAATAAAATAACTTGTTTTAAGGGCATGTGGTACAAGCCCTTAGACTCTAAGGGCTTGTACCTTGTACTTAGCCTCTAAGTACAATGTACAAGCCCTTAAAAAAAACACTTCTTCTGCTTGCAATTATTTTGTGAAGCCGAACTCTCTAAGCCTTAGAGAGTTCGGCTTCACAAAATAATTGCAAGCAGAAGAAGTGTTTTTTTTAAACCTAAAGTTAACATAAATCCATAATTTAAAATTTATTTTGAAATCACAACATCTTTTGTACGAGTTGCTGGAACTCACTGAAATTAAATAACGTAAAATTTTCAGGCGATTTACTAATGAAGGGTGTTCTTTTCAGGTTCTCAGATCTGCTTACAGCATGTTTGCGGTTTTGAGTACGAAATAGTAGCTTGGAGTTGTTGGTATTCCATAACAGCACTTTAAATACATAATTTTCTTTGAATATGAATGAAACTAGAAAAGTAAAGAGTCGATACGTGCTTAGAATGCAAATTATAGTAAATAAGCATCCACATAAAGCATGAAAATTGCGAATAAATTAAATTATAGCATAAAAAAAAGCCTTTTATTTTTTCTAATACGTTAAATATTGTTTCACATCTTGTCATGTTCCAAACTATGCTCTAATACCGGGGCCACACTAACGGGAAATGCCGATAACCATCGCGATAATTTGTGGCTGCATCATCGCGATAATTATCGGCGTTTCCCGTTGGTGTGGCCCGGGCAAAAGGAATTGGCTTGTGCAATTTATGTACGCAATGGCCCACGGGAAGCCAAGATACAAATGCTACACCACGTAAACCAATCCCGGCATCAATTCATCTACATAACCAGTAGATGGTCGGCGTCTGCAATGAGAGAGCGCAATATGTGTGCATCTCTAGTTGTGCCTGTTTGCAGCCATTTCGGATTACACACTCGAGCAAATGAAAATTATGTTGTGCGCGTTACTGCTCGCAGCCCCACACACGAGCACGGGGGTATAACTGCTCGGAAGTTATAGATGGACATAGATTTTTGAACTGGAAATGGTAAAAGGGTTTTGAAAGTCCGTGTCATACCCACTGTCGGGCAATTTTATTTTTTTTCAGATGTACGCAAGTTCAAAAATGAATGTCACATGATCAACATTGAACGTTAATATTTCGGAAACTAGACGCTTTATGGGGTTTGGTCTTTTTATGTTTTCTGTTTGTATTGACATTAGATATCGATTTATACATATAGGTTTCATGCGTGGCCGCCATTTTGAAAATAAATCAAAATGGCGCAACAGTAGGTATGCCGAGCTCCATATAAAAAACAATCAATCCTCTTAGGAAATGATTTGGAAATGCACAGATTTTGATATTTGGTTACTAACCCGACTAATTGCATTAATTACCATTGCAACTTTACCCTTAGCTACTTACCTAAAATACATGATACACATAGTTTGTAAAATTATCATGGTACGAATAATTTTGTACTGTGTGTTTGACATATAAAATAACACATTTTCAGTCACCAGTAAAGAAAACTAAAAAGTCTGACGACTGTGCAACATTACTAAGTCCACATGTAGCGAGAAGGTTTCTCTATTATTACCTAATGTGGCTGCGGCCGAGCGCTGTTTCCTCCATATTGTGTAGGTTATTATCTTATCTCTCATACATGATTCATTATGAATGTATCTCTTGCTTTGGCCACGATTATATGAGACTAGAGTGGCAGATTATGGAAGAAGATAGGTAGATCCTCAAGCCATACCTATGTAGCTAGGGTTACCATATCTCAGGATTTGTCCTGAGATCTCAGGATTTTTAAACTCTTTTCAGGATTACGGCCGGATTTTGTAAATCTCAGGAAATCTCAGGATAATCAGAATTTTTAATAAAATAGAGTAGAATTTTTAGATCTTGTATTAAAAAGGTACAAAACAGAAAATAATTTTCTTTATACATTAAAGTGACTAATTAAAAAATCAACTTTGGTCATCTTAATTGCACAAATAAAATCAAAACTTATTTATTAATGAAACATTCAACTACTTAATCAGTTTTGTCATATTATTTTTTTGCGATGATACTTTACGGGAGGGGTGGAGTGTATTCGCGCCCAACGTGTGGGCATGACCTCCGAGAATCGAGATCCTCAGTGCACAAAATTATTAATAATATGACCTTTTAAATTGTACATTACGTTTGAGAAAAATATCTGAAATTGCGATAAATTCTCAGGACTTTTTAAGGAAATCAGGCTTATTCTCCGGACTTTTAAATTTTACATCAGGTAACCCTATATGTAGCTACATATGGCGTCAGAAGTGAGTAAGTGTATGGAGCATCTTCGTACAACTTAACAAGACATTCTGAGCCCTGGTTCACAACCATACGACAGGCTATCGTATCGAAAACCTGACATTTCGATAACCTGATTTGACTTCCCCTCAACAGCAAATAGCTGTTGGAAGAATAGTGGGCGTCTATTTGATTTAAACTGACAAAATTTTCGGGTTTTGGACTTGTGAACGGCGTTGAGAAGATTCCTACGATAACAATGATTAATGTTCGATACGATACGGAAGCATATCGAGTGTTTGTGAATAAGGGAGCTGAACTATGTCCTGATGGACTTCTCAACCACAAATAAGAAACATAAAATATTACTTTTGTATGACAATAATTCTGCCTAAACATAAAAACGGTTTGTTAGGGCGTTAAAGGACATTCGTTGCAAATGGCTTCAACTTTTTTGACATTGTTTTTTGCTCTCCCAAAATCTTCACTTTTTGGTTTATAGCACTCGGAGCAAGCTTTTAAGAAGTTCAGTTCCTATACAAAAACGAGCGACATCTTGACACGCGTGGCTTAAGTGGTAGAAATTACGATAATCGTTCAGGGTTCACTATGATTCCTTGCTTCGAAGCCACTTCAATTCCTTAGAGCTAATTACGCCAACCCAATCTCGCGTTCATTTCACGCGGTTTCGTGCATTGTGTCATGGAGAATACGGACCCAGAGCGCGGGCCATGTCAGACATTGGTGAGGGTATTTAGTTTGAGACATATTATGATTTCTAAGGTTAAATCATACGTCAATGGTTTACAATGCTTAATTTAATCATAGTAATAATTAAAAACAAAAATGTTTTTTGACATTTTACTTTGTGTTTGTGTAGCTCGTGGGTGAAATCAAGTGTTGCCCAGCAGTGCCCAACATGGCGTTGAATGTATTGAAATGAAATGTTTTTTTCTATTCTGTAAATAGGATAACAGAAACACTTTTACAGACCATATTATTAAAAAAAAAAGCTTGATTAGGTCGGCGTTTCAAACTCAGAGGTCACACTCAGAGGTCACAGTCTTTTAAAGGCCAGACACAGGGGACAGCGTTAATGGGGACAACGGGAACAGACGACATAATCTTGATCAGATCATGTGAAGACCAAATAGATTGATGCCTGAAATGGTCTTTTGAGGAAAGTACCACACAGATTTGAGTGGACTAGCCCAGTCAGTGCAAGCATTTGTCAATAGGTAATCTTGTAGCTCGACTCAGAACTTGAGGTGTTAAAATATAGTTTCATATAAAACCAGATTAAGTTAACTGGGAAATGGGCAAAGAAAATGTAAACTAAGATAGATCAATTAGGTAAAGTAGTTAATACCGTTTGTACAGACGCCAGAACATCAAGCTACTATACAGTCTGTCAAATTTCTTTAATTGATTTTTTTTTTCGACTTTATCGCTAAAGCATAAGGTTCAGCCTGATGTGCTGGCGTCTGTACGTGTTATTTTGTTAACCTGACTGATATATCACGCAACGACAGAAAACTATAGTGTCTAACAATAATGTAATGGGTTTTAACCCTTCGTATGCTTAAACGCGGATCCACGCGAGACAAAATGGCTTTTTAATTGTGTCTGTAATTACGGCATTCAGCCGGTTGAAGGTACGGTTGGCTTCCACAAGTTTTAAGACAAAATAAACAGAAAATGATTGAGCGAACTGTTTTTCTTTAATTTCAGTGAGAAAGAGTTTCTTTCGCCCGAACCTAAAATTACCAGGGATACTAAAATAACTGGGGACAGAAAGGGACGAAAGGACCCACAGTGAAACGTAATCTAGATTGTAATTAAAACCTAAGTTGAAATGTTTATTTTGAAATGAAATGGAGAAAAGATGTTAATTTTATTCTTAATTTATGTTGGTATTTATTTTGAGTATCGTTATTTGTACACGTTATATTTATCAAGTAAAGAGAAAGCGAAAGTTTATTCGCCAGGGTAGCCGGCGATTTTTTTTTTTTCCAAATTGACAGTTTCATGAAATCATACATTTGAGGCCAATTCTAACTCAAAGAGTTGTATTGCTGATATAATTCTGTAAACCCATATTCGTTTACGGTCGCGAATTAATTTTAATCGACATATCTACAACCTGACTTGCAAATTGCAAAAAACGTAAGATTTTTTTTTTAAATACTGTTTCTTTACTCATTTTTGCGAAAAATTTGGAGCCATCTTACTTTTTTCTAAAATTTGGTTAATAAATAGCTGGTGGGTATTTAATTGCAAACATACACGTGCCTGTATCCAGTTCCACAATCCATATACTTCCAAGCTTCACCTACAAAGGGCACTATACTTGCATCAAGAGTCAAGACGTCTGAAATGAAATGACGTGTAGCTGCTACAAGCCGGATTTATGGAGTCACCTCACACGTTACGAATACCTACGAGTCCCTTTGTGCCTCATGTCTTGGGTCATGTGCTTCGCTGTTATGCTACCCTAGTACTTCACCTATTAAGAAGTGAGTAGTGGATTGTGTAAGGGTAGTGGCAGTGACATCCATTGTGAATTAATGATAGCCACAGTAGGTGATCATCTCGTCAACTGTGTGGGAGGAAGGAAGTGGTGAAACCACCAGTCTCTGCCTGCACTGTTAGTTAAACTAAGTGCACGTTAGTGAACTTATAGAGGTATGAGGAATAGGGTGTAAGGTTCGCTCATACTCTATATAAAAGGGAGGATTCTCCCATCCTTCAACCAGACGGGTGTTTTGTCTGGCGGACAACTGCCCAATGATTCATGTCGGGACGTTGTATATATGCTAGTTGCGCGGTAAATTCTGCTTGCGAGATGCAGGATTTTGCGTGACGTCAGTATGACGCGTAGATCGCATGTGGCGTTGTAGATACCGCTACAAGCTTCATAAAGGTGACATTTAGAAGACACAATCACAGTAATAACGACAGAAGACTGTTTAAAAAAAACTGACATCAGTAAAAAGTAATAGGTTACTGTCACAAATTAGAGCAATCACAAGAATTTAGTACATACATACAGTTTTTTTTTTCTGGTACTGAAACTTATACCGAAACTAAGCCAGGGCGTGTCTTTTGGGAGTCAGTCCTCAAACGTTACAAGAGCATTACAAGGAAATCGTGGCTGCGTAGTGAAAGTCGTGATAGTTTCAGTAATATTATAATATATCTTTATTTTTCTGTCTTCAAAGGTTCGCAATTTCGCATAGTTATTAACATAGAGACAAGAATTATAATGTTTTGACAACATTGTACAAAAATTATCCTTTGTGAGAGACTGGCGTCCTTGGTAGGATACCCTATATGACGGATCACCAGGCTCTCACCCCGAATTAAAGCTAATTAACATTACAATAGTCAATTTTTAAATTCTACACAAATTAAGCAATAGTTGTAGGTAAGTATGTACTTATTTTCAATTCACTTTTGCCCCTTTGAACGGAAAAAAACTAATGAAAGGGATTAATTCTTTATTCAATAATATGTTCCATAGACTGGTACACATGTCATCTACAAAATTACCTAAATCCTAACTTCATAAGCAAGATTTTATTATTAATATTACCTACTTAAATCATTTATTTCGGACTCTCACACATCCATATTATTGTTAGTAGCACAAAAATACATGGAAGTTAGTATACAGATAAAAAAAACAGCTATTATTGCAGATCCCAATCACGATCTTTTGCCACTAAACGTACTTTGCATTCTAAACAAAACAAACCCTAAAATGGCTTATCAAAACATCGGTCACCACTTATCAACCGATTGATCATCACAATAGTCCAAAAATGGCTTCACATTACACTGTACGAAAAAAATCAAGGTAACATCGACTATCAGGGATAGTTTTGAGTTTCAGAGAACAGTAAAATTTCCATTTTGTTCGCGACCGTTTAAGACCAGTGAATGGACCCTATTGTGTCGGGTCCATTGTGTTTTTCTATTGACCGACGGCTCATACGAGAAATGGTTCCACCGTTCATGGATTCCAATTACTGTACTGACTATGTAACTGAAATTGCTGGATTAGTTATTTTAATAGACTATCGGGGAGCCGGGATTACCTTTTAGTTTAATTGAATTGCTTTTCGGTTTAAAAAGAATAGAGTGGGTCATGTAGGGATGCCTTTTTTCTTTTCTGTTTTCTATTAGAGCAGGCGTTTTGTGTGGGTTGGTATTTTGTTGTTTTTTCCAAACATTATAAAAATAGCTAGTATGGTAAGCTAATAGATACTATTATGAAATCTGGAGGTGGTTAGGTCAAGGGATGAAGGACTCTAAATGAATGAAGAGTAGGTAGAATTATTTGTATAATACCTAAAGTCTATTCAAACTTATGTTTCAAATTAATATTATTTCAAGTTAAACAAACATCAAGTTTATTTTAATGGTTATCTAGTTGATTTTAAAGTGACTAGAACTATTGAAAAAGTTATAAAAATGTTTGAAGTTATGGCGTAAACTGAACTTTATTAAGTAGAATTTTAAGTTATTTTTCCATAAACTCATGTTTGTTTACATTTTTGGTAAATAAATCGCGAATGCAGATTAGCTCTTTTATCTAGAGGGGCTTGTGGTTAAGTAATAATAGCCGCGCGAGTCGATCGATCAGTTTAAGCTTCGCTTGCCGCGGTTAGTCCGTGGATGGGTGACCAACTTAACATTCCAAAACCCCTTCGTGCCTCGGAAAGCACGTTAAGCCGTTGCTCTCGGCTGTCATTCGTGGATCTTTGTTAGTTTTTCATAAAATTATTACTTCAATCCTAATAATTAATCTGACGATAGAAGAATCTACGTATGAGGCTTTACTTTCCTCGTAATTTTCTCCATAATCATTAATAGTTTTGCACCACACTCGCTAAGCATAAGCCTCCCCAATCCGGGTAAGTAATATAATTACAAAATCTCTAATATTTACAAGATATAACAACTGAATCTATAATTTAATTTGATATAATAATCAGTTAATATTATAATATACAAATGATATAATTTTTAAATAACTAATTTCTATAAGCATAACAATCAATGAATATAAAATCATGTGATATAGATACCACTCAAAAGACATAAAACCTATTTAGTCTTATACAGGGTGTTACGGAAAGGGTATATCAATACAAACGGGTTGAAGAGTGTATCTGGTCTAGAATCTCTGTACAAAATTTCAGCTCAAAAGCAGTAACTTTGAAAATGCTTAATATTTTTTTATTTCGATAGTTTATTAAATTGAAATCATAACAAACGTTTCACCGCACTACGAGGGTCATTATCCATTATTTGTAGCGTGTCTGTGCGCCTAGTACACGCACATCACGCCGCCGCGCACCAGTGCAGCGCCTTGATGTCGAAATAAAAAAATATTAAGCATTTTCAAAGTTAATGCTTTTGAGCTGAAATTTTGTACAGAGATTCTAGACCAGATACACTCTTCAACCCGTTTGTATTGATATACCCTTTCTGTAACACCCTGTATAATAAAAATGGGTCGACCTTTACGCAGCAAGCATGCAGTATGAAAACATGCAAACAAGCATACATCATGCATGCAGCAAGCATGCAGCATGCAAGCGAGTATACAACATGCCGCAGGCATGGTTTCTGTCACGGCTCCGGCGCCGCGAAGCTCCGGCGGTCCTACGCAAGCTTATCATCGCAGAGGGTTTTAACGCTCACCACTGCAGCTTCGGCTTGCTGGCCGGCTTCCAGCCTCAGCCGCGGTGGCGAGTGTTACACCCACCTGCTCCTCAGCTCGCGGGCCACCTCGCCCCTCCGCACCAACGCGGGCTTAAATTACACTGCAGAGGTAGGGCAGACAAGACTACGTGGAGTCGGTTTTGTAGCAATTCGTTTCTGTCACTGACTTTTGTAGCACAACATATTGACTTTTAAGACAATATTTTAATCCACGAAGCCACGAAGGCTAAGGCGAGAGCTACACCCCGCTCCGCTGCCGTCTTAGCCTTCTAACCTAACCTATCCGAGTCAGATTGCTCTGAGTCGGGGTGAACCATAATGATGGCATCAAAATTATTTTAAACGATAGACCTAATGATTTTCGATTAAATAAACGTTATATTCAATAAAGTTTTACGAAATATGTTTTAGAATATATAAATGTTATATGTAAAGAAATTATATCAACAGTCGGTATACCTCACGTTTATTACATCTTGTGAAAGTTATTGAAATGAAAATATACCAAATAACTTTATATGATATAAGAAGCACCCTCCCCTATCCCAATCAGATCCGTAGATCATTCTTCCAAGGTAACAATTCTAATGGTAAAACTATGTAGCCAAGTACCTACAAGTGCCAATATGATCTCATTCGGCAAATTGATTCCCGACAGCACAATGATTGCAAATTAATCAATTGACATAGTTGTAAGCTTCGTGACTCGATTACTTGATGACGTGTAAGTATGTACGACTAATTAATTATTAATGGTACATAGTAACCTAATCTCGTTATATGAGGTAATTAGTAGTACGTATCTGATTGTTGATGACAACTGCCTAATAGTTTACGTATGCTTATGTGGGTATCTATGGTGTTAATTAATTTAAATTCAATATTGTCTAGAGGATGATTTGAATTTGATTTTCCATCCGTTAAATAGTTAAAAGGCTCACCATTTAAATCTTTATTATCGTAAATTACAGTTGTTTCACAGTGCGACTACCATCTTACCGTTATTTTAAAGCAATTATATATCCAAAAATCAAATCTAGAAAGCCTTATTAATTGTCATCCACTATTTACCTACACAACGAAATTTTTCTCAGAAAGAAAGCTTCTTGCAAAAGAAAACCCGAAAAACGGACGCACCATTTAGCCGCTACAAAGTCACTAATCCACATAGCCAAACTCAACAAATCAATGCCCAATGCCAAAACAGGAAAACAAAACACACTCGCTATACGTCGGCAACATCTTACTCCACATCAAGATGTACGCACACTATATCATACTTTAAATCAATATCCTGGCTATTGTTCCTCTTCACAACACATATAATATGTGGCCAGTAAATCTTGTGCGGCTGTTGAAAGCCCGGCTTAGATTAGGACGCGTTATTGAGCCGTACATCTTGTGGTACACACTCAACACCGAGACGGGACAAGATGTTGCTTCTTGATAGAGATGCAGCTTTGATTGAAGTAAATTTCTGGATAAGGTACGTTTTTTTTAAGTCGAATGTCTTCTCGTCTTCTCAAGACGTTTGAAGGGAAAATTAAAAACCGAACATAGATTGGCAATCGTAATTACATCTTGAAGTACAGACTTGACAGCAAGACGGAACAACATACTGCTCGGCCTTGAATTCCTTGATAGAGATGGAACTCTGTAGTCTATTTCAATAAAATTGAATATATTTAGAAAGAAATGCATTATGGTTGCTAATTGAAGTACTTGGCAATTAAATAATGTTGGTTTTAGACAGAAAGGAAGATTATAAGCGGGGCTAAGATTAAGACGCATTATCTTGTGGTCCACACTCGACACCGAGACTCGACAAGTTGCTGCAGTTGCTAGAGATGCACCTTTGATTAAAGTATTTGTCAATTAAATATTGGAGCTTAGGAGTCTTTGGTCAATTGGACCCACTCGGAAGCTGCTTTTGATAAAGGCACAATTCATCTTTGATTAACTAAAACACACGGAACAATTTTAATGTTTGAAATAAACTCGGGTTTAGATTAGGATGCCTTACAAGAAGCTGTACAATACAAGCCATTTGCCTTCTTTTAACAATATTTTCTAAATTTTGGAACGCAAGTTACCCTAGCTCCAAATCTATGCAACACATAGATACCTTTCTAATTGTGGTGCTGCACGTTACATTATCGAGAAGTGTAGCTACTCCAATAGATTACAGCTTTGCCTACATTCGTTGAATAAATGATTAGAATATGACAAAACAGTTTGTCAAATATGCAAAGATCCCCGATGGGACATGTTCCAGTAAGCTTGTATCTGTACTGTCACAGTATTATTTTGCATTTCAAATTCAAAATTACTAACTCGCACAATTTACTGTAGGACATACATACATTTGCTACGATTCGATATTACTTACCGTCGTAGTCAATATATTTTCTCTCTTTTGATTTCGATTGAAAATTGACAATAGTATGTTGACAACAATTATTTGATTTATGAATCTGATGGTTGTGTCAAAGTTTTGTGTACTGGTAAAGTAGGTCATATTAAAATTGCCAAAACGTGTGTTAAAAATTTATTCAAACAAAAGTCGTGACAACCCAAACAAAGCTTCATCGAGCATCAGGAAACCAGCTAATTACAAAACAAAAAAAAAAACATTGTACAAAAAATCTAAACCTCCAATGAGGCGTGAACTTCACGCCCATACGGCATGAAATTATTAATTCCGTACTCCGTAATAACGGTGCGACACATCGGCGACCGCGACAATTGAATGAGCGGCGACCGGACGAAGCGTTCGCCCAGCAATCCATTATGCAGATTGCTGGTCCGATTGCGGCATTGTCGTCGGCTCGCTCCGCCAGAATTACGTACCCAATGCGTACCCAATGCACGCCGACCTGCCGCGATCCATTTTATGGATATTGCGTCGTTGGATTAACGATTGATTGATGACTTGCAACCGAACGCGAAAAGCTGATTTGGCTTGTTTTGTTTTTAGTCACTATGGTTTAATAAACAGTAGTAGGGCTGTACATTCTTGTGCTTGATACAAATTGGAACCAAACGGAAAGAGACAGAAATTGGCACCTTTCTCTATGTATTAAATTTTAATACATAACATTCCTTTGTACAACAAAGTAAGATCAAGGAAGCAAGCTTCAGTCTTTTAGGAACAACCTGTGTCAATTTATAAGACATTCCTCCACCACTTCTATTTTGTATGGATGGACGGCCAGATTAGTCGCCAATGTTCGCTCGTTAGTAGGTATTAGATAACATTTCACTTATATTCGTTGTAATTTCATTTTTTAATTCTCTAAATTATGTAGTCGATGATTTTGGTGCACGGTAAAGCTCTAATGAGTTTATGTTGGCACCGTCTAAATATATAAAATGTGTACAACTGAATAAACAAAAAAAAAAATATAAATAATATGTAATGAAAGGACATCATTCATTTCGTAACCAAAAATTAAAGTGCCGGCCAGAAAAACATGAATACATATTATTATATAATGTCCGACACTTGAATGGTGTCCTTTACCTGTGTGACCTTCCACTGTAGGACTTAAATAAGTCCATCAGTTAACTAGAACAAGGTTGTGTCCACCTACGCATATAACAAAGTGTAAATAATGGCCATGTTTAGTTTGTTTGCTTCCCTAACTTTCGCTTCATGACTTCTTATTTATTTATTTTTATTATTTTCGGAAGGCTTACAGACTAATAACATTATAACCACATAATATATAACTTAAATTGCTAATTACAAGCCTCCACAGATAGATACCAAAATTACAATTAAAACTAATTAGTCTACATGTTACATCCTATCTTCCATTAGTAATTGCCTCAAAGTTGGTTAATTTCCGTAAAAAATTCTGAGTATAGATTTTGTGAAACCTAGCCTATCTAAGCCGCAGGCATTAGCCAGTTACATTTTGCTTGCCTTAACGAACGCTTTAGTAGTTTGGATCTACCATTGGACTTGTAGGTAAACACAGGTTTAATTTTGAAGCAGTATTAATTGATTTTTTTGCAGGAGGAATTTCTCAGTAGCCCGGAGTCTGGATTTGTATCCGGTTGATGGTAATATTCCCATGTAATAGGGATTACATGGAACTTAAACATTATGAAACTGGCGAAATGTGGATTTGCTATAGACTCACTGATACCAAAACCTTTCAGGGATTACAGGAGTGATTTTAAATTATGTTGTGTATTAATTTGTAATGAAAGTTTATTTAATACGAAAAAGGGCAAGGGAGGATATGGAGTCAAAGTTTGTAGGGTACCGATAATCCGTGCACTTTAGTAATAACGTGAGGTTCAGTGAGGTCTGGCCGTCAGCAGGCGGGGGAGACGCGGCGGTACCGGCGGCAGCGTTGGCGGTCGCGGTCACCGAGTGCTTCACCCAATCCCCGCGGATTTAGTTTACCCCGATACTTCGGCTCCACTTCATCCCCGACCGAGGCTGGAAGTCATGAATACATAATTATTTCTCGGCTATTAATATTTTTACCCGCCCCCGTGGCGTTGATTGCCTTTTGAATTTATTACTAACCTCGCGATAGGCCATTTTCGTATTTATTAAGACCACCTGCCATGCCCACGGTGCTCTGCGCTCTGAGTGAATTATGAGCCAACGGATTTTGCTAATAGAATATTTTATTTCGCCAGTCTCACTGTGGTTAAGCGGATTTATTTTCGTGAATATTGTACTGAAAGTATGGAGCGGGGTTTTGGAAAGATTTGATATCTATGGACGCGCGTAATGCGGGGCGGTTGCGATTTTAAATTGTAATGCGGATTCAGATAGATTTCGATTAGATATTCATATACCGGTACACGAATTAAGGTAGTAAAACCGTTAAGTGATTTACTGGGAGTCGATTCGTCTGCTAATAATCGACTGCATGCGATTTTTTCGACGACAATTTTGTCGTTTATACTATTACGTTGTTGTTACAAACACTACCCGAAATTCTTTCCGCCCTATAAGGTAAGTTGTATACTTGTATGTATTTAATGCTTATGGTTTTTTGACTCTGGGTCAAGGTTTCCGGTAAAATATTGGAATAATATGAGCTGCATACTGAACACATTTTGACCCAAGTCCATTGTCATAATATAAATATGTATGACTCTTTTGGTATCATTGAGAGTGTTTTACGACTACTAACAAGGTTGTCATCAATATGAGAAAACAAAATCTAGTTGAAAAAAAAACGTTTTGCTACCTACCGAATTCTAGTTGACTCGGTTCAAAGAAAGATTATACCAAAGCAAATCAAAAAAGTCTTTAAAAGATTTATTTTAGTGATAAGACCGCCCATTGTGTCACCCTATGTAAAGGACATCACTCATTCTGGGATACATTTTTTTTTTGGCGGCCATTAATAATTATTACATGACTAGTTGCACCCCGCGGTTTCACCCGATAAGTTTTGATCCCATGGGAATATCGGGATAAAAACTATACTATGTCCTTTTCCGGGACTCAAACTATCTCTATACCACTAAATGGGTTCAGCGGTTTAAGCGTGAAGAGGTAACAGACAGACAGACACACTTTCGCATTTATAATACTAGTGTGGACAGTCGTCAAATCCGAGAACAATTTGGGTTCGGAAATTATTTACCTATACCAATATTTGAAGACGAAACGAAAAATCGTTGTATTTTTCGATCCGCCTCTTTGTTCCCAAATTCATTACAGCGTTGTCTCCATACAAATAAATGTTTCTACTATTTCCACCATTCAAATAAAATGTAACTCATTCCTGGCCGCCGACTTTTTATTTTTTATTCCAAGTCGCCGAAAAAAATGAGTGATCTCCATTTATATCTGTAATTCGTAAGGTGTACGTAACAAAGAGTATTTATATTCAAAGCTCGAAACGACTGACGTACCACTTCCCTATTTACAAAAGAATACATTACTAAATTAACGTAACTCCATAAAACAATAAATCATAAGAACAAACGACCATATTGACGTTCACCATTCGGCTCTAAGCTCGCAATATCAATTTTCCGTGAGTACATAGAGCTACTGATATTGCCCACATCGGTCCTGATTGCAAAGTGTTGCCAGTTAACAGATAAACACCGGTGCATGCGCAAATGTTTGTGGATTGCTCTCATTAACGGAATGAGGTCGCTAATATAACTGCTAACCGTTTTACTGGGTGTGAGCTTCAACAAAGAGATAGTTCCGCTCATTTGGAAATAAAATGAACCTGGTTGGAAATGTTTGTGCATTCAGGAAGAAAATGTTGGAATATGATAAAAAGTAGTTAGTTTTTTTTTTATATAAGGTCCCATTAAAATATATGGACAAACTTTTAGAAATCATTCAGACCACCAAAATAAGGACGAATGGTAAAAAAATATATAAGAAAAACGCATTAGATACTTACAAGAAAAATAAAATCAGCTAACGAAAATACACTAATGTGCCGGCAATTTATTGTTTTACGTCAAAATAAAATCACTTTAATCAGCGTTTTTTTTTTGTTTGGATAGCTTTGGTTAGACGTACCTACCTACTGAGCGCTGTGTTAAAATTTGTCCGTCTATTTTAATGGGACCCTGTATAAAGTTGCTTGAAGTACAGACTACCTCTACTCCTCCTGTGGGAACCATTCCCGTATACAGCATGTACCAGAAAGGTGTAGTCAAATTTAAAGGTGTGGTATAGACCATCAAACTGAACAACTTTCTCTATGGAACCAATATCGTAATTGCGAAAAAAATTATCAGCCCGTCCCATACATTTGGGTAGGTATTGAAGTTTTGTATGGGATCACACATTTCTGATACACGCTGTATAAAGCAACATGGAAAAATGTCTTTGAAAATTCTTTTTTTTTTCAGCAGCTTATGACTTATGAGTGCAATTTACTATAGTTATAAAAGACTAAGGACCTTTTGCTAAAAGTGAAATATATTTAATTATGCTTGGTAAGCCAAGCATAATTTTATTACCGGTAGCTATAGACCGCTTCATGAATGAGAAACCTATGTCCACCAATAACTATCCCCAGTTTGACACAAATTACAGAACTTTTAAAGTACGACCCCCATAAATATATTTCACCTTCAGCAAACCCTCTGAAAACAAAACTAACAGAAACACAATAAAACTAAAACCCATCTCGTGGAATCGCAATACATTAACATCTACGCTCGAATCCCTAATTCCCTTGGTATACCTGCTCCCACTGTTCCATGTTTAATTAGGCGAGAACAAATACGTACGATGAACAAATTGCCTCGGGCTAGCTCCTTTGTCCTTCTCTATACATCCCGCAACTTTCTTGCGGCCGCAACGAAGCGACTTTGAGACCGCAACCCGCAATGTGAAACGGTTTAATTTTAATAATTCAGTGTAAAAGGTGCGTCTTTCGTTAGCTCTCGTAGAAATAATAGGTACGGCACAAAGATAACAGTAATTATAGTGTAAAAGTTTAACAAAGAGTAGGTGAGGTGTGGTTTGCAGAGGCGATTTGAGTTAAAAGGTTGTTTGATGCCACGGTTAACAAGGCGGAAAGAAAAAATAAATAAGGTACTCTCAGAAAAAATAAATAAAACAACCTCTCTATTTCTTTATTGTTTTAAAAGACAATATTAGGTATGAGAAAAGTAGACTAACATTTTAAAAGAGTATTATAACTATAGAGTTTCTTGCCTATTATTTATTTATTTATATATACTTTATTGTACACCACAAAATACATAACATGAAAAAAATACATCAAACACTACAAAATATATACTTAATGGGTAATGGTATATGGAATGGCCAATTCTTCTCCATACTTAATTACCTTATGGGCAGAAACACATAACTGCGTTGCGGCACCGCGCCGCAACTACAAGTGTGGTGTATTCATATAAAATAAAAACAACGCGTAGCGGTGGACGGCACTACCGATTTTGGCGGTGCGGTGCCGCAACGCGGTTATATGTGTTTCGGCCCTTTGGAAGGGTCAACTAGAATCAATTCTATTTCTTAGTAAATTTTGTTATTCATTCTTTTATTGGCGTAATTAAAATAAATGATTTGACTGTGACTTTGAAGAGCAGCATAGGTACTGATTAAGTCTCCAGTGAACATGAAACTACCCCTTTACGATCATCAGTAGTTTTTTTATACAGCTTGGTGATTATCACAAGCACCTCCTCAGTTTTAAAGTCGGTTAAACGAATCTTATGCAGCTGAAGTTTCATACTTTTTGTTCAGTTAGACAAAAGTAAGCATGCACTCTCATCTGCATACGACCAAGTTAACCGTTTTAGGGGCCATTAAAAAGAGCATAGCGAAGGCGAATTGCACTTTGGTCACAACTAAATGCTAATTTGATCGTCGCTTTGAGTTCATTTTCGGAAATTTGTACATAATATTACAAGCTTCTGAGTTCTAGGTCCTTGTTGTCTTTTGTGGTGCTTCTACTTTCATTGGAGGCTACAGAATTTAACGACGACCAAAGACTGCTTAGAATAAAATAACCGTCTAGTAACTTAAAATCGTTCTAGGTCACTTAAATCACAGTAACAGCCATTGGTGTGACTGAAAATAAGAATAATCTTCGGATGCAATCAGACTGTCAACTGATGATTCTGACCCTGACAAATATCTAAGCTAATGATCGTTAAGTAACAGAAGCAGCAGTCCTTGATATTGCGGATAGACCTGAATGTGATTGACACAGATCAAGAAAGCATAGTCGAAAAAGAAGACAGCGTAGGTACAGACGACAGCACATCAAGTTACTACAATCTGTAAAATTTCTTTAACAGACTTTCAACTTTGTCGCTAAAACATAAAGTTAAAAGTTGATTAGGAAAACTTGACGGTTTCGGGTAGCTTGACGTGCTGGCGTCTGTACAAAGTAGACAGCGGTAAAGTCTGAGAATGACGATGAATTGAAAGCCCTTACTAACAACTAAACAACGGTAGATAAAGAAAATGGCAAAAATACATTCCACAAAGAAAAACACAACGTAAACCCTACTTAAAACAACATTAAATCCTACTTAAAAGATATAAAAACCAAAAATAAATAAGTAAGGGAACGCCAAGGAACTGACAGATAAGTATCCTCAGACCTTTGTTCCGGCCGTCGTATTTATTTTACGGTTATTTGCAGTTTGGATTTCATTTAGGTAGTTCTCTGCTTATTTAGGTTTTGGTTCATTAAACTGGAATGTGTTCCTTGGCTGAAAGATGACTTGCCAAGTTTTGAGCGATGTGGTCATGTGAACGTAGTCAGGCAGATAAATGGACTATTTGCGGGTTCATCTTATCCGTGTCCTTTAGTCAAAGAACTACGTGAAGAAATTAGTTAAACGATCATCGTCTAGCCTAGGTACTGTTTTTTATGCAAACAAAACCTTCTTGGCAGGTGGCATTCTGTAGTTTATGCCATGGAAAGAAGTCGTCAGTTTTGTGTATGCAATACCTGCTTCTTATATTCCGTCTGCTAGTCGTGATACCTAAATGGGAGTTTTTTTTTTTATAATTCTTGCCTATAAGTATGTATCAGCCACCCACCACCCACTTCTCCTTTTCACTTAGATCTGTAATTTAATCACCTTACAAGAGGGCCTAGAAAAGTGGTAATCGCTTTCAAATCGTTTCGTATTACTTTAACAACTTTCAGCGGGATTGACAAAAGCTTTTCGGCAGTTTAATAGAATAGAATAGAATAAACTTTATTTCGGACAACATCAATAATCTATATAGTGTTAGTATTAAATTAAAAACTTATTGCCTAGTGTTAGTAAAAATCAACCTCCGCACAAACTGTTGAATAATCGGAGAGCCGAATTTAATGTCAGTCCCATATTTTTTATTTTTCTATCATTCACGTTATCGCTGATAGAATGTCAATTTGTCTCCTGAATGGAGATCATAATAACACGAAATCGGGAATCTTCTTAAATGCTTTTCATATAATTTTATATTTAGTGTTCACAACGCTAGTCTTTAATATGTATTTGCGTCTCTATTTAATTAATTGCAAGGTAAAACCAATGAGCTGTGGTAGAAACCAACAATAAACCCATCCATTACATTAATGTTTTATTATACTTAGCATAAAATTAAGGCTCCAATGATTATCTCCAACATTACATGTCCCTTTTGTTAAAGATGTCGCGTCATTATTTATGCAGCATCCCATTATGTGTAGCTTTAATTAACAATAAAGACAGCGCATCTCCTCATTTTCATCAGCTTAAGACTTCGTCTGATAGAGGACTTAGTCAACTTGTGAAACTCAAAGCCTTGCCAACTATTACATTGTTTAAAATTAGCTAGCTTGTTCACTGGACATGGTTTAATTTTAATACAAGCTCCATAGGTTTAGGTAGTTAAATAAAGGTAAACAAAAAAACCACGTGACTTAGTTAACCAACTAAACGTAATACCAGTCAAATCAGTTGTCATGCTACGTCACAGTTGTACTCTTTTTAGCAACTTTTTAAATTAATTATAACGTTGCTAAATTGAAAAGTACAACTGTGACGTAGCATGACAACTAATTAGACTGATATTACGTTTAGTCGGTTAACTAAGTCACGAGGTTTTTTTGTTTACCTTTATTTAACTACCTAAACCTATGGAGTATAGATTTAAATTTATTTGTAAGGACTGGTAAACATCGTCATTATTATGTTCCTTAACTATTGTCAAACTCAAAACATTTATTTTTCACAGATACTTTTGAATTGTCAAAGATATCGGTGCTTATCTGTTTCACACCCTTAGAAATGTTTATCTTACAGCCAGTCATTTCTTATCTTTCTCTACCTCTATTATCATCTACTTACATCGAAACCTAGACCATCTGCCTCAGTGGTACGGGTACCTAAATCAATCCGCCTAGCCTTTTCCCAGCTATGTTTTGGTCTGCTTCCATCTGACCGTATGCATCTAAATACCAGTATTTAACATAGAGCGACAGTGTATCTGACCTCCTCAGCCCAGTTACTAGGTAACACGATACCCCTTGGTAAGACTGGTTGTCAGAATTGTAGGCTTCTGACTACACATAATGACTGTCAAAGATCCTTCCGAGGCACGGAAGGGTGTCGATATGGAATGGATGACCCATCCAAGAACCGACCGCGGCAAGCATAGCTTGTCCTTCGATCGACCCGTGTGGCTGTTACCATTTAACCACGAGCCTACCTACAAGGATGATATAAGCATGCATTTAGTTATGATACAGCTTGCAACAATCATATAGCTTCACGTCATGAGATATTTACAAGAAAGTACAGTCAGGGAAATTAATTGTTTATCAAATTGAATAACATACTACGTCAATTTGTCGTATCATAGCCATTTCATACACGGTCGTCAATTGACGTAATAATCAATTTCAAGAGCCGCTTTCTATTATTGTTGAATTTCGCAAAATAGGACTTATTTTGGCTGGCATTTGACTCAAGATTTATAATACCGTATTCACGGAATGTTGGCGTATTTTTATACGTTAGGAATTTTTTGAAACAGCGCAGCCATTCCAAATTCAATGAAAACAACGCTATTAATAATAACAACCTCTCGTGTTAGTGTAGGTCTATTCCCATTTAATAGTAGTACCATTCTATTCTATTAAATTCCATAACGTTGTGATAGCTAGCCACTAGTTTAGTTGGTGGGTACGCCTGCTGCCCCCGGGCGATACACCTCAAACAGAATGCTTTGTGAATTTAACTTAGGTTTCAAAAGTAAACTCGGCTAATTGGAATGTATATTTGAAATAACATGTTCAACTGAAGTTGCTGGTGTTGTTTTAATGCGTTACCTTACTCTCCTCTATTTCGATATAGAAATAATAATGGTTATTTAAGTAATGTTTTTTTAGGTAGGAACATAGGGTGTGGGTTTTAGCAGCTGGTTGTTATTTAACTGAAATGGTTCAGGTTCAGCTCATCGGCGTCTAAAGAAAACATTATATGGTTGTACTTAGGTAGATACAGATGCCAGCACATCAAGCTACCCGAAACTGTCAAATTTTCCCAATCAACTTTGAACCTAATGTCTTAACAATAAAGTTGAAAATCTATTCAAGAAATTTGACAGATTGTAGTAGCCTGATGTGCTGGCGTCTGTACCATATTTCAATCTAAGTTCTTGTCAGTATGGCTATTGTTGCTTTATTTGGAAAGTTAGCCGAAGTCAATAGTACAATTTTAAGCTGGGTACTGGGTACTAAAACTAGTACTGACCGATACGCTGGTACTAGATTTCCATTTGTTATTTAGAGGCATGACGAACAGAGTGGAAACTCACTCATCCTCCATAGAGAAGAGAGGATCCTCCGACCAGACGGATGTTGTGTCTGGTGGGCTGGTTGCCCAACGATTGATACCGGGACGTTGTAAATATACAAGTCGCGCGTCGACTTTGCTTGCGCGATGCAGGATTTTGCGTGAAATCAGTGTGGTGCGTAGTTCGCACGTGGCGATGTAGATGTCGCTGCAGTCGGATTAAGCATCATTCTCTCCTTAGATGTCTCTGAAACATCTAAAAGAAATGGGTAATATTTTATTTTTGCAGGCCATACATAACATACATACTGTAGCGAAATGAAACATAAAGACACTTCACTAACAAAAACGTTTAATTTTGTATATAAAAAAATCGAAAACACAAATATGAAAAAATATGAAAATACAAAAAAGGAAAAACTAAATATGAAAACTTGTCACATTTAAATAATAGGAAACTATTGCGTTATATTTTAAATTTAGGTTTTAAATGCTACGTAACGAATTATGAGTCGGTTGCAACCAGATCCGTAAAACGAAGACGTAACTTTTGTTGAAAATAGGTACGACTAAATGTATTCAGAGTTTGAAATAACGCGGTATTAAAATATTTAAAATTAACAGATTTTAAAAATAAAAAAGGCCAAATCTGCTACGGAAAATAAAAAAACTTAAAAATCTCCCATATCTTATCCAAAACCTTCGCGGTGATGTAGAAGCTCTGCCAGTTGTTCCAATACCACACTTGCAGACCTCTGAGATATGAAGAGGATGTCCGCAGCGCAGCGCGGAGCCGCAGATAAAAGTTAGTATGTAGGTGGGTGGATGGAGCCGAATAAATCGGCTCGCAGAAAATTCGGACTTCTATCTGGGACAAAAATTATCACCATAAGAATCCCGAGTTGCAAGCAGATCTCATGAAACCCCAAAAAAAACGTACAATTATACATACCAGTCAAAAGAATTCAATCCAGTCAATAGGAATATACGTAGTCTTCCGTCGAAGAAGTGGGGAAACCTTTAGCACAGAACGGATGGGATTATTTATTATATTGAAATATGACGAAAGGCTATGAAAGGCCAAAAAGATAAAAAAATACATACCCCGAATCAAATAAAAGACATGCACGATCCAATTAAGATTTGTTGATTTCAATATTAAATTTGGGTGTTGGTTCTCAAAAAATTCCGGACGTCGTATCAGAGAGTATGTAGACAAGTGAAGTATGTCACTAGGAAAAAAATCTCATGTGACGTAAAAGAAATTATTTCAAAATTATTATGAAAATAAAGGTTTTTGATAGGGCCAGTACAAAAAGAGGTTGATTATAATGTCGAAGAAGGACGAATGGCGAAAATAATCATCATGCAGTAACTACTAATGCTGCAGTACCTCCTTTCCAAGAAAAAAAAAAAAATATAGGTAAGGAAGAGAAGAGAAAAAATAAAAATATAATCGATGAGTAAGAACCCAATAAAAATTAACCTAACTTAGCCTAAACAATAAGTCCAAATGATAAGTAATCGAAATTAAACCTAAATGAACGACATCGAAGTGCAGCAGATACTGAATAAATGCGAAATCCGGACTTCAATCTAAACGTTATCAGTGCGAACTCCAGACGCGTCGACTAAAATAATAAGAAAACTAGAAACTAATAAGACTAACTAACTTATTATCAAAGACTTAAGACCTAAGTAAAAAAGGAGGAACCTCAAAGAAATATAATTAAAGAGCAAAAGTTAAATAATGAACAAAGACGACGAAAGAGAAGACTTAAAATAATGAAAGAAACGACATAAAACAACCAAAGGACTTAAGCCACACAAAGACTTTTAGTCAAAGACAGAACTTTAATAAAAAAAATAAGAAACTTATGCATGTTTCTTATAAAAAGAAAAGTCATCGATAATTATAACGATTAACAGAAAGGAAAAGAAATAATATTTTAAACAATATATTATTGTGATGTTATCGACAAAAATACGTCGACAGTGTCCCGACACTAAAGTACAACTATCGATAAGTGTTAATCGACCGTTTCCCAACACTAGAGCTATTATGTCAGACGTCACAACATGACATGTGCATGTAATGACATCTACGGGCGTAGCCTGAACTATAAAGCATTGACACATAAGAAAAGGTAGCTAACAAATTGTTTCGCTCAGGAACAACTAGATGTCGCTGTTAACGTTTTTTTTGAAACTAGTAATTATGAATGAGCTTATTTATTTAAGTAAATATAAAGGGAATTTAATTTAAAGGGGTCAAACTAAACGTAAACATAACATTCCGAATGGGAATAAGTTAACGAGATTACGAGTTTAGAAATTGCCAAGAAATTATTTAAGAATATCTTTGATATGATATCTTCCAGAGTGGACAGAATCAATATCATGAAGTTCATAAGTGGTCCTAGAAATAACCCTAGTCACACGGCATTTAATAAAACGAGGAGCTAGCTTTCCCGAAAAATAAACATCACCTGAAGATCTGGAAAAATTCCTTCTCCATACAGTATCACCAACATTCAGCGTGACGGCTGAACGATGTATATTATAAGCTCGTGAATTACGAAGGAAAGCCATAGAAAGATTATCAGCAACTTTCTCATAAAACTCGACAAGGGAAGAATGATTCTACGCATGTTTGAGCCCGACTTTCAGCTAAATTGACGCTTAGAGTCTGACCATACGCACGGGTAGGAACGCATAAGGGCTTCCCTATCGTTGTCACTGAGAATAGATAAAGGAAATCGAAAACTAAAAAAAATCAGAACCTCCTTCTTCGAAGTCGGTTAAAAAAGGGGATCAGACTCAAAATAAGGATGGTTTTATTAGTCTTTCGTATTAGAATCTGATAGGAATAATCAAAGTAGACATTTTGAGAAAATGAATGAATAAAAATGATGGGATAATTACGTAACTTGAAAACGAGGTTTTTTGTTTATAGAAATATTTGCGTGATTTTAGTGTCATATGAGAGGATAACGTTTAAAACTAATATTCACGTTTGAATTAAGTAAATCGGTCCACGGGTTTTAGAGTTAGAAAGATTTTGCAAAATGAAAACATGACCAAAGACCGATTTTAGAATGTAAATGTTTTAAAAAGTTTTTAATGTATAGAGATAGGAATAACCTTCATCTGCTATGTTAGGATGCAAAAAGGACAAAACCAAAATTAAATAGGCAAATATGCTAAGGAAGACGACTACTACTTACGGTGTCTGTAGTGTGTCTGTGTACTTAGGAAGAGCTAGAAATTCAGTGATTAGTCTGATAGGGAACTGAACGGCAAAAAATCAGCAAAAAGAAAAAATTGTTGAGAATAAAAAGCAATCAGACCCTAACAAACTAACACTAAACGATAAGCAAGGCTGCAAACCAAAGCAGTTAGGCAACCAAAATAATCTAACCTCAAACTGCTATAGTAAAGAAAAAATCAGCAAATATACGGGTCACATTCCACGTTATAGGAAAGTGTTAGGCATCGGGTAATATGGTTGATATAGGAATGGTACAACAACGTGACTTCACAGGAACAGCTGGGCTAAGAATTCAAAGCAAAAACAAATAGAAACTAGGGGACCAACTGTACCAAAAAAGACAACGTACAGCTGGGCTAGAATCAAAAAAGACAAATAGAATCTAGCAATCAGCCGTGCAAAAAAAGCTTACCTTAGTCACGAAGTCTACAACATTCACACACCAATCACACACTACAGGATGCTAACTACTTCTAACTAAGGAGTGGAATAAAACCCAGGAAAAAAATATGTATTTAAAGGGAAGAAATAAAAGCGTTTTATATGTTTTAAGGTTCTACAAAGTTATTATTATTTTATATTGCATCACAACACAGCACAAAGCAATCAATCAGCAATGGAAGGGTTAGCAGACGTTGTCAATCACAGCATAATCCCTGGTAACTATGGCAACAGTCTTGTTTGACGGAACGAGAAAAAATTCCTCTATTCTGGAACCTGTAAACATGAATACAGAAATGAAAGATTAAATTTGCTCAGAAAGAGCAATCACCCTCACGACAGCAAAAAAAAAGATAATTTAGTAATTAGAATCAATAAAAGTGCTTACTTTTACTTCGGGCGCCATTTTGTAGCGAAATGAAACATAAAGACACTTCACTAACAAAAACGTTTAATTTTGTATATAAAAAAATCGAAAACACAAATATGAAAAAATATGAAAATACAAAAAAGGAAAAACTAAATATGAAAACTTGTCACATTTAAATAATAGGAAACTATTGCGTTATATTTTAAATTTAGGTTTTAAATGCTACGTAACGAATTATGAGTCGGTTGCAACCAGATCCGTAAAACGAAGACGTAACTTTTGTTGAAAATAGGTACGACTAAATGTATTCAGAGTTTGAAATAACGCGGTATTAAAATATTTAAAATTAACAGATTTTAAAAATAAAAAAGGCCAAATCTGCTACGGAAAATAAAAAAACTTAAAAATCTCCCATATCTTATCCAAAACCTTCGCGGTGATGTAGAAGCTCTGCCAGTTGTTCCAATACCACACTTGCAGACCTCTGAGATATGAAGAGGATGTCCGCAGCGCAGCGCGGAGCCGCAGATAAAAGTTAGTATGTAGGTGGGTGGATGGAGCCGAATAAATCGGCTCGCAGAAAATTCGGACTTCTATCTGGGACAAAAATTATCACCATAAGAATCCCGAGTTGCAAGCAGATCTCATGAAACCCCAAAAAAAACGTACAATTATACATACCAGTCAAAAGAATTCAATCCAGTCAATAGGAATATACGTAGTCTTCCGTCGAAGAAGTGGGGAAACCTTTAGCACAGAACGGATGGGATTATTTATTATATTGAAATATGACGAAAGGCTATGAAAGGCCAAAAAGATAAAAAAATACATACCCCGAATCAAATAAAAGACATGCACGATCCAATTAAGATTTGTTGATTTCAATATTAAATTTGGGTGTTGGTTCTCAAAAAATTCCGGACGTCGTATCAGAGAGTATGTAGACAAGTGAAGTATGTCACTAGGAAAAAAATCTCATGTGACGTAAAAGAAATTATTTCAAAATTATTATGAAAATAAAGGTTTTTGATAGGGCCAGTACAAAAAGAGGTTGATTATAATGTCGAAGAAGGACGAATGGCGAAAATAATCATCATGCAGTAACTACTAATGCTGCAATACATACATAATCAGCCTATAATGTTCCCACTGCTGGGACACAGGCCTCCTCTCAGTGAGAGGGAGTGGGCCGCAATCCACCACGCGGGCCCAATGCGGGTTGGCAGATGTCACATGTCTTCGAATTTTTTGTTCTAAGCATAGATATATTTACATTTCTATGGTTCTAGGACATGCCGGTTTCCTCACGATGTTTTCCTTCACCGTTTTGAGAGCAGTGGTGATGAAAATAATTTACACAAAGTAATGCGCCTGTTTGGATTCGAACCTAAGACCTACAACTCGTAAGTCGCGCCCGTTACCACTTGGCCACCACAGCTCCCTTGGCCACCACTGCTCCTTGCAGGCCATAATAAGTTAGAATTAACTACCTACTGTAAGTCAACAGGCTCTTATTCCCACTTACGTCAAGCATTTCCCCTCCCAATATGTCACTACTTGACTAATACGAGGAACTAGGATCGCGATAAATCGTCGTCAAAATCGTCGTCGTATTCATCTCACGGTAAGCAGGTTAAGCCTGCGACCGCCACTGTCATCACGGAGCAGTTTGTAAAGTACACAAGCTGGGGAAAATTTGAGGGTCGATGTAACTTACTTGAGGGTATCAAATGACTACCCAATAGTAAAGATTTTAAATTGGCTTCACCTTTCTATGACAGACTCCTTTACGATTTAAAAGTGCCTGTGAATAGTTGAATTGAAATAAATGCTTTAGGTTGGATACAATTTTGAATAGACATTAATCATTACTACCACAAAACAGTTGTTTAGGCTAAACACCTTTTAAGCAAGACATAAATATATAAGACTGACGTTAGTGTTTAAGTTTTTATGGTAAGACCTTTTGACTCTCACTCTTTGAAAGCTGGCATCAATAAAAATTTGAGAATTAATTTGAATGTAACTTGAAGAATATCAAAACACTTTATCAGAGTTTGAGAGCTGCTAGAAAGAACGAAAGAAAATACGTGTTAATTTACTATTTGAACTACATTATTATCTAATAGTTTGTTGATCTTGTATTTGCTTACCAGAAGGTACATTGGGTACTCTATAATATGACCAGTCGAATGACCTGTGACAGGAAGACGCTTCAAAATAGAATCTGAATCCTTATTCATTCATAGTCTGCATCTCATCTTAGTTAGCCATTCAAAAATCGAACATCGCAAGCCCTAAAAATCGATCCATTGTTCACAACTCCATAGAGCTCTCAGTGGGTACCAAACAATATTCCTAACAATGGCCTGAATTGGCCGGACCGGTATATTTGCCGGGTAAACAGGCCCGGAAGCATATCGGCCGGTGCTAGGTCGCCGGCGACGCTCACTTCGCTGATTTCCAACCGAAAATTAAAACGGATACGGTGAACAATGGCCAAAAACGAAGGCTTACTACGGGTGGATTGATGTGTTGTTAATTACAATGAGAGGTAGCTCATTGGTGGTTTATTCATTAAGGTTGGTTTGTTTGTGTTTAGGGTTCTTTATTAGTCGTATTTTTCATAAAGCAGCGCCAAAACGTCCTTTACGAAGTGCTCTATTTGCGTAACAAACTATTAATCACAATCTGAATAATGTTGAACGATATTGCTAATCCATTGCTTCATAAAGCCGAAAAATGTGTCTGCTCAACAACGTAATTAACGCAATGAATGTTATTGAACTGTCAACAGAAAGCCATTGCTACTGTTAGTGTGATACACAATTACCCTGCTACTCTTGTACACTTTGTTAAAAAATGGCTTATTCCCAGGCGCTCCATAATTTTATTCCCGGCGGCTCCAAATTAAAAATGCAATGGGAATAATTTTCGTAGGTATTTTAATATTTTAATTAAATTATGGAGCACTTGGGAATCAATGTATGGAGCGAAATTGTTTGGAGAACAATAGATTTGGAACTCCTGGGAATAAGCTGTTAAAATGTCACAGTCGGCATCACCGAAAATTCGTAGCTCTTCTATTAATTTTACTTTGCTATTATAGATATTGCTATCCACGAAGATGCGCCCCACTCTTCTTACTAATCGCTAGTGGTTATCACTAGTTAATTCCGCTAGTGTTTTAGTCTTTTGATACACACTAATTACCCACTAATCAGTAATTATTGTGTATCGACAAAACTAAAACACTAGCGGAATGTTGCACACTTGTACTGTAAGCGATTGCGAAGAAGAGTGAGGTGCGTCTTCGTGGATGGCGCTATCTGTATGCTGTCATCAAAGAAAACCCCTTATCATTTAGAGGTGTACGATCCCTCCTGCTATCGTTTCTAAGAAAACGAAAAGGTTTTTGGCATACTAGCTGCGCCCCGCGGTTTCACCCGCATAAGTCTCGATCCCGTGGGAATATCGGAATAAAAAGTATCCTATGTCCTTTCCCGGGACTCAAACTATCTCTATACCAAATTTCATCTAAATCGGTTCAGCGGTTTAGGCGTGAAAAGGTAACATACAGACAGACAGACAGAGTTACTTACGAATCTATAATACTTATTAAATATTAAATATATTATAGTATATAGTATGGATGGATGAAAATTATTTCAAGCCTTATGACAAAAATTAAATATTATACAGCACAGCAACCAGGTTTAAAAATCAGAGACAGAAAGAGAATAAAGAATCACAATAAAAAAATCTACATTAGAAACAAGAAACAGAACGCAAAGTATGAAAAGAAAACTCACAATGTTTTGGCCAGGTACCTAATTGACTTTCGCCGTATTGTAATTGGCTTTCGCCGTAAACCGTAGTCCGTTTTGGGGACCAGACAAGAACAATGATCATTTCATTAGTGCACGGCAGAACATTGCTTGCAACACGATGCTCCGTGTGTCGTGTCTCCGTGCTCACTGAAATTTCAACCTCAATTTCCTACAATTTCTAATTGCTATCGAAATACGATGCGGCCTCATACTAACCCCCAGGTTGATCGAGTAGCCATTTTGGCAGAACAAACTCGACCATCGCTAAACCAACCTGTACTAACGAAATTCGTGTTGTGTTGATATTGGACCAATCCATACAGTTTGAAAGCCACATTTTTAACTGACTACAACTCCGCACAAAAAGCTTTGTTATAAAGCTACACAATATACTCTGTGTACGTAGGTTCAGACTCGATGAAATGTTCCAAGGATACTTAGTAATTCATAATACATACAAAGCTTCATGAAATTGGCAACTTTCGCGAATTGTTACTGAATGGAAATATTGAATTTCATAAACTAAATACACTACGCTGTTCGCTGAAGGTTTAATCATGGAAATACCGCATCGATTTTCAATATGTCTTATGAAAAATTTGAACGGTTTTAGAGCTGCGTTGTGGATTTTTCTTTTGTGATTATTTTGATACGGGCGATGAAAATGCTTTCCTTTTAAGGAGAATCTACCCAATACTTGGCGCAATAGAAAATTTAAGTAAGAAAGTAACAACTCTCAATTTTAAAAAACGGTTAGTATTGGAGTGACTTCACATTTAGAAAAACCTACTATTTTATAGAAATTATTACAGCAATCCGACCTTTCCGATATTTTTCCTTCTTCCGATTTTCATATAATGTAAATCTAACATTTTTGTATAAATGGGCTAGGGGAAAAGAGATAAGGAATATTTACAAACGTCGTTACTTTTGTAAGGAGTCGTGAAAAGCGAATTATCTGAAACCAATCTGAATTATGTGAAAAGATTTACAGAATTCCGATTTTTGGGAAGTAGTGTCATAGCAGCACCCTCATTGCGGAACACACTTGCAATCAGATCTGAATCATTTTGAAGAATATTGCTAATCCATTGCTTCATATGTTCGAAAAGCTTGTATGCTCAAAAACGTAAATAACGCAATGAATATTGTTGAACTGCCAAAATGAAAGCCTATTACCCCCTTACTAATAAACGTATTATATCAGATGAATAGTTACACACCGATTTCTCTCTTTCAGTCGTCCGTAATTTGACTTTCGAAAGAAGAAGACAAAGCGTTGAGTAACTATACAGACGCTATACAATGGTTATTAGTGAGGGGGTTAGTGTGTTACGCAATTACCCCGCAAGTTTGATTTCGTTGGCCAATTCCTTTTTAGAAAATTCTTTATTCGCCTTTGGACACCCAGAAGAAGAACAATAGAAGCTCCATATTCTTTCCAGGCACTTGGCGTAACTAGGACAGTTCAATTAAGTAGAATATGTTCCATTTGAGATTAATATACGAGACGATTAATATCCATTATTCGATTAACGCATATATGTACGCAGAATGGCCTATTAGGCTTGATGCATTAGCTTAATTCGAATGATTATTCATGACGATTCCGTGAGGGGGAAGGTAAAACTCAATATAGGTAACGTTGTGGGGATCAGATGGCATGCTCAGTGTTCATACGTTTTATAATTTCATGTGTGTTTGAAAAATGAAGGGATGATGTTTCAATTCTGAATTTGAAGTGACAATGACAGATGCGTATTTCGTGTAGGAGCTACGAATTCCTTGATGTTATGGGAGTAAATGTGAAAAAAATGTGAAGGCCGCAGGAACTCGTTGGATGCGAGAAGCACAAAACCGGTCGAAGTGGAGGTGCTTGGGGGAGGCCTATGTCCAGCAGTGGACGTCTTTCGGCTGAAATGGTGATGATGATGATGGGAGTGAAATTACTCTTGCCTCCCCTTTAAAATACAATATAGATCTAGAATGAATTCTAACTGACATCCACCAACCCACTCGCTCTCATTGAGGCCTTTGTCTCAGCAGTGAGAACATTCACGGCTTATGCTAGTCCTATCTTCTTCGCTGTTTTCGAGGTCTGAAATATCAACAGCTGTAGTCAATTTCAGTCAATCCTCAAATGTCGAAATGCGAAACCTGCTAACCTTAAAATTATGAAAATCATACGATTAGATGCTGCATTTAACCTATTATTCAACTGAAATAGTTCATCCATCAGTATCATTGTATTATTGAACACAAAGTGTATAATTTACCCCTAATTATGGTAATAATGCGATTCATCCAATATTCATGAGTTCAAGGCGATTGGCGCCGAGATGTCATCGGTATCAAATCAATTGTGAAGCGATCGCTAAACAATTGTTGTGATTGAATAGAAAGTGGAGTAAGGGAGCTTAAAAACTTCCTTCAGTGACAATGTTATTATTTATTCATAGATTTAGGCATTTTAGAAAATTTTTGCAGCTTGTTATATTATAAAGTACAAAAAGGCACCAACGGCTAAACTCAAACCACGATATTTTCCGGTCTTCTTCTTCTTAGCGTGTCGATAGCAATCTAAATGTACTCGGGATTTTCCGGTTATCTGGATTTTTTTCCAGTCTAAGGATTTAAAGTTTTTTTTTTTGTTTTTTTTTTTTTTACCTGTTTTGTTACGGAAGCTTTTAACGTGCACGTCTTTCTACATCGTTCTCACATGATTTCAACATGAATGATGTTACCATTTTGTAACAATTTTATTATACAGGGTTATTGGAAAAACACCAACAATCACTTAAGAGGTCATTGTACTCATCATTATGAACAACTTTAAAAAAAAAACCAGCTGTTCCCTACATTTATGTTTGTAGAACTCGTTAAAATGTAGGGAACAGCTTGTTTTTTTTTCGCGATTTCAGGTTTGGTCCCATAGTAAAAGTTGTTTATAATGATGAGTACAATAAGCTCTTAACAGGTTGTTGGTGTTTTTCCAATAACCCTGTAAGATGTCGTAAAAACATAACGTCGCATTATCAAAGCATCGATGTATAGCCATCGATGTAACAATTTTCGCAGAATAGTATTAAAGAGTGTCCGTGGAGTTTATTGTTAATTGTTCTCTATAGGTACCTACTACGCTTTTGAATGGGCAACTAGCTTCATCTTTCTGACTGACCGACCCCTTGACAATTCAAAAGTGCCTGTAATTGGTTTATTTTAAATAAATGCTTTGAGTTTGAAAGTAATTAATAATTTATCCTATGCGGTTCTTGTACCAATGTAAACCTAATCCGTGGAAGACGAAAAAAGAAGTCTAAACAGACTATGCTAACGCCTATAACTATTTGTACACCATGTGTATGTAGGTAGGTAGTTATGCAGGTAGATTTAAAGCGAACCACAACACCTTAAGGGCCTATACTACCTCAGATTGCGAAAATTGCCTTAGCATTAATGGCTGTAGTTTCAACAGTACTGCAGTATTCACTTTCAAATTAATCCATACCTAATATTATAAATTCGAAAGTAACTCTGTCTGTCTGTCTGTATGTTACCTTTTCACGCCTAAACCGCTGAACCGATTTAGATGAAATTTGGTATAGGGATAGCTTTAGTCCCGGGAAAGGACATAGGATACTTTTTATCCTGATATTCCCACGGGATCCAGACTTATGCGGGTGAAACCGCGGGGCGCAGCTAGTATACAATAAAGATGAGGACTACTGCTAAGCGTTATCTGTTGCGAAAACACGATTGCGTACAATTCATCGTTATAAAACGTCAACTAATTATTTAATACATAATCTAGATTCCCTGAACGCCAATCTCTCGTAGTACGTTGTGGGGAAAGAGGAGAAGTTATCCAACTTGCCAGTCTAAATATTGGTGAAAAGCTGACGGGCACTGCAGTAAATAATGCAGCGTAGATTTGTTAAAAACAGAACCTCGGTGATAGTAGAATGATGACAACAACAAGACAAGAAAAGTTTCATCACCATGTTTTTTATTGATCTCTTTTTAAAACCCTCAAAGTCATACAGAACTTTCTAAAATTAAACACAGTGTTCCTACAGTGGCTACAGTTCCTCATCTCAGTGGCGTACATTGCATATAGGCATATAAGCAGTGCCTACCTCGATATATCAACATAAACCTGTCAATTGAAACTCACAAAAAAATCATACCTAACAAAAAACAAAATCTTCATACAAACACGCGCGGCAGTAGGCAGTCGCCAGACGGCCTACTCGGCTCCCGTACTATTCGCACATTGTCATTGGTCTTTACTCGTTCAAGTTAATACGACAAAATTAAAAATACGTACGTCTCACGCGTAATATACCATGACGTTCGACCTTCGTAATTTATCACCCCTACTCAAATAACCACACTTTTGACCTCACTTTTTTTCTGATTAGTGACCGCGTTTGCCTAGACTAGACCCGGCCTAGTGCCTACCTATTCTGAAAACCAATGCACGCCACTGTCTCATCTGCCTAGCGCTGTTTCCAACTATCGGCTGAAGGGGGGTCAGGTTCCAGTCTAACCGGATCTGACCACTAGTGTTTTACATGGAGCAAATGCCTATCTGACCTAGTAACTGGTTGTCAAACTTTCGGGCTTCTAACGACCCGTAACGACTGTCAAATATCTACGAATGACAGCAGAAAGCAGAGGAATAACATGTTTTCCGTGGCACGGCGAGGTCTTGGTACGTAATGGATGGTCACCCATCCAGGGATCGACCTTCGCAAGCGTTGCTTAACCTATACGTACGTATATTATGTTTAAAATTTCAGCCTATATAAAATTTATAAATCCAAATGCGTTGTACGTATTAGACGCAGACACAAGTTGAAAGGTTCCTCTAAAAGCTTAACTAAGCGAGCTGCCTACTCAATCATTCAAAAGCGTTAATTGCTCCTTCCAAAACTCGGATAATCCTGAATAAACCTTTTGCTAAAGCTAATGGCGCCTATATTTTATACATAAAGTTTAGACGTGTATGATGTAAGTACTTTTTTAATGTTTTTGCTGAGACAACTTTGATTTCTATGTAAAATTATGTTACCTAAATAATTTGCTGGAAAAATTCACAACCAGCGGGGCAATTGCGTAACACTTTATCAATCGGAATCGGTTTCATTTTGACTGTTCAACAACATTCATTGCGTTATTTACGTGTTGAGCAGACAAATTTTTCGAACTTAAGAAGCAATGGATTAGGAATTGGCTTCAAAATTATTCAGATTCCGATTCATAGTGTGTTACGCAATTATTGCGCAGGTTTGATACTCATTCGAGGTGGACCCCTGAATACGCTTTTATAAACATAAGCTGTTCAGTTATTAATTTGAAACTAGTGTCAATACAGGAGAACACGCATTTTCTTTGCAAAGCGATATCAGTTTTCGTACTAACCCCACAAGATTTGTATCAAGTTCAACTTTATCAACGAAGATTTTTATCAGACACAGTGATCCATATTTACGTTAGTATAGGTACTTACTTAAAAAATAATGTTAGTAACCAAAGAATAAAATACATGCCACAATAATACTATTATATAAAATCAAATTGTAAAATCCATACTAATATTATAAATGCGAAATTGTGTCTGTCTGTCTGTTACCTTTTCACGCTTAAACCGCTGAACCGATTTAGATAAAAATTTGATATACTTAGAGACAGTTTGAGTCCTAGGAGTGGACATAGGATAGTTTTTATCCCGATATTCCCACGGGATCTACACTTATGCGGGTGAAACCGCGGGGCGCAGCTAGTGAATTCATAAGTTAAAACGCAATTATTTTTAATTCATTAAAATCTATAATAATAACAATGCATACTTTTTTCCAATTCACTTTAGACATCGGCTTTGCTTGCCATAATAAAAAAAAATATAGAATAGAAAAGACATCACGTTTGACATCACGTGACGGCACGGTTGGCGCAGTGGTTAAGCGAGTGACTGCTGCGCTGCGTGTCGCGGGTTCGATTCCCGCACGGAACAAATATTTATATGACCTACAAGTAGTTGTTCCGGGTCTGGCTGTTTGTGTATGTGAGTTTAAATGTTTGTAAACGCACCCACAATACAGGAGAAATTCCTAGTGTGGGGCAACGTTTTATAAAAAAAAAAACAAAACAAAAAACAAAGACATCAGTTTTATGAAAAGAGCATAAGTACTTACCTATTTGATTAAAGTTATGTATGAAATGTGCTCATAATACAAATTATTCATATTATAGAAATCAAACAACGTGAATGAGTGTAAAAAGACAGCCCTCTTACCTTTGCTCGTTATATTTAGAGTCATATGCGTAATATTTTATTACGTATTGTAAAAATTGAATTTGTTAACGTCAATTTTATCGTGATCCCGTCGCGTGTCGATCTTGTGTCGAGTTAAAGACGTTTTGTTCTGTCGATATTATTAAATGATACTACGTGTCAGGTACGGATTCAGACAATATTAAATACATCCTTGAAAGGGAATTTAAAGAACCGACCTACTTTTATAGTGTTAAAACATCTTTTTTTTTTTTTTTGGTTTTACCCTAAAAAAAGCATCAAAATGGCCTATAACATAATCAGCCTATATAATGTTCCTACTGCTGGGACATAGGCCTCCTCTCTTCGAGATGGAGTGGGCTGTAATCTACCACGCGGACAGGGCCGTCGGGCGGGTAGATGACAGATGTCTTCGATTTTTTGATTCTAGGACATGCCGGTTTCCTCGCGATGTTTTGCTTCACCATTTTGAGAGCAATGCTGGTGAAATTATTTACAGAAAGTACGTAACACCTGCCTGGGTTTGAACCCACGATCTACAACTCGTTAGTCAGGGCCGTTACCATTGGGCCATCACTGATCAACACCTATGCTAAAGCATAATTTTCTAAAAATAACAATATAAACATATTTTTTTTTTATCTTACAAATACAAACAAAAAGCACTCTGTTAAAAATCCTTATCAGCTTCAAAAAAAAAAAAAAAAAAACAACAAATGCGAATAATATTCTGCAACTTGTAATAAAGTCTAGGTGGCGACACGGATAATAAAATAAAACATAAAGCATTTAGACGGAGGCTGGCAACACTCCCCGAAACGCGTTTTAAATTTCAACCTCCTCGTAAAATGTGGCAATTGAAACGTTTTAATATTTCTCTCTGCGTAAATTTTTGGGGCCACTTTGCGCGGTTGCAAAATCTTGCTTTAATGTCTACCTAATAAAACCATAAAACTATAAAAGTTGCGTTTCGATGCTTCACGATCTGCCGATTTTGGATTGCCTAATGTAATACTTACCGGTTTTTTTTTTAATTGGGCTGACTTTATATTGTTTAGCAAAAACGTTCCTAGATTCTAGCGCTCTCTGGTGGTGGTCAGGGGAATTAGTTGAGTACTTTGACCGAATCACCAAAAGCTAAATCAATTTTTCTTAAATATCAAAAGCAATAACAGATTATTCAACTCCATCTACAACATACTAAACACATTAGTTATTCACTATTAAATCTGTAACATCGCACACGTCTATAAGTTAATTAATAATTCTTCACATTTAGTAAGCCATAATGCTATTGAAATTGGCCATCAGTTTAAGCTGAACGGATTTTGCCATTAGGAGTTATGAATAAGAGATGTGAAGCCTAAATGTACGGGCTGGCTGAGAAACTCACTACTCGATGTACCTACATAATTATTCTGCATACATTGTTATCGATAGATTACTGAAATGTTTTGTGTGATAAGTGACTTTTACTTATGGCCGATTCCTATAATACGGATGGTTATTGGTTAAAGTAAGACTCTTGTATCTTTACTGATAATGAAGCAAAGACCTCATAGCTTTGCACAGTATTGAAAAAATTCTACTAACTTTTGAAGGCAGGCACAGGCACTGTAGATAATATCTTCATTCAGATAAGTAGCTTCTGTATCAGAGGTACATAGTATGATTTTAAATCACAATAAGATAAAGCTGAAATATAACGATTTACTATTTTATGCAAACAAGTTCTCAGATTAATAGGACGAGACAAGACAAAGCCTAAGTACAAGAACAAAGTAGCAAACAAAACATTTTGATACCCATTATTTGATCTAGCAACACAACTTCGCAGACTGTTTAACAAAAACTTTTATTTACAGAAAACAACAAAATATCACCGCAAAAATCGGTAAGCTTATTAAAATGAAGAGGGGAGCAATTGAATAATGAACAAACACAATTCATTGTCGACAAAGCAAGTTTCTTTGCCGCTTCGTGGTAAATAAATATCGGGAGGAGTCCACAAGCCTCTTATCGGTCGATTGAAAAGTTCCATTGGGAAAACTATGGAGCGCTACTTGGGAAATTCGAATGGGACTCGAATGGAAATGCTTATTAGGTGAAATTGGTGTTTACTCACAGTGCATTTTGCTGCTGTTTGCTTGTGGACTGTTGGATGATTTATGTTGGTTGTGGGATAGTGTTATTTATTGAAGGTTTTGGAGTAGCATCGAAAGATTTACCAACTGAATTTCGACAAACTGTAATGCGACAAGATTTTATTTCGACACTATAGAACTCCGACACGCCTTCATTGCGCCAATACTTTAGTTCGAAATACCTTAAGGCGGTACCCCGACCAAAACCGCGTTTTTCTTCGTTATTCAGAGGCTATTAACTCAATAATTATGAGAAATAAACTACATCTGAAAGCACATGATTAATGTTCGATATCCTATCATCACATTGCCCGTTATTATTTGTTTTTATATGTTACTAATACATTTAAAATCTCCTTTTAAAAAAGTGACTAAAATTATTGATTGCATTCATCTTTTGCTAAAGTTGACGTTCTATTAATTTGAAGATTTCACCAATGGATAGATAATTTAAAAATCTAAATAATCCTTGTTTTAATTTATTAATATGATTGATAGCTATGTATTCTTTTTTTAATAAAATAATTCCAAAAATTTTGTGAGTTTTATGATAAAGGGGCATGCGCAGGGTACGCTGCATCCCTTTCGTACGAGGAAGTCGTGTCGCTCTCTGTCTCTGTCGCGAATGATCAAGGTTATTTGGTCGGGGTACCGCCTTAACTCCGACAAAGCGTTTCTGCGACATGACGATTGTGTTGAGAAAGCACGCTCGCACAGCTTTGTGAGTTGCCTGAGAAAAGGTTTTACTAAGTAAATTTAGATGTCAAATGGTCGGCCTATGTCCAGCAGTGACAACTGAGAAGAGGTTACATCTCAAAGTCTATCTTCTTAATATTTCGACCTAAACAGAATATGAACAGCGCAAAGAAGACACGTTAGTGCAAAATATAGGTATAATCACAATATGCAAGTCCGACCCAGTAGGAATGGCTTTCATTTTGACGGTTCAACAACATTCATTGCGTTATTTACGTTGCTTATCAGGCAATCTGTTTCGAACATATGAAGCACTAGTGATGTATTAGCAATAGCCTTCAAAATTATTCAGATTGTGATTGAAAGTGTCTTACGCAATTAGGGTGCTGAATCTTTTAAATTTGGATGAAATAAATAATTATTTATCAACTATACCAAATAAGAAGGAGGATACCTGTTTGTAGTGAACTTAATAGCTAGGACTAGGACCACAGATACATACATAGACCTAGATAACGCAAGTATCACGATCTGTATGAAAACCAAGCGTGCCATTTTTTTGTGACTAGGTACAGTCAGCATCAAAAGTCGATTAACACTATCATTTTTACATGTTATTAAATTGACAACAAGTTTTTTCAATAAACTGATTTTTAGCTTTTCACATAATAGACAAGAGTATATATTCTAAAAAAAATTCTGCTGCTGCAATTTCGAACAAATATTTTGCTCAATAACTAAGATTAAAAAACTGAAGTGTTAATCAACTTTTGATGCTGACCGTACCAACTATGACGTCACAAGCACTATTTAGTGATGGGAAAATCAAATCGATTCAAAGACGCCGCCGCGCGCCGCGTGCGGCGCCCGTCTCGCCCCACCCTTGGGGCCTAGCGCCAGCGCTCACGCTCACGCTCACCCAGCCAGCAGTACACAGGACTGAGCGCGAAAGTGGCGGATTACGATTTTTCTACGATTTTCGGCACGCGAAGTAGTTGCTCTTGCGATATCTAGGAGTATCTATATCTGTGGCGTTTTGCAATAATTAAAAAACTTTGTCTAATTAATCCAAACGAAAGCTTCATCATCTCAATCCTCCATCTCGACAAACATTTAGTAAGTAAGTACAAGTCCTATAACCAGCATTTGTAACAAACTAAAAACAAATGGAACCATTAGTAGACCAGAAGGGTTTGCGGGCAATCGAGTCAACCGTTTAGCGTAACCGCGGCCCGGGGCGACACAAAAACGCTATTTGTAACTACTGCCGAGCCGATTGTCTGTCTGAAGACTTTTCCCGACTGAACTAGATTGTAGTTAGTTCTAGACATTCTTGATAGGTACCTACTTAGGTAGGAAAGAGGCTTATCGATACCGGAAATATGAAATAACGTAAGGGACAAAACTAAGGTTTACAGGAGGGCAAAAATAAGATATTTTTTTACAAAAACTGACTATAACTTTTTAACTATATGTTCTATGTAAAAAGTGTCTAGGACAAAGTTTCTTAGATTTCTTCATTCTTTTAAGCTAAAATAGCAAAAATTGATTAAAACCTATAGTTTTAAAGATAGCATGTCCCTTACGTTAAATATTAATGAATACGGGTGACATACGTTAACAAAATTTGAGATGTAAATGAACAGCATTGATGTAAGGGACATTTTGGAAATAAACAAATATTTTTTTTTTGATGTAAGGGACATTATAGGAAATAAACATTTAGAGTTTTATAAAGTAAGAGACATTATATGAAATAAACATTTAGTATTTTTCAAAGTAAAGGTCTCTTAATGGTGTACACTTTGTTGCTTATGCTGTTAATAAATTTAAAAAATAGAATTTAATACATTCATGACCTACTGCGCCTATCAATATAGTTTAAACCTACTTGTTGACATAAAAGCATAAAAAATAAACGAATAAAATAGATTAAAACTTTTATTTGTACTCACTAATCCTCTTTTATAATCGCAAATAACTCGCATAAATTATGCTAAGTACAACATAATTGCTCGATAAGCAAGAGGACTTTTTCTGGCTGATTCCATAAATGATGGCCACTGGAAAGGTCCCCAAACCATCAGTTTTTTAATCTACCTTTGAATGATAACATGTATGCTGTCTATTCATCCTGCGTTAACTGCTTAATAAGTTGTCATTTTTACATGACCTACTTACTACACACAATTATACAGGGTGACTGGAAATTAGTGGCGGAGCCGTTAAGGGGAGGTAGTCTAGGGTTATTCCGACAGATATCACTATGAGACCTACCGTCCTTACTTAACCCTTTCCAAGATATTCCTACTTTTTGTTTAGCAGTTTTTGCATAAAATAATGACAGTAGCGGAAATTTTACAATTAATATTACTTATTTAGAATATCTTTGTTGCAAAACAAAAAAAAGTAGGCCAAAATCACTTTTTTTTAGGATTTATTACTATCTCTTTAAGTAGGAATATCTTGGAAAGGGTTAAGTAAGGACGGTAGGTCTCATAGTGATATCTGTCGGAAAAACCCTAGACTACCTCCCCTTAACGGCTCCGCCACTAATTTCCAGTCACCCTGTATATCATACTTACCAATATTTTACCTAATGGAAGGTATGTTTTTATTAGGATTCGAATTATTCTATCTCAATCAATCAACTCAGCCTATTGCAGTCCACTGCTGAACATAGACCTCTCCCAGGCTGCGTCACAACACCCTATTCTCCGCCTTCGGCATCCAGTCCGTTCCAGCCACCTTTTTTAGGTCGTCCGTCCATCTAGCTGGGGGGCGTCCCACACTACGCTTGCCGATACGCGGTCTCCACTCAGGACTCGTCTGCTCCACCGGCCGTCGGTTCTTCGATAAAACATGACCAGACCACTGCCACTTCAACTCAAGTGGCAGTGGGCTGGCCCCAACCCACTGTGTGTGTGGGGCTGGTGGGGTGGCAACTGTTTACTCTGCAAGCTATGTCGGTAACTCCGGTTCTTTTCCGGAAAATTTCAATCCTGATTTTATCTTTCAAAGAGACTCCGAGCATAGCTCAGTCCATAGCGCGCTGAGCGACCTTGAATTTGTTCTTGAATGTGTTTGTTTGCTCGACTGTCAGTGTACACGTTTCGGCACCATATATCATGACGGGCAGAACGCACTGGTTAAAGATCTTAGTCTTCAAACACTGCGGGATAGGCGACGAGAAGACTTGACGGCTTCTTCTGTCGGCTTCTTTCTCAAAGTTGTGTCTACCGAGCTGGATTATTTGCCCTAGGTAGACATAATCCTTCACAACTTCGAGAAGCGACCCTTCGATGTAGATTGGACTCGGCAAGACGTGCGAATTATACATGACTTTCGTCTTGTCCAAATTCATGCCGAGGCCAACCCGCCGAGGAGCTACATTTAGGCTGTGCAGCATTTGGTTTAGCTGTTCCAGCGTCTCTGCCATTATGACGATGTCATCGGCAAATCGAAGATCTGAAATGTACTCGCCGTTCACGTTGATAGTCCAGTTCAATCCAGCGTCTTGAAGATGTCCTCCAACGCATTTGTAAACAATTTAGGGGATATAATATCCCCTGTCTCACCACTCTAAGCAGTTGGATGGGGCTGGTTTTCTGATCCTGGATCTGGACAGTCATCGTGACAGTGTCATACAAACATTTCAACACTTCGATGTAGCGCCAGTCAATTCGACATCGTTGCAGAGAGGCCAGAACTGCCCATATTTCGATGAAGTCGAAGGCTTTCTCGCAGTCCACAAATGCCATACACAGCGTCTAATTGTACTCCTCGGTCTTCTGTTCAACTTGCAGAACAGTATGGATGTGGTTTACGGTGCTGAAGCCTTTTCGAAAACCGGCTATTTCTGGTGGCTGGAACTCGTCAAGTATTCTGGCGAGACGGTTTGTGACGACCCTCGAGAACGCTTGTATACGTGGCTCAGAAGCCAGATGGGTCTATAGTTCTTCAGCAAGGATTTATTCCATCTAAATGAACCAATTTTTTTAATTACTGAACTCCATTTATGACTAAACAATAATTTACCAAAAGTAGTAAGAAATAATTACCTGTTTATGTGATTCCTATAATGTTCATAAATTTTTGCCTGCGGGCTAGAGAAGTGAAGATAACTTTTCATCACTCATGTTTAGAATCCAGATAAAACTTTCACCAGGTACTTGTAGTTAGATCAATGAAACGATGATGTATTACTTAAATGAAGATGTGTAATGTCACAAACAGTGTTACGAAATACTAAGTAAGGGTCACGACCGCGCAGGTAAAATCAAACACAAAATCCGTATTGCTATCTAGCTCAGACATGTTGCACCGTTTTGCGTGTGACAGAGACGTATAATAATATTCGTTTAGATAAGTTTTAGATGTAAACGACAGGTCAATTATTTTCGATGCTGACAAATTAACGTATGGGTCAATATGATTATGATAATTCGAGCTACAATTTAACGTAAGGGACATGGTATTTGCACCTACTCAGGGAACACTAATGTATAAGACCTGTTGTAAAATGTTCTTGATTTTTTTTTAATGTAAGTACCAAATACTGTGAGTAAAGAGACTTACATTAGTTTTTATAACAATATTAATTTAAAACGTCCTATACAGCCAGTTTTTATAAAAAAAATGGTCTAGACCTGCGGAAAATATGTAATGTAAGGGACATTTTTTTTGAGATATTGAGATTTTAAATATACCAATCGATAGAGCAAGAAATTTCAAATCCAATGATATATATAACTCATTTTCGACAAAATGTCCCTTACGTTATTTCATATTTCCGGTATCGTTATGTTTGTGTTGTGTTATTGAATTGTTGTTGATAAGAAGATTAAGTTTGTACTTTGGACGGATGTTTTCAAAAGGTTTTATGGTAGCTAGGTATATCGAATTCGTGTCTGTCAGAAAACGAATAGGTAATAAACAACAGTTTTGATATTTTGCTGGTGTGGTATCATAAGCATAACATAATCAGCCTAAGTATAATGTTTCCACTGCCGGGACACAGAGGCCTCCTCTCTGTGAGAAGTGAGCCTTCGGGCCCAGTGCGAGTTGGTAGATGTCAGATGTCTTCGAATTTTTGGTTCTAGAACATTCCGGTTTCGTCACGATGTTTTCCTTCACCATTTTTAAGAGCAGTAACGATAAAATAAATTACATACAGTATAGCGCCTGTCAGGGTTCGAACCTACGACCTACAACTCGTAAGACGCGACCGTTTCCACTGGGCCACAACTGCTCTCTACGCATATGGAATACCTACCTACATACATTAAGTAAAAAACATTACAAACATTAAGTAAAATAGGTAAAACGTAGAAAAGTCGTCTATACTAGGGAGTCTTCGTAGAAAGTAACTTTCACGTTTAGTCTTAGCTACTTATTTATGCTTTAAAGTACATCAGTTACAATTGTGTCTATTTTGATAATTTGACACAACACCCTGTATTTTAGCATGCAGCTTCTCAATCCCTCGGGCTGGGTATGCAAGTATGAGCTTACGGACAAAAAGAAACAGCTTATAATATATTAAAATATGAACTTAATAACTTTCAAAGAATGAAAGGGTTGCTGTCCCCAAACTAAGTCCTATCGTACCTACAATCTACCCTCACACGCTAAGAAATTAACAAAAACCAGAGCAACTCCATCATATAGTTATAACACCTTTATAAATAGTTAGTCGTTCCATTCCGAGGTGGAGGCAAGCCCCGCAGCGTGATCTGTCAATGTCCACCAACCCATTGTTATCCTCAAGAAATAAAGTGCACGTTGCACACCGGACTTTAGAAAACTTTTATAAAATATTAGCCGGCCCCGGTTCAAGCTTCCCTGTTAAGTGGCTTATGCAACTGACCTCGACTTGCTAAGCGCCAAATCGATCTTTGCAATCCCGCAGCGCATTTTTCGAAGCACTCCCAACTTTTCTTGTGGGTGTGATTGAGAACGCGTTTTTTTGTTTGTTTTTCAAACTTTATTTTTGGGTGGAAAAGTATTTGATCTGTAAATGAAGGAAGGCGAGTCCGCAAGTGATTGCTTTGCATATTTTTCTCGGAAATCGTAATTACATCGTTTATTTTGGCGGGTTGGCAATAAATCATTCCGACATTTCCTTGCTATTTATAAATGTGATTACAAAGTGACTAGGTATTTAGTTAGGTCAAATCGTTAAACGTGAAAAAAGTTTTTCATATTTTATATATATTCCGTTCCATCGAATTTATTTTCGTTCCTCATTATTACCCACAGTATTCATGCAGTTTCATTGAATTAAAAAAGAACATTGAAAAATTAAGTTTATATTGAGTAACACGCCATCTATTAAATTGCTGGAACACTAACACGCTCTTCACCCAAGTGTTCTACTTTTACCATTCACTAACAGTAGATGGCGCTGAGTGTTATGCACGCTGCTCATTTATTTAGTTTATTATGAAATACGAAAATTGTAATCTTGGTAAGACGTTACTTATTAGTATAAATCGGTATAAAAAATGAGAGCATTATCTTTAAAAAATTCCAACAAACATTTGCATTTTAGTGTTTTTTTTTTTTGGATTCTATTATTAATAGTTGTTGGTAAGTACTTGCCCAGTAAATAAAAAAATATCTTAATTGATTCGTATGTTGAAAAAAAACGTCGCTGTGGCGATCCATGAGTTTAGCACTAGCTTTCTCAGAATCGCTAGCGGTCATTAAAAAAACACTTTCCTCCCAACTCGTACAATTAAAATTACTTCAATGAATACATTATGAAGTTCTAATTAACTTCATTCAAATTGTACCTTTAGACGGCAAGAATATTCCTTAGCCCGGCTTATTCAGCCGCCACAGTTTTAAGCCTCCGTGCCGCGACGTGAGCTGGTGCTTTGTGACGGAATCCCGTCTTCATTATTTATTCCGTGTCACATACACATAATTCCCCAGACAGGGTCTGTTTTCCAGCAACGTACACAGCCAAACACCGCGGGTGAGGTGTCAAATAGAATATTTTATAGATCACATGCGAGATCGCGATCTTCGTCTCCTTTGGATGACTAATTACGAAACCTGCCCAATAAGTGCTTCAAACGTGATTAGCAAAGTTCTTATTTCAAAATTAAATGGATTTTCCGAGCACTTTCAGTTAATTTGTATACAGTTGCATCCTTTGATCCTTTGATCTTTGACCTTGGTTTAGGTAATAGGTACTCAAAGGTTGCATGGATTAAAAAGTTAGTGTACCTAATGGATAAGAGCAATGAGAGATGTATAAAGTAAGGCGTCTAGGAGTAGGTAATAATAATGACATATCAAGCTAAGTATACAATTTCCAGTTTTAGCTGACTTTGCATTATAAAGGTTTTTGAAATGAAATGTATAACTTGTTACGTCGTCGTGCGTACATCCGTGGTTAGTATATTTTTTGCGTTCTTTATTAGTTACTTATACAATACGGTTCAAAGTCCACCGACGGCAATGGACTTCTCTACAGGCTTAGGTATACCTATTAGATATCTACTGAGGTCTATGACCAGCAACGTACAGACGCCAGCATATCAAGCTAGGTACCCGAAACTGTCAATTATTCCCAATCAACTTAGAACCTTATGCTTTAGCGATAAAGTTGAAAATCTATTAAAGAAATTTGACAGATTGTAGTAGCTTGATGTGCTGGCGTCTGTACCCACTTCGACAGAACGGTAAAAATGTTATTGCTGCATGAATATCATGAATTGACTCCGGTCGTGTCGAATTGCCGAGTGAGGGAAGAGAGAGTGCATCTGTGTTTGCGCACATATGCTTGTGCACTATTATATCTACCGCGCCGAAGCCTGGTCTCCGCTGAAATTGGTCGCCATGGCCGAAATGAACGACTATAGATCATAACTTGTAGACAATAGGAAAGGACAAAAGTCCACCTTGTGAAATGAAAAAAAGTTGAATTTAAAACAAATAAACATCGTCAATTAATGTGCCACGCCTACAGACTCTTTAACGATTATAAATGATGAAGCATCATACGAAACGCGATCTGTATACTTATGAAATGGAAACGCCCAAATTGTCGTGAATTACTTTATGTGAGAGCTAAGCCGCCATTCGTTAGTTAATGTGACAACTCAGTTAACGGTGATGAAGTGTTTTGACGGCACTTGAAATTAATTAGTTTCTTTGTCGGAGTTATTTACGAGACAGGCAGGATAGCAACAATGTTATGTCATTATCATATTTGAGTTCATTCGGGAATAATATCCTAACTAATATGTATTATAGGTGCGAAAGTAAGTTTGTTTGTTACCTTTTCACACCTAAACCACTGAACCGATCATCCTGAAATTTTGCATATACGTTGTCAGGTGTACAGAAACGGACATAGGGTACCTTTCATCCCGAAAAAAAGTTCTGTTCCCGAGGAAAACAACAATAACGTTATTATGATAATAGATGGCGCCATGTGTCTATTGAACTTTGTCACATTATTTAATTCTGAGGCGGTATGAAGTTCGCCGGGTCAGCTAGTAGATGAATACTATGATAAAAGCTAGGCTTTGCGTAGTTTTCGGACCAATGAGTATTTCAGTTTCTGTAAAGTAAATTAGCAATGACCAACGGTAAGAATTTTATTCTCATTTTTTTATACAAATGGAGAATAACACAAAAACCAAACATAAAACACACACACATAAGTAACACACACGCACAAATCATACTTAATCAAATCAAAACCCTAAATTAAGTAAAGGTATTTTAAAATAAAATTAAAAAGTTTATTTCTCGGTAACGAGGATTCAGCAAAGGCTGATAATAAATTGAATTAAAAATTAATTAATAATAAAAATTAAGTACTTAATTACGTTATGAATTTATTCCTCGGTAAAGACCGAGAAATAAATTCACAATATTTTCATCTTAGAGCGTTATCATTATATGTTTATTATAACATAGTAGTCTTAAGTAACGACAGGCGCACCGGTCGTTCGATCAGGTTAAGCTACGCTTGCCGCGGTTGGTCCGTGGATAAGCGATCATATAAAGACCCCTCCGTGCTTCGGAAAGCACGTTAAATCTTTGGTCTCAACTGTCATTCTTGGATCTTTGGCAGTCGTTACGGGTCGTTAGAAGCCCGAAAGTCTGATAACCAGTCTTACCAAGGGGTATCGTATTATGCAGTAACCGGGTTGTTCACAACCACTAACTAACTGGCTTGCGGAGGTCAGATAGGCAGTCAATTCATATAAAATAGTGGTATTCAGCTGCATCCGGTGAGACTGGCAGCCGACCTCAACATAGTTGGGAAAAGGATAGGCAGACGATGATGATGAGTTAATAGTTTTAATGTTAAGGTTTTTTAACTAGAATTAAAAAAAGTGTATTAATTAACAAGAACTTCTTGCCATGAAAGTAGGAAGTTTGGCGTAATATTGTAACAACAAAAAAAAAATTGTGTTTGTGAATAATAAATAAAAAAAGCGAGTGGGACACAACAAATAAGACATATTATCTACTTTCACGGAACATCCAGAAATAAAGTCAAGGATTTATGTGAAAAAGTATACTTAGAAGTCCTTTCAGAAGTCTGTTTCTCGAAACAAAAGCCCACTGGGAGACTAAGCCCCTTACTAATAAATGTATTAAGTATATCAGGTGAATAGTAACACACCTATTTCTCTCTTTCATTCGTCAGTAATTTTACTTTCGAAAGAAGAAGACAAAGCTTTGTGTAACTGCACAGTCACGTCTAAAAGTATGTATATGTTACGGGCAACGTGATTAACCGGGCATTATTAATAAGGACCGGCCATTATTAATAATGCCCAAGAGCGATGGGCAAAGTGATTAATTTATCACTTTGACCGGCCATTATTAATAATGCCCGATGGTCCGTGGTCCATGTAATAAGTCAGTGTTTGAGATAACTTGAATTTATCACTTGGACCGGGCAGTATGAATAATTCCCTACTTGTAGCCAAGAAATCAAACATTCTTTGCAATTCCTAATGTCACAAAAGCTCATCTTGCAAGAATAAATAATTCTAACTGTTTAACTGTCTTGCACAGTCCTTAATTATTACATATTTCTGTTGATTTTTCTCAGTTTACTAATTTTTAAACTATTGTTCTTAAGTAATATTTTTATCAAAATAAAAGTAGGTAATTACTGATGTTATTACTTTTTTAACTATTTATTTTTTAACTATGCCAATTTTTTGTTAACTTTTCATGAAAATTTTATAAGTTTAATTTCATTTAATAAACAAAGGGAAATTATATGTGCGGCAACAAAAGTTTTCTTTAGCACCTGCAACCTAGCGTCTTTTTTTATATGTGGGCGACGAGTTAATAGAACAGCTTCAATTATATTAATTCATCATCTTTACTATTCCAACAGAATATCAAAACACCAGCGTCAATTTACGAGCGTAAATTAATATGACTCCGAGCTACCGATAAATATATTTACTTCTGATTTGATAACTCAGCGACTAATGTTGTAAGTGAGCTACTTTATATATTTTAGAGATTCAACATCTGTCTGCTAATAAAATCAAGTTCCAGCCTCAAAATTAGCAATCAAAGTTTTTCATTCAACAACTAAATTAATAAATCATATTCTTTTTTCGTGAAAGTTTGCAACACAAGCGCGGGAGTGTACCTGACGCTCGTTGGGAATCAGAGGGGCGCGACCGATAGACGACGTAGGATGCAAGAGCGAGCGAAGGGCACTCCGAGGTTCGGTTTGGTTAGGTTACTTTAAACCCTTTACACAGAAATAGGGGCCCCGCGAAGCGGGGCTCCGTCGGCATAGGATGCAAGAGCGAGCGATGGGCACCCCGAGGTTCGGTTTGGTTAGGTTACTTTAAACCCTTTACACAGAAATAGGGGCCCCGCGAAGAATGTTCATTTGGGTAGGTATAATAGTCAATTACTTGTGGTAACATTATAAATAGATAGGCGAATACATGAAATTAGAGCTTTCATTGACCATTATTTGATGACAATAATAAGGAAATTTTATGTTCAAATATAGTAGATTCACTCATCAATTACTTATGCTAAAGTATAAAAATAAAGGTGACTCTATGAAATTAGAGTACGTTGATATTATTTTATAGATGAAGTTGATACACTTATTAGAAGCTGGCAATGAGTAGACATATCACAAATTTAGTTGCTTAAGAATTATCACCATGTTGCGTCATATTTACAGTAGCTTGTTTTACAATATATGGTCGCTTATAAACCATTTATTAGACGCTAAAAGTTCGTCGCTGACCTATTAATTCATTAGACAACTAAATATATTTGCAGACGAGAATGACATTTTAAAGAAGCTGCCTTAATTAGCACCCATAAACAAATACACTACAGTTCACCTATTTTATTACTTTGCCCAAGATAGGGTGGGCATTATTCATAATGGCCGGGAAAAGTGATTAATCATGCTGTTTTAATCACATTGCCCAATTGAGTCGGGCATTATGAATACAGACCGGCCATTATTAATAGTGCCCGGACTTATCAAATTGCCCGTAACATATACACTTGGCAATTTTCAATTGCGATTTTTTCGTGAAATAACGAATGCAACGTTGAAATACGACACTTAACATAAACCTATGGGTTCCAAAATACTATTTTCGTAATAACATAAAATTTCATTCAAAAATAAAGGAGAAAATCGCCTTTGAATAAAGCCAAGTGTATACATACTTTTAGACGTGACTGTACAGACGCTATACAACGTTTATTAGTAAGGGGGTAAGTGAATAAAAAAATGGCGATGATAACATAAACGTTACCTTGTAAATTCAACCTAAGCTTAAAATCTTAAATCAAATCAAACATTACCTTTTATTGAACTAAAAAGTTTTAGATAAGTAGGTAACAACTTACAGAAGAGTGGCTACTTCCCCAAAGGTAATTATATCAGTGGCGAAATTGTATAAGTTTGAAGCAAAAATGTTCCCCCAAAATAATATTAAGAGGAATATTTTACGAGGCTATTACCTCAGAAACAAGCTTGATATAACAATTACAGAGTTCTATTGAATTCTCCGTAACTTCATGCCTGCCTATTAAAAGTTTTCTTCGAGACTTTAACAACATAGCTTGAAACAATGATCATTGAAACGCTAATGTTACACAGATTATTATAATTACTGAATTACGGACTTTGGTATTTGTTGGTTAGCTGCGGGAGTTGCGTAACACACTAACACTAGCAATGGCTTTCAATTTGACAGTTCAACAACATTCATTGCGTTATTTACGTTGTTGAGCTTACAAATTTTTCGAACATATGAAGCAATGTATTAGCAATATCCTTCAAAATTATTCAGATTGTGGTTGAAAATGTGTTTCATAATTAGAGTGCTGTTCTATTAGCTCTAAGACTACTGCTTACCGACCCTGTAGCCCTCCTCATCAAAGTGTAAACCAAATTAGCAACTCATAATGACTGCTTTAAATAAAATAGCACAGTAGCTCTATTTCTGAGTTACGACTCAGTATGCAGATAAGCCTGAAAGTGTCCATTAACATACTCACTTTATAGTTTTAGATTTAACCGCCTTTTTATTACTCTCCTTTGAATCTGACAAAGGCAGCCAAAGGGCTTCCTTATTGCTTCGCATTTGAAGAATTTTTGAAACGAATGTGCAGTGTGTTATTGCTTTAAGCTTTAAAAGGGTTGAAATGCATTTTCTCACCTGTAATAAAGTTTTGAAAGGATTGTGGCTATGGGCATTGGACTGTAAAGCTAGAAGTTCTCTAGAAATTAATATGGTTGGTCCTATATTTCGTCCGAGTATTCTATTTAGGTTCAATTCTTCATGTTTTTGCGTAGTTTTACAATACCTACTTCAAAACTCTTACAAGACTCAAAAAACAAAGAAAATGTGTCGCTAGTCCTGATTCTGTGGTTGTTAGGTTGTAAAAGGGAAATTGTATAACATTCAAACTTCCTCTCTTCCGATTGCCGAGGAAATTCGTATATTTACACTAGTTAAGAGTAATTTTTTGTTATTTTTAAACTTGGAAAAACGGTTTATCTTCGAATGTTTTGCATATTTTTCATCATAACTACGAATCTAAAAATTAAATACTGTTCGTTGGTAAGCGCATCACTTGAAAACGGGTGGACCGATTTGGCTATCGTATCTTTTAAAATGTTCGTAATAGGCTTTTCATGGAAAGAAAAATTGGAAAAGTTCCAAGGAAAATTTTCAAATTCGGGTATAGGTGAGTGGCCCTTTTTCTATGGGATTTACGAATGAATTTGGACAGGATCACGTCCGTTGGGTCAGTTAGTTTACGATAAAACCAAAACTAAACTAATAGGTATTATAACAAAAATATAAGTACTTTTAACACCAAACTATAGGTACCTAGAACTCGTAATAAACGCAAAATATTTCGCACTCGTGGGCTACACGGCATCCAGCCTCAATCCCGCGCAGATGACAAATGACGACTACTAACGGTGCCCCAAGAATGTGGCGAATTTATGTTTACATCTGTCCTGACATGTCGCGGCACGGGTTTACGGAATAAACGTGTCCGGACTAGGTCTCGGGTAGTTAGGAACTTTTCTGTTGAAGTACGTATGTATTTAATAAATGAACATTCACTAAATAGTCCTGTCGTAATTTTCAGCGTAGTGATACCGTGTATGAATAGTGTTCGTCTGTTTTTTAACCGACTTCTAAAAAGGAGGAGGTTCTCAATTCGGATGTTTGTATTTTTTTTTTATGTTTGTTCGCGCATAACTCCGTCGCTTGCCAACCGATTTGAAAAATTATTTTTTTGTTGGAAAGGGTATACTTCCCAAATGGTTCCATGAACATTTTATCGAAAACGGACAAGCGGTTTTTGAAAAATCAACAACAATCTAAAAATTTATCTACATTGTCTACATTACCGATCTTTTCGTTTACTTTTTTGTGGGGTAGGTACAACTAAAGTGAAAAATAAAAACTTTTTTCCAAAAAAATAACAACCGACTTCAAAAAAAAAAAAACACTACAAAGTGATAAATAACTTTAATTTCGGAAGTCGGTGTCAAAAAACAAAAATGCGGGACCAACAACACCGACTTTCGAAATTAAAGTTATTTATCACTTTGTAGTGTTTTTTTTAAATCGGTTGTTTTTTGTTTGTAAAAAAGTTTTTATTTTTCACTTTTGTTGTGTTACATCTCATGGAGTAACGAGACTATTAGCTTGCATTTTTTTTTATTATTTACTCGTACCCCGCCCCTGTTCCGCACGGTTTTTACGACTTGACAAAACTTCGAGATTTCATTATAAAGTCCTTTATACTTCCAGAATAAGTTCTTTAAATGTAAAGGTGTAAACCACATAAAATTTGTTGCGCAGTTTAGTTCAGACACGAAAAGCGACTTCTATTTTTAATATGTATAGATATATTTCTTCATCTTACGTATCATTACTCGGTGGGTCATAGGGTGGGTTAAATGTTGGTGTACCTACCTACAATTGGACAACCTCTGCCTGTTGTTTTGGGGTTTAGAGGCGTCTGCGGGTTGTAATAATAATTATTTTGTATGTTATTTTTTTTTTTATTTATGATATCTTACAAACGACCATGGACATGAAAGTCCTCTATATTTGTGGTCTTTCTGACATTCATGAGAAAGAAGGGTCTAAAAAGGCCTCTTTGGCAGAGTCATAAAAGGATAACATTATGAATAAAAGTGTCAACAACTGACAATTCATAATATTGCATAGCCTATGCACTGTCTTTCACAAACCCATAATAAAGACGTTTTATATTTATTTATTTAATGCTTTAAGCACACAATTAATGTATAGAGGCGGACTTAATGCCATAGGCATTTTCTGCCAGACAATCTCTTCTAGAATCTTTTCTAGATATCTACAAGACTTGATTCTAGATCCCCTAGCGTAGCGTTTTAGAATTACCTATGTGCTGCATCCATGGTAACAGGTAGTATGTCGATGTACCTGCCAGCCTCTTTAAGTCCAGCACCCTACTTGCGTAACACACTATCAATCGGAATCTGAATCATTTTGAAGCCAATTGCTAATCCATTGCTTCTTAAGTTCGAAAAATTTGTCTGCTCAACACGTAAATAACGCAATGAATGTTGTTGAACTGTCAAAATTAAACCGATTCCGGTTGATAACGTGTTACGCAATTGCCCCGCAGGTTTCCTCACATTTTGTTTCTTAACCTTTATTTACCCACCGGCCCACTTTGAGAATAATGTATATTTCATCCTAGATCCCCCCAATTATTTTAGTTACCATCTGTCGCGATTATATTTAAACGTGTAATATTATATAGTCGTAAGATAGAATAAATAATTTTCCCTGGGTTTTCTCCTGCCCCCCTAAAAATCTCAAACGCCCACGAGAGGGCGCTATCGCCCACGTTGAGAATCTATGGCCTAGACACACTTAGGATCTGATCACTTGATACTTTCCAATTAAAGAATAGTTGGGTATAAATATCAGTATTTAACAAAAGTAAAATTCTGAAATTCACAACCAACTGACTGCAATCCTTTACCAATACTCAAACAAGCAGTTAAGTACTTACTGAAACTGAATCCGAGATGGGTAATGAGCCGTACAAAATGTGTGCTTACGGCTCCTGCCTATTATGCAAATACTTTCTTTATTGCATGTAATTACTTTTACCCAGTATTCAGGCTGCGTTCGATTTTTATTAATTTAATTAATTACAGCTTATTGCATCGCCTATCAATATTTGTTGTGCGCCATTTCCGAACGCTATGTAAATTGGCTTATAAACAATAACATTAAACAACTGTGATTGTTTTATTTGGTCCGTTTCAATAAACTGCAGCTATTTTTATTATTGTTCATGTTTGTTGGAAATATTGGAGTGTTTTAAAGCAAAAAAATAAGTAGATATACAGGGTTGGTTTACTTGGAGCGGTGAATGCTTATGCGAATCCCGCACCCCCGGCCATAGGTAGAGGTGAAACACCGCGGTGGTTTTAGCCGGTAAGAGGCCGGTAAGAGTCCGGCATGCCTCTCTGTCAACCCCACGATAGAGGAAGTCCACGAGGATTTCCACCGCGAGAAAAAAAAAGGGTTGGTATTACTTGGTATATGTGCGTGTGCTAGCTGACATATGGCAAATAATTTAATTTAATGTTTTGTGTTTCTTAATGTTAATAACTTTGCATACTATTGTATAGAATTAAAATCTTCTAACTGAACAGACAGCTGTGCTGCTGGGGAGTTTGTTGCGCCGCTTCTTCTTTACAGCGAAAGTACTAAGAAGTGGTGAAGAGGTAGGTAATTTTGATGTTTAAAAAGTGCTGATTCTAGTTTGATAAATGACTTTTGATTTTTCTATGAGCTATGTACCTTGAATTTGCTCTTTATATGTTGGTAAGTAATTCGACTTAGGTACCTACTGAGAAAAATATGATCGCTGGAAAAAGGTCACCATTCAAGTTTCCAGACCAACCAAGACGGAAAACTTACTAAAATACCGCCAAGAAAACAAATTGTAACATTTCCTGTTTCCACTTTTTACTTTAGTTTCCCGTTTAACGTGACCAATACCATTTTATTTGACAGCCACCGCACTACGGCCAGCGGTCGACAGCTTGTCATTTGTCATACGCGGTGGTATGACGGATTTCAATTACCCCGAGCATTCCCGACGAGATCCGAACCCTCCCGAAGTTCAGACGAATGGAGGGCGGATTGTGGACGCACCCTAACAAGAAAGTCGCTCTCATTTAAGATATTATTTTGTAATTTGTACCAATAACACTTCGTTTAACAGTGATGATTTTTTAACTGATCAGGGATTTTTTTTTCATTTATGGTCATTTCAGTTGGGTTCCATTTTGAAAACGGTTTCATCAGAAAAATATTCAACCCTGAGACTGAATTATAATAAACAATACAGCTCCACCAAATTACGATAACTGGCACACATATGCAAGATAAAAACCATTTAAAAGGCTAATTTATATCCAGAAGCGAGCGTCAATACATCAAATGGAATCTATTTTCGCGTTGGTACACCAATAGACAGATAAAAAGCGCTACAGCTGGCGCCACATCAAGAGTTCGCGTTTTACACAACAAATCGTAAAAAGAACATTAGCATGGCCCAAATTACGCCGCCATTTTGATTCACAACAGGGTGCTCCGAATATTTTCTTTACATAAGTAATGACAGCTGCATGGGTAGGTCAAGCATGTTATGCTACGTTTGCCGCAGTCGGTCCATGAATAGGTGACCATTTTTACATACCGAGACACCTCTATACCTTGAAAAGCACGTTAAACTGTTGGCCCCAGCTGTCATACGTAGATCTTTGACAGTCGTTACACCGTCAGAAATCCGAAAGCCTGACAACCAGTTTTACCAAGAAGCCTCGTATTACCCAGTAACAGGCAGTCGGCCCATGTAAAATACTGGTATTCGGCTGCATCCGATTAGACCGGAAGCCGGCTCCGCCTCCGACATCATTGAGAAAAGACTAGAAAGAAATGTATTACAGTGCCCGGGCGTAAAAATGACACGTCGAGCTTTAGAAAGAGACTGTCACATGAGTGACAGAGATAACGCTATACAGCATAATAAGTTAATCAGCCTATAATGTTTCCACTGCTGGGTCACAGGTCTCCTCTCTGTTGGAGCAAGTCGGCTATAATCCATCACGCGGGCCCAGTGTGTCGCTTGACGGATGTCACATGTCTTCGAATTTTTGGTTCTAGGACAAGCCGATTTTCTTAGGTACTATGTTTTCCTTCATCACTTTGAGAGCAATGGTGATGAAATAATGTACAGTCAACAAAAGAGATAAGTATGCAGGATCGTCGGATATAGTTGAAGTTTAGTAATAAGCCGGTGGATGTGGTCGACTGAAATTTTGTTTGATAAATGAGCTGTTTGTTTTCTATTGATTTTATTTTATTTTATTCGAGAACATCCATCGGTTTCTTACTAAACTTCAACTATATCCGACGATCCTATATACTTATCTCTTTTGTTGACTGTAGGTACACAAAGTACAGTGCGTGCTTGGGTTTGAAATCTATAACTGGTAAGTCGCGGCTGTTACCACTGGGCCACCACTGCTTTAATTAACGCTATCATAATCAGCCTATAATGTTCCCACTGCTGGGACACAGGCCTCCTCTCAGTGACAGGAAGTGGGCCGTAATCCACCACGCGGGCCCAGTGCGGGTAAATAACGCTTTACAAAGACTAAATTTCCTAAAACTTGTTGCGCCATATTTACGGCCGTGTAGTGTATGCTGTTTTTATTGGAGCGTACATACAATTATACACGGCGCGTAAATGTTTAACGATGCGTTAAAGTTGTCAATAAATCAGTTTGAGTGTTTTGAAGCTTCGTTAATAAAACTAGTCTCTTAGATTAAAGTACCTATCGTAAAATTTTTTGTGAAATCATTTTCTATTTAAGTTTACATGAACAACATAAAAGAATAGAATCCCAAGACATGGTACAGCTACAGAGCAATATACAAACTAAAAAGTGCCAACACATACATACTTAAGTAGGTTAGGTAAAATACAATTAAAAAAAAACCTGAGAAAATTAACAAACAAAACATAAAACAATAACATTTGTAAAATAAACAAAATGTAATCAAGTGAAAAAAAAAACCGAGTGTGCTTATGACTACACGACTGAAGTGAAACTTCAAACGTATTTGGCTATGAGAGGAAGAGAGAAAGAAAATGTGCGCGCGCACTGCTTTCTCTTGCTTATATCCCCCACTCAACTCCCGTTCGCCTCGCCCGATCACACTTTTCGTAACGCGTTCGCCAGTTTACTCCCCAAGTCAAGCGTGCGTAAAGAAGTTTTACTTAAAAAAAACATATCTGTCATCCTTCTCACAAAATCTAAAAATTCACGACACACATCTATCCATCTCCCGGCAAACTAGTCACACTCCACTGTTGATGTTAGAAGATCATGGTTTTTGGACTAAAGTTGTACCAACCATGTTGGACCGATCAAGTGTTGGACGGGGTCTACCCTAAGCAGAACTTTTTATGACATATTATTTTGCATAACAGCGGATAGCATAAACTTCATTTCGCAGAAAATCGTTTGGCAAACACTCTTTTATTTATCATACATTCAAAACTCATAATTTTGTAAACACCACCACCACACCGCAGCTTCGACTTGCAGGTATTTAAGTTTAAGGTATATAATATAGATATTATATACGATTGTATAATAAAAAGAAAGGAAAAAAAAGAAAAAGACAGGAGCTCATTGGGCACAAAAAACTTCGTCCGCATCGCTGTCAATGGGATAAGTGCCCAAAAGGCTGGGAGCGTTACCACGTTGGATGGATGGCAATGCTTATTCTTTGGGTTAAAAATATGCTAAAGATTTACCCCCTTATTCATAAAACTTATCAAACCTATTTTAGTTAAAATGGGGTTTGTCTCTTTCTTACACACAGAAATGACAATGTGACAGATAAAGACAAACGTTCTATAAACCTATTTTAGCTAAAATAGAGATAAAATAGGATTATGAATAAGGGGGTTTAAGTTTAAAAATGCTATTTAATAGAAATGGCAATATGCCTAATAAAATTATTCCAAATAAAATTCTACCATCTTAAAAGTATGCCATTGTAAATTCGGTCAAATAAACATCCGGCCAAACAATGATTATATTAAATAATTTTTATGGCTTAAAAATATTCGTTTAAAGAAGATTATGCCAAGTGTGTTATGCCAAATAAATTTCGAAGCATCGAGATTCTGCCAGATAGAGGGAACCCGTTGGACGTGGTGGTCTTATAAATCTCCTTACATACTTTTTATTGGATTATAAGTTATATTATAACTCAGCACAAGCCGTGCGCCAAATGGGATTTCCCATCGTCAATAATGATGAACTTCCATACAAACTTTTGATGCCCCTTTAGAGAGCTAATTTTCAAATATCCTTCTATAAGTAGATATGGAACTTTTGTGCAAAATTTTATGCATCTAGATGCAGAGGTTTAGGCTGTGCGTTGTCTGGCAGTGCATGAATGCATATTTTAAGATTTTTATACTAGCTGTGCCCGCGACTTCGTTCGCGTGCATCTCGGAAAACAAATTGGATTTCATGGGTTTCATATTTCTTTTTTCGCGGAACCCTAATTCTATTTCTAAAATAAAAGTAAAGTCTAAGATGTAAGTCGTAAGACGTAAGTAAAGTCTAAGCAACTTAGGCATAAGCATTAAGTTACTCCTCTCCTCTAAAAGTACAACACACCTTCTGACCAACACAACACACCTTCTTCTTCTGTGTCTTATAACATCACCTATCTGCCAGGGAAAGTACAGTCAAAATCGGTCCAGCCGTTTCGCAGATTAGCCGGAGCAAACAGACATTATAAACAGACACTTCAATTTTATTTATTTGTTTTTATGTACCTATATATTGTTATATATTGTACTGGCATCCAGTCTAACCGGATGCAGTAAAATACCGGTATTCAGATGCATCCGGTAAGACTGGAAGCCGACCCCAACATAGTTGGGAAAAGGCTAGACAGATGGTGTATGTAGGTATTTAATCCCGACTCTTTTGATTCACACAATATTGTCTGTAATTTGGCCATAAACCTCTCCATTCTTCGGTCGTCGTATCGTGAGATGGATCGGAGGAAATGACGATCCAAATTGCATGCATTCAACCAGGGATATCGTTAGTGATATGTAAATACATACCAATTTGCAGGTGATTTTGAAATCACGACGGCTTGGTTACTCTAAATTGGTAGCTGTATGTATTAACCTATAACATGTGAAAGTCTACACCCAGTTTCTCTGAACCGTGTAGATTGCTGGCTAATGGGGCTGTTTGTGGCGACACTGGCGACCTTAAAACTGCAGGAAAGTCAACATATTCCTTCATTTATGTATACACAAGTGTGTGCGCAGATACAGGTGCAGTCCCTCTTCCCTCACTCTCATAGTCCGATGGGACGGCAATCCAACATGACCGGAGAGAGATCAGGCGCAGGACCAACGGTAGAGACACGGGGGTATCACACCGCCAGCTTCAAAACTCCGGGCTGTTCTTAAGAAATTCCTAATGGAAAAACCCAATAAAGGTTTGCCCGACCCGGGAATCGAACCTAGGACCTCACGCTCAGCAGTCGCGCTTACGATCACGAGTACAACGGGGTAATGGAATAGTCTGTATATATCAGCAGTCTTCAGTCCTACACCGCGGCTTAGAGGTCTAAATTATAATATCAGAGCCGAATATCTTCGGCTCTGCAACAACTTTGTTTTGCTACAGAAAGACAACTTTTAATTACTTCTCAAACAAAAACGGCCAGCTCTCGACTATATATAATTTGATAACTTCAACTTGAACGTTCCCATTTGAAAGCGAAGCCGTGATAAACAAATCCGTTCCGTGATTATTCAGATTTATTACTTTATTATTGTATCTTCTAAAGTCCTTATGATTTATATCCGGAATAACATAACAACACATAACATCACGCCTGTTCTCTCCGAAGAGTTAGGTAGAGGTGACCTCTGTTTATCTATACGATCATTAAAAAACCAGTGTCAGACAGGTAAAATGAACCTTTTTGGCGCAGCTGTTTGGCACACATTTGTTGTCAAAACATTACTTTTCCTTATTATTATGTTATTTGTATTTTGTGTTTCAAGAACTGTTTCCAAATAAACTTTATTCTTCTCTTCCTTCTTTTCTTTCTTTGTTTTTTTTTCTTTTCTTTCTTTCTTTTCTTTCTTTACCCACATTTCGCCAGTAATGTTTGAGTGCCATGGAATAGGGGGCGAGCTTATTGCCGTCAACCGAGCACAAAACCAGACTCCGGACTGCTACTAAGAAATTCTTGATGAAAAAACCCATGTTCACTTGGCCTGAACTGGGGATCGAAACTTTTTTTAAGTACCTCATGCTCAACGGTAGCGTTTGCGACCACTAGACCGACGAGGCGGTACCCCGAATGTCACAATGTAACTCATATTTATGCCAAGTCTGCGCAAAAAATATGTGGCTTACCCCCGCACTCACAGATGTCAATTAACGTTAATGACCCTTTAACTTTTTATTAATTAGGCACTTTAGTGAGGCTGGTTTATCTTTGCAGGCAGTAAAATTAAAGAACTGAAGAGTACCGAATTTGTTAAAAAAAAAAATTGCGTCCAGTACCATTTTTAGTTCAACTTGCTTTCGCCCGTTTTTCGCCCGCGTGAATGTCGGAAAATATCCCAGGGGTACTACCAGGATTGAAAGTACCCTATGTGTTAATCCAGGTTATAAACTATCTGTGTGCCGAATTTCATCTAAAACCGTTCAACCTTTTTTGCGCCATTCCGGAACAGACATCCAGACAAACCGACAAACGGACAAAAAATAAAAATCAATATTTTCGCCATCAAACTCGTTTCCACGCCTCATAACAATTACCTTTCTTTTTTTTTTACCTATGTATAGATTAGCAAAAATGTTTTGTATTGAGATTTTGTCACGAAAAGAGCAGGTACTGTCCCATAGTTCTTTTCAAAAAGATTTCTGTTTTTACGTTTATCAGCTATTTTTAACCGACTTTAAAAAAGGAGGTTCTGTATTCTTATTACTTGCTTTCCGCCTGGACACGCGTTACCGTGGCCGACTTGGAAATATCTAAATAGACTTCGAAACCAAATCGGCTGGAGCAAAGACATTTCTCCACACATGAGGGTTCATGGACGGCTCTGATGTCAAGTGCGTATGTGGCACCTCCCCATAGACAATGCCCACCTTCCATCCTGCGCCGCATGGGCCCCGTCACCTGTGCACTTGATGATCTTATGACTGCGTCAGTGAGCCAAGAATTTTGGGCCAAGTATATTTAAACTTTTTGTCATCGATACGCTAAGAAGAAGAAAGAAGCTATATTATTTTTAATGATGCAAAGACTAGAATGGAAAGGAACAATTACACTTTCGACCAAAGAAAACTACCTTTGTTCGACCCAGCTCCAACACTTCAATCTTTTATTCATAGTGCTATAGTTAGTGCCGCACTGGTACTAACGCTGTGGTACTATAAGTAACAGAATACATCTCGTAAAGGCCGGGAACTGCCGGGTGGAAGCCTGTGTATAAACTGTACAAAGTAAGTCTTAGCTAAGCTACTGCTGTAAGCCTACGTCCAGAGGACTAGGCTTTCATATATCGCACACTCTCCTCCTCTTTGTCCTATTTACCTAGAATCTTCACAATGTACTTCGAATTTCTATAGATAGCTCCCAATTCATCCCAATCAAATTTCGAAGTACCTACCTATTTATTTATATAGGTAACTTCCTACTTTTCGAGGAAAATTCGAGTGAAAAGACCGGATATACTTATATAAATCAGGAATTTTCAACGTTTTCTCTGAATCAATTAATTATTGTTATGGTTTCCGGTTCGGAATTGCTGAAAAGGTACTTACATGTATCGTTCGCGAACGGCAGAAGCTGGAATTCATTTAATGGGATTCAGGAAGCTCTTTGAGGATGTAATGATATAAATATTATTGTTGCGCCATTTTGAAATCTTTATAAAGCCAATGCGGTAAAAGAAAATCTGAGGAGTTGTAACTAGGCACGTGCCGCTACAATGGCGACATCAATTTAACACACGGGTCCGGCTAGTGGCCAGTAATCATAAAAAATATAACGACATAAAATAATTCGTAATTTGAAAACTACCGCTTGTGCCGCTCGCCGACATAAGACTCTCTCTCTATCCTTCAATTCGCCTACTCTTTGCACCTTGTTTGTTTTCAATTTCATTGATGCGACGATGTTATGACAAAATGACCACTGCGCTACAGCAAGATGCTATTTTAGAAAATTGGAAATAAATAATAACGTTTAATGAAATTTAAATGTAAACGCGAGGGGCTTGTGACTAAGTAATAATAGCCGCATGGGTCGATAGATCAGGTTAAGCTGCGCTTGCTGCGGTTGGTCTGTGGATGGGTGACCATCTTTACATTATCACGATCCCTCCGTGGCTCGGAAAGCACGCTAAGCCGTTGGTCTCGGTTGTCATTCGTGGATCTTTGGCAGCCGTTACGGATCATCAGAAGCTCGAAAGTCTGACAACCAGTCTCACCAAGGGATATCGTACCAGTAACTGGGTTGTGGAGGTCAGACAGGTAGTCGCTCCATGTAAAATAATGGTGCTCTGCTGCATCCGGTTAGACTGGAAGCCGACCGGCGACCCCAATATAGTTGGGAAAAGGCAAAGTCAAAGTCAAAGTCAAAGCATTTATTTCAAATAGGCACATAAAAGGCACTTTTGAACGTCAAAAATTTATCTTAAAATAGAATTGATTCTAGTCGCCCATTTCAAAAGGTAGTTTTCGTATGGAGAAGAACGGGCAAGAAACTCCACAAAGGCTAGACAGATGATGAAAATAAAATCGCGAAACCGTATAAGTACGTGTGTTAAAATTAATGTCGCCATTAAAGCGCCACGCTGTATGAAAACAGATTACAGAATCGTTGGAGTCAGAATCACAGAAAACTAAATAATATTTTGTATCAAAACATCACAAGTCCGCAACTTCACAAACAAATGTGAAATATTGTAACATTTTGGGAATTGTTCGGGACCTTCCTTGGCTTTTCACAAACAAACGGCCCGAGGTCCTGACCGGGAAGAATGGAGGACCCTTATTTCTTGAACTATTATTCACACAATGAAATTCCGTAAAGAACACCTGATATAATATGATATCAACTAGTGTAAGGACAAACAATATAAAGAAATGGCAAAAAAAGGGAACTGTAACTTTTAAACCCGCTGCTGTGTAATTACAGATTTAACTAAATATTTTATATTTCAAGGATCATAATGACGATCTCGATTCCAACGAAACTTCAGAGCTTTCTAATATTAAACTTGAAGCAACAAACCCGAAACATAACTCAAATATACACAAGTAAGTACTGAGGCAAACTAGTTTAAGTATATATTAATTCTGTGCAAAATAAACAGAATGTCTGCGAGGATTTGTGCAAATACAGAGAGTCTTAAAGAACAACGGATTAAGCCGAAATCCGTCGTCAACGGGAGATTTACTCCGTGCATCCCGACTACGTGAATCAACGCACATCATAAACTTAGGTACCTATCTACATAATGCTGCTCCGCGTATACTAACAATGTGGATACATGGGGCTGCCAGAGTTTAGAACCCAGCCTACAATATGGGAGTTAGTTTGAAAAATAATTTTGAATGGGAACACATCCACCCTGTAAGTATATGGATGGATATGAATACAATACAAAATATCCAACAAAGGTATAAAGAAAGATGCGTAAAATATAATAAAATTTGATTTCATTATATTTTCCGCATCTTTCATCTAAAGCCTATGCTAAAGTAACCGAATTGTTTAATGGAAATGTCATCATCGCACTAGATATAAGTAGTCTTATACAGAATTATCTGCCGATAGCTTTTACTGCTTCATCGGATAGCAACGAGCGCAGATGGCTAATGGCTCTCAACCAACCAATTGAAAAATACTTCCTATTAGCCATAATTGGCGTTGCCGAGTTTGAGGACACAACTATGCTGGGACAGGACAAGATTGAAATAAATCAAAACGGCTACAATGTCTACGTTTCGAATGGAATCAATGTATTCCTGAAAAACAAACTTCCCCAAACTAATAAACACATGCTCCGTCGAATTATGGAGTCGATAAAAGCAAAACGGTTTTAAAAGAATGCTGAAATAGGAACGTCTGTTACAACCAACATTCCTGTCTGGAGGATCAAAAATTTCCTATGGTGTTTTATTCCGTCTACATTCCTAAAATTCTTGACTTTTGGCTTATTGAGGGATTTACTAATTCTTTGTTTCGAACCCGAAATGAATATTTCTAATTAGGGAGATCAGAGTTTCTTTAAAAATAATAACTACGCAATCAAGCCACGTACGGACGCCAGCACTTCAAGCTACTACAATCTGTCAAATTTCTTTAATAGATTTTCAACTTTATCGCCAAAGATTAAGGTTCAAAGTTGATTGGGAAAATTTGACAGTTTCGGGTAGCTTAATGTGCTGGCGTCTGTACAATTGACTCTGACTTACAAAAATATGCGGACAGGTCCAACCATTCGTTTTCCGTGTTATTTTCTAGTCTTGTAGTGAAAACGAAAGGTGCATTAAAAATAAAATACAAGAAAAACTACTGACTTCCAAAAAACATTACAAAGTGAAAAATAACATAACTTAAGGAATACCCAAAGTTAATAAAAAAAAAACGAACTTTCGAAATCGAACCACAATTGACAACATTTCAAACCTGACACGACCTTAAAACAAAAATACTATTTCTTTATTTTCGTATCCTGAGTTCAAATATATTTTTATTTTATTTTTTTATTTCCAAATTTCTGAGAAAAAATATAAAAATCAAAAAACATGTGATGACGTCACATAAACGGCGAAATGAGGTAGTTAGTTACCTTTACGCATTCCAATGTCTTTGATTGAAAACATTACATCAAACAAGACATGTCAATGTCACCTAAGAAGTATATTATACTGTGGTAATATCGCCGTTTTACCGTAAGGCTGACGTCATCTGGCACTTACGTCTTTTTAGAATACACCGAATTTCAAAGTTAAAATTATGAATGAAAAGTACATAATTTCGAAAAACGAAAAAATATGGGTGCCCTAGATTTGAATTTACTTTTATATAACGTAAGAATACATGCAGGTTAAAAATATGAAATGTTGTCAATTGCCGGAGATATCAGGTAACATATTATATTATACAAAAAAAATACAATCAAATTGAAAACCTCCACCTTTTTAAAGTCGGTTAAAAGACAATAAGAACTCTATAGAACTAAAATATCTACTAAAAAATCATCAACAAACAGAACAATTTCCTCCATTACCAAAAACCTCCACCTAACCACTTATTTCAATTCCGGGCGATTCTACCACTTTGGTATAGCAACCCCGTACGTACACACGGATTGTGTTGCCAGCAATCCGTCGGGTTGCCGACGAAGGCAAGGATTAGCTACCAATTACACCTCTCAGCTGGCTTTGTGCCGTGACGTGTCACCATGACTTGTGCACTTTAAACGTGTTATGAATTCTGGAATTTTTCCGTAGCTTTCGTATTTCGGTTTTTTCAGATATGGTTTTGTGCTTGAGATGATTTAAGCTGTCGTTTATTTTATTAGAAGCTTTTTAAGCTTTGTAGGTATACGTATCGATTGCGTATGTCACAGTCAAAACTCATGTAACCGGTTAAAATACTTTTACTAACATATATGTATGTATTTAGAAACCTTTTGGATTGGTAGGTTTTTGCGTGACCCTTTTTTTGTTTGTAGTAATTCTACATAAAATTAAGGCGTTGCGTAGAAAAACTGATTTTAGATAAAACGCAGGTTTTGACTGAAACCACTGGAAAGTAGTTTTGACCCATTAAGAGTATTTATTGACAGTAAAGATATACCGGAATGCGGAAACATGGTGCATTAAAAGCCGCGAAAGCATTAAGATCGATGCATTCGAGATGTGGTTGGTTGGCGAAGGCTACTTCGTATGCCATAGACCGCCATGAGAACGAATGAATCTATACTGGAGGAACTCAACATCACTAAGCGGTTAACTACAATATAATAGTAGCGTATCCTCAACTTTTTCGGACATATTATGCGTTCACCTTTAAGCATGGTCAGGAAAGGCATACTGGAACGGGTGGAAGGAAAACGCGCTCAAGGCAGAGCTGCTATATGTCAGACGCGATCAAGAAGGCTGATGGAGGCAGCACCTACCGAGCGGTCCACACTGCAGAAGGCTACATAACTTGGAGACGCGTCGTATGTGGTCGCGATCCTCAGCATTGCGGAAACGACAAAGAAAAAGAACATAATAGATACTTGTATGAAGTGCTTTTTTGTAAGGGAAATCATATTCTCTTGCGCCAGCATATAGTGACTATATTGACTGTCAAAACATATGTATGCTAGCATGCATATCGATAAACCATACCAGAGAAATATACCATTAGGAAGTCGCCCCAATATTAACAAATCCAACGCACACCCAAATACACATCATTTAGGTAATCCGGCTTAGAGCACTACCTATAATGATGGTCCAAATTAATCTAGTAATATAATCATCGGTTAGGCTAAACTCGTATGTAAACAAAACCTAGCATTGCGGTAACCAGACTAATCCTAGATTATACAGATGATTGGCCACTGGTCTGCTTGTGGTAGGTTCCGTGATACCCAATTATCTGACTGTTTAGTACAATTTCAGTACATATTTATACTAATCAACCGCGACCACATGTTCAATCATTTATTTGTTCGGTGGTTTCGAAAATGTTGCGTTATTTTTGTGGTTACGTATTGGAAATCTATTAGGGAACACAATGAGTTATTTTGATGCGTCTATGTTCAACAGTAGCTGTGGAAATCTGTTATAATAGTCGTAATCTGTCATTATTTATTTATTTGATTCACCAAAAATTGTATACAATGGTATAAGTATCATTACTTAACAATGTTTATAAATAAACTCCAGAATATTAGGTTCGATAGCAACAATTTTGATCTTAGATTTATACGCTTACCGCCTATATTTACCTACAGTTAGGTACAAATATAGTTTAAACTAAAATATAATTTCAGTAACGAAAACATTCGTTCTACAAAGTAACGAATTGGCACAGATCCATTATAAACAGCTACCAACAAAATGATAAAAGCTAACTTTAACGGAATAAGTTTCGAAGATTTTAATAGGCTGGTGCTCAAAGCTTGGAATACACAGGGAACCTTCATCCATAATTAAACACTGACTTCAAACGCCTGATAAAGTCTTCGAAGAGGGCGAAAAGGAGAGAAGACTCGGAAAGTTGACCCCATCTCGCCTGCTTGGGAAGAGAGAGCTCTTCCCAATTGTCCAAGCTGTGGAAAAGAGACAGAGACATAAGACTTGTTCTTGAAATGACTTGGTTTTCGTACGTCCTTTTCGGGTAACCACTGAAAATCAGCGCTGTGCTGTGGTCCCCTATAGCACAGCATCATGCTGAGCGGAAGCCTTCTTGTCACAGTCATGACGTGCAGACGTCGACTATCTCCGCTTTGTGTTCGTAATTACAGATATATTTTGTTTTTATTTTTCCTTATTATTAGAATTAATTATCTTTTTGTATGCACGTGTTTTTGTGACAAATAAACCCTTTTTTTCATTGAGAAGAAGACATATCCGGAGTGTTATTGTTGTTATTTGTTATTGGATTTTTCCATCTGGATCATGGGACATAAAGATAACTGGCGAAATTTGGGTGTACTATCGGGTGACACGTCTACCTAACACTTCGGGGATTGCAGGCGTGATGTTATGTGTGTTTTCTACGAAAGTAACTTACTATTACTAGCAGCTGCAACTTGAGGTCAGCCCTGACCGCTTAAATCCAAGCATAAGAGAGATTTGCCGCCATCATGATGTTTCTAATTGCAGACTAATCCGAGCTCGCCATGAAAGCCGCGGCGCGACCACTGCGATGGTCAACGATGCAACTAAACTTGTGTTTACATGCTGCAGTTGAATTAATTAAATGGAAGCCAGTGTTTCTGCGTGTTATTGGGACTAATACAAGTAACTAATTGAGACCAGCGAGCCTAGATAAAGTGAAGAGTGAGTTTGTGTGTGATTCTAATAGCATTAACGATAATGAAGTCAACAATGTATATAGGTAGTATTGACATAGGTAATTGCGTCACACACATGACAATTGATCGCAATTCCTTTCATTTTGATAGCTAAGCTTTTCAAACCTATGAAGCAAGGGATAAAGGATTAAATAACAAGGACGTCACAAACAAAACAGTGATAACTATAATACTGCTATTTTGATCTAGCTATTACTTCAAAATACATTTGAAGGAGTACATAACTAATGCTTCATGAGACGAAATGACTATTTAATAATAACTATCTTTTGCGGCGGGTTCGCCCGCGTTGATGTCTGAAAATATCCCATGAGAACGTACTACTAGGATTAAAAGAATTCTATGTGTTAATCCAGGTTATATACTATCTGTGTGCCAAATTTCATCCAAATCCGCACAGCCGGTTTTGCGTCAATCCGGAACATACATTCTGACAAACAGACAAAAAATTATAAAAACTATATTTTCGGCTTCAGATTCGTTCCTACACCTCGTAGCAATTACTTTTTTTTTTTCAATAATATTCAATGTATAGTTTTGACCTCGTTACTATTTTATTAAACTTACGTGTATTTTAACCGACTAACCGCTCAGCAGAATGTCTGAAGGCAAAATCATGTTTGATAACAGAACTTCTTCCAAACATCTAAGAAATGAGTATTTACTTCTACTTGGAAATGCAAAATGAGTAGATTTTCTCTGGATTGTGGTTTCTTGGAAAGTTACACACAGTTAATACGATTTAAGATTTTCCCTAATACGAACAGACAGGTAAATATTTAACAAGGATTTCTGAGCAAAGACATGAAAGTGGTTTTCAGAAATAAAGATGAATGCTCCCAAGCACATACGTACATAAAAGCATCATTCAATGCTAGTGATTCTATAGTTAGGACCGCATAGATACAAAAGCACAAAGCACACAAACAAATATCCAGAGCTATTAAAGCCAGTACACGATTTTCATTGGCCTCAAAGGCATCTGCAGTCCATACACAACCGTTACGAGCTTTCTGTCAATACATTAGAAATCCAATCACACATACGTCACAGCCGGTCATAATCCGACTGAGAAAGACATCAAAAGCGATTGTCCATGTGACTGTGACGTCACGGCCCGGTAATCAGAACGGGCCTGGCCAGGCCACGTATTTCGGTATTATTGCAAAACGGAATACTGGCAGCGTCTAGTTATTCAGGACTACACCAAACATCTTCGTTGGCTTTAATCCAGGGGGCCAAGTTGGGGAATTAAAGTGACTGGATGGTGCAATGCCTTGAGAACGTCAGGGGTGCTGACTTCAGAGAAGGATGGTTACAATACAACAGACTGGTTAAAGAAAACAATACTAAGAAAGATATCTATGAACGCGGAATGACATGTATGGAATCATAAATGAACATGAAATTTATGTATTTTTTATTAAAAATTCTAGAAAGACCCACTTATCATCCAATTATATCCAACTAGTACGAAGGTAGTGATTTATTATATCGAAACAACGGAAAAATAATATGATACGAGGGAAAAATATGGTTGTTACCATGCCCATTGACAAATCGAATGTCTATTATAATATCCACATGTTTTCGTTGTTAACTAAACTCTGACAGTATAAAAAAATAATCTCACTGATTTTGTTAAGAATATTATGATAATTTTCACAATCTATTTTATTAATAGCATTCAAATCAAGCTGGTATTTTTGCGCCTGTGCTAAATTTACATAACAAATTTTATCGGCAATTTGTAACGTTTGTGATCACAAATGGCCAATCAAGTAAAATATTATATCAACTAGTAGGTATTTCCATAATCCGTGACTCTTCCTAATTAATTTGGTATTTGACAAGAGAGTAGTAGGTACCTATCAACTTTTTTTTTTCTGTAAGTATACAGGCTGGTCAAAAAGTCGTGGATCAAACGAAATAGGGAGCAAAAGGAGGTCATTTCCAATGCTTTTAAAGTGAGAAAAACATAAAATTTTTTTTTGAAAAAAATTAATTGCTCTTGAAAAGCCGCAATAGAACTTTTATAGTGTAAATGCTGATACATTATCTAGTAATAATACAACACCGTTTGTTTTTAACCGACTTCTAAAAAAGGAGGAGGTTCTCAATTCGAATGTTTGTATTTTTTTTTTTTTTATGTTTGTTCGCGCATAACTCCGTCGTTTGCCAACCGATTTGAAAAATTCTTTTTGTGTTAGAAAGGGTATACTTCCCAAATGGTCCCATGAAAATTTTATCGAAATCGGATGAGCGGTTTTTGAAAAATCAACAAAAATCTAAAAATTTATCTACATTGTCTACATTAACGATCTTTTTGTTTACTTTTTTTTGTGGGGTAGGTACAACTAAAAAGTGAAAAATAAAAACTTTTTTACAAAAAGAAACAACCGACTTCAAAAAAAACACTACAAAGTGATAAATAACTTTAATTTCGGAAGTCGGTGTCAAAAAACGAAAATGCGGAACCAACGACACCGACTTCCGAAATTAAAGTTATTTTTCACTTTGTAGTGTTTTTTTTTGAAGTCGGTTGTTTTTTTTGTAAAAAAGGTTTTTATTATTCTAGGTAATTGTAAAAGAATTCGGTAAGTATACAAAAATATTCATAACTTTTAGGGCAATTGAATTATGGCCATGCTTTAAAAAGATTTTCTGTTGGAAATGACCTCCTTCATCTCCCTATTTCGTTTGACCCACGACTTTTTGACCATCCTGTATATAGCACGTGACATTCGTAGGTGTTTGCTATAGTGAAATGCCAAAGACATCATCATCAACAACCCGTCTTCACCCACTCCCACTGCTGACCATAGACCTCTCTTTTCAAGTGCCATTCCCCACGACTCTATGCCAGCCTTATCCACGTTCTACCCGCGATGGTAACAATGTCGTCCGCCCATCTCGCCAAGGACTTAAACGATATCAAATTCAAAGTTCCATATTTATTCAAAAAAACACAGAAAACAAACCATTACCACGAAATAAGACAAAGAATCAGGTCTTTAATTACCCACAGAAAAGAACTACGCTAAGGTTTGTTTTGCTACCCCTTTCCCCATCCTTCCATAGATTCTACATCCATGTTGTATGGCTCTCTTGCAATTAGTTTCCGCTCAAAGCACGTCTGCCGCAGACCGAAGTCTATGATCCAAGCTAAACCAACGGAAAACAGATTTCCTGTATAAGTAAATCGCCGACAAAGTAAAGGAATGATTCATAAACTCATTCCGCTGAATATTCTGATGAAGGAAATAATTATTTACAAACCAGGAAAATAACTCGGTCAAATTTGGATGTTTATAGAGCGGTTGGAAATAGACGATTTTTTGCAAGTTTGTAGTGTGATGTTGATTTGTTGAACATTGTTGCTGAGTGCGTGATAAAATGTTCATAAAATAGCCTTTTAGTGCACATTTTACAAACACTCTCTCAATGTCCAATGAAGCATAATCAGTCTATACTTTTCCCACTGCTGGGACACAGCCCTCCTCTCTGTGAGAGGGAGTGGGCTCAGTGCGAGTTGATGGTCGTCACATGTCTTCGAATTTTTGGTTCTAGAACATGCCAGTTTCCTCAAGATGTTTTCTTTCACCATTTTGTGCAGTGGTGATGAAATTAAATACACAAAGTAAAATACCTGCCTAGTTTCGAACTGACGACCTAAAACTCGTAAGTCGGGTTCGAAACCACCGGGCCAGCACTGCTCTCCAATGAAGAACGTGCTAAGCTGTTCCATCCGAAAAGTGCGCAGGTATTGTCTGAATCTAGCCTTATGTAGGTATGTCTTTATATTTTGGACTTAGTTTATGATATAAAGGACAGTTCCAATACTGGCATAGGACAATAAATGTTGTGTTCGACATTTACGTGGCATGTCAGACGTTGGGCCAAGCTCTGCATAAAATGACCGAATGCTCATAGTAAATGTCAAGATAAGATGTTAGTAGATATAAGATCAACGTGTTTAGAATATTTACAACTATTACTGTCAGATTGTAAATCTATATCTATGCATAATATAATATTAGAGTCGCTTATCGTGTATCTCTGTGTGACCGCGTTGTTTTTCTAGTTGATGCGGTTTTCACCATCATTAAGAGAATTTATTTCGGAAGGTTTATAAATACAATAAGTACATCCACATTAAAGTTAAAAGGGCCTGTGGCTAAGTAATAACTGCCACACGGGTCGGTCGATCAAGTTAAGCTGCGATTACCGCGGTTGCTCCGTGGATGGGTGACCATCATTATATACCAAGACCCCTCCATGCCTCGGAAAGCACGTTAAGCGATGGTCCCGGTTGTCATTCGTGGATCTTTGGCAGTCGTTACGGGTCGTTAGAAGCCCGAAAGTCTGACAACCAGTCTTACCAAGGGGTATCGTGTTATCCAGGAACTGGGTTGTGGAGGTCATATAGGCAGTCGCTCCATGTGAAATACTGGTACTCAGCTGCATCTGGTACGACTGCAAGCCACCACAACATAGTTGGGAAAAGGCTAGGCAGATGATGAGGGGGGTTAACTTTCTTTTAAATTACATCTAAAATTGGCCTTATTCCTATCCTAATTAAGATTCCTTTTAAACGAATGAATTAGTCCAATGTTCAGCTAAACTGTACAGATGTTCCTGCTTTAATAAAGCTTAAATGTTGATTCTAAATGAACATCAAAAACGTATTTCCTCGTAAATGAAGCCTGAATGAATGGGACCTCAGTTCTGAGTGAAGATAAACGCACTTAACTCGGTCAATGTAATGAAATTTCATGGAATTCAGGAAATTCGGTGTAAAATGAACTGGCTGAAAGAAGCTTCCTATAATATGTGAGGTTTTGTAAAGAAATCGAGGACTTTCCTAAGAAGCATGCCTGTGTCATGGAAGGAGAGAGACCTTCTATTTTTAAGTTTGATTACTTACTCTTTGTCAGTTTTAAATCCGTCGGTGAAAATTACCATCACACAAACATGATAGTGTGGTTTTTAATGTCTTTATTTATATGTATCTTTATTAACATCAAAATGCTTAAAATACAATTATTACACAACTATTGACGTTAGTTAGTAGATTGAATGACTTCTTAAAAAAAAAGAAAGAAGGATTTTTTTTTTTATTTGGGACACACAGGAAATACAAAGAGTAAAAAAGAAGTTACACTAAAAACAAGCAGACAAAAAAATACCTATGCGAGACCAAAAAAGGCAGCAAAAAATAGCATAAAACAACAAAAAAAAAACCAGATTTATAATAGTTTGAGTAAACAAAAATAAAAAATAGAGCCACTTATTTCAGGCAAAAATATGAATAGCTAACCTAACACAGGACCTTATAAACAATCATAAGACCTTATGCGTTTGTCTGTAGACACAGATAAAAAATAGCTAAAAAAAAATGAATATAACCAAGTTCCTACTCCATACTAGTTCGCAACGCATTGGCCCAAAGACCGCCATTCACTAGGTGTAGGCACCTACACATCTCCAGAGAAATCACGAGAGGTTATTCAGCCTCCACCTACCTGACTATATAGGGCTATATCAGGGCCATTGTAAGCCACATTACACGAGTTCCCTATATATTCGAGAATTTTGTACCAGAGCACGGGTTTGAAATATCTTTTCAATTTCTGGAGGATTTTTCATCATGAGTTGTGTTGTGGTTGTGTGTTATTTATTTGACATGGTGCAGTTGGTACTTCATCCTCATGCTTCCTTAATTGTAATCTCATTGTATTGTTGTTGTTGTAAAATAAAGTGTAGATATGGCACCTTTGGCAATTTGGCGGGATGGTTCGCTTCTTTTATTATAACTTTAATTCTGAAAAACTAGAAACCTACCTGTAGCTTTATGATTGACATTTCAAATAGCCTTTATTAGTAAGCTTAAAACTAGTTTAACATTTTATTTAAATTAAAGGTTTAGAAATCAGAAATCTCTCCTGGTTTTTCCATAGCTCACGACCGTGAGTTTTTCTCCTCCATGATCCCGCAGTAGTTTTCCCATCTTTAAAATAGTCTAGATACCATTCTGTTACTTCTCTGGCCCATCTTCCATTTTATTAAAACGGATGATTAACGATGCATTCTATCAAGGATGACGATGAAGGACAAGCATAGAAAAAATAAAAAAGTAGCACTCCGGGAGTGCCCACAGAAGTGAAAACATGAACTTTATTTTTTGAATCGTTATATAAACAGACTACTTACTTTGCCATCACTCACTTATTTCGTTCATTTTTTGTACATAATTTATTGCATATATGTGGTTTCCATACTGTATAAGTAAATAATAGCAAAACGGAAGGCTTATTCAGAATCTATACCAACTCCGAACAGTCTCAAACAAGGTAATTCCAGTCCTCAAATTACCCGAAACAGTAAGAAGTTGCAAAATACTTAATTGTTATGAAACGAAAGCTCGCGCTTCAGAAAATACATAGTTTAACTTGTTAACTGGCCGTTAATCGTCGCTGTTAAACGTAATTACGTAAACCGTAGTTAAACAACGGTGAATCCGATACTTTGTTTGTGAAACAAACTGAAAACAGTAGATAGAGAAGCATGCTATCAAGTGGAATGTTTTTCTCGTTAATTTTCTGGTCATTACCAGTCGACATCGATGCGGATGAATTTTTTAATGCTATATTTTAGTTAGAAATATTTTTTGAGTTTATTATTATATAATATTATAAGCTTGTGTTGTCCCACTGCAGGGCAAAGGCCTCCCTTCCCTCTTTCCACTTTTCCCGATATTATTTTTTTATTTTTTTTTTATTAATGAATTAGGTATTAGTTGTTATTTACGTACATCATTGTGTAGGAATTAAGGTTATATTTACATTTTACATTTTTGGCAATCAAATCGCGAATGCACGGTATGTCCTATGTACCCTGGATAAAATTATAACTGAACTGGGTTGGTCAGGGTATCCAAGCTTACTTACTGCAACCAACTGTGAAATTAAAAAGCCAAAACGTTAATAAAAAAATAAAATTTAAAAAATCAAACCCATTTGAGTTTGAAAATATAAAAATGGTATGGGTCCCGCCTGCTTCACACTTTTATTTAATTTAAAATGGGCTTGTTTTGAGCTTGTCAGTTTTTTTTTAACTTAAGTTTTTTACCGCAGTCGGGTTTTTTGATTTTTTAAATTTTATTTTATACTTGACTGTACTTGATCATCAGTTGGAGCACGGGACCCGATTAAGAATCAGTAGACCCCGTGCTTCACCCAGGTGGAGAAAATAGGTGAAGCACGGGTCCGTCCCCAGTTATGAGTTCTAAATCCCACTTAAACGAAAATTGGTACTTTAAAGCTTGATAAGTCACGAACGGTTTACTTGATCAAAAAACGGTCTTCCCAAACCCCTAATATTTTTGAAAGACCTATCCAACGATATCCCATATGACATAGTTTGTTGAATTTCATTTTTTTCATTTTCACAATATGGCGTCCAGTAGTCGCCATATTGAATTTTTATTAACGTCATGTCTTTAGTGACACTCGCCGGACTAAGAGGAATCGATTGACGTGTGAATTATAAAAATTGGCCCAGGCGTTTGGTCTGTATAGTGCTTCAAAGGAACATACAAACATACATAATAGGCTGATAAACACATTACCACTCCTTTGCGTCGCGCAGTCGGGTAAAAAGAGACTCATTTATAAAAAAGTATGCATTATTATAAGCGCAAAAAGTTTTAATAGGATTAGTTAAATATTTCCCTTTATAAAACCATAAATTCAGCCTTGCATAATTACCTACAATTCCTTTGTACTACAGGTTCTATGTATTCAGGCACAATTGGCTTTGTTTCATGAATTCTTTATACTGATCCCAGTTTAATAATGAATGAAGTAGAAACAGTAGACTTTAAATATTAAAACATACTAATCAGGCTTGATTGTGAATCAGAAAAAAACTTTGTTCTTTTTCCGTTGCTAACGTAGGCAACGTTCGCATATAATTACCTTTTAAAAACGTATCTAACATTTGGAAAGCACGTTAAGCGGTTGATCCCGGTAATTGAAAGGTTTCTTGGATAAATAGGTTTTTTTTTAAATATTGTATTGGTGAACCTGGACTCCATCTTTACATACCGAGACCCCTCCGTGCCTCGGAAAGCACGTTACGCCGTTGGTCCTGGCTGTCAGATCTTTGACAGTCGCTATGGGTAGTCAGAAGCCCAAAAGTCCTTATGTCCTTCCTTAAGTTTGCCGTATGTCATTACTTTCCAGAATTCTGTCCTTATTAGCGACACTATCGAATGGTGTAATAATACAGTGTGTTTTTTTTTTCAAAATCAACGGGTTCGATTCCTGGCTAGAAATATTGATTTTTCAAAAATCCAATGATGTAGTTTTAGTTTTCATCAAAATCGAGCCCGTGACTCCTTTGAGTTCTTTTCGCTATTCCTCATAGTTTCGGATTTGGCCATCCACGCCCACTTGGAAAATTCACCCTGTATACCTTATGTTAATACACCTGTAATCTCAGCTACCTACTTTACACTTTTCAGCCGCGTAATAACGTACGTTACGTACGGTAATGGTTATGCAGAAGTGTACCAATAGTACACTCACAATTCGCCAGTTATATTTTTAAGCCCCATGTCATAGGAAGCGAGCCTGTCACCATCAACCGGACGCAAATTCAGACTCCGGGCTGCTACTGAGAAATTTCTGATAGAAAAACCCAATCACTTACAAAAAAAACCCGTCAAGAGCGTGTCGGGCCACGCTCAGTGTAGGGTTCCGTAGTTTCCCGTCCGTCACAATAAGTGTTCCCACGTACAATTCGATAATACCCGACCCAATGTAATAAGTACCTACAGCGCCATCTCTCGGGGAATTGGGTTACTAATTAGTACATAGACGTGCCAGAAGTTTTCGGTGGTAATCTTGGATTGCGAGAACCAATTTTAATCATTCTTTTTTTGTTTGAAAAAAGATACGTTCAGGATAATAAAATATGTAAACGAAGTTAAAAAAAAAATGCTTGCATATACGATTATACTACAAACTTAGTCCAGAAATGATTTTGTACAACTTTTGTCTTTTTTATACAAAAACTGTTGTTTCTATCAAGTTCAAAATAATTTTCCTAGAAAGTCCTTATAAAGTTCTACTTTTCAGATTTTTTTCATATTTTCTAAACTTATGGTTCAAAAGTTAGAGGGGGGGGGACACATTGTTTTTTACTTTTGGAGCGATTATTTCCGAAATTATTGACATTATCAAAAAATGATTTCAATAAACCCATATTCATTTTTAAATACCTTTCCAACAATATATCACACGTTAGGGTTGAAATTAAAAAAAAAATCACTTCCCAATTTACATATAGGGGGGCTACCCTAATAAAACATTTTTTTCCAATTTTTATTTTACCACTTTGTCGGCGTGATTGATATACATATTAGTACCAAATTTCAGCTTTCTAGTGCTAACGGTCACAGAGATTAAGCGAGGACGGACAGACGGACGGACGGACGGACGGACGGACAGACAGACATGGCGAAACTATAAGGGTTCCTAGTTGACTACGGAACCCTAAAAACGAGGTGCCGCAGCAGCGACCGGGTAGAGCTACAACCAAGGTAGCCGCAGTTACTTGTCTGTTAAGTATTTTAGTACCCCAAAAGAGGAATTATTTAAAGTTAACAAAAAGCGCAAAATGGGAATTAATAGAGGCAATGCATGGCTTAATAATTTGTATTGCGAGGTTGTGTCCTCATTAAAAAATCATCATCTGCCGAGCCTTTTCCCAACTAAATTGGGGTCGGCTTCCAGTCTAACCGGATGCAACCTCATTAAAAATAACAACAATAAATATTCAGAGGCCATCGGGAATCTAACGGCGAAAGTTTTAATACATTAATCCCACAACCAATGGGTTCGAATAAAAATATCGATTGCTTGTATTGTCATTGTAAAAAAATATACACAAAACCAATTAAAAGTTTTATGAAAGTCTCCTGAAACTTTTCCCGTTGTTTCTACTTCGTAAAGGAGTTGCGACATTATGAAATTAAATTAATATAAGCCTAGGGATGTACAAATGTAAAGGTTGTTTATTTTTAACTTTTTGGTAACTAATTTAATGACGGATTTATTTACATTTGTTTATATCACATTAGCTACGCAATATCTTCTCGTCTCACATACCGCAGTGTCTTAAGACGAAAGTCTTTGACCAGTGCGTGTTGCCAGTGATGACCTATGGCACTGAAACATAGTCGCTCACAATGGGCCTTATTAGAAGGCTAAAAGTCACCCAGAGGGCAATGGAGAGGGCTATGCTTGGAGGTTCCCTACGTGATCTAATCAGAAATGAAGAGATCCGCAGGAGAAACAAGGTACCTATCCCTAATTCTTTATTGCCAAACTTAAGTGGCAGTGGACAGGGCACCTCGCTGAACTGGTGACCGATGGGTCCGAAAGGTTCTGGAGTGGCGACCGCGTCGTAGCGTTGGAAGGCCTCCCACAAGGTGGACCGATGACCTTGTAAAGACCGCTGGAATCTGCTGGATGCGGGAAGTACAGAACCGGTCGAAGTGGCGGTGCTTGGTGGCTATGTCCAGCAGTGGACGTCTTTCAGCTGAAATGCTGATGATGATGACATACACATACATAATCAGCTTATAATTTTCCCACTTGTGGGACACAGCCCTCTTCGAGAAGGAGCAGGTTAATAATGAATCTAGGTGCCATTTTTTTTTTATCTAACCTGCGCTGTTCCACTCCTGGGCAAAGGCCTCCCTCCACTCCTTACATTTTTCGCGAGCCCGCGCGTCCTTCGTCCAGTTTTGACGGAACCTATCCAGCTCGTCCCGCCATCTCTTACGTGGTCTGCCGCGACCCCGCCTCACTGTCTCAGTTTGTCCGGCATACGGCAGACATGTCCTGCCCAGTCCCATTTAAGTTGAGCAGCCTTTTGAGCCACGTCAACTATTTTTCTTTTGGAGCGCAGTATTCTGTTTCGAACACGATCCGTTAATTTAACGCCTAGTATACTGCGCTCCATTGCTCGTTGGCAGACCTTGAGTTTGGACTTCTGGATGTTAGTCAAAGACCAAGTTTGTGGTTAAGACGGGAAGAATACACATGTCCACGAGCCTGCGTTTCAGTGCCATGACATATTATATTTTCGAATTTTTGGTTTTAGAACATGCCCATACCGGTTTCCTCACGATTTTGCGTAAATTAAGGCGCCTGTCTAGGGTCGAACCCACGACCCATAACTACATAGTAAGTTGGGGCCATTACCACCAGGCCACCACTGCTCTCACAACATTTGTTTACTTAGTGGTATTTATAAATGTCATATGAATTCAGTCTGCCTAGCCTTTTCCCAACTATGAACTACAACTATGTTGGGGTCGGCTTCCAGTCTAACCGGTTGCAGCTGAATACCAGTATTTTACATGAAGCGACTGCCAATCTGACCTCCACAACGCAGTTACTAGGTAACACGATCCCCCTTGGTAAGACTGGTTGTCAGACTTACGGGCTGCTGACGACTCGTGACGACTGTCAAGTATGTAAAGATACCCATCCACGGACCGAACGCGGCAAGCGTAGCTTAACCTAATCGATCAACCCGTGCAGTTGGCATTACTTAGCCAAGAGCCCCTCTAAGTGCCATGTGAATTCTGAATCGGAATAATTATTTTCACTTTCCTATTTTTCACTGGTCGTCATTTATAGCGTCTTGTGTATAACGTCAATGCGTATCATCAATTCGTCTACCAATCGCCACCATCATAACATAACATCAGGTTAAGCAGTGCACCTATAGCACATCCACATTTCACCAGTTGTAATAAGGGTCGAGCCTACAGCCATCAACCGGGCACAAATCCAGACTCCGGGCTCCTATTAAGAAACCCAATAACTCTGTGCCCGACCCGAGAACCGATCCGAGAACCCAGGACCTCAAGCACAGCCGTAGCGCTTTCGACCACTTCATCAACGAACCAACTTAGTTTAGGTATATAAAAAAAAACATAAACGTGACTGTAATGCCAATTCCAAATGCCTAATAACGGTCTAGATCTAACCGCAGAAATAAATTATGTAGAAAACACAGACAGAATACTAGAAATAACCTAAATATATTGTAGAATTTACACACATAACAAGACCTGCTTAGACCCACAATAAATACTGCTTTTGTTAACGCAGACACTATTCAATTCTAAGAATAAGGGATTTTATTTTCTACTAGCTTCTGCCCGCAACTTCGTCCGCGTGAAAGCTCTTGTTACCTTGGGGTAACAAGATGACAAGACAACGTAGGCAATGTGATGCGACGAGGTTGGCCCCGTAGCATCACATCGCCTACGCGCGCTATTACTTCGTTTTCGCTTAGCGTTCTTTAACACATTTTTTCTTTTGCTCGGCTCCTAAGGGTCCTAGCGTGATGTTAAATACCCCATAGCCTTCCTCAAAAATTGAGCTATCAAATACAAAAATATTTTTTTTAATCCGACCGGAAGTTTTAGAGATTAGCGTGTTTAAACAAACAAACTCTTTAGTTTTATTATTATAGTCCGTGCGGAATTAGTTGGCCGCTTAGGTGGGGACAGGGGTGAGGCGGCGGCGGTTCGCAACGCACGTACTGAGTAATGCGCCCCCGCCCCTCCGTCCCACCGCTCACATACCTAAGGCGCGGCCAACTAGTTCCACGCGGACTATACATAGTAAGAAAAAAAAAATGTAATCATATTTATCGTATTCGGGATTCTCCGGAACGGGGACCTCGGGGATCGAGGTACTGTAGAGGCCGGCTGTAAAGCAAGGCTGGCTGGTTATATTTTAAAGTATGTTCCATTCGATCATTCAAGCGAGTGTCAAATATTCTGTTAGGGTTTTTTCTATTTAGTCTTAAACTTGCCGTTGTAAGATAAGCTTCTACAGCAATAAATGCTGTACAAAGCTTAACGTGTTTTAATTATTTGTCGTCAGCACGTCTGTTGCTACGACCCCCGTAGCATAATCGCTATAATTTGGTGGAGGCGCCGGGTAAAGCTCGGCGATATTTTTGGACGTTTTTGGATGGCGTGTGTAGAGCCGAATAATACTACAGTACTCAGGGAGTAAGCTGTATATATACATAGATCCTACAATATAAACCTATAGTTATGTTATTCCGTTTGAGGGACTCTTTACCTTTAAGTGTTATTCAGTGATATTGCCTGTGAAATTGGTATCACAAATATGCCCCTTATGCCAGTATATTAAGCTCAATATGCCCGGGTATGATATCATCTCATTTCACCCTTCAATGTAGGGAGTACTTGTCAATCAATCATCTGGAAGTTGTGTACATTATCAGAGTACGGAACAGGGGATATTTTATCTTTTCTTAGTGATATCGGGAAAATATTTTTTTTGTTCCGCCAGTTACTCAACTGAACCGAGCGCTCGGGGCATCCTGGGTCTCACCCAACACCTTATTTGACTAGCCAATTCTTCCTTTGCGCTGCTAGGGCTAACGCTCGCCTGGTTTGCGACCACCCTCCCACCGGATTCCAGCGTCAAGCAGCCTGCTGTGTTTCGTCGATGCGTGGGAGTTCCGGTGCCTTAGGCATCTTCTGGGCACGCTCGTTCCATCATAGACTTCATCCATCGCTTTCTATCAGGCGTGATCGAGGTCAAGAGAGGGCCCATTCAGCAATAAAAAAAATAAGAGATAGTTGCATTTAATATCTGTAATTATATCTGTAATAAGTATTGAAAATAGTTTGCGCTCATAACTGCAAATACGAGTGCTATTTACTGTTTGTTCGTATTTACACAAGCATGTAAAGAGGTTATTGATTTGGAGTCAAGAAGTGTTTTGCTTGGGAATGGGAGCTGTGTTCATTTATAAATATTTGTTTTGGATTTTTGTAAGGGGCTTGTGGCTAAGTAATAACAGCCGCACGGGTCGATCGATGAGGTTAAGCTACGCTTGCCGCGGTTGTTCCGTGGATGGGTGACCATCTTTACATACCGAGACCCCTCCGTGCCTCGGAAAGCACATTAAGCCGTTGGTCCCGGCTGTTGTTCGTTCGTACCTCTTGGTAAGACTGGTCAGTCTTTCGGGCTTCTGACGACGTAACGACTGTCAAAGATCCACGAATGACGGCGGGGTCCTGGCTTTTCGAGACACGGGGGTATGTAAAGATGGTCATGGACCAACCGCGGCCAGACCTGATCGCTCGATCTGTGCGGATGTTAGTGGTAATGTGCTTCTACGTTACAGGCCCTAAGTTCGATTCCCATACGAATCAATGAACTAATCACCATATAAGCCCAGCTGATGTTCCGGGTCAAGGAGTAACTATTTACAATTTTATTACGTGAGATTTGTATCAAGAAACACAACCCACGGCTTCACAATCATCATCGATAGCATTTTACCTACAAAGATTTGCATAAAAGATACTGAACGTATTTCCTCTGGTTTTTTACCAATGGCGTGTAGATAAGCATTGTGTTCGAACAATGGACGTAATTACAGAGCATCGATACTTATGTGACGTCAGTAATTAGTAGCTTCAAGCGTTTTGTTCACACGTTACTTAGGTACTACTTAGATACCTTCTTATGATAGAGGTGTATTGTATAATTGATTAAGTTAATGTTTTCACTGGAGACTAAGTTATGAGTTTATAAAAAAGTATCTTAGAAAGCTCAAATGGGATTGCGGGTCACATCAACTGCAAGCACGATGATCGCTGCGCAAAAGTCTCCACACAATAGGTGCCTGAAGATGGACAGCGCCGCCGAGCCCGGCCCAGAAAGAGATGGCGAGATGAACTGAACCCGTACAGTCAGGGCTGGTTCGAGATGGCGCAGGAAAAGAGCTCCTGGAGCCCAGGGGGAGACCTTTGCCCAGCAGTGGGACTGTATAGGCTAAAAAATATATAATAGCATCCATAATAGTACACACTCTGTATTTCAAGTACCTAACTATTACGGTTCATGAGATACAGCCCGCTGACAGACAGACGGACGGACAGCGGACCCTTAGTATTAGGGTCCCGTTAGCACCTTTTGGGTACGTCACTAGAACATAACTTAGAATGTAAGTTGCGATGAAGAAGATGGGAAGGAATGTACTTGAGTCTGCTCATCACATTCTCAAATCCTCAATCCAGACCAGGGTACTGGCATAAGTAGGAGAACCTCTTCTTTGACTTTAAAAGCGCATTAATTATAGTCAGATATGTGGAAACTTAAGTGGCAGTGGGCAGGGCACATTGCTCGCAGAACAGATGGCCGATGGGGCCGAAAGATTCTGAAGTGGCGACGGCGTACCGGAAGACGCAGCGTTGGATGGCCTCCCACAAGGTGGACCGAGGACCTTGTGAAGGCCGCAGGAATCCATTGGATGCGAGAAGCACAGAACCGGTCGAAGTGGAGGTGCTTAGGGGAGGCCTATGTCCAGCAGTGGACGTCTTTCGGCTGAAATGATGATGATATGTGTGGTGCACTCATACGAAGGTTCAAACTCCAATCAGTGCGTATTTACTATCAGTGAACTAAAATGAAACTACTTATTGTCCCTATTTAAGTCCATAGCCGAATAAATTCATGGACCTACCAATAGATAGCAGGCGAGTTCCTCATCGGTAATTCCCTGAGGAATCCTCCTCAATCGCCTTAACTACACCCCCGGGAAAACAGGGAAATTTCCAACAAACTCTTTTAAAACAATTAAACAATATTTGGAGCAGAATTTAAGGGAGCAGAGGTGGCCCAGTTGTAGCGGCCGTGACTTACGAGTTGTAGGTCATGGGTTCGAACCCAGTCAGGCACTTTAATTTGTGTAAATTGCTCTCAAAATGGTGGAGGAAAACACCATCGTGAGGAAACGGCATGTCCTAGAGCTAAAAATTCGAAGACATGTGACATCTCCTAATTTTTTCTCAATTTTTTTTAAATAATAAATGACAACTATTTTATCTGATTTTATTAAATTAACGATAGAAAACACGGAAGTAGTATAAATTAAAGAAAATGACTGTTGGGCCTGATTACCTTAGTCTTAGAAAAAAAAATTACTTTATGCACTAGATTCTAGAACATAAAAAGCAATTTTTTGTCGCCTAAGCACAACATAAAGACGAACTTTTGGAGCATGAGAAGTGAAAAAAATATTTTAACAATTCAGAAACAAAATGCTCACATAAACCACTATTCATCACCAGTTTAAATTCGCATTCAATGCAAAAGTGCTCATAAGGTTTCTGCGTAGACGCGAGTACGAACAAAGGGCGAATAAACTTCGTGAACGCTCTAATTTCGTGAAAACTGGAAATAGTTGATGCGGGAAATTTCCCGCTGCGCTAAATACAATGCCCGACTGACTTGTGTAAAGAGAGTTATTTAATGTCGAGCCCGCGATGAATTTAGCTCATCAAGTTATGCTCGCTTTGCGCGTTATGCTAGTAGGGACATGACGCTGACAATATTTTCATACTATGCTTTGTTCCAAAAGTATATATTAAATATAAAAGTCAAAATTTTAGTCGCAATCTCCTCTCAGTGATAATAATCAATGTCAAAAACTTGTCCAAAATGTAAGAAAATCAGAGGTATTTTTGACAGATTAGAATGCAAACGTTTTTAAATGGAGTTGCCCATCAGAGGATGAAAGTGTAAAAAGCCCGTTCGGGTTCAATTCTTACGTTAGTAAAACATTCCTATGTATTTAGAAGGTTTCAACTTTATATTTCACCATTTTTTCCAACTATTATTGTTGTACAAATTGTAAATGTTTTGAAAATGTGTTACAATCAAGGCCTCCAGACCGTATTTCGGCCACAGCTGCCAATCTCAATGGAGACTAGCCTTCGGCGCGGGAGATATTATAGTGCACAAGTGTGCGCGCAGACACAGGTGCACTCCCTCTTCCCTCACTCTCATAGTCCGATGGGACGGCATTCCGACACGACCGGAGAGAGATCGAGCGCAGGACCAACGGCTTAACGTGCTTTCCGGGGCACGGGGTTATCGCACCGCCAACTTCCAAACTCCGGGCTGTTACTAAGAAATTCCTAATGGTAAAACTCAATAACACTTTGCTCGACCCAGGAATCGAACCCAGGACCCTACGCTCAGCATTCGTGCTTGCGACCACGAGACCAACGGGGCAGTTATATAAATTGAAATTGAACAATCATCGACAAAAATCTATATCCTATATTAAATTCAAAGTCCTGACTGACTATCAACGCACAGCCTAAACCGCTGGTCCTAGAGACATGAAATTCGGAGGGTATGTTCTTTGTGAAGAGTAGGTATCCACTAAGAACGAGTTTTTCGAAATTCTACCCCTAAGAAGAATGGGGGAGGGTGAAATTTCACGCGAACGAAGTCGCTAGTTGAGTTCATAAAATTAACCTTACTTGTCAAAAAACCTAATTATGATGATTGCGATGATTTTAAAATTAGAATTTCGGATTGACGTATTCAAATAATCAAATCAAAGCATTCAATTTATAAGTAGTGTCATGATTCCGTTTTGATTATTTCAATTGGCAACACAGTGAATTTTATTTATTTCGATTGGCAAGCCAGGCGCGAAAAAAAAAAGGAAAAAAATTGAGAGAGCTCACACTGGGAACCGCTCAAAAAAAGGGAGATACCCTGGTCGTCCTAGTAAGACGTATTATATAGGCGACTAGCAGTTGTAATAGTAGAGTTATATTTTAAGTTATATTATAGATACCTACTACATTGACATTGGTAATAACGAAAATATATTCTGATATAGCATAAAAAGTAGTTTCTTTATAGTAGCAATACAAATTGGCATCCACAGGTACATTTTCTGATCCATTTGTTTACATTTTCATCGCGTACTTTTGGGACAGACCATATGTATAGTGTCCATACTACGTTACTAATTGGAATCGGTGATAGGTGTCATGGCGACGCTGATGATTGATTGCAACGATTTTTGATATCAGCTAGCGTTAATGTTTCGGGCGGCAATGTGTCCATGTTATGATGGCCTGTATTTTTTTTTATGATTAGGTGTCAAGGGGTGTTAGTTAGTGATTATGATTGACCTTCTGCGCCCCGCGGTTTCACCCGCGTAAATGTCGATCCCGTGGGAATGTCGAGATAAAAAGTAGCCTATATATTAATCCTGGGTGTCAGCTACCTTCATGCAAAATTTTATCAAAATAGGTCCAGCCATTTGAGCGTGAAGAAGTAACAAACATAATAAACACACCCCCACACACGCACACAGACCCTCACAAACTTTCGCATTTATAATATTAGTGTGATAATGGCCTCCATAATTACCAATTTAGTTAAAGAGAGCAAATGTTGTATTGGAAAGAGATTTTTACAGTGCCTGCAGTAAATACAGGCAGGCAGGGACATCGTTCCGCAAACTGTCACAATGAATTCAGCACACGATTGAGTACTAGACTAGAAATAGAGAGACTAGGGTAGAAATTTTTCGTCGGTTCAGCAATTTTTTTTTTTTAATAAGCTATGATAAATTTCAACGCTCGGATTTTCAGTATCATCTTCGGCCATCAACTGCCTAGCCTTTTCCCAACTATGTTGGGGTCGGTTTCCACTCAAACCGGATGCAGCTGAAACTGAATACCAGTATTTTACGTGGAGCGACTGCCTATCTGACCTCCAAAACGACACAACCCAGTTACTCGGTAATACGATACCCCTAGTTACTGGGTAATACGATACGCCTTGGTAAGACTGGTTGTCAGATTTTCGGGCTTCTGACTACCCGTAACGACTGTCAAAGATTCACGAATGATAGCCGAGACCAACGGCTTAACGTGCTTTCCGAGGCACGGAAGGGTCCCATCCACAGACCAACCGCGGCAAGCGTAGCTTAACCTGATCGATCGACCTGTGCAACAATATATTGTTGATCGAAGGAATCCATGGTACAGGTTGCACGTCGATGTCTTTGCCACTGTTTATTATTAGTACTCTTCTACACACACACACACACGTTTCACATAATTTTATTAAAATTATTACCATTTTCTTTCCCACAAAACTTTCTTAAGTACAAATAAATCCACCATTTCTAAAATTGTCACAAGGAACTCAGAATAAAAATAATTTATTACTCAAAGTCCACATTACGGAGGGCATAAGAACCGCATTTCAATTAAAGTAACGTTCGGAAGTTGGCTGAATGTTCAACAAATGGAATTATAAGCCCGTCTTACACCCGCGGTTACCTTCGCTGAACTTGTTGCGTTCTGAAATGTTGTAGGCGCCGCCTAATTATTTTCTTTTTATTTTACTTGTATTCTTATAAACTATACTAATACTCGCCTTTTCCCGTGACTTCGTCCGCGTGAAATTTCAACCTCACCTTCACCCTCTTAGGGGTGGAATTTCAAAAAACCTTTTCTTAGTGGAAACCTACTCTTCACAAAGAACCCACCCTCCCAATTTCATGTCTTTAGGACCAGCGGTTTAGGCTGTACCTACGTTGATATATCAGTCAGTTAGGACTTTGAATTTTATATACATAGATAGATTATAATAAAGAGGTAAAATTTGTTTGTTTGTATATAGGGAACTACCAGTCGGATTTGAAAAAGTATTTCCGCATTTAATAGCCCAGTTCTTACTGGTCCGATTCTACAGTATCGTCGAAATGTCGAGTGTCAGGATATTATTACTATAATATTAATACTAGGTATATATTTTATGTTAAAACAAGTTTCACACAGACAAAGTCGCGGACAGAAGCTAGTTATTTGTTATTGTGACATTTGGCATAAGGAATGTTAGCAATATGTTTGATAATTTAGGACTAACATGTGGAGTTAAATGTGGGAATAATTCTATCATCAGAAAAACCCTAACCCCTTATATAAACGTATTATATCAGATAAATAGTTACACACCGATTTCTCTCTTTCAGTCGTCAGTAATTTGACTTTCGAAAGAAGAAGACAATGCGTTGTGTAACTATACAGACGCTATACAACGTTTATTAGTAAGGGGGTAAATGTTTATAAATACCCGGAAATAAAACAGATCGCAAGTCATGTAATTACCCTACACGGCTAGTTTTGATTCTGATTCTGGGTACTTATTTCCAGCCCCAATTCTTGACACTGGGGTCATATTAACACATCAACAATTTGGAGGCTTTTATTTCTAGCTTGATTCTGCTTAACATCTGTCGCATCTACATAATCAGCCTGATGTTCCCACTGCTGGGACACAGGCCTCCTCTCAATGAGGGGAGTAGGCCGTAATCTACCACGCGGCCCCAGTCCGTTGGTAGATATCATATTATGTCTTCGAATTATTGGTTCTAGGACGTGCTGGTTTCCTGCTGATGACGACGTTTTCCTTCACCGTTTTAAGAGTAGTGGTGATTAAAATAATTTACACAAAGTAAAGCATCGTACTTATTTCTAGAAAAATGATTAGATACTTTTTACTCCGAATAAGTAATTACTTATTCGTAGCAACATAACAACGGCCTTCATTTGAATCCAGAACTAATCGGGTAAATCCGAAACATACTCGCGTAAAACCGCAAACGATAATAAAAATGTTAATTTAATTCAGCGAACCTTGTGTGACACATTTCGGAACGCGCTCGTAAACACAAAGCACATGGAGTTGCGCCGCGACGCCTCCCCCTGATTATGTAGGTGTATGTTTAGTGCTATTGTGACATGTGATGGTGTTTCGCATGTGGTTTAAATAAATCTAAACATTTAGATCCTTGTACAGTCAACAAAAGAGATAAGTAAGCAGGATCGTCGGATATATTGAAGCTGACTCAAAAACTTCCCAAGCAAAGTTAATCAATCAAGTTTATATGAGACCATCCCTGAGGCATACCTTATCCATTAAAAATGTTCCTAATCCTTTTTCTATTTTATTAGTGCTATTGCTGATCGAAGCTAACATACATCAACATAGAACGTTTTGAATTACCAACACAATTTCGCCTATAGCCAGCCTTTACAAGAAGCACTATCAAAATGGCCAAACACTACAATAAAATCAAACATTAAGACCGGAAAAAAAAGCAATAAAAATAATATGTCACAGTTATGACGTGCAGCCGTCGAATATTTCTGCTTTGTGTTCGTGATTATAGATATATATTTTGTTTTTATTTTTCCTTATTATTAGAATTAATTATCTTTTTTTGTATTCACGTGTTTCTGTGACAAATAAACCTATCCTACCTATATTTCTTCTTCCTTTCTCAGGACCGAATTTCGGCCATGGTGGTCAATCTCAGAGGAGAATATCATAGTGAATCATTGTGTGCGCAGAAACAGGTGCACTCACTCTCAAAGTCCGATGGGACGGCAATCCGATACGACCGGAGAGAGATCAGGCGCAGGACCATCGGTTTAACGTGCGTTCCGAGGCACAGGGGTTTCATACCGCCAACTTCTAAACTCTGCTCTTACTGAGAAATTGCTAATAAGAAAAACCCAAAAACACTTTGCCAGACCTGGAAATCGAATCTAGGACCCCATGCTCAGCAGTCGCGTGAGACCAACGGAGCACTACAGCACTTACAGCCCCTAAAGGTAATCCTAATGGATATGAAATTCTCATATTGCATTCCCAGAAAAGCGGATCGAAGGTAATGGAAAATATTTTTTTATAACACAAACGAGGCGATGCCGGATGCGAGCCGCTCCGGATAAAGTACGGATGTTCATTATTGAACATAGTTTGTGCTCATAACTGCACATGCTAGTGCTATTTACTGTTTGTTCGTACACGAGCATGTAAAGAGGTTATTGATTTGGAGTCAAGAAGTATTTTGCTTAGGAATGGGAGTTATGATCATTGTTCATTTATAAATCTTTTGTGTTTTTGTCTCTTTAACCACTATTTTTATTCTTCTTCTTAGAGTGTCGATGGCAAGAATGACACAAAAAAATATATGTAATTTTTTAAATTTGTTTCGCCCAAAATTCAGCAACGCGAATACCGTTCGCGGTCGCAGCCATACCCACACCAACCACACCTAAGCGCAAAAATCTTTGTGCGTCTATATTATCGTACTTTTCGCTAGTTAATTTTGGAAAAAATTAATAGTATACCAACTTATGTCAAAACAAAATATTGTTACCACCCAAAACTACTAATCGCCATATACATATTTTGACAAGTTTACTGAATTAAGTTGGCGCTCTTAACACTGGGTGGCAGGGTCATTGACGCGCAAAATGAAACTATGAATTCAGCACATGATACCAAACAAAAGAAAGAAAGAAAAAAAATACGTATACTTGCGGCAAAAATGGCGCATCAAAAAACACGAACACAACAAAACACAAAATAACAATTTGGGAGAAAACATGCGCCACATCCACGCAAAACAATAACGGTGACGTCACGTTACTACATATTTATTTAGCTAAGAGATTTCCTTTTTAGCATCTATCTAGGGTACAAGAAAAAAGTTTTAATACCCAAAATTTTTCCTTGATAAGATGCTTGTCCAAAGTTTGTACTCATAACATTACCCCTTGAAAATCCCTGTTTTCCAGCAAGAAAATAAGATAATTTGAATAATAAAGATGATTGATTATTCATGGAACTGTGACAGGAAGAAACTGAACACCTCGAGAACTTTCAACGTTGAATAATAGATCCGATCAATTAACCAGGAGAACTGTTGCTAAGTTCGGCCGGTGGAAACTTTGTGTAATTGCAATACCTTTCACAGTTTCTACCATCCGTTATTCATTATGTATTCTCGTTAATAGTGTTGTGGCTCCATAAACATTGCTAGGAGTTCTCTTTTTGTTCATCAATTTACGTATATTGCTTTTCGATAAGGTGTAAACTTCTGTTGAACTATTTAAACATTCAGTATCAGAATAATGAAAATAACTTAACGACGAACAAAAATATAGAGGATTTTGAAACACTATTACTGGTTCATAATACATTTTGTTTTATCTGTGTCCATTTCTGCTGGACCAACCTTGTATGGGACAAAAATCCATCTCCTTTAAGTGTTCTAAAAATAATACCCAAAAAAATTATATCATTCATCATCATCTGCCTAGCCTTTTTCCTAACTATGTTAGGGTCGGTTTCCAGTCTAACCGGATGCAGCTAAATACCAGTATTTTACATGGAGCGACTGCCTATCTGACCTCCACAACCCAGTTACTGGGTAATAGATACGATACCCCTTGGTACGACTGGCTGTTAGACTTTCGGGCTTCTGACGACCCGTAACGACTGTCCACGAATCCACAAATGATAGCCGGGACCAACAGCTTAACGTGCTTTCCGAGGCACGGAGGAGTCTTGGTATGTGAAGGTGGTCAACCATCCACGGACCAACCGCGGCAAGCGTATCAGCAAAAAAAAAAGAAAGGTGCAGTACCGATGCGGTCAAAATGTATGGAACAACTAATTTCTTTTTTAATAACCGACGAGAAATTACAACGCTAGTTTTTTCTTCTGGTGTAAAAAATCATGTGTTGAATTTATGGTTTCAGTTCGCGCGTCGATGATGCCACCTTGAGAAAATAAGGTTATTTTATTCAACGATTATTTTAGCATTACGAAGCACTAGACATACATATTTTGATTAAATTTCGGGATGGTTTACTGTTACAAAATGTAAATTGGGATTAAATTTTAATCCCCCTCATCTACATTTTAATGCTAATGATTTTGGAATGAAAGAAAAACAGAATTAATCAGTTGGTTGCCTCTACTAAAGAAATTAGTCGGGGTAGATTTATTACAGAAGAAGGGGGACTAAGGGTTGTTTGAAGCATTTAGGGATGCCCAGCAGTGGACTAGGCCTAATTGATTGATTGATTAATTAGAGTTTAATGTCATATTTATTTTTTTACAAAATTGAAGAAAAAGTTCATGTGGTTACGTTTTTCGAATTGCTTTCTCTCAACAAAAATTCAAACCGCCTTAGTCTGCCCAACGGGCGTTTGATATTCACCAAGATTCAACCTCTCATCACAGCGATGGCGCCAATGGCTTTTTACTTTCATGCCACTATTGGCACTAAATCGTTAAGGTTAAACACATCCCGAAGATGCTCGCGATCGCGGTCGCTAACTCGATACCTCGATGTCGATACTCGCTATTTCTACATAGATGGAGGTGCGAACACATCGGTTCAGTCGCGCCTGGAAGCTTGGTTGCCTGCCTGTCCTGTGTTTGTGCTATGTTTTACCTACTCCAGAAAAACAATTTGAACCGATTTCACCAATCACGAACCAGCACCCTAATTGCGTAACACACTATCAATCGGAATCTGAATCATTTTAAAGCTAATTGCTAATCCATTGCTTCGAAAAATTTGTCTGCTCAACACTTAAATAACGCAATGAATGTTGTTGAACTGTCAAAATGAAACCGATTCCGATTGATACGAAATGTGTTACGCAATTGCCCCTCAGATCACACCGATGCTTGCCGGTATTTGGTTTTTAACCAAATATTTTATTTTCACGTAAGCTACCACCAAGCAGCCCGCGATGTATCACAAGGGGGCATCCCCCCTTGTCCCTTGTTATTTGCGGCATGTGCGTGCCGCATGCGCGTCTATTAGCATGCATTTGTTTTATATGGAAGTGGCATCGAGGTAGCGAGCTAAACTGCGATACCTCGCGGTATCACAGTGAGGCATCTTCGGCATGTAATTCCCTTAGTACTGTAACGGTATCTACAACGCCACATGCGAACAACGCGTCATACTGACGTCACGTAAAATCCTGCACCTCGCAAGCAGAGTTTACCGCGCAACTATTCTATTATAGATACAACTGCCCGACATGAATCATCGGGCCGTCGCCCGCCAGACACAACAGCCGTCTGGTCGGAGGCTCCTCCCTTTTCATAGAGTATGAGTGAACTTTACACCCTGTTCTTCATACCTCTCTAGTACCTACAGTACGCGGCCATTGATGATTTATCGCGTACCTACGTAAGAAGTTTATTGTCATTTAAAATACATTTATTTGGATATTATGTATTAACATACCACCCAAATAAATAAGTCTCTTTGTAAAATAGTTTCGATATATGTACCATATTTACACTCATAATTTTATTCCTGTATGAGAATGAGTAAATGCGTTTCTGGCATTCAGTGTCCAGCCTCCTGCCCCGTTGTTTGATAAAATAATCCTTTTCCAATATGCCATTCATGGGTGACAGGAGGGAAATCTGTGGAACAATACAAAAATATGGTGCTGCTGTACTCTGCAAGCCTTTGATTTCGAAATACCTGAACAAAACACCTATATGTTGTGTTTGTTGACTGTGAAATTGAATGATAGAATTTTACTTGATTGTTTACTTCGCAACACCTGACGGAGATTAACACATGAGGATCACTCACAATTTTTTTTTTCGAAATTGTAACAGAAGGTGCTAGTGTTATCAGATAAAAGGTCAGATTAGAGGTGTAGTGATTTTTTCCAACGACAATTATTATTATTATTTGGTAAGACACACTAGCAGCTAATTAGTTGCGTGTGTTTCCAATAGCTTGGAGTTATTTGAAACACACGCGATTAGCCAGAATCTTAAACTGTTTGTGCAACTACGAGTAGTACAGTCAACAAAAGAGATAAGTATGCAGGATCGTCGGATATAGTTGAAGTTTAGTAATAAACCGATGGATGTTGTCGACTGAAATTTAATTTGATAAATGAGCTGTTTGTTTTCTATTAATAAAGTTAAGTATTCGAGAACATCCATCGGTTTCTTACTAAACTTCAACTAGGTATATCTACGATCCTGTATACTTATCTCTTTGGTTGACTGTAGGTACCTACGAGTAAAAAAAGATGCAATTTATATTTATAAGATGGAGCCACCTTTTCTTGCCTTCTATTCATAAAAGCAGGTCAGGAACGCCTGTCAGGCGGTTAAGTTATTTTTATTTAATTTCCTATCGTGATAAAAGCGGAAACGATACTTCCTTGTTTTTATCGGAACAGTGTCGGCAGTGATCGATTTTAATATTTCATTCATCTAGTAACAGATAGCTGAATTTAAAGAAATTGAGAGAAAAGATTCGATTTTTAACTGACTTCAAAAAAGGAGGTTCTGTATTTATAAATGTTTGTTTGTTACGCTGAACGGATTAGAATGAAATATGGCACATATGACCAGCCCCCTTATTCACAAACACTCGATAAGCTTCCGTATCGTATCGAACATTAATCATTGTTATCATAGGAGTCTTCTCAACGCTGTTTACAAGTCCAAAACCCGAAAATTTTGTCAGTTTAAATCAAATAGACGCCCGCTATTCTACCAACAGCTATTTGCTGTTGAGGGGAAGTCAAATCAGGTTATCAAAATGTCAGGTTTTCGATACGATAGCCTGTCGTATAGTTGTGAATCAGGGCTCTGGATTAGGACATAGGATATTTTTACTCTTTATTCTTTTTATTCCGATTTTCCGACACTTATGCGGGTAGAGCCGCGGGGTGCAGCTAGTATTTTATATTGTTAATGTTTTCGAATAGTATATGTGAATAAATCTAGCCTAAAGTGTATTTTAGCTACCGAAGTTTCATTCTGATAAGTAGGCACTCTATGTAAGGCCATTTACACATTATGCCGCAGCGGTAGCGGCACCGCCGCCGCCGCAGCCACGGCATAATGTGTACGGGCCTTAAAACAAAACAATCATTTTACAAGTTTATATTTTATGTGGTAGGATACACACTGAAATCAATTTCAGTGCATACAACCTACAAACCTAATTACAGTTTTCAACCTTAACAAATCCAGATAAACATTTATGGCTTAAATGACCTACCTTTGCAAGCATAACTAGGTACACGACAGAAAAAGTAACTTACGGGTTACGATCCGTAGGTTCTTTATACGCATTACTCTTCGTTATCCCACAAAATGTATTGCGAATATCGGTAGCTTAGGTTTTTTATCAATAATCCAATGATCGTATTTTATTTAAACGTAAATAAGATATTGTCGGTGGCCGCCGGCGCCCGTGTCGTAAATTACCGTGTCCTGCGAGGATTGCCTCTCCCGACTCCAATATATATTAATCAACACTTTCAAATAAAAGTGTTAACAGAGAATTCTTTTGTATATTTTGTGGAATAATGTATGGAAATACGAGCTGCGACAATGCGCTGATTTTCTTGGTTGGTTTTGTTTATACTTTGCGGTAGCTTAAGTTTGCAGTTAGATATTATTGAGTAAAGATATAAGTGAGTGACTTTGAAATTTTGACATTTATACGTTTACTGTTAATGAAGTAGGTACAGTCAACAAAAGAGATAAGTATGCAGGATCGTCGGATTTAGTTGAAGTTTAGTAAGAAACCGATGGATGTTGTCGACTGAAATTTAATTTGATAAATTAGCTGTTTGTTTTCTATAAATACAATTATTTTTTATTCGAGAACATGCATCGGTTGCTCATGTGACATGGCACTTAGAACAATTACTTATGAGTTATTATGTAAATAGGACTTGAACTGTGATCATTACTTATGTTACGTTACAGAACTTACTCTAAACGTATTTTGGAGTTTGTTGAACAACTTCTTCTTCCCAGTTAAAGCACTAGAAGAAGTAGTGAAGAGCTAACGTTTTGGGGGTCTGTCTTATGTGATTTTGACATTATAAAAATAAACGACTTTTATTTATTTATTAAAACTTTATGCACAAGTAAAAAAAATACTGCACAAAGGCGGATTTATGCCTGAGGCATTTTCTACCAGTCAACCTTAGGGTGATGCAGACACAAAACATGGCAGGTGCAACATACAGGATAACTTTTGATTTTGGTTTTACGCCATGATAAAAAATCACTGGCAGTCAGTCATTTCTCACCAGCCCTTGACTTCTTTTGAGCACTACGGGTTTCGTTCTACGGTCACCAGGTCTGGCCAAGACTGATGGGTTTTGCCATCAATAATTTCTCCCAGCACAAGCTTTTATCTTAAAGCAACAAGAGGAACTAGACTGCTATCGTTTCTGTTTATTGCAACTTAAACAAACTATAGTTGTTTGTATGTTGTAGTATGAGTTTAGCTTGCAAACTAAATATGAGCGAGCTAGAACAAACGCTGCTTATATGGATGCACGTATTGTGTGGGACTGTGCGAGGTGCACACTAAACTAATAAGTATTGATAGATCGGTAACTACTCATCATGCACCTCCAAGTAGTCTTTTAAAGGGTGGCAGAGACAACGATGCGCGACGCGATTGTATCTATTGTATATCTTTAATATTTAACTTTATTTGTTGTATCTAATAGCGGCAATAAAAAATAGAAATAATAACAAATATAAATACACACTGTGAAAATTTCAAGTGTGTGTGTATGTGTCTATTACGGTTCATGATATAAAACCCGCTGACAGACAGACGGACCGCCAGCGGAGGCTTAGTAATGGGATTCCATCGGCAGTCGGCACCCTTATAGTACGGAACTCTAAAAAAGGGCCCGCTGTCAGGCTTTGTTCTGGCAACTCACGGATACCTAATGGATTAGGTTAACCATCGGCCACAGTTGACGTTTAGCCAATTAATCCACGTGCTCCACACTCCACAGCCACACATACATTGATGCAACAGAAGCTTCCGTGTATAAATAATGATCACCCATACCTACTCAGACTGGCTGCAGCAAGCGCAGCTTAACCAATGTGCCTGAATGTAATTCAGCTTGCACATAACGACGGATCATCACACCAAATAATTCCAGTAGCTACAAAGCGTTCGCAAACCATTCGATTACCCAAAAGGCATTATGCACTATCGAATTTCAATTAAAGTTAATTCAATCGAAATTTTGAAAAAGAAAATATTTTATTTCGCAAAATTGAGTGAATCCATTCCAGTGCGTTTGAACCGAAGCGGCCGAGCCAGTGTGTCGTAGTAATTTTATTTGTAATGCCATAGAGTATTAAATGTTACAGCAGCGAAACTCCCAATGCGAATATGTTTACACAGTTTTGGGTATGACTGGCTTGATCATCGACAAAATTTAAAACGATTTTGGCTTAAGCAAGCGTGAGTCGCAACAGGCTTACTTGCAAAGTAAAATAAAGTCAGTCATACAAATATTATAAATGCGAAAGTAACTCGGTCAATCTGCAACGTTCTCATGCCTTAACGGATACGATGAAATTTTGCACAGCAGTACACCATGAGGTCATGGTGTACCTCCTTAATGGATACTTTTATCCCGATAGCACGTTTTTGTGGCATGATCTTCGACCTACACGCGGGTGAAGTTGCGGGCAAAACCTAGTTGTCCATAAATTCAAATCACAAGTGCCTTTCTTTGTCGGCAGAAAGAAAGTAAGAATGGCTATATCTAGCAAGCTACGAATAAGTAACTAGCAAGACAAATTGACGTAGTATATCAATCAGCGGGAATAAATTCGTAACACACTAACAGTAGGAATAGTTTTTATTTTGACAGTTCAACAACATTCATTGCGTTATTTGTGTTGCTGAGCAGATGTTTTTTTCGAACATATTTAGCAATGGTTTAGCAACATCCTTCGAAATGATTCAGATTGAAATCCCTGACCATAAGTTTCGCCTCTATACGATTTTATATTCTGTGGTAATAATGGCCTCGTGGTTTCGGTTGGCTTGCAACCTATGCTGATGTATTTACCGTAAATAGATACAGGGAAACTGGGTTTTCGATCCCCAATACCTACTCTGCATACTTTTCCACCTAGAATCGGATAAGGGAGATGTTTGCACTGAATTTTTCATGGCTTCTTGGATACTATGTAGTGTGAAAGTTATGTAAATCCAAATCTATACTAATACGAGTATGTTGAGATTCAAAATTTGTGAGGTTGCATGTAGGGGGTAAGGGGGTAAGTAATCTTCGGAACTACTGATCCGATTCCGAAAGTTCTTTCAGTAATGGGAAGCTACAGTATTGCAGAGTGTCATAGGATATAATACAAGATACTTTACGCGGAGGAAGACATGGGAAGAAGCTATTTAACAATATAAGTAACATTGCCTTACCTTGTTTTGTATTTCTTGGCCAAAGAATTAGCATCGCCATACAACGTGGCAAGGCTGCTAGCATTTTGGGCACTGTTCCTGTTGACAGCGATGCGGACGAATTTTTTGATGCCCTACGATTCTTTTGCTTATTTTTTTTTTCATATAAATGTACTTATTATGTTTTAAATGTTAGCTTATATTATGTAAATATTTACAGAAATTATAAATTAATATTTCTTGTAACAAAAAAAAGTTAGTAATTATTACTTATATCATAATTAAGTACCACATATTCTTTGCTCAAAATGCAGCGTAAAACAGAGTTGCAATTTGCAAAATACGGAAGAAATTTTGAAATCAACGGGCGGGCGGGAAATGAATAGAGTTTTTTTTACCCCTTTGCCCGGGCCACACCAACGGGAAACGCCGTTAATTATCGCGATAAGTTGTGGTTGCGCCTACGGTTAACGCCCATTATTGCGATAATCAACGGCGCTTACCGTTGGTGTGGCCCCGGCATTACACGTTATGTTTCAGGACTTTTGTTATGAGAAAAGAACACGTTCTCGACAAGTTCACGTAACTTTTTGTGGGAAAACGTTTTTATTTTCATAGTTCTGAAGCTCAACTTCTGAACAAAAGCTGTATTTCTTGGAGTTATTTTTATCACTCCTGAAAGTTCTTTTTGGATCTAAAAATAAACTCACTTGACATCCATTTTTAGATTGTCTTATTCATCGTAAAAATATTGAATATATTTGGCAAGAGTCGTCCAAAATAATATTCATAAAAAAATCAACAGCCAGCAGACCCGTCAGCCGAGCCCGGTCCGGCCAGGAAGCCGGTAGTGTTTATATTCATACAGTTTTTTAGTTTGTGGTACGGTCACCAAAGGATAGTAACTAGGGTCGTCGGTATAGTTGAAGTTTAGTAAGAAATCGATGGATGTTTTCGAATAAAATTTAAAATAATTAATAGAAAACCAACTTTCATTTATCAAATTAAATTTCATTCGAAAATATCCATCGGTTTCTTACTAAACTTCAACTATGATATGCGACGACCCTGTTTACTTATCTCTTTTGGTGACTGTACATAACATACACAAATCAGCCTATAACTTTCTCAATGCTGGAACACAGGCCTCCTCTCTTCGACAGGGAGTTGGCTTATAACCTGCCACGCGGGCCCAGTGCGGGTTGGCAGAAGTCACGATGTTTTCCTTCACCGTTTTTAAGAGTATAGATGATGAAATTATTTGCACAAAGTAAAGCGCTATGCTGGGTTCGAACCCACAACCTAAAAGTCGTAAGTCGGGGTTATTGCCTCTGGGCCATGACTGCCCTCGGTTGGAGCCATTACCTCTGGGCCATGACTGTCCTCGGTCGAGGCCATTACCTCTGGGCCATGATTACCCTCGGTCGGGGCCATTACCTCTGGGCCTTGACTGCCCTCGGTCGGACCATGACTGCCCTCGGTCGGGGCCATTACCTCTGGGCCTTGACTGCCCTCGGTCGGGCCATGACTGCCCTCGGTCGGGGCCATTACCTACCTCTGGGCCGTCACTGCTCAATTAAACTTCCCCTAAATGAGTAAGGGATTGACTTTTGACTATGGGATTTTAGACCGAAATTTCTGCAATTATTTTCAGCAGCGAAAATTACGCCCCAAAGCATGGAAGCAAGTCAAAATAATTAACGAGAAGGTAATTACAGATGTTAAAAAGAAAAACACACACACAAGTTGAGCTGACAAAGTAGGTAGGTAAGGAATGTATACAGGTACCTACTAAGCTTCCCCTTTCTTTAATTCTAGTGTTTCCCGGCTAATTGCCAAGATCCGCATTGTTTAGAGCAACTACTGGTAGCCTCATTAGCAAGCTCATAATGTTTCTTCATCAATTATGTGGCGAGTTTGTTCTAAATGCCTGGCTCTACAGCACCAGGATAAAACAAAGACCAGTACCTACACATATTTGAATCTACATCTGAAAGAACGTTGGCTTAAAAATCTCTACGTAGGTAGGATTAGTCTGCCTTACGAAAACTACCTTTTGGAAGTGGCGACTAGAATCAATTCTATTTTAAGGTAATTTTTGACGTTCAAAGGTGCCTTTTATGTGCCTATTTGAAATAAATGCTTTGACATTGACTTTTTAGCTTAGTTTTTAGTTAAATAATGCAAATGATAGAGATCCTGGTAAATAATGAACTTCCTATATTTTCTGTTTTTTTTTTTCGGTATCGAACGTAGTTGGACAAACCTCACTAAAACCACCGTTCTACCGATGCGGAAAAGATGGGTTCAGGGCTGTTTATTCATAGTCGATCAAATACCAAAGATAAGTCTATTTATAATCACTAATGAATTATTTAGCACGCCATTCAGACAGAATAAAACTCAACTTATTATATTAACCATTTACAGATCAGTATGCAAGACCCTACTTAAGACGTGTTACTCGCAAGATTCTCCAAACCACATTCTATATTAAGTATAGGATGAATTACTCGACGTGGAGTTATGCGAATAAAAACAGGTCTAAAGTGGGCGACGAAAATACATTCGTGAGTGGGTCACCTTAGCCACCTCACGCTTTGTTACGGAGGGTTTACGGAAACAATAAACAACAATACGCTCGATCTTGCTTCAATGGGCCTCCGGAGCCCACAAAATGATGTGCTATAAGGCAGGAAGTACAATAACAACTTGTATAATGGATGGATAGGTGCCTCACAACGCAAGACGGATAGCCGGCAGTAGCAAGAAGTGTGGCATGTTTTATTCATAATTCTTGAACCGGCGTGAGTGCCACTGGGCGAAATTTATTTCTTAAAACGTTTTTATTATGCGATTTAATTTTAGTAATAGGCTTGGTGGACTAGTTGTTAGTTTGATGAGATGTTGTGCTGGTTTCAGTCTTCGGTTAAGTATTCGAAAACTGTGAAACCGGCACTGTCTGTATAGGAAAAAAAACCGGCCAAGTGCGAGTCGGACTCGCGCACCGAGGGTTCCGTACAAACCTGTTTAAAATATTTTTATTATATGATGTAACTAAAAATTTACGGTTTTCGCAATTTTTCTTTTATCTGTGCTATAAGACGTTGCTTTGTACCAAATTTCAAGATTCTGAGTTCACGGGAAGTACCATGTAGGTTTTGATTCCCTTGCGAGTGTCGAAAATTTGCGGAAATTTGCGGCATAAACGGCTGTATCTTTTGATTGCGTTGGCTTAGAAGTTTGATTTTTTCACAGCTCCAAGGGTTTTAAACCTAACCAACCGCAAACTGTAACTATGAATTCAGCATAATTTATTATGACACCCCTAGCCTAGAATTTTTTTATCGACCTTATCAAAAAAAAAACAGCTGTTTAATAGAAAAGTGCAGTCAGTACCTACGCGGTCAAAATTAACAACTAATATTGAAGCTAATATTAAATGAACAACTAATGTTTTTTTTTTTATAACCGACGAGAAATGTTTATTAACAATACGCTGAAATCATGGTTACAGATTGCGGACTTAAAAAAAAAAACCGACTTCCAAAAAAACACTACAAAGTGAAAAATAACTTTATTTCGGAAGTCGGTGTCTTTGGATCTGTATTTTAGTTTTTTGCCACCGACTTCCGAAATAAAGTTATTTTTCACTTTGTAGTGTTTTTTTGCAAGTCGGTTTTTTTTTTCTTAAAAAGTTTTTATTTCACGCTTTTAGTGGGTCTGCTTATAATTTATCTAAGTTACAATAGCCTGGTGATTATCGCCTCTTACAAACAGAATATTGCTTTTCCCGATGCAGGGAAGTTAATTGTTGAGGAGTTCTCCAGGTCCACCATCAGCTCCATATCACCATTCACATTGTGACGAGCATAAATTGCTTAGCAACCATATTAAAGTAATCGAATCGCAACCCGTGAAATACTTAGATATTATTGAGTACTTCCGATGGCCATCTGTGGTCTTCATCATCAGTTCCACTTCACCAAATAGTGCTTTCCGAGAGCAAATACACGAGTTACTATAAAAAATACCCAAATCGCTATAGGTGTGCCTATAATATTTGAAGAGTTCCTTCGATTTCTCCAGGATCCCATCACCAAATCTTGACCTGATGCTTTTAGACTAGATGCTGATAATCCTGGCTGCAGCATCAGGCCAGACTTATGTCAACATTACATTGAACTTAAAATTTAGTCCTGTTTAAAATGAGCCCAAACACGACTACGGTGCTGTAATTTCAAGGTTGGTATTTTTTCTGATGCTCCTGGCTTCAGCATCAGGTCTTTATGTACTTCGGTGTTCCTCATTAACAGTACGTTTATCCACACATCGAGCCCTTTTCAATGAGCCTAAACACGATATATCTGCTGTTAGTTGTCGAGGAGTTAGGTACTCTGCAGACTATCCTGACTGCAGCATCAGATCATGACTTGATGATCATGAGACCAAATGTGGCAAATGCCCTATCAAACATCAAAACAATTTACTAAAACAGTCCTTTCCTGTTCGAGTAACTTCTTACTGTTAAGGAGTTGTACCTTCCATCATCAGCCCAGCTACCTGAGATGGTGACAACCATACGCAAATACACAAGATACTTCATAAAACATGCGAAAAACAATAAGTGAGCCTATAAAATTTGAGGGTTGCCCTCGATTTCTCTAAAATCCCATCATCAGATATTGAAATGGTGACAATGGGACCACACGGGAAGCACCAGCTTTCAAATAAAAAAAGAATCATGAAAATCGGTTCACCCAGTCGCAAGTTATGAGGTAACAAACATAAAAAAAAAATACAGTCGAATTGATAACCTCCTCCTTTTTTTGAAGTCGGTTAAAAAAATATGTTGACTTACCTAGAGAGTGTAAGTATTTACATTACCTTGGATCAAGTTTTTTTTTTCTTGCTTTTTTTTCAGATCTCAGATTAATTCGTAACTGTAATTGAATTTGTATTAAGTTATCTGCCAGATAAGTTATCCAAGGTGTTGAAACAAGTCATTAGTAATCTAGCCTCACAGACCACAACGTGTATTAGCATTAGCAAACTGTTGAAAACTAAGATATAGTTTGATTACTCTTGAGTCTTTAGATGCTATTTTAATGGGTAACCATTAATCTTTATTAATTCTAAATTTTGACCACAACCAAAATGCTACCTTGATGTAGTCTGAATTTAATTACAATTAGTGTGACCTTTGCAATTAATCAATTTATGAAAATTAATCAATGGTAAAAATTCAAATTCGTTGGTGACCTATGCAAAGTATGATAGTTTACCAACGACTTACGAATTTGCATTTATGTATTAGGTACTTATTAATGTTTGACAGTCGTTACTTGTCGTCAGAAGCCCGAAAGTGTGACAACAAGGGGTATCGTATTACCCAGTAACTGGGTTGTGGAGGTCAGACAGGCAGTCACTCCATGTGAAATACTGGTATCCGGCTGCATCCAGTTAGACTGGAAGCCGACCCCAACATAGTTGGGAAAAGGCTAGGCAGATGATGAGTATTTATACAATTCTGGTAATAAAATGAAGTTAATTACTTGTTCACAAAGTTATTAAAAACTCATAAAACATTATAACGAGACGGCGATGAAAACCTATAACTTATGATTCGAGTTTCTCGAATTACTATCAATAACTTAAAAATTTATTGCTTGGAGATAAAAATACTATATTATCTATAAATAAGTAGGTATTGAAAAAATATTTACTGGTTTGTTAAAAAAATGTCTTGTTTTATAGCGAAAGACTCTCATTTTTAATTAAACATGTAATATAGTTGGTAGCGACTCGCCCCAATTTCGTACGGTTTTTATGACTTGAATGATACCGAGATTTCTTTATCTTTATTATATCTAAGATTAATTTTAATGTAGGTATAGAGGTATAAGGAACAGGGTGTAAAGTTCACTCATCCTCCATAGAAAAGGAAGGATCCTCCGACCAGACAGGTGTTTTGTCTGGCGGGCAACTGCCCAAATGATTCATGTCGGGCTGTTGCATGTATTCTAGTTGCACGGTAAAATCTGCTTGCGAGATGCAGGATTTTGCGTGACGTCAATATGACGCGTTGTTCGCATGTGGCGTTGTAGATACTGCTACAAATGTATTTGAAACACATAAGTACACCTTCTGGATTAAATTCTCTAAATTATGGTGAAAACCGCAACAGAATCCATTGTGTACTTTAGATGAACAAAGCGGTCACATAGACACGAAAACCAACTATTCGTTAAAGTCAAATCATTTATTTTAAGAAGGCCATTAAAGGCACTTTTGAACGACAAAATTTTTGTTCTATACTATGTATAGTTTTAGATAAGAAAAGTACTCGTTTTCCTTCAAATATCAACTAATTAAAAACTTGATTAGGGCTTCCATAAACCAAGAGTTAATTAGCTTACCTGAGTACTTAAAGCCTCTAGCTTTTCATACTGTGAACAAAATACGCTTAGTTTGAATGGGCAGGGCTACTAAATATTCATAAGCTAATAAGTCAGTAAGTACTAACGTCAGTTAGTTATTATTCTACTTTTTTTTTACAAAATAATTACCTTTACCTTCTTTCTTGTAAACCAAGGCTGGCCAACCAATCTTGAAGATGGGCCATCATTTTGATTCCGTGTCAGCTGACGGGGGCCATCTAGTAAATTAAATTTGCCTACAGTTATGGTAGATAACTAGCTAGTTTAATTGCTCATAGTTTGAATAATGTATAAAAAAATCTTCGCTGATCCCTTTGAAGAGGTTTAGTTTCGGCGCCAAATATGAGGTCGATAACAAAGTCATGTCTGAAAATATGATTTATTGTTGGCTAATTGAGAAAGGGTTCATAAGAAGCAACATATTTTTTTTTAGACCTGGTTTCATAAATATTGTCTTTTTTGTTTGTCATAAACTTTACTTATCAAAATTAAATAAACAGGGTTGAAAGTAGTGCCTAATTCTTCACTACTAAACAACACTGAACACCCCTAAATAATTAAACCTAATCAAATCAAGTGACATCAAACTCTTATACCATATTAAGAGAACTTACACTCATGGCTAAGTTACACTTAGCTCTAACTTCATTGAGTATGCATAAAGGAATAAACGCCGTACGTTTATATGTAGTTGCAGTGCAGTGTAACAAATTACTCCACTAATGTCACTTTTCTTGACCCCTTTTAAACAAAAAGTGCATAGCACGCAATCTGGTTATTAATTGCAAAGCGAGTGTTAAGTTAAACAGTTTTCTAAGAATACTTTTCGTATTACCATTTTACCTGGCAATCTAATTTCATGGTATTATTATTTTTTTTTTTTTGAAGAACGAGGCATGGAAACGGTGAAGAAATTTTTTTTTAGGAAATCCATGACCTACAACATCAAATTCGGAGTCGTTATTTTGGTGAAACCCGCAACGCGAACCCAGTGCGGATTGCTATCCGCACTGGGTTCGCGTGTCGGGTTTTCGCAAACTCCTTCTTACAGCAAGGAGGCGTTCATTACTGGCTGATTGTTAGAAAAAATTCGATTGTTTCGTCCACCGAAGCACAATCAATAAAGAATTTATTTATTAAAGATCATAATGATATTCCAAACAATGCTAAACGTGATATCTAAATGGTTCAAAAGCCACAATATTATGTACTGTGTATCCAAACAATTCGCAACAATACTGATCAATGCATGACTGTAGCTCGGAACTGTGAACACGTCATAACATCGTCTTGAACGGCATGAATGAAACATGAGAGACATCATGTGGATCCCTGCCTTTCACACATGGAAAGACCAGCTAAGGAAGAACACCCCTCCCCCCGCATTGACCACAGATAATGAAGGAAAAGGGAAAGTTTATGCGGTTGATGAAGGTCGAGGCAAACTGGACACTATAAGAATCGTCCTTAGGAAGTACGAATTGATGGTTGAATAGTTAGGCTGAAATTTATTAGTGTGGCACATTTCGTCTGTCCCATATCCACTGGTGACTTAAGGGGGAACCACCAGGGTAGCCCGGGAAGTTCCAATGTTCTTACGTTTTATGCAATTTGCAGGTCAGTTTCAGGTTGTATTTTGAACCAAAAATGATTCGCGAGCGTAACAAGTAGGTATGTATTTACAGAAAAAATCATCATTACAACCATCTAAGTCGATTATTAAATGGCTATTTCATGAAATCATCATCATCATCTGCCTAGCCTTTTCCCAACCATGTTGAGGTCAGCTTCCAGTGTAACCGGATGCAGCTGAATACCAGTATTCATCATGTGTTCTTTCATGAAATATCAATCGGATTAAACTTAGAGGACTAACCTAACACTGACCTGCAAATTGCAAAAAAAGTAAGAAAATTTGAATTTCTCGGCTTACCTAGTGAATTCCCCTTAAGAAGGTAAATGCAGGTAGGATTTCAAGGAAAGCTTCGCATAGTTAGCACGTTTCAATGTCATCTGCAAAAATCACACCTCGCGAATGTAAATAACACACTCCCATTTATGTGTTTTAGCGCTGCAATTAAAATCCGGGGTCACACAAACGTGTCAGTCGGTGAACCAATGGCTAGTTTTTCTTGTCGTCACTCATATATTTAACAATCAAATTTTACTGCTACTAATAAATTAAACTTTTGTTGACAGATTTCAATTTGAAACTTTACTATACATAGGACTGTGTGCTTTAGTTCTGAAACTATATAATATCTGTCTTATTTAAATCCAATAAGTAAGTTGGTCCTGATGAAATTAGTTCATAAAGTTTTCAGGATCCCTTAGAAGTATTCAAGTGAGGTGTTTTTGGAAGTGATATGTGGGCGATTCAGTAGTCGATGACCTCGTAGGTTTCAGTGACGGTCTCCAACTGAATCGCAAAGCTTACAATAAACTTACCAGGGACGCAGGGAAGATTAAAAATCGAGCGACTCGCAGACACAATGAAAATGTTTTTTCACAGGCCCCTTTCAGGCGCGCGCTTTGTTTGTGAAACGAAGTTCGTCGTTTTTTCCCCTATATACGCTTCATTGCGATTCTCTAGGGCGGGGGAAAATATTGCGTAATGAATATCCCGCTCTGATTTCACTACACGCTGATGCAGTTGCATCCGAGTGCAACGCTACGTTAATTTGGGCAATAATGGCATTCCTAGATAGAATCCAATCACAATTGTCAGCGTGTTTTAACAGTTTGATGGGACATCGCATTGTTTTAACGTGGAAACAATTTCACAGGTGACGAATTTGATCTCGGGGGATCGTAACTCTGGTATTGTACCGACTTGCGGGTGTCATGTCGCAGTGGGAGACATAAATTAAGTTTGTCTAGTATGTAAGCACCTACACGGGATTATTTATTGATGTGTATACCCGCTAAAACTTAAACTACCTTACCTAAATAATTTATAGGCTCTAACACTCGTGCGTTCTCAAGATTGTTCAAGAGTTTGAAGTGAAGGCGCGCACACACACAAAGTTATGGTTTCGTGCTCGAAGTTATGGGAAGCGGTGAACAGATATTAATATTGTTGACTCTAAGTCTACAATATAATTGAATGTTATTGGTGTCACAATTTTGAATAATTTATGGCTGTGAGAAACTAATTTTTGTTTACAAACAAGTGCGTTAGAGAGACATAACTCGCTCGTAAGAGTTCTTTCGAAACTGTGATTAATATTTAGTAAATCATTTATCATCATTAAGATGATTTCTTATCTGAGCTCTCATATTTCTTTTCCAAGTACCTACGATATAAATAATGTTCGCATCTCTTGGGACATTTTTATTGCGTTTAAAAGTGGCAATTTGGGATCCCAATGTCATACTACACTCGATAGCTGATATCATGTGGCTGTGCGACACTTGAGAAGGAGAACTTTTTAACGAGAACTGTCTTGCTTCTTGTACTTACTGTAAATAGGCTTTGATATGGAACTTCGAGATTTAGAAAGAAACTGTTATAGCCGATGAATAACAAGGACGTTTTTCTAGCGTACCTACTATATTCCTTATGTACTGAGTAATACCTAGTATTTTTAGGGTTTCATACGTCCGAATGAATAACGGAACCCTTATAGGATCACTCGTGTCCGTCTGTCACAGCTATTTTACACCGAACCTAATGGACCTATTTAGTTGGAAGTTGTACACATGAATTTTTGTGACCCAAACACGATCGTGTAACATACCTAAATTAATTTTGAACATGGAGGTCACTTTTGGGAGGCAAATAAGTGTTTTTTTTTTTAGTTTTCAAATTGCACCTTGTGAAGTATCAAATGAAAGAGCTTACTGGGAGGGTGTCAAATATATTTAGGTTATAATTTTAAAATAAATAGTTTTAAATTGATGATAATTGACCATTCCGCCTATCCTTATTTCCAAAACTACTAAGACTAAAATTTAAAAAAAAAAACAGAAAATAGATCTGTGCTTACAAATTACAGGAAAACCTACAAGAATAAAGTCTATGGTCTTAAAATTACCTACATGGTAAATCTCTCAATGTTGTGCGTACAAACTTACATTTGCAGTTAGAATGTAGGTATTAGAGAATATTATGTTTTTCAACTACAAGTTATGAGTTACTACGTAGTTATATTGTATGTTCAGCATATTATCACTTATTTTACCTACAATTAAATTACTCTTCTACAACCATTGCTACGTCAAAGCCAAATACTTATTTAGATACTTTATTTTACGATTTGTAAATAGCAGCGCATAATAAATGACATACATACATAGGTACTTAGTTAGTACTTAGTTAAATAAATGATGTTTCTTGAACACGCCAGTGATTTTTCTGCTAATCAATTTTTAAACGACCGAAAAAGGAGGAAGTTATGTAGCCGAGGATTGTTTTTTGTTGTTGCTTTAGAATGATTACGTCAAGTTATTTCCTTCCAACGCTTTTATTAACATTATCACTTTGAAGTTGTTCGATATTGTCCTAGGGGTAGGTAGTAGGTTTTTTTTTTGTAGATGCTTTGCACTTTCGGATAAGGGTTGATTTTGATAAAAGCTTCTTTTCAAAGTAAGTTTTTTCCGCCCTTTCTATATCTTGATGTCCCTTTGTTGGATAGTTCCTTCCTACATCCGCTACCAGGGCTGCAGATTTGTTAAGAGTCATTTTATCAGATTTCCCATTTTCCACCATTAGTTTGCGACCCTTGTTGTCAAAACAAATAATATGCGCTTTGGCTTCCCAGAATGGCACTAGTTGTTCGATTTCTTGAAGTTAAAAACTAGTTTTATTTTTTTAAACGACTGCGGCGAAGCTATACAGGGTGTTACAAAAAGGGTATATCAATACAAACGGGTTGAAGAGTGTATCTGGTCTAGAATCTCTGTACAAAATTTCAGCTCAAAAGCATTAACTTTGAAAATGCTTAATATTTTTTTATTTCGACATCACGGCGCTGCACTGGCGCGCGGCGGCGTGAAGTGCGTGTACTAGGCGCACAGACACACTACAGATAATGGATAATGACCCTCGTAGTGCGGTGACACGTTTTTTATGATTTCAATTTAATAAACTATCGAAATAAAAAAATATTAAGCATTTTCAAAGTTACTGCTTTTGAGCTGAAAGGAGAAGGGAAATCCTGGGCCCAGCAGTTAACTAGTTGAATCGGGTATTAAAAAAACCGTTATATTTTTCTAAAGGAAATCACAAAATACAGTACCATGTTTCTATCCAGGAAGCGAGAAAAATTAAATTAAGTTGTGAAACTAAATAATCGATAAAGTACATGCCTGAATTCTAGGTAATCGATACTGAATAAATCGGTAAAATCTCAGAATATGTATGAAAATCGTGTGTCAAATGCTTATCAATATTTTCGTGGAATCGATTCAAAGCGAATCGAGATCCTTTAATTTTTCTTCTGTTAGCAACACTGGCCACTCAGTATAGTCTAAAGTAATCTGTGCTGGTCACCGACTGACAGATTACAGGTAGAAAAAAACCAGCACCTATCAAAAAGTACTCTGTGACCCGACTCCAAAGCCCGACTCGTTCGTTTTCTTTCGTTGTGAGTGCGCACGTATTTTCCGTTCTCAATCTAAACGTGTCAGAATCTTCAACACGTCGCACATGGAGGCTCTCTACTTGCACTCCATGCGTAAAACCATTATACAACCAAAACCATTCAAAAATATTTCGCAAATAACATAAAAAAACTACAATGTTATAACGTAACCTCACTTTTACTATATTTCATATAACTTGATTCCTGGATAGCCAAATTTCACCAAATTTTTAGTGAGGCCTTGTTATTATATCCACTTACAAATAAAGCTAGTTTGATTGAGTTAACACCTGGGCCCAGGAAACTATGGAGTCTTTCCCTTCTCCTTTGTACAGAGATCCTAGACCAGATACACTCTTCAACCTGTTTGTATTGATATACCCTTTCTGTAACACCCTGTATAGGAGGTAATGTTTTTGTATTTCTAAAAGCTAGTTACCGCGTTAAGGGGCTTACAGGACCTAAACGCAAAAAACGCAAGTTTTAGAAACAATAAAAATGTATGATCGACTACACCAAAAAAATAAAAAATAATATGACATTCTTCAGGATATATGCTAGGTAGATAGTGTGTTGATGAAAAAATAATACAACTTATTTGGTACCTACGATAGAAAAAATCTTGAAGATACCTCTAAAAATTTTCTTTTTACAATAAAAACCATAGTAATATACATATATTATGATTTTTTGTCAGATTATTCTGCAAGCAACATACTAACACTCTAGTGTTTTTATTTTTTAGTTCAAACAATAGAATTTTCGTAAATAGATAATTGCTTCATATTTTGCAATAAATTAGGTGCGTTGTGTCATCGCGCATCTCTTTCTTTTCTATGCAGTCCGACAGTGACTGCGGTTTAGGTCATGTAGTCCTCCTTGTTCTGCTAAAGAACCCCAATTATATTTTCCACACAATCCAATAGCTCACGTATATCTATAAACTGTCTGTTTTAAAGATTTAAGTAACTTTACTCGCTTTAATAAATAAACATCTTTTATAATTACCGTTTTTAATGGAAGTTGACACTATTTTCTTAAAATATGTTTAACCTTTGGCACCTTCACGAGAATTTTTAAAGTATAAATAATATATATAGCTGTAACCATATGTCCTTGGATACCCTCGTAATATATTTGAGTGACACGTTTTATGTCCGCCCCGAATTCAGGCCTTCTGATAGATTGAACCAGAATTAGTGTTGATGGCACGAAAGTACCACTGATATTAACCAGGAACGAAATAAAAAAGATAAAGCGAACTCTCAAAGAGAAAAAAGAGAATATTTTAACAACTCCAAAGCAGGTACCTTTACGAATATGTTATTTGCAAAACAATTTGAAATGTAAATTTGAGTAGAAAAGACGTACACTGACACATTTCACAGTTTTATTACACGAACGGTTTAAATATTGTTGTTTACGAGGTGCACATAAAACATAGGAATAGTTAGTGATGAAAACGAGGGCTTATAATGTTGCCTCCGTAAACGCCTTTTGAAGCGCGAAGTTGCGACCAAACAGTATTACAGTACCTACTAGGAGCGTATGAAATGATGAAGCTGATATAAAAGTCTTTGTGAGCGAATGCAGTCTGTTATTATGCACTGGAGACTGACAGGCTGTGCTGAACAGGATATTAAACTTCAGGATGAGCTTTAGAATATCATACATGTTGCGTTTTATTTACCACACTTCGCTGTCATTTTACCAAAATCATAACAAGCCTGTACCTCGGTTGTGCGTGCTGGAATAGTCATTTTTCAAAGCGTTATGACAGTAATATAAAGAGTGAAAAATAAATTGACGATAGAATAGAAAAGAATAGATATTTTGCAAATATGGGTCTACAAATTCAAGGACGCTCAGCGCGCTATGGAGCGAGCTATGCTCGGAGTCTCTTTGAAGCATAAAATCAGGGATGAAATTGTCCGGAAAAGAACCGGAGTTACCGACAGCTTGCAGAGTAAGCAAACTGAAGTGGCAGTGGGCTGGCCATGTCTGTCGAAGGACCGATGGCCGGTGGAGCAGACGAGTCCTGAAGTGGAGACCGCGTATTGGCAAACGTAGTGTGGGGCGCCCCCCAGCTAGATGGATGGACGATCTAAAGAAGGTAGCTGGGGTAGACTAGATTCGGAAGGCGGAGGACAGGGCGTTATGGCGCAGTCTGGGAGAGGCCTATGTCCAGCAGTGGACTGCGATAGGCTGAGTTGATTGATTGATTGGGTAACGCATATTAAGTGTTGTCATTAAAACTTATATTTCACCATTAGGCATGCAACACGATGGCGGAAAAGTATGTTTTTGTTTGTTTCATGAAGACTTTCCTGATTTCCCCTTGAGGGAAACCAGAAAGGAAAGTGAATCTAAAATGGTTGACGAAATATTTTTCCTGCGTATTACGCCATATCTGGTAAAAGCAAGTTAATACAATATGTAAGTAAGTTATGTTTATGTTAAGATTTAAGACAATGGAGGCCCATTTATTTTAGTAGAAAAATATACAATCTTTAGAACGATATTATATTTTCAGCGGCACCTAACTTTTTTATGAAAAAATGCTTTTTATATTTCATTGCGTGTTTATTGTACAGACGCCAGCACATCAAGCTACCAGAAACTGTCAAATTTTTCCAATCAACTTTGTACCTTAAACTTTAGCTATAAACTTGAAAATCTATTTCGACAGATTGTAGTAACTTGATGTGCTGGCGTCTGTACCTTCATAGTATTAAAATAATCATCATAGGTATCCATATAAAACAATCATCGCTCAGCAAAATGCTGTGACCCTAGCGCAGAACATAGCCACAGCACTGGTTACTTACCTACTCTTCTTCTTGGTCATCAGCTATTCTATTCTCTGGTATTCAGGTGTTTAGCGCACATTTACACTCAAGGAATAAATATGTTAAGCACCATAAGGTTAATTTCTACTTGCTCCTCATTATTTAATGACTAATGGCCGAACATTTACCTATCTACCACCTGTTTTGGTACTGGAGGTAGAAAAACCTGTCTATTTTTACGTTTTAACGTCCCACTAGCGATCTATTTTATATTATATTGGCAGTTATGATTACCTATACTGCTACCATCAGTAGCGATGTGTTTTTAACTAAAAATAGGTTTTTCGGTTCAGCCGTACGTCATTGCCAAAATTTTGAATAAAAATGACAGGTCGAAAAGGTGACATGCGTGCGCAGACTGTGGAAAACGAATTTGTTTGAAAAATGCTTAACTTTTTCGCTTGTTGACCGTACACATTTGTTTCAAGACTAAGCTGTTCTTAAGCTGCTAAGTAAACTTTATACCTACAGCTAGAACCTGTCGCTGATGGGCGCTTATACATATATGCCCAGGTATAGCGGGCTTAAATGTTCAGAACTAGACTGTTATAGGTAGACTGACTAAATCTATTGAAGCAGTTCTGTGCATAGTAGAACAGATGCGATACTATAACCTGACGGATTTAACCTGACGGTCATTCGTTGATCTTTGACAGTCGTTACGGGTTATCAAAAGCCCGAAATTCTGACAACCGGTCTTACCAAGGGGTGTCTTATTGTTATTGCCCGGTTACTAGCTCGTGTAGGTCAGTGAGGCAGTCGCTCCATGTGAATACTGGTGTTCAACTATTTAGCTGCATCCTGTTTGACTGGAAGCTGACCCAATATAGTTGGGAAAAGGCTAGGCAGATGATGATCATAAAACAAAACGACGTCGTCGTTTAAAAAAAAATCATTTAACGTTAATTTCAAAAGGCAATCGAATACTTAAACAAAATTAAAAATTAATTTTATAATTGCAGAACTGGTTTAAGATCGCATTAAGTACCTGTGAATTATGATCGATCAGATATTAAAAGGACGAGGTGCAATCGTTAAGGCCAAGGTCATCATTAATACCTTCTTTTAAATCGATATGTTCAAACTCGTTTCGATGCAGGTTATAATCGTTTATCGATATTATTGCATGCAAACATCGAATTGATGTTGGCAAGTTGTAAATTAAATAATACCTAATTATTGTTATTATAAAGTTACGATATCAAGTGTTACTGAAAATTAAGACTTTTTTAATGGTATTTAGTTTGTATTTCATTTAAAAAAAAATGGTATAGCTGATTGGATAGGTACCTACTGATGCAATCGATGAAGTCTATCTATCTAATTCTAAAGCAATGCTTCCATAACTTCACGTTAAAAAAATCTCTTCATTCGGTAGGTACAATCACGACCATAAATATATTATAATGCACGGCATGGTAATTATATCTGATTTCATGATTCATAATTATAAGTTATGTGAAAATTTGCGGAAGGCAGGACAGGACAGGTGACAGCATAAATATCTCACATCTTAAGTCATCACCATCATCACCATATCAACCGAACGACGTCCACTGCCGGACATAGGCCTCCCCCAAGCACCTCCACTTCGACCGTTTCTGTGCTTCTCGTATCCAACGGGTTCCTGCGGCCTTCACAAGGTCATCGATCCACCTTGTGGGAGGCCTTCCAATAGTACGTCTTCCGGTACGCGGTCGCCACTCCAGAATCTTTCGGCCCCATCGGCCAACTGTTCTGCGAACAGTGGGCCCTGTCCACTGCCGCTTCAGTTTGACAATTCTTCCGGCTATGTCGGTTACCTTGATTCTCCTGCGATTCTCTTCATTTCTGATTCGACATCTTAAGTACACCAAAACTGTCTGACGAGACAAGCCAAAATGTAGGAAGATGCAGCAGGCTTCAAAAAGATGTCACCTTTTAGAATGCAATAATATCGGACACGTGTTAAAAATATCTGCCTACTCAGTTAAATTCAGAAGAATGTGATACTTCGTTGTGATAAAAAATATCTGAAATCACTTAGGCGGCATAAAAACCTGATAGTATAAAGTTGCCAGTTGTCTTCTATATCGCAATCAGTGCCGCTCATATTGCAAAAGATATATGACATTTCACTGGCAAACAAAAATATCTGAAATCTGGGCTACATTGACGTATCCCCCTTAAATATTTCCAGCACACCCTGGGCAGTCAGCCCAATTCCCAACGTCGTTATTCAACGGCAAGAGCTTTTAGATTTACTCCGAAAAAGAAGCCTCCTTTTCGAAAAAGGTATTTATTATTTCCACCACAAAGAAGATCTTTATTATTTTTAAGCTGCATGCATTTACCTATTATTTATTTTTAGTTTAGTTCCTCTTAGCAGTTATTTATATTTAGTTCAATAAATTCAAGGAAAATAAGTAAGTCTTGTAATATTCTGCGAACTCATAGCGTGAATAAGGTGCATTTAATAGGAGATACGTAGATTCATGCTTGACTGATCTTTGCTCATCTCGCGAGTGAATGTGAGGACCTAGACGTGACGTATGTACTTTATATTTTTATTTCATTTCTGATAAAGTCCTATACATAGCTTACAGAAAGTTACTGTCAAGTGATAGGTTCTATCTAAGGGCCAAAGCACACACGCTACTTTTAGCATCGGCGATCTCCGATTTTGCGACTGTATCGATGCATTTAGCTTCTGAAAAATGGCAGCAGCACATCTACGCACTAACTATAACATAACTACTGAAATCACCACTATACTATGGTGATTAGCGATAAAACCACGACATACATATTATACATATGTCAATACTATAAGCAGAAGTCATAAACTTTAGTTATCAAAATCTTCCCAGACTACTCAAATCACCATATCTGGTGACGTTGCAGAACACACAGAACTTATCAAGGTAGGTACCTAAGTATATGTAACATGTAGGTATCTATGTCATCGAGTCAACTCATAAAAAACTTAAAGTCTTAAGAGCAGACTACAAACGATGATGTAAAGCGGCTAAAGCGATCTTGGGAGATTAAAATTCTTCGGTACCCAACTATTTTGACGTTATCGATCGCGATAAACTTATGTAGGTGATGTCCATAGTGCAGAAAAGGAACGGTAGTGCAACGTTGTTTAAAATTGTAAAAGGACGTATGCAAGAAGCAAATAAATCCTTCTTCTCGGATAGTTTCACAAGAAGAAAAAAAAGAGAATCAAGAGAGATAAGAAGAAGAAATAATTAAACGAAAAGAGTCAAAGAAGAAAAGAGTAAATAAGAAAGGACAACAGTCCAAGACGAAAAACAGGAAAAGAATCAAAGAAGAAAATAAGAAAGACAGGACAAGAATCACAGAATGAAAGAGAGAAAGAAAGGAAAAGAGTCAAAGAAGAAAAGAGAAAAGAATAGAAGAGTCAATATTGTTCGCGAACAATTCGAAGCTTACAAGCCTTGTAGATGACAAAACGTAACCAGCAGGCTTGGTGATTATTTATGTCAACAACATCTCAAAAATAATTCCTTCTGGAGACAGCATTCAGCAAAGAATTTAATGCACCTCATCATATTTTTCTAACTTTCTGTCTTTAGATATGAACTTCACCTTTGTAACGTGGTAAATTGTAATTATATTGAGCAGTGGTGGTCCAGTGGTAATGGCCGCGACTTACGAGCTGTAAGGCCGGCTGTAGGTTCGAACCCAGACAGGTACTTTACTTTGTGTAAATTATTTCATCACCACTGCTCTCAAAACGGTAAAGGGAAACATCGTGAGGAAACCGGCATGTCCTAGAACCAAAAATTCTAAGACATGTGACATCTACCAATCCGCACTGGGCCCGCGTGGTGGATTACGGCCCACTTCCTCGCATTGAGAGGAGGCCTGCCTGTGTCCAAGCAGTGGGAACATTATAGGCTGATTATGTATGTATGATTATGTGATTATATTGGTGACCGTTGAGGATCTAGTAACTGGTTTTAAAAACCCAGTCTATTTACATTGAATGGGTGCTCCTATACAGAACTTAAATATAAGGTTAGGAAAGAAAGAATTCCCAAGTGAAAACTTGAGCAAAAAGTTTTCTGTTTACGTACGTGTGCCTGATAGGATATTCATGACTATTGACCGTGACCATGACCCTCGTAGGAACTTCGACGGGAGTTTGTTTTTTCAATTTGAACATTCGTTTTTACAATTCTCGGGAACCAGAGTCGTGCACTGTAGATTAGTCTGGCATTGTGGTGAACTGCACCCTAATTGCGAAACACACTTTCAGTCACAAGCTAAATCATTTGGAAGGATATTACTAATTAATTGCTTCATATGTTCGAAAAATTTGTCTGCTCAACAACGTAAATAAAGCAATGATTATTTATGAACTGTCAAAATGAAAGCCATTGCTACTGCTAGTGTGTAGCGTAATTATCACGCTGGACCCGTTTATCCCAGTCATACTCATAAGACATACATGGCCAGTTTCTTCTGTAACTAGTCTGTCTCCTTCGTTCTCGTTTTTTGGCCAACATTTAACAACAGGAATGTTTTCCCATGAGGTTGTGTGATCACACATATTTTGGTTAGACTTGATTTGATTTTTTGGGTACGTCGTATCATCATGATCTGTATCTTGCAGATAATTCCATATAATTGTATTCTCTTTCCTTTTTCTTGTTAGAATTTCCTGTCGTAGTCCTGTATGTATAATCTTAATCACTAACTGGCTGGGTTGGTCAAGAGTGATCCTGTCCAGTTTATCACGTAATCAGTCAGTCATTATCATTTTACAGTCTCTAGGCGGCGAAGGTAGTGTGACGATCTGATAACGTTTGCAGGGCCAACATGACCAGAGATCCCAAAAGACATCCCGGTTTGGAAGGAAAGTCTCCAGAAGAAGAAGACATGCCCCGCTTACCCCAAATAAGTTGGGATCAGGGCAAGAGAAGGATGATGATGAGTCAGTATGGGATGTGGGATGCCTGATCAACGACCTTAAGAAGGTGGCTGGGACGGACTGGATGAGGAAGGCGGAGGACAAGGTGTTGTGGTGTAGCCTGGGAGAGGCCTATGTCCAGTAGTGGACTGCAATAGGCTGAGTTGAATGATTGAGTCAGTATTATTTTATCTATGGTATCACAAAATGTTGATGGTTACTTAGCGCCCTTTATCTATCCGTCATCCATCACTATTATTCACTAAAATCGCACCACGAGAATGATAGTCATCTACTTATTTTGTGAAAACAATGAATATCCATTGTAAAAGTGCGGCGAATTTGAATTACATTAAACAGTAGAAGATAACATTAGATAATGTACCAAGCTGTCAGTGGAGTTTCCATATCAATCTCATAATCCGTTTGCGTGAGAACCCTTAACAAACAGAACTCGCCTCTTCATTATATTTGTATGAATAATTTAACCGTATCAGTCAAGTGTCTGTCAAATGTTACGTATGAGGGGAGATAGTTGCGAGAGATAAGTAGCGCTATCTCTCTCTATCACACAATGAATCTCTTATAGATTAGGTACTAGCCGTTGCCGGCGGATTCACTCGTATTATAGGGAAACTAATCTATACACCCAGTGATGAGCCATGCAACCCTGAAAAGTGGTGGCTCAGTGGTAACGGCCGCGACTTAGGAGTTGTAGGACTGGTAGGTCGTAGGTTCGAACCCAGACAGGCGCATTACTTTGTGTAAATCACCATAGCTCTCAAAACGGTGAATGAAACCAGTTTGTTCTAGAAACAAAAATTCGAAGATATGTGACATCTACCAACCCGCACTGGGCTCGCGTGGTGGATTACGGCCCGCTCCCTCAGGCCTGTGTCCCAGCAGTGAAAACATTATAGGTTGATTATGCACTCCATACACCCGGGTGAAAAATATTTTAATGATAATCCAGATTATGGTCTACCTTTGTGCCGAATTTTATCAAAATCCGTTCAGTCATTTAAGCGTGATTGATAAACAAACTTACACACTAAACATCAAAACATTCACAGTTTTAACAATACTGGGATAGTGATAACAGTACTTTATGATGCCCTTAATTTTATTGAGTGGCCCATATGGTGGATACGGGATACAATTCCCGATAAATTGCTTTTGTCCGGTGCTTCAATTAACAATATTTTCATTAATATAAGCGTTTTTCTTGCGTACAATGTAGTCAATTCGTCGCTGACGGCGTATCTCATAAAAAGTCTAAAATGAGTTTAATATACCAAAATGTTCGTCTTCAGCCGCAGACTTTTTATGAGATACGCCTGTATGTGCCGTCAGCGGCGAATTATATGATGAAATTAAAAAAGCGGGAACGGATATGTTATCTTTGTATAAAAATCTATAAACTCGTGTTGGATAAACTATCTTACCTGCGGGGTATTCGCGTAAAACACTATTAGTAGCAATGGCTTTCGTTTTGACAGTTCAACAACATTCATTGCGTTATTTACGTTGTTGAGCAGACAAATTTTTCGAACATTTAAAGCAATGGATTAGCAATATACTTATATAATATACTTCCATACTAATATTATAAATTCGAAAGTAACTCTGTCTGTCTGTCGGTCTGTCTGTCTGTATGTTACCTTTTCACGCCTAAACCGCTGAACCGATTTAGACGAAATTTGGTCTAGAGATAGTTGGAGTGGGAAAGGACATAGAATACTTTTTATCCCGATATTCCCACGGGATCGAGACTTATGCGGGTGAAACCGCGGGGCGCGGCTAGTCCTTTATATCCTTCAAAGTTATGCAGATTTTGATTAATAGTATGTTACGCAATTAGGGTGCTGAGTTAAGTAAACATCGCATCGTGTACCTATGTTTTACAATAGGTAGGTTTGTAAAATTGAACTTCTGCTAATAATTTGTTATGTGGTGTTTGTTTCAGACAGCTGAGACGAACGTTGGAGATGATAGAAAGATAGTTAGCTATCACAAGATAAGAACTTTAAGTCAGTTTAAGTACCGATGACATCTGAACAAATTTTCTTTTTATTTATTGAATGTTTCCCCCACCTCTGTATTACAGTACTTATCACTAAATAAAAACAAAAAAAAAGTCGGTGGGACGAACGGGAATACATGAAAATAATTAATAAATTATTCCCGTTCGTCCCATCAATAAAATTAGCGGGACGATCGAGAAAAAAAAAAAAAACGAATTCCCGTTCGTCCCACTAGGGGGACGAAGTCGATGGGACGAACGGGAATACACCAAAGATTTCAGGAAAAAAAGTATGAGTAAAGTATAAGTAATCTATCTTTATTTGTTTGTTGAATTTACAATTTGATATAGGACTCACTCAGACAGTTTAAAAAAAAGGTCTTTATCACGTGCAGTACTAGAAAAAAACTGCTTACCTTTTGTTTAAAGATGGAAGACACTTAATGCCAATGATTAATATTATATCATCTTCACGATGTTTAATTACTTACTACGTGTCTTCAAAGTATTATTCACTCTTCATTATTTTGTTCCAAGCAATTACCTTAATAAATAATCAACTTCTCATTTATAAATCTCTTCTGAAACTCATGTTTTACTAACTGTTGCCCGGACTTCGTCTGAGTGTACAGTCACGAGCATGAATGTATACACTTGGCTTTATTCAAAGGCGATTTTCTCCTTTATTTTCGAATAAAATTTTATATTATGTTGGTCGTGAACACAGTATTTTCGAACCCATAGTTTTATGCAATGTGTCGTATTTCAGTGTTGTTTTTGTTATTTCACGAAACCAGTATTGAAAGTTTCCAAGTGTTGACAATTGACATATTAGTGTTCGTGACTCAGCCTTGTTCCACTTACGGCTGAGTAGGCCTCCCTTTTGTGCCATGCTGCCCTGGTCTGTGCGAGTCTCATCCAGGTCTTCCCCGCGATCTTCTGTAGATCGTCCACCTGGCGATTGGTCTGCCAACGCTTCTTCTACTGTTTCTCGGCAACCATTCCGTTACGGAACTGCTCCATCTACCATCACCACTTTGAGCCAAGGTGTATTATGTATTTCACTTTTTTTTCATAAATAGGCTGGATGATTCATGACTGTCCTTCTCCAGGTCCGACAGGCTTACTTATCTGTCAAATTTCATAACGATAGGTTCAGTGGTTTAGACGTGGGGGAGGTAACAGACAGAGTAACTTTCGCATTTATAATACTAAAAATGAATATTGTTGCTGACTGTACCAGCGGGGTTAATGCGTAACACACTAAACAATTGCGGTACCTATCTTTAATTTTGACAATTCAACAACATTCATTGCGTTATTTACATTGTCAATCAGACGAATTTCTTTAAAATTCATCGGATTGCGAAAGAAAATGTGTTAAGCAATTGGGGTGCTGGATTCACAAACGCTACACATTCGGAATACAAGTCAACTTGGTACAAAGGTTAATTAATTTAATTACAGACCTACCGTACTGAACTGTAATGACTTGCCTATTGTGAATGAAGGACTACAAAAGTACAGATGCCAGCACATCAACCTACCCGAAACTGTCAAATTTTCCCAACCAACTTTGAACCTTAAGTTTTAGCGATAAAGTTTAAAATCTATTAAAGAAATTTAACAGATTGTAGTAGCTTGATGTGCTGGTGGCGTCTGTACCTACGTAAACTGTTTCAACCATAATTTTAGTTGTCAAAATGCGAATGGGTCGACTAGTTACTAGTCTGTTAACCTGCTCTGCTTCTTTAGGGCTGATTTTTCAATAGTCAGATATCATTTATCTGAGGTACCTAATAATATTGTGTTTTGACAGCTTTTGCATAGAAAATATGTCAAACTGACATACTTAATTATTTATTCATCAAATAAAAGTTAACGGACTGTTAAAAAGCAGAAATGTGTTTAATTAATTTTTTCACAAACAACAATTGATTTGTGCGTTTTATGCACAACTTTATCTTTACCCGTGTTTGTCCTCTGTTCTGACTTCCACGATTAGGAGCCCACTATATGAATTTGAGAGCAGTGTTGGTCCAGTGGTAGTGGTCAACTTACGAGTGCTGGCGCTTTACTTAAGTATACTTACATATTTAAAAGTGCCAGGCTAAAATAGGATTGGGCGGGTCACATCACTCACATCAGCTGCATGCACGATGACCGCTGGGCAAAAGTCTTCACACTATACTGCCTGAAGATGGACGGCTAACAAAAAAAAAAAGTTTAAGTATACCTACCTACTACCTTTTTTTTTCGGCGAAGAAAATGCCTAACGCATACTCTGCCTATGTACCTACTACCTACCGCTACCTTGCTCCTGCACGCAGTTGCCCGTAATGGCCAAAATATGTAAGTACCTAACTTACCTTAAAAATAATACATTACAAATAAAGTTGACTGTGACACATTTATTAACCTTGAACCAAGGCCAAGGAGCCATTAGATAATAATACCTATCTAAGAATAAATTCGTGATATTCTTTAACAAAAATCTTGTAAGAATAAATTCAATTACGTCATTCTATTCAATAAGCCACTGCTTGGATACTCAACTAAACGTATATGGCCCGTAACGGCATTCTTGCACTTGCATTGATAACGGTTCCGTACCTAAGGACCACAGCCTAACTCTACGTTCATTCAACTTTGTAGGAGCCGGCGGCATCAATGAATTACGTAAGTATCTATTTCCACGAAAAGTTGTTAAAGTTAGCGAAAATAGGAGTTAAGGTAGTCAATGAATCGTATGATAACCTGAGGCGAGTGCGGGCGGGTGCATCACGCTCACGCACGTGTTGTCAGATTAATTGAATGCCTTCCGCCGCGCAGCCCCCCCGCCTCCCTGCCACCCGCGCCGGTCGCCGTACAACTACCAAACAAACAAACAATCGCACAACTTGCACAACCACTGAAGGATGAACTATGCTCTCTGCTCCTCCCTTGTGCACTTGTGATTTTTTCAACGTTACTTTATTTTCATACGGTGTAGTAGCGCGGGTCGCAGGGCGCGGGAGGGACGCGCACGGGCCGCGGGGCGGGGCGGGTCGCGCGGCCTCTCGCGTTTAGTACAGCGCTCAGCAGGAGTGTCGGACGCTCGGCTTCACAGTCGACGACTTTAGTATTCTTCGTTTATTTTCTTTTCTATTCGTTTATTTGTCACTCGGACCTTACCGCGGCACAAACATGGGATGTTTCACCGTAAATGAGTGAGTTACTGGTGTTACCGTGTTTACAAAATTTTTATTTTGACAGTGTCACGTTCACGTGCGGAATCAAATTATTACCGGTTCCGGAGTTTTTAAGTGTTTATTATACGTACACGGCCTTCGTTTGATGCAGGTAGAGCCGGCTGATCGTCAAATAGGTGCAACAGTGTCGGTTTCTGGTGGTACTAATAAAGAATTCTCGTGGGAATAACTTTACAAGTGCTCCGATAGTGATTCGTGTGTTAAGCGTTATCGGGAAAAAGTTCGCACGGATTTGTTCCAATAAGATTCTTCTGGGAAACTAGTGTGAAGTGCGTATGCCGGTGAAGTGAAGCCGAGAGGAAGTGCTTACAACTTAAACATAACCTTACCTTGTATTCGAAAGACGCGCGTGTTGCACGGGCATGCGCAGTCCGGGTCATTGAAATTATTAATAAGTGCTTCATAATTTTATAAACAAACTGTGACAGTGTTGTAGTTTTGTCGTGGTGCGTCGCTAAACAGAAACGCACGAGTGAATACCGGGGGCTCGCCGTCACTAAGCCGGTTGACCGTTCCGAATCTTTTTTCGAATTTCAAAATCAAGGATAACGTTCACCTGTGGGATTTCGGTGTTTTACCTGCGCGCGCACAGAACTTCTTTACAAAGGTGAGTAGTTTTCATACTGCTCTGCGAACTCGAAAGCAATATCCGCAACTTTAGTTGGCTGCAAAATATTAGTTTTTTAATTTGCTTTTTATGACTGAGTAGGAATAATATGAGTTTTTAATTTTAATTTATGCGTCTCACTGGCAGTTTACTTACGTCTTACGAAACCAGTGCAACACACACGTGCAGTCTGTGATTTATGAAAAGGTGTTTCATAAAAAAAAAAAACCCCGTTTGGTTTCGGCGTCTCGCGGGCACTGTTGTGGTCCTTTGAGGCTGACTGACTTTTATGTTTCTTTTTTATAACTTTATGCGTATGGTTAGTTTATTCGACCAGTCAGCCTATTGGCTGACGTCACCACAGGAGCATCCCGAGGTCTTCCATCTCTCTCGCTCTTGAATAATTGAAGACTGGTTTGAGGAGCAGAACCAATTAAACGAAGTGACGTTTGTTTGACGACTCTCCCGCACAATCGCACAAACTTTGCTTTTAATTTTTTATTAGACTTTTTTATTATTTGAATGTTTGGAACACAGGCACAAACTCAGCATTTATCTGTGTCCTTGAGCAAGGTTTATTGCCTGGTGATTGTTTTAATTAAGCCTCTTTTAATGGAGCTGAGTACACAGCTGCACAGGTGCGTTGGCTCGATCTGTAGCCGTGTCCTGCGTGATGGGACATCCATTTGTTTTAGGACCACAAAAAACGACGAATTTATTTTTGGTTTGTTGTTATTGCCTGTACCTACCTACATTAAGAGACGCATGGCGGTACCTGTAGGTATGTACAGACGCCAGCACATCAACCTACCCGAAACTGTCAGATTTCCCCAATCAACTTTGAACCTTATGCTTTAGTGATAAAGTTAAAAATCTATTAAAGAAATTTGACAGATTGTAGTAGGCTGATGTGCTGGCGTCTGTACCTACATACATATAATTAGGAATGTATGAATATGTACCTATGGTACCTATATACAAATTCGTAAGTAGACATAGGTACTCAACTACTCACTCACATACAAAGTTGAATGAACAGTCAAGGACAGGTAAGATTATGTACCTATCTACCTATATGTACCTAGTATTATTAGTTACCTGCGAATAAAGTCTACACTAAAATACTTAAGTACTCGTACTTAACACAAACAAAGGATCTAACATGTAGGTAGGTATAACAGGATTCAAGATAAGATTTATTAATTAGGTACCAACTTAGGTATGTTCCATTATTCATTCGGAATAAAGATTGATGTGAGATTGACCTACATACATACAATAATAATCCCTATTACCTACATACCAACCTACTAATTTAATTGTATCATCGCCTGCTAAGTTGGTAGGCAGGTATCAAAGTAGGTAACTATTGTGTGTCTTAAAAGTTTCAAACAGACTTGTAAACAATGACCTTGTCAATTCATAGTCAAGTTCCTCGGTTCTTTCACAAACTTCTTATACGATTTACCAACGCAACATCGCGGCATCGTGAACGAAAGGTGAAAGAAAGTTTCAAATCCTACACACCGTATTGTTTTAACAGGAAAAGTGTTCAACAGACATTCAAATGGTCTAGCGGGTTTTATTTTAAAAGACTTCAAGTTTTTTTGTACTGTGATCCTGTTAGCCAGTAGACTGAGTGGACTCAGCAATTTTTTTTGAAGTGAAACTTCTTTACGCACGCTTGACTTGGGGAGTAAGCTGGCGAACTCGTGACGTAAGACGTTACGAAAAGTGTGATCGGGTGAGGCGAACGGGAGTTGAGTGGGGGATATAAGCAAGAGAAAGCAGTACGCGCGCACATTTTCTTTCTCTCTTCCTCTCATAGCCAAATACGTTTGAAGTTTCACTTCAGTCGTGTGGTCATAAGCACACTCGGTTTTTTATGTAATGTCTCTCCCATGTCAACCTAGAAGATTGTCGGCTACTTAACTGGGCTATCCTGTATGTGTGTATCAATCCACAGGATAGCCCAGCCAGGGCATCAAACCTATAAACTAAGCGACAACAAGCTAAGAGCACCCTCTGTGGGGACCAGACCTCGGCTTAGGACGTCGCTGGAGGATGGTAGCAATGGACAGGATGGATCGGATCAAAGCTCCTGCCAATACGTACCTAGGTATGCTTGTGCAACGGGTAGGTTTCGAAACTACACTCGAACCCGTCCGCTTCTTTACCGCGAGTTGACGTTATTTTTAGGGTTCCGTACCTCAAAAGGAAAAATGTAAACCTTATAAGATTACTTAGTCGTCCGCCTGAATGTCCGTCGGTCAGGAGCCTTTTTCTCTGGAACGCGTGGAGTTATCAAGTTGAAATAAATACTCAAGGCTGCAATCCCTTGAAGCAAACTTCTAAGTCAACGCAGTCAAAAGGTACGAGGTGTTTTTTCTCACGTAGTTAGGTTCAGTTGAGGCAGTTTTACGCGGAACGACTGCTATTTTTCATACCTATTCACATAAACTGGGGAATAATAATTTTATACCTGGAATCTGATACAATCTTGTATGACAATAAAAGACCACCATCTTGTAATACGAGTGACGACTTTAATCGTTCGGATCCTTTTTTTCTTATTAACTGCCTCGTTGGTTTAGTGGTCGCGAGCGGTACTGCAGCATGAGGTCATGTATTCGATTCCCAGGTCGGGCAGTGTTATTAGGTTTTTTCATCAGTTTCTCAGTAGCAGCCCGGAGTCTGGATTTGTGCCCGGTTGATGGCAAAAGGCTCGCCCCATTATTACATGGGACTGAAACATAACTCGCGAAATGCGGGTGAACCTCCTATAGGTAGGCACACCTCTGCCTAACCTTTCAGGGAAACAAGGCGTGATGCTATGTAATGTTAGCTTAATAAAAGTCACTGGCAGCATGGCAAAATCGAAACCGAATCGAGTGCTAAGTTGAAATCGATGTTCGTTTGTTTTTGGTGAGAAAAACTTCGATAGAAAAAAAAAAGGCCCTTCGCTTGGCTAACGGACAACGTCAGTTCGTACTCCGTACACTCGGATTGTCACGAAAAAGTTAAGGGGTCAGCTTTCTTTCCTCATTTTAAATTTTTTACGGGATTACTTAAATCTGTCTCTAGCAGAATCATTGAGGAAGATTTCTTTTTTACAGATCATTTCATTTAAAAGTGGACAGGAGGCCAATTTTCGTAATTAAAAACGTCCAAAATCTAAGCAGTTCAATCTTGTTTGAGCGACAATCAATGTCAAAACTTGTCAAAAATATAGGGAAATGAGAGGTATTTTTGACAGAAACTGAGGCCAATTCTCGCAATTTAAAACGTTCAAAATCTAGTCGCAGTATCATCTCAGCGACAAACAAATGTCAAAAACTTGTCAAAATGTAGGGAAATTAGAGATATTTTTGACAGATTGAAACCGAGATCAGATTGTGAACGTTCTTTAAATTACGAGAATTGCCCCTCAGATTGTGAACGTTCTTAAAATTACGAGAATTGCCCCTCAGGTATTAAAGCATGTGCTAATTCATTTTTTGAAAGAATTATGGATGAATACGAGCGAGCTAGAAAGTGCTAGGTTTATGTAAAACGTAAACTGAGCTTGAAATACAATGACGTATTATTAAAAAAAATCTAAATGCATTAATATTCCTCTTCTAATTGTTAATTATTTATTAAAATTATAATTAGGCAGGATAACTCTAGTTTAGTAGCAAAATGTAGAGGCATGCGCACGCGCATATGCGCAACTTTGCGCAAGTTTTGAATACATCGGATAAGTATGAACTAAATCGTTGACATTTTGAGCATTTTAACACTAATCAAGTAAGAAAGATTTCAGTATTATTTCAGAAGAATATTTTTAACAGCTAGTAAACACAAGGAAAACACGTTATTTCCTAACAAATCAGGTATTAAACTGACAGGAGTACTTAAAATGTCAATTACGATATTTTACTTTGCACATCTTGACTTCACACTTTACGCTCATTGGTTAAACGAATTTCTATTCATATAGCATCGTCCAACTAACATTTACATAAGAAATCTTCCTGTAGTTGCTCGTAGACTTTTGCCAAATACACTCGAATATAATTATATTATTCTGTTGGTTTTATTGCCACCGTACAGTCTAATACAAAAGTCTCATCTTCGAAACACAAATAAATTGAAATCTTTTCTGATACAACTTCAGATAGAATATAAGCGGCGCGCATCGCCGATCGGCGACGAAACAATAGAAAATCAATTGTGTCTCATTAGCGGAGCTTGACAGATGAAGTAAAAAATATCCCACAAAAACATTTCATGTTTAATGTTGCCAAGACGAGACCGTGTAGCTCGCACTGTCAAAAAGTAATCAGATCTCATGTAGAGCCAAGCTTCTAACTCTACACGCCCTAACTCTACAAGGCCTAACTTCGCAAACTCTACACCTTAGTCAAAATATATGGCTTGGCCATTTCGCTACATTCACATGAGCGTAAGGTGAAAAAGAAAAACTCTCATAACATCGGGTCATCTAGTTTAAAAAATAAATATAAGGTAACATAAAATGGCAAATTTACATAAGTTTTAGAAGCTGAGTACCGGTTCTAACCAGTTTTTTTAAATCCTCTTGTTTGTTGTTACTTGGTACAGCTGTAATTACTTAAGCTATCCTAATCCACTGTCGTTGCGAGCTGGACAGCAAATCAGAGTAGCTGCAATGTGGTTAACTGACTACGTGTGGTACTCTTGCCAATTTACTTGCCGAGTATCAAAACAGATTAGTGTGATCAATTACAGGATTTCAAGGACATCAAAGCGCAACCTGCGGGGTAATTGCGTAAAACACTATCAGTAGGAAAATGAAAGCCATTCATTCATTTTGACAGTTCAACAACATTCATTGCCTTATCTACGTTGATGAGCAGGCCAATTTTTTGAACATATGAAGCAATGGATTAGCAATATCCTTCAAAATGATTCAGATTGAGATTAATAGTGTGTTACGCAATTAGTATACGTACATCTAAAGTCTATTCAAACTTATGATCAAATTAATATTATTTCAAGTTAAACAAATATCAACTTTATTTCAATGTTAATTAAGTTGACTACAGAGTGACTAGCACTAATGAAAAACTTATAAAAATGATTGAAGTTGTAGCGTAAACTGAACATTATTTTTTAGGACTTATAGTTATTTTTACATAAACTCATATTTGTTTACATTTTTGGCAAATAAATCGCGAATGCAGATTAGAAAAATTCTATTTGAAGTTATTTACTATTTTTATTACAATACAAAGACTAAGTTTTGTGCTGTCATTCAAAGCATCTCTTTGATTGGCTCACATCACATCACAGTCAATTATTTTGGGATGAAAACTTATGAGTACCTAATGAAATTGAAATTGATTTTATTGATAAACATTTGACGCGGCATACATAATTAAATTAATGGGTCCAATTAAGTATACTTATTTTATTAACAAATCAATTCTGTCGTTGATTGTATGATACCTACGTTTAAATTAAAGAATCGATTTTTTTTGTAGCAAAAAATTTGTACTTCGTCACTAACTAGGTTCTGCCCGTGACTTCGTCCGCGATAAATTTCTTGTTCCCCCGATGCGTCGCATTGCATCCCACGTCTGTGCTATATATTACTTCGTTCTTTCTTACCGTTGTTTCTGTCCTTGGGACCTTAGGGCCATAGCGTGATATTAAATAACCTTCCTCAAGAATTAGGCTATCAAATGCAATAAGAATTTTTCAAATCAGGCCGGTAGTTCCAGAGGTTAGCACGTTCAAACAAACAAACTCATCAGCATTATTATCGCGACTTACGAGTTGTAAGGTCGTAGGCTCGAACCCAGACAGGCGCTTTACTTTGTGTAAATTATTTCATCACCACTGTTCTCAAAACGGTGAAGGAAAACATCATGAGGAAACCGGCATGTCCTAGAACCAAAAATTCGAAGACATGTGACATCTACCAACCCGCACTGGGCCCGCGTGGCCCGCGTGGTGGATTACGGCCTACTCCCTCTCACCGAGAGGAGGCCTGCGTCCCAGCCAATATAGTCATTGGTCCCAGCAGTGGGAATGGGAACATTATAGGCTGATTATGATGATCGTCGAAGGTGAAAATCTGAATCTCAGCTTTATAATATTTTCTAGTATTGCTATTCCCAAGTATTTACTAGTTCACCTGCTAGTGCTGAGTATTTTATAATTCCAATAGTGTCGTTATCAGTATCCAGGGCTTATTTCCAGCAGTATCGCGAAGCTCCATAACTGAACAATGATATAGGCAAGGCAAGTTTCTTGAATTTTTAAAGGTAGAGCGACACCCCATCCTATCCTAGTGCGCGAAATAATATTTTCATATGTTCCACATGTAGAGAAGTACCTACGTTTTTTTCCTTCTCTGTGTTATCCAGACAGTCGTAGAAATAATAACTCTGACAGTTTCAAAGTATTTTTAACTAGCAGCGCCCCGCAGTTTCACCCACATATGTTTCGGTCCCGTGGGGATATCGCGATGAAAGTATCCTATGTGTTAATCCTGGTTATAAACTATCTGTGTTCCAAATTTCATCCAAATCCGTTCAGTAGTTTTTGCGTGAAGAAGTAACAAACATACAAACACACTCACAAACTTTCGCCGTTATAATATTAATCTGATGGAGCACACAGTTCTCATTAAATAATATATTTTCTACGTACAATGTATTTTTATGTAGACTACTAGGTTCTCTATAAAATACTAGCTTCTGCCCGCGACTTCGTCCGCATGAAATATCGGCTTCGGACCCATCGCGTCACATCCCAACGCTCACCGTGCTTGCTACTACTTCGCTTTCGCTTAGCGATCTTTCTGTCTTTTGTTCATTTTTAATGGTCGAAGCGTGATGTTAAATAGCCTATAACCTTCCTCCAAATGCAAAAAGTTTTTATCGAATCTTACTGGTAGTTCCGGAGATTACCCCCCACATATACAAACAAACAAATTTTACCTCTATAACATTAAACATAGAGACTAGTATAATATCAGCTCATAGTGTAGACGAGCTCAATACGAATGGCATTGACTGGTGATCAAATGATCAGACTTAATTGAAATCCCTTCAATTGAATTACCTTTGTATCGAACTTGTATTACAATGTCGCGTACTAAACTAGATTTTTGCCGATTGATACGTGTCATCGGCCAATGCATTATGGTATCTGCTGACAACACCTGTCATTCGCAGATTTCGACATGCAGGTTGTCTATCGTCAAAATCGATTAACAAACAATCTTACCAAATCTGAGGGGCAATTCTCGTAATTTTAAGAACGTTTACAGTCTGATCTCAGTCTCAATCTGTCAAAAATGCCTCTAATTTTCCTAAATTTTTGACAAGATTTTGACATTTGTTTGTCGCCGAGATGAAACTGCGATTAGATTTTGAACGTTTTAAATTACGAGAAGTGGCCTTCTGTTTACACCTTATAGTCCGTTTGCAGTTATTTTACCTCTGACAGCAGCTACCCAACAGCCACCATTTTGTAACGAGAATAAAGACCACTGTGATTTTGACAGTCTTGTCAGTGGCAGCAAGCCAAAAGCAACCTTATTGTAACTATATCAAAGATCACTTTGATTTTGACAGTGACACAAAATCAGAGGAACTGTGAATGGGCTGTAACTTAGTTGATCATCTTCATTGATTGACAGTCTTGTGCCCTTTGTTACTAGGCCCACAAGAGGAAGCAGGCCTTCCTTCTCCTTCCTTCCCCTTCCTTCACCTTCCCTCTTGTGGGCCTAGACAAGTGACAATCGTTTTAAAAGCGTTTCGTATTCTTGCAACGACTTTCAACAGAATTTATATACATTTTCTGTAGCTTATAAATAATATGACTTTTTGCATTTTCCATCGTCATTAGCGCTGATAGAATGCCACTTTGTCTAGGGCCTTTGTGGGTCACCCAACTATCAGCAGGTCGATTCTGTAAAAATCTTATGTGAAGTGAAAACTTAGGTGAAGTGAGCTGTCGTTCCACCTGATGCTAGGGATAGACACTATTGACAGCTCATTTCACCACACGGTGAGTTTTTGTACAGAATATATTGGCTGGCTCTTGATTTCTCAATTTTCCACCGGCTTTCTGCAATATGATTATACAAACTAGCTATACGAGGGAACGTCTTAACACGTATTACCCGTATGTATATTTACTTAATTAAATTCAAGTTCTAAGAAACGTCCTTCAATACCTAAAAAAACATGAGATATGAAGCTCTTAAAAACCTCTTACAATATAAAAAAAAACCGCTAGAGTTAATCTACCTAGCAACAGCCCCGCGGTATATAAATGCCTATAATTTTTCGTCTTCATTGTCGAAATCTGACCTTTGCTACGCCTCACCATCCCTGCATTAACATAACCAGTTTGAACCAGTTAGTAGAATCTTCCAATCCAGTACTGTATTCCAGTTCCACTAGTCGAACACTTCCACTGGCTTGCTTAATCGTTACCTAATGCTTATTCTGTCAAGTATCTTTCAAGTCGTGGTGCCAGTAGGCTCTTGGGTGGTCAGTCTGATGTAACACCTATTTACAATCGTAATTTATTTGCTGTGTATGTTTACTTTAATCGCTTTATTATGTGCTGTAGTAGTTTTATAGGCAATTCGCTGTTGTTTACTAATTAAACAATCATGATCAGACTTTAAAAGGTTTTAAAGGTGCATGAGAGATTTGTCGCAGTCTGATTAACTTAAAGTCTTAAAGGTAACTTTGTTTACTTATATCAGGATAATTAAATGTTTTCTGTTTAAAGAAATTTAAAATATTCTAGACTTTTAAGTCAGGACACATCTGCCGCATGTCAGACAATCAATGGGCCAAACTTACCTACGACCATGGAGCACAACAATACGACCCAGTGGGTCCCGCTTAATGGCATGACATCGCGCCTGGCCTATACGGAGATGGCGGGATCCGGGATGAGCTGGACTCCTTTAATAAAGATTTGTCCTTGGCAGCTCTGCACGCGGAGCATGAATACCATAGCAACGGGTTTTGTCGACGGAAGGATAGACAAAATGACAGACTGTAACAAAACTTTAAAAAAAAATCTGTCATTTTGTCTATTCTTCTGGACAGAGAGTGGTGGAAAGAGTGTAGAGGCTTTAGCCCAGCAGTCAGACATTAATGGCTAATAAAAGATAGGAAATAAAGAAAGAATTTTAAGTACTTATGTGTTCAATTTCTCCCTATAGATTGTTTCTGTCTTTAAAGGTTACTTTCAGCTGATTGCAATCCTACCTAATTACAACGAGCCATAGCGGATTGCGCAGCGCATCGTAGGGTTAACAATTATTATTACTCAACATCGCAATGAATGCCAGTTCTGAAGGCGAGGTCAGAAGTCAGCCGCGGGAGTCGACTCAAGTTATTTATGTACAAACTTAAAACGTGTGCATTAGAGAGTGCATAACCAAAACAAATGTTATACCAAGTCCATGCGACTCAAAGTTCAGCGGGTTATATTGCGTAAAGTTTGCCTCAAGCACCCAGTTTAAGGAGCAAAAGTTTCTATTTTTGTTAGCTGAAGATCTGGATAAGGCGATTTGAATATTCTTGATTTTTTAAGTAAGTAGATTCTGAACATTACGGTGAGGTGCTTCATCAAATCTTATTAAGTAACTAGTGAATTTAACACTTAGGTACTTATATGCCTTGGCGTTGTTATCGAAGAGCTTTAGATCTGGAAACATTCAGCTACGTCCTCCATTAGAACTTTTTTAAATAGGGACCTTGCTTCGTTAGCCAAGTCTCAACTCTCAAGGTATGAAAACTGTCGCGAAAGACGGATCATATTGCTTTGTTGGGTATACCTTCCACGTAACTATGTAATTGGCTCTCGTCTCCTAAGCGACTTGGAGCATGCATTCGAGCAAGTTTTACACCCTAGGGTAATGTATCAAAGTGTCCTTCTAAACATCTTGGAAAGATGATGAAGTAGGTACTAGGTAATCAGGTGTAAATATGACATATCGGGGGACGCAACTGTCACAAAAGTATGAAAGACAGACAAACTCTTTTTTTCTCGCGCCGAATTTTTTTGTCGGCGTTGAAGACTTTTGTCTCTGATAACTCGATGCTGTAATAACCACAGAACAGTTAAAAGAGGTCACCTCTTGTAATTTTATGAACGTTTACAGTCTGATCTCGGTCTCAATCTGTCAAAAATACCTCTAAATCCATAAATTTTTGGCAAGTTTTTGACATAAATTGTCGCTGAGATGAGATTGCGACTAGATTTTGAACGTTTTTAATTATGGGAATTGGCCTTCTGTTCTGTGGTAATAACCGTCCCTCCTACTACATAAATAATATATTAACTTTGAAAAGTACGATGAAATAAATGAATAAGGTAGGGTTGAACTATAACTTTGAGAAGAAGACATCCCAAAGAGGGTGTCTTCGGCTATTTGTCACACGCGGGGGCCATTCTCATCCACATTTTTGGAACGTTTCTCGAACATAATTCTGACACTTGTTGAAACTAGAGACCGAGTGCTATAAAACAGAATATGTCTGCGTTAGCTGAATTGATGGCCGCTTCTCCAGAATCCGGATGAATTGATGGTCTAATACGAGAAAGTGTTGACGTCACAAAGGAACGCGATCTAATACTGACATACGAGCTTCTTAATTGTGATCTATGGGTAGTATACGAGCGTACCGAAATATCCTGCTGGACTTACGAATGTTTTTAGTTTTTATGTGCTAACCATGCCGCTCGATGCGCCATCAACGGAATATTTGAAATGATTAAAAATAGTTTTTTTACTTTATGCCAACATCGAGCGTAATAAAAATAGTAGTTTCGATTGAGCTTAACAACCGGATCCGGGCGAGACCCGCCATCCGACTCCTCACAGCAGACTGACAGATTTATTTGGTGATGTCATCGATTCAAGTAGATGTCTGCACCGGTTTTTTAACACGTGCATTACGCAATAATTTACATTCGATCAGCGGCAATTTTTTTTTTCCTTAAAATAACCCTTAGAATTAATGAACCCGAAATGTAGAATTGTCGCCCCATAAAAACTGGCTGCAAAAAACTTCCACCATTTCGAAACTTGTTAGTTGGACAAAAAGTTTTTTTTTTGTGTGTGAAGTCGCGGTAGCGCGTGCATCGCAGGTAGTTTTACCCCCAAGTAGGAACCACAGAGTTCTTATTCGATAACTCCTTACCTATTAGTTATTAATCGAATGAGGATAACATAACGAAACATTCGGTTGTAACAAACAGAATCGAAATAGACAATGAATAAGTAAATAGGGCCACCGATCGGATCCAAATACTCTATCCAGTTATTATACTGATACTGTTGGCTTACTGAAACTTGTATAGATAAGCTCAGTTTAAGTAGTTAGTCGGTTTAAAACTCTGCCGACGTATAAGTGCCTACTTGATGTTCGATTTCGGTTGGGGCCGAATTCATGAATAAACTAACTAGTCCACTTTCGGTCTCGTTTAACTGCTTGAGTTTTTTGTTGCCAGACCGATGTGAAACCATTTCTGGAAATATTCCTGTAATATAATCGAGATTTGGAGGAAAAAGAAGAACAAGATAGATTTGAGTGCCGAGCCGCTTTGAGAGACCACATTTATGTATTTACAATCCTTATTTTGTTAGGACTAACGTCTGTGTTTGCATTTTACCTTCGAAGGCTTATTGGAAATGTGATTTATTTCTTTTGGGACATGTCTACGAATGAATGGATATTGTCCCTTAACAACTTTTGCATATCATACATATTTAACGCCTTTTGAATTTACGGCTACAGTGCACGTGTTATGTGAGAAGGCTGTAGAAAAAAACCGAATGCTTTTAAAAATCCGCGCAATCTTGTACGAGAATCTGCTATTAATACCGGTACTAAGTATACCTGTAGTTACGTAAAGCTATACAGTTTATTTATGAAACGATAGGTACTTAGGAGCCTTCGCTTGTCAGCGACAGCAGTAATTAATTACGGTTCGGCCTCACCCCGCGGTGGAGCTACCCGATTGAAGTTAACTAAGCGTAGTTAGCTCAGTTCGTAGTGTTTTGACATTCGATGAGACCCCAACTATAGCCACTACAGGCCAGCTTTGCCAAATCTTCAAAGACCAAATTCAACGGCCTCGAAGTCTCGGCTCTTCAACCTTAATACCAACTTTATTTGAACGCTCCAAAGCCACTATACGGTTCCTTGAAAATGTTCTACACATTTTGCATTATATTTCGGCGCCTGATAATACTTGTGCACTATAAAAGAGATGTCTTTTGTACCAGGCGCGGATGAAGTTGGAAAAGTGTGCAACTGAATTCTGTAGCCTCGGGTAGATACGCGCCTCAAGCGAATCGTACGTAATGCGCCCGATAATATATTCAGATCGCATTTATTCGCAAAGCATAGGCACTGAAACAAGGTTTTGTTAGTGCAAGAGACACAATCCCCGTGGGCTAGACTTTTTGAATCGCTTTTGTAGGAATTCAGGAGTGAATATGAGAAATCTTTACGCGAAATATAGATATCGAGACTGTCGAGAAATCCGATATGCATTTGATATAACTCCATCCGCATTACAATACGATACTGGGTATGTTTACACAATATACGGTGCAAGTATTGTTACATTCACGACGGAGGAAGACAGTAATATAATGGGGGAAGTAGCAAGGGAGCTTTTATTTAAATCATACTCTTATGGGATGATTTATTCAGCTATATTTTTAGACTCTTTTCATATACCATCTTAAAAACTAGCACTTTCTATTTTTCACGTCAAACCTAATCTAATTCTTTGACACACGCTTGAAAGGTCGAAAAGCGGATGCCATCAATTATGACCGGCCTGCATTATAAAAGAGGTGTACAGAAACATGAATAGGACATTCTTCCTTCCTCCCGTAATCGCTAATAGCCCAGAAATCGGGTTATAGCTGACACCGTACGGGAATATTATGGCGCTATGCTTTTAGCCATACTTCCACGCATATTGAGCGGGCTCTCAAGCCCGTATTCACATTATACATTGCGAGTCGCCCATAAATCCCGGCACACATTAGAATTTCGCCGGACCAATGCGCCCCTGAAAGAGCTACTTACTCCAATATGCCGTGCAAGAATTGTTAACGTAAGTAAAGCTTTTAAATTTCTATTCACAGCTTCGTGCGTTTCAAGAGACTCTTGGAGTTTCTGGTAAAATATGTGCGGCCCTGTATGACCTTATAAATTATTGAAGACCATTTCGTTCTCAGTGTTTTCTTTTCGGGTGAGCACTCCACCTTCGGCTCATATTTATTGTTCATAATCCCAAAATCATGAATTTGCTGGGAGTATTTTTATATTACTTACGTTATCTCAATATTTGGGGTGATATCAAAGTTTTACGCAGCCGTATTTTCTTGATAACGGTACGGAAGGGAGAACGATTGGATGAGCAGTTTTTCGCAAAATTATTTATATGACCTGCGTTCAAACAATACGTAGTGTACGTACGTGTTCCTAAATACAAGAATCTGATTTTACAATTTACTCGTGCGAACTGGTCATGATTTAAGAGTTAAACACGACTATGTATAATGTATTAGTCATAGTCGTCATAGAAGTATTTTCAAACGGATATTGGTACAGAAGCCAGAACGCATACGTCACTATTACTAATTGATTGATATTTACAATTGCATGTGTACTAGGCTAGTATAGGAGGCTGGTAAGTGCGTCGAGCACAAACCGCGTCCATCAACAATACGCTGGCTTTTGGATAATGGATGGTGTTACCGCGAAACTCACCCCCCACCACCCTTCAGGGCCCTCAAACCTTGCCAGTTCGATTTTTGTAAAAGGACACAAATATTTGAATGGCCCGCGGCTGTTTGAGAAGAATGTTTGTGTATGTGATTTGTAGGGATAACACCTACAGGGTATGCGGACTTGGTTTGTTTATTTAAAAGAGAGTAACGTGCTTCCGTGGTTCGCGTTCGTGGAACCAGATGATAGGACAGCGGTTTCACTCTCGAGGGAATGAGCAATAAGTTCCTCTTGCCAGCTATAATGACAATCTCCGATCACAACAATAATAATGATAATGTCTTCGATGTCACGGCGGTGACCAATCCATATGCCATGGCAAGCGTGGCGATAATTACAATCCTTTTGGTTGTTCGTTCAGACTCAACTTGAGAGGTCCATGATCAACAGTACTTACAGTAACGTTTATAGGATTATAATAAAATTATGATGATGAATGGACAGTTTGTTCCAAAAGTGTTTGTTAGTCAGTAATAGCCGCTTTGTAACTTCCGACCTATCCATGTCCAGATGAATGACGACGTCAATGGGAATATCGCTATTGATATTTCAAATTCAGAAATGGCGGGGCAGCGATGGATTGCAAGGAGGCATGTTTGGCGATAGTCAGGCTACCCTGTGCGGAAAATGGTTGGGAACTGACTATGTATGAAACTCTCTGCCAGTCTCTCTGTCTGTGTTCCCTTCCACGTATAACTCGTCAGTCTTCAAAGAAAGAGTGAATAGGCATCTAGGCTTGCTTGTTCCATCATAACACAATCATCATAGAACAAGCTATTGAAGTGATGTATTATTTTCTAATAAAAACATGTATGTTTAGATTAAGGTATTTATCTATGGGACTGCGTCGCCTGAAATAAATAGACCTCATCCATCGCTTTCCACCAGGCGAGATCGAGGTCAAAAGCAATAAAAACAAAAAGTTATGAAAATTTTTAATACCCGCTTTACGCTGCTGCTCTTGCGCCTGTCATCCAGCAATCGCTCAATAATAAGTTTTCAAGTGATATTCAAATAAATTATTTCCCGAATCAAACAAACGTAATACCGAAGCACTGAGCCAGGAAGAGAACATAACCATGTACCTACCACATCACAAACACACTGTAAACATGTTCTAAAGCAGAGTAATCCATTCCGTTTGTTCTATTATTACTTGATCCGTCGGATGTGGATGACGCCTAAGGTTTGTTTGACGTCATGACTGAGCATGAAGCGTAACGTCATTATGCTCTTGGCTAACTAAACAATAAAATAATGGCCTATAAATTTAACAATTGGCATTGATGGCGCTGTAACTTATGTCGCGGAGTCGTCCCTGAGGACCGGGGCGCGACAAACAGTCGCTAGCTTGATTAAAGATCTGCTTCAGTGGTTTTTAACGTGGATAGACGTTTTATAATCCCCTGGTGCTTGCCTAGCCTATAACCAGGAAAAGTTGGATAAAACTTGGCCCACGGAGCTACCAAAGATTCTGACAGATCTCTCCTCAACTTTGAAAAAAAAAAAAAAAAACCGAGTGTGCTTATGACCACACGACTGAAGTGAAACTTCAAACGTATTTGGCTATGAGAGGAAGAGAGAAAGAAAATGTGCGCGCGCACTGCTTTCTCTTGCTTATATCCCCTACTCAACTCCCGTTCGCCTCGCCCGTAGCCCTTAGACATGGGTCGTACTTGCAAAATCGAGTACCAGGGCTTCCAAGTACGTCCACCTTAAGAAACCAGGGCCTAAAACCAGGGCTCGAGATACTTTCAAGTATTTTCTATCTGCATCGAAAACTGATCCATAACTTCATACAAATAAGAAGTACAATCGCGTAATCAAAGAAAAGCCCTGTTGGAAGTAAAAAGTATTTGCATAGGAAATTGATCCGTGAATTCCTATAAATAAGGAGCACAATCGCGTTTACAAATAAATACTTTTACAAACCATTAAAGTAAAAATACTTGCATACGAAATTGTTCCGTAGACTCTTACCACACCTCGGACACTCCATACAACGCTCGCAAAATAATTACCTATTACTACTACATAAACAAATGACGTTTGTATACGTGCAAATGTGTGCGTGAAATCTAGTAGCGTAAAAAAAAATGGCGCGGAAAGCAATTTGTGTCGGGGAACCGAACGACGTCGGCGGCGGCGCTGCCCGAACGTGTGCATTATTATGAAGTGACCATGTAGTTCAATTGTTTATTTATATAGTCGGGTTCGTAATGAAATAAAAACACTAAAATAGTTTAGTTTAAATGACTTATCTGTACATAATGGGTTATTAAATCGCATGTTATTAAAAATGCGAAATCATACAAACAGTATATGTAAATACGAATTCGGAAAAGTATCACAATATTTGGATATTGTGATGCTTTTCCGAATTCGTAAATAATTCGTAATCGTAATTAAAACTCAAATAAAACTTTTAAATCGCATAATTGTGTGTCAGCAATACAGCGCTGCGGTTCGCGAGCGCCCTTGCTAAAGAGTCGGCGACGAATACCTCGAAGTGCGGGGTGAGGTGCGGTATCTGATATGAGGGCGAGGAAGGGAGTGTTCTTTCTGTACGTAGTACTATTAAGTATTCTGTGCTCTTACTGATAAGGAGTATGATCGCATTTGCGAAAACAAACGCGGTTGTTGAACTATTTGAGTACTAGTCTACTAACTAGTCGAGCCACGACGGAGCGAGATACTTTCAAGTATTTTCTATCTGCATAGAAAACTGATCCATAACTTCATACAGATAAGAAATACAATCGCGTATTCAAAAGCCCCGTTGGAAGTAAAACTACACTAAATAAGGAGCAAAATCGCGTTTACAAATAAATACTTGCAAACCATTAAAGTAAAAAAAAACTTTTTAAGAAAAAAAAAACCGACTTCCAAAAAAAACTTTACAAAGTGAAAAATAACTTTAATTTCGGAAGTCGGTGTCTTTGGATCTTTATTTTAGTTTTTTGCCACCGACTTCCGAAATTAAAGATATTTTTCACTTTGTAGTGTTTTTTTGAAAGTCGGTTTTTGTTTTTCTTAAAAAGTTTTTATTTCACGCTTTTTAGTGGGTCTGCTTATAATTTATCTAAGTTACAATAGCCTAGTGATCATCGCCTTTTACAAACAAAATATTGCTTTTCCCGATACAGGGAAGTTAATTGTTGAGGAGTTCTCCAGATCCACTATCAGCTCCGTATCACCATTCACATTGTGACGAGCATAAATTGCTTAGCAACCATATTAAAGTAATCGAATCGCAACCCGTGAAATACTTAGATATTATTGGGTAATTCCGGTGGCCATCTGTGGTCTTCATCATCAGTTCCACATCACCAAATAGTGCTTTCCGAGGGCAAATGCACGAGTTACTATAAAAAATACCCAAATCGCTATGGGTGTGCCTATAATATTTGAAGAGTTCCTTCGATTTCTCCAGGATCCCATCATCAAATCCTGCCCTGATGTTTTTAGATTAGATGCTAATAATCCTGGCTGCAGCATCAGGCCAGACTTGTCAACATTGCATTGAACTTAAAATTTAGTCCTGTTTAAAATGAGCCCAAACACGACTACGGTGCTGTAATTTCAAGGTTGGTACTTTTTCTAATGCTCCTGGCTTCAGCATCAGGTCTTTATGTACTTCGGTGTTCCTCATTAACAGTACGTTTATCCACACATCGAGCCCTTTTCAATGAGCCTTAACACGATATATCTGCTGTTAGTTGTCGAGGAGTTAGGTACTCTGCAGACTATCCTGACTGCAGCATCAGGTCATGACTTGATGATCATGAGACCAAATGTGGCAAATGCCCTATCAAACATCAAAACAATTGACTAAAACAGTCCTTGCCTGTTCGAGTAACTTCTTACTGTTAAGGAGTTGTAACTTCCATTATCAGCCCAGCTACCTGAGATGGTGACAAACATACGCAAATACACAAGATACTTCGTAAAATATGCGAAAAACAATAAGTGAGCCTATAAAATTTAAAGGTTGCCCTCGATTACTCTAAGATCCCATCATCAGATCCTAACTTGGTGACAGTGGGATCACCTCAAAACTATCTACTTTGGAACAAAAAAAGAATTTTGAAAATCCGTCGACAATTGGCGGAGTATTCGATGAACAAACATACAAAAAAAAAAACATACAAACAGCCGAACCAAAAACTAACCTCCTCCTTTTTGTGAAGTCGGTAAAAAATACTTGCATACGAAATTGTTCCAAAAGGAGCATGATCGCATTTGCGAAAACTAACGCGGTTGAGTACCTACGTATTTGAGCGAGTAGCCGTATAAGATACTTAATAGTCTTGCAAGTATTTTGAGTCGGTACCCGGTGTGCGTACTTGGAAGCAAATACCTGGTGTAAAAACCCGGTCGCATATTTATGCGACCGGGACCGGGTTTTTACACCAGGTATTTCCAGCTATTTTTTACGTACCTTCCCTACTCGCGATCACACGTTTTCGTAACGCATTCGCCAGTTTACTCCCCAAGTCAAGCGCGCCTAAAGAAGTTTCACTTCAAAAAACAAAGAGTTTGAAGCGTTATCAACACGGATTAGGGCTGCTGACAAGCGTCAGTTCTTAAAGACACTTTTATGTGACCTTACAAAGAAAGCGATGTGAAAGAAGACTTCGTGCACATCTTTTCCTAGAAATCCTCCCTAGAACCACACCCCGGACACTCCATACAACGCTCGCAAAATAATTACCTACTACTACTACATTAAAAAATGACGTTTGTATACGTATGAATGTGTGCGTGAGGTACTTGTGTTTGCGAGCGCTCTTGTTAAAGAACTGCGACGAATACGTCGAAGTGCGGGGTGAGGTGCGGTAACTGATGTTAGTGCGGGGAAGGGAGTGTCCTTTCTGTACGTAGTACTTTAAGTATTCTGTGCTAGAACGCAAGTCCTCACATTGTCACAAGACACTACCTGCCTGTAGTACTAAAGAGTAGTATAGACTATTCTTAGAAGTATTAGGAACAGGGTGTAAAGTTCACTCATACTCTATGGAAAAGGGAGGATCCTCCGACCAGACGCGTATCTGGCAGGCAACTGCCCGATGATTCATGTCAGGCCGTGGTATATATATGATTATGCTAGTTGCGCGGTAAACTCTGCTTGCGAGATTCAGGATTTTGTGTGACGTCACTGTGACGCGTAGTTCGCATGTGGCGTTGTAGATACCGCTACAGTACGTTTCCGACAAACACGCGGGCGAAGCCCCTGACTAAAGCTAGTATTAAAAAAAAAGAACGTGGCTACTTGAAATATTCACCTTGTATGCTTCTTTCTACCGTAACCAGAATTTATTACGACTTGAGCACTAACAAGATTTGTGCAATCGATAAAATTCAAATACAAGTAGGTACTTGTAACAATTGTAATCGTAAATGAGCATTCGTAGGTTTCTAATCCAATACCTGAGACTTGTGTACTACAATATTTTCTCCGGAAGCCGTTATCAGCGTGAAAAATCAAACTACTGATACATTGAATGGTTTTCCTATTAATCCGAGAATGTAATCCCAAAAAAAGAGCCCATGTAAATCGAATTAGAAATTAGAATCGATTCAAAATCGATTTCGGTTATCGAGTACGAATTTAAAAGCCATTTCACGTACACAAACTATGATTAGTAAATGGATTTAGTAATACGGTTTTATGTTCGGGTAGGTCGGATGGATCTGATTGTTTATTAAGTCTCGGGCTTGTTTATATAGGATCGGTGGATTGTTAAGGAGGTTATCTCTCTAATTAGCAAGCTCTTAAACATAATCCTTCCCTACTTGCTGTAATAAGATCAATATTTGCTCACCGCTGACTGTAATAGGATTTACTTCTGTAAGAGCATTAAGTATTGGAAGACATTCTGATTTTAATTAACTACACACGTCAAGTTGGGATTCTACTTTATGTAAATAACTAAATGACAGAAATAGATTTTATCTATTATACTTGCCTTAGCCTGAGTGCTAGAATTTTTGGAAACCATAATTCCATAATCAAAAAAATCAAGCCTAAAACAAGGTTTAATTAAATTCAAACAAGTCAGGAGCAGTGGTGGCTCAGTGGTAACGGCCGCGGCTTACTAGTTGTAGGCTGTCGTAGGTTCGAACGACAGGCGCTTTACTTTTTGTAAATTATTTCATCACCAATTCACCACTGCACTCAAAACGGTGATGGAAAACATCGTGAGGAAACCGGCATGTCCTAGAACCAAAAATTCGAAGACGTGACATCTACCAACCCGCGCTGGCCCGCGTGGGGAATTACGGCCCACTCCCTCTCACTGAGAGGAGGGCTGTGTCCCAGCAGTGGGAACGTTAAAGGCTGCTTATGGTTATGTCCAAAATCAAATTTTAATAGAAGCAACCTTCCAAACGCCGTAACAATCACGCCGACGGCCAACGTATCCGTTTTCAGTTAATTTTTCGCCCCTTTTTTAGGCAGTTGTTAACTTTGTAGAGTATTAATTTGTGAGCGAGTCATTAAACGCGTTCGTTAATAATTAGGGTGTAAATGTAATGCGGTGGAAGTTATAATTGGGCGAATAAGTAGCGATCAGAAGTTCACGCCCTCACACCGGAGCTTGACGTAAATTAGTTACGAACTACTAAACTGACACTTCGACGGCACATGTCTAGTTAGGTTAACGGTATATTCTGCTCAACGATTGAATCTTTTACTTTCCGGATTGAATTTCGTGAGAAAAACTTCTGGAGAACTATTTAGATAAGAGGTTTTTAAAAGAGTAAGAGCGGTTCTGCACTCCGAATGAATCCGAGAAATGCCGGTCTGAAATGACCATAGTCCTATTTGTATAGGGGTTGCTCTATCCGTCAGAATTTAGAACATTCTCAATTCGTATTGAAGTCGGATTTTTAATTCGGATTCGGATCGGATGTAATGCGGAACCGCTCTAACCGTGGAGTTTCTTGCCGGCTGGCTCTTCTCCATAGGAAACGACGAATTGGAACCTTACAACAAGCTTCTTCTTCTTCTTTCCGCTGGATGCAGGAAGCACACGAAGTGGAGTTGCTTGGGGGAGGCCTATGTCCAGCAGTGGACGTCTTTAGGCTGAAATGATGATAATGATGACCTAGCTTCTAATGTTTCATAAGTGCCAATGTAGGTTTATGTGAAATAATATTTGAATTTTGATGCTACACTAACAAATCTATGTTTCTAACACATAGCTTTCTCATAAAAATGTCACCAACGTACGGACACATAATAACCATCACAAACTAATGGTACATTTGAAATTATAATCGTGATAGACGAAATATTTCTGGTCATTTGCTTTTACTCTCAAATTATTTCCGTTCGATCTATTTCGGTTAGTGCACTCACAAAAATAGAAGATGGCAGTATTATTTAATATTTGTCTTCACTTTCTTTTGTTTTGGCTTCTGAGGGGAGAGATATTTGTGTTCACGAACGCCCCACATTCAGTGCATTTCTCTCCAATTCAAACGAAATATTTTCTTGCATCTCGTCTAAATTAACATGTACCTACTCTGTAATGCAGGCAGAGTGCTTTCCTACATAAAATGTTAATTTGAAAATCGTCCGAACAAACAAATCTTGATGTACCTACTAATAGGTAGGTATAAAGTTTCGAAACAAGACGTTTTCGTAAATGTAGGGGACCATTCGGTGTGTGAATCATGAAGCGTATCGGTTAATGGTTCAAAATGACCGGCCCCACGTGACGACTCGCGACTGTGACCTTCACTTACCGTCTCAAGATTTCAATGCCTAAATATAGAACATGATTAGTATTATAACTATTGAGACTCGAGTCTTGAGACCAGCATTCTCTAAACGTTTCAATTTATTCCTCAGTTTCCATTTACCTACTTTAAAATAATTCTCATTCGTGGCATCATCACTGTCTTTGGAAAGAACGGCGTCGTTTTTCATGTGTTACAATATTTTTCGTGTCAGTTTTTACATCAAAAGAGCAAAAATGTAACGTCCTAAAAATAGAATTAATTTTGTACGAGGAATCAAATATCATTCAGTGATAACCAGTGCCAGCCGCAAGAATATAGTTAGAGAAAAAAATTTGGACGACTTCCAAAAATCGATTACATTTACTCCATCGTTAACAGGAAATGATCATATATCTCCGCATTGGATAGTTACTGCTGTTAGTTTATTCTAGAAATCTGAAATACAATTTAATTTGTATGTTAACGTTAAAGATTATCCCACATCGAAAGAGAAATGAGACCGCAAACTGTAAAATTTAATGCGAATTTACGTTTGCGTATCAGATCTCTTATCAGTTATCAGTTTTACCTCTCGACTTATCAGTAAAGGCGCTCCGAATTATTTATCTACCTGGGATCTGTCAATATGTCAGTAATGTGACAAATTTATCAGAATGTCATCATGATATATGTGCTCTCTTGAAAGATCAATACCTAAAAATAAGGTCTCAAGTTCTGAGCGGTTTCCTCCCAATTAGAGAGAGTCTTTGATGCGAACTAATCTCCCGTGACTCCGATCACTTCCATTTAAAACTGCTTTTCCTGTCTATGATTTGAAACGAGAAGCGTCCCGTCGGGATTCGAATAACTCTTCAGGGTAGCTAGGAAGAAATCGGCAAACAACGATTTTGGAAATATAAAACTGATAGGAAAAGACAAACAGCTGCCTTGCATTTGGTTATGATTTAAACTGATAAATATGCATACAGAGTCCTTCTTTTTAATACAGTGTTAGCGAGGAGAATGTGTGTATGGATTGTGAATCATAAACAATGGTTAGCCTTGTTAATGAATCTGAATGCGGCCGAGCAGCGGTCGTGGGACCAGCACGATTCATTGCTGTGCGATGCCTTGCCTTGTGCGATATTAAATTTTCTACTTTAACATGCATTTCTACAACACAGATGCTTTAAATACCACTCCACAGATTCTGTCGCAATTACTTCAATGTCGAACACACAGTGGTTTAGGAATTTATTACAGTAATAAAGATTAAAAGACGTTCTTAGTGGTCTTATTCACACGATGTAGAAGATATGTAACGAATTGGGCCAATACGCTAATTGATAAGTAGCGCTATTTCAGTTAGTATTGTCTTGTGGTCAAGGTATGGCACCAATTTAAATGCTTTGAAATGGCATTTGACAATGGTTTATTGTCGGGGCAATGGGTAAGAATGGCTGTGATAATAAATAACAGATGATGCGATGGTCAGCGATGTAAAATACCCTGATGATGTCATCCGCGTGTTTGCTTGCACGACATTGTGAGAGGCCATGGTTATTGGGTTACACTTTGCAAAGGTAATCAGGTACATTATTTAACGGCTTTGCAAGTCGCATTCCTAACTAAATGTATAGTCTAAATCGTAGCCATCAGACTGGTTCGGATATCTCCGAGTACAAGGTGTTCATTGAACTTGGCATAAGCGAATAATTCAATTAGGGGACTTAATATAATACGATTATGCTACTAAGTCAAAATTATCATGGTGTGAGAATATGTCGGTTGCGTACACCTGTATTGTACATATGTGTCGCTTGAATACAATTGATGGGAATGAGTGAGAAGTACCTATAATGAAAACCCCCAAAAGTACGCACACGATCGCCATCCTATTTAAGCGATGCTCTGCCCAACTTTCGTCGGAATTCGTCCCAGGAATGTTCCGGAAAATTCCGTGAACAAGCGCCGGCGTCACTCCCAGAGGAAACTAAGACGTTAAATCCTGGTTACAAACACCTATTGAGCCTTTCTCACTTTGTTAATGAATACAAATTGTCCAATAAATTGCTGTTACAAGTGAACCGCTATTACATTTTAAAGGGAAGCTGCTCACACGTATTTTCTCACATTCTCCCAACGAAATTTAACACAACACACTGTCAAAAGGAACACCTATAAGTTACTATAATTGGCTTAACTTACTAATTACTGCTGCCCGTGTTTGTGACTTAGACCAAAATACTGTGTATTATTATTAAAGTCAGTGTTAATAACATGAGTGTCTTAGATTCCTAATTAACTCGGCCTTGGGACAACAAAACGAATGCAAAAACCATTTGAAGAATTCAGGTTCGAAAAGTTTCGAGTCACTAATTGTTGACAACACAACAGTTGTTGCTAATAAATACATGTTTTATTCCAATTTTGTCACGAAGGCTCTAATAAATAATGACGTAGTGAGTAAATGTTTGAAATGTAACATTGATAACGTTGCGTGAATGGGTATTCATGTTAGAAATTGTTTTGTTTGACTACGAGGGCAGGAGACAAAGCATTATTTTGTATGGAACTATGAACGTGTAGGTATAAAACGTCACTGTAGCATGTTGCCGTGTGGTGACACCCTAGGGACGCTTTACATATTCCTGTAACAGAGCCACTAGCTCTGATGTGTTCACTGTATTGTGTCCGTTCCACTCCGGGACTTTGTTCCAACATTAATTTAAATTAACCCTACAACGTTAGCACTAAGAGTCATTTTTCCATCACACGTTGAGTAATGCATTCATTCATATTTGAATTTAAACCACGCTTACGTTAATTGCGCTTACAAATGATGTTACGAACTATTTTAGCCTGTATGGTAAAACAGTGGTACTGAATTAAAGAGGTCGTGTCTCTGGAGGATTAATACGTATTAGTTATGCAGGAACTTGATCTTATTACTTATTTAATTAAGTTCGGGTGCTTGGCGAACGAATCGATAAACGAACGTGTGAGATCTCAAGTCTCAACGTATTTGATTTATTTCTAATGTGAATTCGGTATCATTGAATATTTGTTCATCCAAGGGCTGATTTCTCTATAGTAAAATATCTTTTATTTAAGATGTAATTATATGGCTGTTTGACAACATTTGTATAGAAAATATATCAAGCTGTCATATTTTGTTTTTAGGATAAAGTTACCGGACTGTTGAAAAATCAGCCTTTAGTTAAACGAGAAAGTTTAAATTTAAACCACTTTATTTAATTTTCTTGTTTGTTTGGTAAAATTAATTTGGCCCAATCTCTATTTTAATCAATGCGGAAGTAGACAAATGAGATTGAAAACAAAGTTATGATTTTGATTGATAAATTATCCCCATTGAATAAGCTACGCGAAATACCTTTTGGGCTTAGAATATCAGAGACCACCTCAAATGGATTCAATATTTTGATAATAAATTAGGTATATTTCTATTTATGACTGTTTATTTTTCTTATTCCATTCCTTAATCCTTGTTCTATCTGGGGTCGGATCTTCTTGTACAGCGGCGCTAGGACGATCTATCCTGGGTTGTCTTTGGAGTTAGGTTCTGTGCTTTCATTTCCCTCTCCATACTGGGCTACCATGTAGCCGGGGGTCTTCCTCTACTCAGGCGTTTCGTAAGGATATTCAAGACTGTTTTTACTCAGAAACTATCATCTCTTCTGATTACGTGGCCGTACCATCTAAGTTTTCTATTAATTCATTTATGACTATCTACTCTAAACTAAGGACACTAAGCGTCATTTTTCTCAGAGTAAAATTTGAATTCAATCTAAGCTATTGCCAAGGTTGAAACAATAGAAACACTTCCCTCTTCATCGATAAAGATCAAAATTGTGCATGACTAGTGACAGGTGCCTGCACCACAATAAACCGTTCCTGTCTGCTGATTACCTTGTGAGGGGGAGATTTAATCATTGGTATTAAACAGGGGCGATGAAATGATGTCCCGATAAAACAAAGATTAGAAATTTCTAGTTGATTTGAGAGTCATCGCATTAGTAAGGTAGACTGGCATGTTCCAGGTGATCATAAGGTTACCTTAGTTGTAGCGGGCAGGTTACACGCGTAGTTTGGCATTGGTTCATTCCATTTCATTGTGTTCAGAGTGGTCACGTGAACCATCAAATATTGAATTGATTTCTAAATATTTTAACATGTAGACATGATTTGGATTGACGCCTGCCTGAAATTATGCCAGTTGAATGCGTAACACCCCGACACATGGAAATCCCATTAGCACTGCTCTAAGCTGACTAATGACCGATTCCTTGATTTTCGAACCGTTATTGGTTAAAATTAAGACTCTTGTATCTTTAACAATACTGAAGCTAAGACGTCATAGCTTTGCATAGCAGACCCTCCCATATGGTAGTAGCCATCACTGGCAAAATTTTCTTATGAATCTATTTATATGCCCAGTTTGGCAATAAAAAATGCTACCATGGGTAAGCAAAACCATTCGTCTTTGTTTATTGGAACCGAGCAAAAGCTATGTTGTTTTAGGACACCGAGATGTGAAACTATTGACCCGGACAAAATAATTGAAGCTCAGGAGTCAAGAGCTTCAATTATTTTTTATATAATACTTATTTAAATTAGTAATAGCATCAGGATGCTATTACTAAAAAAATTACGCAACATGTGGTGTTACTATAGACACGAAAAATACTACAAAGTGAAAAATTGCTTTAATTTCGGAAGCAGTGTCTTGGGTTTTGTATATTCGTTTTTTGCGACCGACTTCCGAAATTAAAGTTATTTAAGAATTTTTTAAATCGGTTTATAAATAACAGAGTTCAGAGGCAAAAAACATTAAAAAAAAATTGAACCGAATTGAGAATCTCCTACTGGTTTTGAAGTCGGAAGTAAAAGCCGGTTAAAAAATAATTAAAGGTCCTGATGCTATTACTAGAGACGAAAATTTTAAACTAAATTTTTCGTGTTTTAAATGAATGAACTAAATATTCTGCTTGACCAAACCACCCAAACACAACATTAAGACTTAAGACCAACAACCCAAATAGCTTTAGGAGTAGAAACTTAATAACAGTCCCCTTCTATTTTCGGGCCTTAAATCTCGATACGAAATCGCTCAAATTGGTTTAAGCCTCTTTTGATTACGTTCCTCCATTATGGTGTGGTGTTGTGTCAACCGCATTGTGGTTATAATGTTGTTCGCCGATATGGGACGGGAGACAAGAGTCGGATGCGAGCCCTGTGTGATGATTGAATCGATACAACGTCACTTTGAATGCTTTACCGTATGATATTTCATGGGAGATATGACGTTTTATCTTGATAGTAGATACAGGTAAATGTTGTGGCCGTTTGCAAGATAGACATACCTACATACATATTATCTTGGTTGTTTGAGAGTTGTAGGTATGTGAGATGGTATCTTAGTGAGGAGGAAGTATTTACAGTGTCGTTTTTGGACTTTATGTTTCTGCTTGGAGCCTTTTCTAATCATTTGTCTTGCATCTTCCTGCTGGGATCAGTGGTGCCCAGTAGTATCGGCTTCGACTTACGAGTCGGGTCGTGAGTTCGAACCCAGGTAGGCACGTCGTGTATTTAATTTCATGACCACTCCTCTCAAAAAGGTGAAGTAAAACATCGAGAGGAAACCGACATGACTTGAAACAAAAAAATCGAAGACACGTGACATCCACCAATCCGCACTGGGCCCGCGTGATGTCAAATGGCCCACTCTCCCTCACAGAGAGGAAGCCTGTGTCCCAGCGGTGGGAACATTATAGACTTATTAAGCTTCTTGCTATACATTGGTACCCTCTGATAGTTCATGCCACTCCCTGCACCCCCCGCTTCGTGTTCTATGCAATAGTTTTGCAAAATCTATGCTCGTCTCCTGGTTGATTACTGCATGTTGTCTAAAAGGGATGTCCACCTTATTTGATTGAATAAAGGGCCGCGAGGCCGACACTCTAGCAACGTTTATTGAAAGATTACGAGTCGATTAGTGCCAGTTTAGAAAACTGGCCATTGTGCGGTGTAAAGTGAAGAGCTAACACGTAAACCGTTTAGACGTGTCGAAATTCAATTAGGTCCATAGAAAACTAACTATTGTTCCTCGTAAGCAATTCAAATCGTGAATTAATTTAAATGTATGCATTTTATTGTAAAACTGTTAGTATTAGAGGCATTGTGTACACTGTGTATGTAAGTACGGAATCGTGATTGGTGTGCACGCGCATACCCGTTGCACAAAATGAAGCCATTATCATAAATTACTGTAGACTTTAGAACTGATCGTTTGACCGCTTACTGACATGTATTGGGCCATTAAAACTTGCATTTGCGTCATTAGCAGAAATCGTGTTAAAGACATCCATACTTCCATATTAATATTATAAATGCGAAAGTGTGTCTGTCTGTCTGTTACCTCTTCACGCTTAAACCGCTGAACCGATTTAGATGAAATTTGGTAAAGAGATAGTTTGAGTCCCGGGAAAGGACATAGGATAGTTTTTATCCCGATATTCCCACGGGATCGAAACTTACGCGGGTGAAACCGCGGGGCTCTGATAGTGACTACATAAAATAAACTCCTTCATGGACCATGTTTTAGAAATGAGGACATTCTCATTAAAATCGCGCGTCTTCCTACTAACCTCCTCCTCCTACTCTAATGCATGTAATAATTTATTTAATCCCGATGTCCCACACCTAAAACAATTACCCAAAGTTAGTCCATATCCACCCTAATTGTAGTGACGGAAACGAATATCAAATGTACTTGAGTGACGCTCCCCAGGGCTGCCTCGTATTGGGGTCTCGGGGACCCTCGAGATGGCAATCAAAGAGAATGACCCTGAACAGCCACCGCGAGCAGAAAATGTCCTTCAATTATTTCCTTTACCTTTACTCCGTGCGTTATTTCTTAGCTTCTTACTTCTGAGATGCTTGAATGGGATTTGTGTAGTATGTTAGTTCTTTTATTTTTTGTTCGGCTCTCATTTCGTTTTTTGTAAACTTGAGAACTTGTTTGTTTGAGAACTTCTTGGGGGTGTTTGTTATTTGTTATAAAGGTTGTTGTTGTAATTATTCATGTACCTACAGCTCGTTCTTGTTTTTCAAATTACAAATAGAATTGATAAGAGACTGGATCAGTTCAATTGCGCGCATGCATTCTTCTAAACTCTGTAACTTTGTTCACCAAAGATTTGTTTTAATAACTGTTCGTCGAGCTTTCATTTGCAGATATAATAAAATCTTAGTACAGACCTACATAGATTGGGAAACTCTTTTCCAAAGCTATTAATTATTAAGAAGCGAGCTGGTGGGTTGGCAACCTGTCACAACACAATGATGTATTAACTTGTAACTCCCCTATTGTAATGTCAAACGACTTCAAGAAGTGATTGTCAAGCACTGACCCCTTAGCACAAAAAACTGGCGTAAAACTTGAAATGTAATAAGTACCTATCTTATCTACCTCACCATGTCATCCAGCCATATGTGCCAGTATCTATTGCTAGAGTATCTAATGTTACATGGAATCTGAGAGATGTATGCCCGAGGGGTATGCGGCAGGGCAACGCCGCCGTATGATCGATCCTATCATCAACTTAGTTAACTTTGTATCTTCAGACTTTTATTTGCTCACGTCTATGTTAGGCCGTATGTCTGCGAAAGTATTTTCCCCTCTAGAGGTCCTTGGCGTTTCATTTGATGATTAACTTTTGCTCAATCTTCAATCTTGTTAGGGTTGTTTTTAATTTGGCTGGCAGATTGCAATGCCATTGGCGAAGGCGATGACGGCAACACCGTTGTCTAATCAAATTGTCTTTCGTGCGGTAGATTTTTTTATGAAATGAAGCTACCGACCTGATCCTTCCCGTCTTACCAAAAGCTCATCCTTCTTCAGTTCATGGTGGATTTATCGAAATTTTCGTCACATGAACAATCTTTTTATAAGGACTTAACTTTGAAGTTCTAACATCTCGGCTGACATATTCAAAGTAGTCTTTTTTGTTTTTATATTTACATTTTTCCACAACTGCTGGAGAGAGCAAAAACCGCAGACACATATCTCCAGGCTGTAATTAACCTTTTGAACGACATTGTCACATATATGTGACAAACGAAATCTTACCCTGAACGCCAACGTCACAAACATTTACTCGTATGACAAAATACACGTCGCACCATATTATGAAATAAACAATTTAATCATTATTTTGTGTGTTTTTATTTATATAATTCAAAAGTTTAAGCTTCCGTCTATATTTTATTGCATGAAACTAATATAAATAAACCACCAATATCGTGAAATTTGTTGTTTTAAGTGTGTGTGTGTGTGTGTTGTTAAAGTGGCCTGGCGTCAGGGGTACGGCGATACGTTTATACTCTGGCGTTCAAAAGGTTAAAATTTCAACTCTACGTTCCCTTGAAATAGACACCACGCGATTGTTAGTAAAACATTTCGCAGACATTGCTCTAGTTTTACGATTCTCTTCTAAGCCCCATCAGCATGGTCACATTTCTGAGACACTTTATGAAGGAAATTTCGAAACATCGTCGCAAGGCATGATCTTAACCTTATATCCGAAGCTATTTGCGGTAATTAACGGTCGATGTCAAGTAGTACTACGACGCGTAGGTAGTTATAGCTACCGCTCGTAGTACGGACGGTCTGGCAAGGATCCATGAGTAAGCGTCGGGGCGAGCCAGCGCGTCAGCCTGTGCGAACGTGTTACAGCTTCCAGATTGATATTGCATACATCGGTTTCTTGACTTATTGTCTTGTCATGAACCTTGAACATGATCGATTATTGTTTTATTGTGTTAGGGAAGTTTTATTTTAGCAATGGTATTTTTTATTATAGGATCACCGTACGCTGAGTATCTTTGTTTTTTAAGATGTGTGCCTGCTAATGAGCTTGCAATTGTACAAATAGCTGGCAGTACTATAAGCTAAAGAATCTAGAGTCCAAAAGTTCAGCAAAGAAAAAACAGCTCAGGTAGCAGTACAAAATCCAATCTCACACCCTGATCTGGATCTGGAGGTTTACTCCCTAAAGGTCATAGCACACATATCAACTCGGAAAGGGATCGTCACCGTATCGACTCGAGCCATTCAGTATTCTTTGTATGAAATTCCCTACTGCATCGCACACTAATCGGAATCGTAACGTAATCGCCTCGCCTCGGGACAAGCTCACGAACCGCGGCGATACGGTTACGATCCCTTTCCGAGTTGATATGTGTGCTATGACCTTAAGGATGAAATGGGTAGTTTTGGTCGAAATTACGGGAGTTTCCTACTCCGTATCACCTACGGACATAACATTAATTCGAAGCCCGAACTAAGAATGAATGTCAACACGATTTGACAGCTGTCCCTACTCGCAATGTGTTTTTTCTCGTCCAAAAAATTTAATATGATTTGTCACTTATTTTGAGGAATCAACTAAGTTTGTACTTTCGGACGGGCCATATCTTCGTTGACGGACTTAGATATTAGACCCTACCCGTGACTATAAATAGATATTTTGCTGTTGTGTGGTATGCCTCATGCCGACACAAGACACGATTATGAAGACTGTACATTACATACAGGGTGTCCCGTTAGTCGACGTCAACCTGGAATCAGGTAGTAGGCCAAGTCATAATAGTTAAGTATCAGAAAAATATAAAGTTGTGTATTTTTAAAATTATTGGCTGGGCAAAAAGTGACATTTAAATATGTCACTTTTTGCCCAACCAATTATTCGTAATGAATTCTTTGCCAAACTTTCACCGACTGTACTGAAAAAAAAAATGTACTATGCGAGTTTGGCAAGTAACATTAAAAGTTTGAGCTTTTAATAAGCATTCCAAAAAAAAAAAATAGTTTTTTTTAAATATTTTTCTGATAACTATTATGACTTGGCCTATTACCCGATTCCGGCTTGACGTCGACTTACGGGACACCCTGTATAGCTGTATAGAAGAAGATAAAACAGCAATTTAAAACAAAGTAGGTACTAGATGTGAACATCTCGTTTATGTTTATAATTAACTAGCAGCGCCCCGCGGTTTCACCTGCATAAGTTTCGATCCCGTGGGAATATCGGGATAAAAAGTATACTACGTGTTAATCCTGGTTATAAACTATCCGTGTGCCAAATTTCATCCAAATCTGTTCAGTAGTTTTTTGCGTGAAATAATAACAAACATCCATCCAAGTAGGGTAGGATTTACCTACAATCAACGAGAATGATGATGATTTCATATCTATAATACACAGTATTGTGTGACTTAGGTGTTTAGATAGCAAACAAAGCTAATGGCATATTAATTAGTTCCTAGACTTCATGGAAGGATATAATATTACTCAGTATAGAGGTGTCTTTAAAATTGTCTTATAAATTTTATTCTCGAAACTTGTGATTCATAACTTATTTGCTCTGTAGAATTTAGGCCCTTTATAGAAGGTAATACAAAACTTGAAGATATGCCTACAACATATTTTATTGCAATCTCACCGAAATAGGCCATAAAATATGAAAGCACTCTAAAGGTTACGGCAAAGTGACTTCTTGAAAGACGTCTTTAAAATTAAAGAGATATTTGGGCCACAATCTAAATTGCGTACATACTCATTATATTTTAACAGCATACAAAAGCGATAACAATGATTGGATTCAGGGGAGCAGAAACCATAAAATTGAAATCAATTTTGCTGTAATGGTTATAGGTGCATAAAACACGTATTGCTGGTCACTGAAAGAATTCTTTTATCTTTATTATATCTCGCGGTCGACTTTTATCAACCACTTTTTCCTGTTCACATAATGTTTATGTTTAATAATATTCTCACATTGTTGTGTCTTCTATCTATGATGAATATGAATCAGTATCTACTCTGTTGGGAATTTCTCAGCTAATTCTCAAAAGCCATGTCCAGACAACCCTCAGAATATGTTCCAATATGATAAAAGTTTAACAAATAAAGTCACTTAACTTCTTCGCGATCAATTTACGAGTTCTTATGACAATGTAAGATTTCAATACACCGAACATATTTATCGTCTGCCTTGCCATATGATCGCGATTTGGGATTTGTAAAAATTCTACCCTTGCAGATGAATTTCGACTTATTCCGTACACATGTAGGGGTGAAAATCATTTGGAGGGAGCGAGAAAATTCCCGCTTATTTCTTCGACTCCAGTTCTTTTTGATATTCACCCTTACATCGAGGGCGAAAGGTGCTTTATCTTTTATCAGGGTATAATATATTCAGTTCACAAAATGAATTGCGAGTGTTAGTAACTCGGAGTGAGCTTGCGAACATATTCGTGGGGATCTGTTGCGTCGTCCGCTCCCTTTATTGGTTACACGCTTGGTCGAGAAGGAATCCTATTCCTAATTGTGTTTAGGTTCTATTTCACTTGACAATGATTGTGGGGATTTTCTTAAAGGCGTTTTCCGATCGTTTTATATGTAACTTATTTGTGGATGGCGGTTGGTGTCTTGTAGAGATATTAACTTCCTCTGGTCCATGTTAAACACCCGGCTAATGAGTGTACTAACAATACGACTTCGTGGAAGCTTTGCGACTCGAATTATGTTAAAATGTCACACGATTTTAGTAACATACGTTAATGTTTTTGGGCTGTTTGGTTTTGTTTGCTGTATTTTCATTTGATTTATCAGTTTCAGAACAAACTTTCTTGAATTACATGTTATTGGACTTCAGTTTGATAAAACGTGTGTTGTTATGTAAACTGGAGATTTCCGTAACTTCAGCGACTGTTACCCCTCTGCTCACAGTTTCGTGATCATAGAACCTACCAAATGTCTAACAGGTCAATAGGTCGTCAAAAACAAACAAACAAAAAAAAATAATTACGAAACTTTTTAATGGTTTACTTGATGTCAACTTCGTTCTCGACGTCTAAACTTTCTTCGCTTCCTATGTCCCTCATTTCGTTTTGCTCGCTATTTTTTCATTCCATTATGTCTTTTAAAGTTTCCCGAACGGAGACAACTAACCTACATAAGGTTGGTTTTCATTCTACAGTTTACTCACCGATTCTTTTGTTAGGAGAGTTCATCGTCATTATTTTTCTTTGTCTCACTCTTTCATTATTTCCGGTGGACACAAAAAGTTTATTGTTGAGCGCTTTAAGTATTAACCCGTTTGTTGTAGTTACAGAGGTATTGTTGAGATATTCTCTCATAGTTTTACTTAGACTACTGTATAGAACAGGTTCTTAACGTGGGCGATAACGGCCCCTCGTGGGCATTTGAGACTTTCAGGGGGGCAGTAAAAGGCCCTATATCCTATCTTACGACTATATATTACACGTTTAAATATAATCGTGGCAACAGCTGTTTCAGATTCGCGACAGACGGTAAGTAAAAAATTTTTGGGCTCTAGAAAAAAAAAAAAACTCAAAGTCAAGGCAAAATAAGGTTGAAAACCTCTGGTACTTACATTTCTCTGCATAAAACTAAAAAACGAATCCTTCCATGGACGACTCTGTTTCACATTTTATGGAAAAATAAAGTACGAAGACGATGGTATTGAAATTTATGTTTTCCAGTCAATTGTTTAAATTTTCACAAGTATGAAATCCAAGCCGTTTAATAGCCACTTATTCTACGCTCAGTGAAGAACACTCGAGTCCTGATCTCGAGCCATACCGAATCATATTTTCCTGCAAAATTTCACAATTTATTTCTTTCTTTTTAAATCGTTAATGCCTTCAGGTGCTAAGTGAGGTTCATTTTAAAGTATATTAAATACTTTCTGAGCGTGATCTGAATTATGGTTTATTGGTTTAGCTTTAAGGTTCATTTTGCTTTGTGGGTTGGGTTGGAATGTTGGTTGCGATGCGAGATAGAGGCTGGTGCCTCACCACGGTCGGTGTCGTGCAATTAACGTTTTTCAGGACGAGCGCTTCAGGGTATTGTGACGTTGCTCTCCACGTGGATAAGATGGCTGAAAAGTACTGAAACCCCTGGTACTCAAAAGGCATCTTTAAGTGTCGGATTTTTCCCCGGATGACGACTCACTTGGTTGGCTTTCATTATTCCTACATTTGTAATTTTATGAGGTTGCTGACCCGGTGATATTGTATTGTTCAGGTTTGTATAAAGTATGACGTTAACATTGATACACGTGGACGTGGAGTAGTTAAATCTGCGTTTAATGACGAACTAAATTAACCAAGTCAAGTTACGCTTGCTTAGTTAAAATAAAAATAGCATTACTTTTTTCTTCTAACTGATCATAATATTTTTTTTTAGATCTAGCTGCAATATTATTTTCCTGAACATTGCAAAACCGAATTCTAGGTAAAGGTACACACAATCTCAGCTCGCTTTTGCAAGTGTCGCGGTAGACAAATGAGCAATTTGTCGTCTCATCGCAGTCGTAATGTTGCAAAATGGCGGCGCAGGCCTCTTACGACATAACTCGTGCCTCTCAAACCACACAAGAAATCTTGACGAGCGAAAAGTTTAAAACTTTAAAGAAATTTTAAACGAACCGTAGAATTAACGAGCGGGAGATATTGAAACGCAATTCGTATGAAGAATAATCCCACGAAGCAGGTACTCGTAATATCTCCTATTTTGTTCCGCCGCTGGTTTTCTTGCTGTTATAACTAAGTGCTACGGTAACCTGGATATTAATCGGCGTCTAGAGGATTGCGGACCCCAGTTTCCCTGCTCTTCGATACCTTACTTTAGTAAAATATGGTAGGGATGGGAGCAGAAAGACTGAATATCTAAATCTTTTGTAAAATTAATTTATGAAAGCCGCGTAAGTGTTTGGGATGCTTCTAAATTCGTTTCGACTTGTGGTGTGGCGCGTGTGGAAAATTTAATTATCGTTCTTGGTAGTAGACTTCTATCGTTGTTATTCAAGAGGCGTATGTCTGGCGGCCGGTGACGTAAGAGCTAAGTATTTATTGGTATAGACCGATGACCTCCCGACAATTTGACTAGCAAAGGTAATGCGGTAACAAATTCAAGACTCAATGCCACATTAAGATTTTTCCTTTTACTTTGTGTTTAATGAGTGATTTCTTTGTTACCTACTTATCTGCTTTGTAGCCTTGATTAGCTGGCCTCTGTGTCATGAATAACATTTTTACACGCGATGATAATGCCTTCTAATGCACCTATTATTATTTTGTATTACAAAAGGAAATTACTTTGCGATTTATACTCATATCATTGTCTGTCGTAAAAAACACATCCAACGGCTTTATATTTGTTTTTCAGCATGATAAATGCTATAAGCTCAAGTTATGACCTCTTGTCAGATTTCATAAGGGACCAGTATTGTTTCCCTGAATCAGGATTTGAGGGAGGCAGTGGAATCCCCGCTAGAAACATGCAGATGTCAGCCATTTGTTATTCAAATTCGTACAGACGTCTCGACTCAAACGCACCCTGACATCGCGATGAATATGTAAAAACGATTATGGAAAACTTTTGAGTAACACTAAAACATTGCTTTGTACGAGTTTTTGTTGGTGCGTATGAGTCACTGTCAAAAGACACAATGACACAGCACATAGATGGCAAACAAGATATCAATAGAGATATTAGATAGCTTCATCGACGGTATCGTCTTCCTATTTAGATTCATGAACGTAATTCTAGTAAGAGCGAAGCGACACGATGCGTTTCCGGTGCGTTGCAACGCCTGGGCGATGACGCTGCGTCTTCCTACATATAAATCACAGTGACATGCCACACGGTGCGTTGCAATGGCGTCCAATGCGCACCGCACAAGGATACCACAGAAATGAAGCAGAGAAGGATGTTGCGGTGCGATGCCGAGCGTCAAAGCGGCATCGTAGCGCAGCACAGTGTTGCTTGTACTAAAGAAAACTGACACACCCAACACAGACGCTGCGGCGTCGTGGTAAGCGACATTGCGTTACGACACCGCATTGAACGTGTGGCACTCGGTGCGTAGTAATCAACGCACCGGCAGCGACCATGTATCTTCATTCTTAGACTGACTACGTCTTAGGCCCGGACTCCACTGAAGCGGAGCTGGGAGGAGCGGAGCGGAGACGTGCAGGAATCGACCAATCATAATGGTTGAAATCCTCATCGCGTCACTCGTCTCGTCTGTGATTGGACGATTCCTGCACGTCTCCGCTCCTCTTCGCCGAGCTCCGCTTCAGTGGAGTCAGGGCCTTATGCTCAGGCGCACATTATTATGTCCTCCTTTCCAGTCACTCACTGCACATAAGTAAAGGTTTTCATAGCGTCCCACTGTGCCAGATCCGATCAAGAACAGTCGATTCTACATCGGTGTTTATCGTGTGCCATTGCCGATGTCAAAAACAATAATTACTGTTGTTCACGGCTCTCATCTAAATGCTTAATGCTTGTACGAACAATTTAATTTTAATTAAAGCAAAGCAGATCTTTCCCAGTTCATTGTTGTCGCTAGCAGGGCACTGTTGTGATCTCATTTTATTTGTTCGCTCGACCCTCCGATGGACGGGAGTGAATTGACAAAGATTCCGGTACGCTTTTTAAATGTAAATAAAATTTATTTTCCTCAGTGAACACCGTCCTACCTACTGTACTTATGTATGTACGTATTGTAGAAGCTTCGGTGCCTTTGAAATATTTTCGCTGTCACGCGTTGCAGGTTTTCGTCTTTGTCGGGATGCCTTAAGCCTTTCTTCAGACAGTGTAATAGAAAAGCTGTCATGATGCAATTCCTTCGCCGACCGTGCTCATTTTTTTTTTATTGAATTGGACACTGTTCAAATAATTTATTAGTCACACCTATCTGTTTCGCTCGTTCCATTGATTTTCGATTACGGCGTGTGCACGACAATTGTTTTATAACATCGCAGCTCCTAAATAAATGGTTCGTACATTTTTTTAGTTTAGGGGGCGGTGGACGCCGATGGTAATGGAAAACAATCGTGTTTTATTGTACTCGTAAGGTTTGATGGGCATATAAAAGTGCTCACCTTAAAGGAAGGGTCCGTGCCTTCACGGTAATGTTTGCGGGATTCCGTACTTAAGATACCCTTTTAGGTTAGTCGCAAAAAATCAACTCTTCTTTATTCATTCGATATTGCTGCGATCTCCTTCACTACGGGCATTATTTCGATTTATTGTGGCCACCCTTTGAAGTATTACTACAATATGGAACGTAATACTATTTTACTTTTCATCGTTGGCTATTCAGATGTCCGCTTCTAAAACTATTCCATTATTTTTGTTGAAGTTTTTCTGAATATCGCCGTATTTTAGTTAGATAGTTCAGATTCAATCTGTCTAGCTTTTTACCAATTTAGTACTTATGTTGGGGTCGGTTTACAGTCTAACCGGATGCAGCTGACTATTAGTATTATTTTACATGGAGTGGCTTTAACCTCCACAACCCATTTGTTAAGCGGTTTGTCAGACTATTTCTATTGAGCTTCGGGCTACCCGTAACGACTGTTAAATATCTACTAAGTAATGACAAGAAATCACGTATATGGGTCTCGATATGTAATGGGTGTTCACCCATCCACGAACCGACCGCGGCAAGCGTAGCTTAATTTTAGATCTAGCTATGCGGCTGTTATCATTAAGCCACGAGTCCTTAATTAATTTTATTAAGGCACTAGCTTCTGCCCGCGACTTCGTCCGCGTGAAATTTCTTGTTGCCCCGACCCAGCCCGTCATCGCATCACCTGCCCGCGCTATGACTTCGCTTTCGCTTAGCGTTCTTTCTGGCTTTTGCTATCTTCGCTCGGCTCCTAAGAGACATAGCGTGATGTTAAATAGCCTATAGCATTCCTCAGAAATTGGGCTATCAAATGTAAAAAGAATTTTTCAAATCCGACTGGTAGTTCCAGAGATTACCCCCTACAACCTCACAAACTTTACCTCTTCATAATATTAGTAGATATAGATATACATAGATTAGTATATATATAATAGTATACAATCGGATAGCTCAGATTATGCTTTCATAAAATTGACATAGTAAAATTCCCGGTTTATTCTAAGCGTTTCACGAAACTGTTCAGTATTTCACCTGCACTACTTAGTAGTTTCGGAGCTGTCTCACAATTTGTGAATTTTAAGCGAACTTAGCTTAAGAGGCTTACTAGACCTAAGTGTCCTTGAAAAACGCATGCACACATATGCAGAATCGACGCAAACGCCATCTAACGACGACGCCCATCACAATTATGACATAAAGCATACATGAGATTTAGAAGTAACGGTTTTGTGAGATTACGCCCTAGTATTCTAATAGATGGCGCGGAAACGATGTGAAAATAAGTTAAAGATCTAACAAACAAATTATGTGGTTATGTGTGACAACATAATAAATTTTATTCGTTTTGAGTGTGACTTGAAAAACTTAAGGATGTGGGTGATTTTGAAATAAAACTGATTCAATGAAATTTAAAACATTTTTAACCGACTTCAAAAAAGGAGGTTGTGTATTCGACCCGTATGTATGTATGTATGTGTGTATGTTTGTATATATATTTGTAGATTTTCTAAAAAACTGATGAACCAATTTTGATCATTCTTTCACTAATGTGATCTACATACTTCCAGGAAGGTTTTAGTATATAATACATTAGGTAATTATTCTTATGTAGTATGTCCGAAGTTAATATGCATAAATGCACTGCATCTCCGGCATTTCTATGCGAATTTTGATGATTCTTCAATGGGGTAGGTACAATTAGAAAGAAAAAAAAAACAACCGACTTCAAAAAAAGCACTACAGCGTGATAAATAACTATAATTTCGGAAGTCGGTGTCAAAAAACGAAAATGCGGAACCAGCGACACCGACTTCCGAAATAAAAGTTATCACTTTGCAGTGTTTTTTTCTAAAACTATGAATTTTGGAAACATCTAAGAAAGTGCAGTCGGTATTTTCGACTTCACGTACAACTGTCACAGTGACGTGTGTGGACGACGTGTAGATTAGTATTCGAGAGTCCCCGGGTTCGATTCCCAAGGTTACGAAATCAAATTTTCTATTTAAATGTTATTTTGAATTTTTAAATATATCTATTAAATATTTTTATAAATAACTAAAAAAAGTCTGCAGGAGAAAGAAAGTCGAAAATATCAACACGGAAGTTAGGTATTTCTAATGCGCAAGTACCTACACGTTATCTAAGCTATTACAAAAATAAAAAAAATTCTGACCTAATGTTTTTATTAACAGACCGCGACTTATTGATAATGGGCATAATGAAATAGGTAACAGATTCATCTGAAAATTGCGATGAAAATGATTAAAAGCAAGAAATTAGATTTAAAATTGATTTTGTTTATAATAAATAGGAATCATAGTTATATATGAATGTTAGGTACCTAATCTTTGAGGCCGTTTACACATTATGCCGCAGCTGCAGCGGCACCGCCGTCGCGTCATCGCTGCATCAGTCACCCTTGGATTTGTATGAACACACGGCGCCGCGGCGGCGCGCCGTAAGGGCTCATACAAATCCAAGAGAAACCAATACAGCGGCATCGGCACAGAATATAATAGTATGGCACCGCGGGCGGCGCACAGTGGTCTGAAAATCGAGCTCCATACTCATAGAAACTTAAAGTTCGGAAATAAAAAAACAAAAATTGTAATGGGTCTAGTATACCTCCCTTTACGTAATATTAGGTCCTTACATATGAAATTGGCGTTTTTCGTACTGGCCACTTTAATCACGAATTTCTCCTCTTTGGTAAGGAATTCCAAATTCAAATTTGTACAGCTATTTACTCATGTATTTGTGCTTCGATGAGAGTCATTCATTTGTTTTTTTTCTTCTGTTTTTTCTGTTTGCGTCACTCATTTTACAAAATGGAAAATTTAAAATATCGCATTATTTACGGGTACGAGTTCCGCCGTGGCACTAGTGCTGCGGAAACGACTCGAAGGGTGAATGATGTGTATGGCGGTCATGTTGCAAAAGAAAACACAGTTCGTTTTTGGTTCCAACGTTTTCGTTCTGGAAATTTCGACCTGCAGAACAAGCCCCGTGGACGGCCTGAGACCCAAGTTGATAATGGAGAATTGAAGGCTATTGTGGAAGCGGACCCATCGCAAACCACGTCCGAGTTAGCTGCAGGCTTCGATGTGATGGAAAAGCTAGCGGCTAAACAACCAAGGCTGGTCAATCGCTCCACGCCACTGCTGCTTCACGACAACGCCAGACCACACACTGCGCAACAGACGGCTACCAAATTAGAAGAGCTTGAATTGGAATGTCTTAGACATCCTCCGTACTCCCCGGACCTTGCTCCAACAGATTACCATTTTTTTCGCAATTTGGATAACTTTTTGCAAGGGAAAAAATTCAACTCCGATGGGGCAGTCCAAATCGCCTTCAAAGATTTTATTGATTCCCGTCCGACTGGTTTTTTTAGTAAAGGGATCAATGAACTACCTATAAGATGGCAAAAGTGCATTGAAAACAATGGTTCATACTTTGATTAATTAAATATATTATATTAAAAAATATTCGACTTTTTGTTCCTTCCATACAAAACGCCAATTTCATATGTAAGGACCTAATATTAACGTATGGATGGTATCAGTCGCTCCACGCGTGAGAAAAAAAAGTTTTTTATTTTTTTTGTATGGGAGAAAACACTTAATGTACATTTTTTTGAAACTGAATGGAACTGATAGGCTGGAGCTCACACGAGCTATTGTACGATACACGGCCATCAAGATGACATACAATTCATGCACCGTTCGGCGCCGCTTTACACGTAGCAAATTTTTGAAATTTTGAATTTTCGATACGTGATTTTTCAAATCTTTGACGAGGTTAAATTAACTTGCCGATCGATTTACTTATACTATCGTTAGTTTTAGCCTGCTTATGACCTTTGTGATGACAACAATTAAAAATTATATTGATTATATACGTTTTTTTTTTTATTTCATTCCAAGAACTAACTCATTTAATCACCGTGATTATGGTTGAGTTATAATTATATACTAATGACATGAGCATCAACCAGCTCTAGCAGGGCCAAATGGGCCCTAGTCACAATAAAATTCTATTGTCTGTAATATTTAAAGTCTGTAAAACCTAATTAAAGAATAGCGAACGATAATGAGGGTAGTTGTATAAAAATAGGACGTTTGAGCTTACTTTTATCAGTAGCTCTCAGTACTTGTGCGCGCTAACTTATTACGTTATTTTTTTTATTGTGCTGTGATGGAAGGTTGTGATACCAATTTGGACATTGTCATGTTTGTGACAAACAACAATTGTTTTTCACAGCCCAATGTTTTATTTGAAGTTTTTGAGAATACTATTGATTTGTCAGAAAATGAAAAGAGGGTATTGAAATAATTCTGTCAGACTTATGTTTGTTCGTTGAGGAACAAATGGATCTCGTGTAATCGTACGAGACGTACATACATAACAAAGTATGAGACATGGCTGCAAGAGAACATAAAAAGGCCTGAGATCATGAAAGGAAAGATGACCCCTTATTTAGTGTCAGTAGAGCAGCAAACCCGTTCCAGTTCTGACTTTGTTTTAAATGAGGGTGCATCAACATCCTACACACCGGAGACGTGCAGTGTTGGAACATCAACATCAGTTGTGAGGCCGAGAAAACCATTTAAAGAGCTAAGCCCGCTACAGAAGAGAAGGAGAGCGGAAGACCTCCTAACGTATAGCACTGAAAGCCTTGCTCATGCAACCGGTTTGAAAGCACATGACAAGAATATAGCAGATATCGTCAAACTAGTCTCGGAGCAAAGAGGCTACAAGGATAAATAAATTGTTAAAGCCCAAGGAAACTGTGCCTATATATTCCGCTGATAAAGCTTTATTTATTTTGACCTCATTGAAGCTTTCGAAGTGGCAGTGTATAACATTAAGATCTTGTGCAAAAGAAGAAGGAGTACCACTGTGTCCTTCTTATACTGCCATCCTTGAGGCGAAGAAGGACTGCTGCCCTCCAAAAGTTACCATTGTACATCACGGAAGGAGAGGTAAAAGTAAAGCTAAATTTTGGATAAAACTGTGCAAAGCTTGGAAAATTCCTACGTGTGGAACCTTCGCTGGATGGCAAAGAGTTAACAATTATATGCAAGTATGGCTTTGATGGTGCTTCAGGGCAAAGTTTGTATAAGCAAACTATGGCAGACGAAGACGATTCCAGTATGTTTATGTGTTCTTTTGTGCCTCTGCGCTTAGTTTGTGGCGAAGAAAAGGTATGGGAGAATCCAAAGCCATCTTCCACAATGTTCTGCTGACCAATTTATTTTAAGTTTTCAAACGAAAACAAGTTGAACATCGTGGAAGAACAGGCTCTGATTGAGGCTCAGATTGAAGCAGTATCTAATTACAACTCAACCATAATCACGGTTGTAGAATCCTGTTGATTCCGTACTTATGTTGAACATATCACTTCACTGGCTCACTACCACACCAAGCGCCATCGTATATAGCCTGCTTCACTTTGTCTGTTTCCCGCCATTCCTCGTAACTGACAGATGACATAACATAACTGACAGCAGCTACCCCGCTTGTGTGAATGAGACAGTGTTTACATATCTATTTAATAGATACACTACAACGGTGATTAAATGAGTTAAGTAGTTCTAAAAAAAAACGTATAGGTACTTATAATCAACATAATTTTTAATTGTTGCCATCATAAAGGTCATAAGCAGGCTAAAAGTAACGATAGTATAAGTAAATCGATCGGCATGTTCGTTTATTCACGTCAAAGATTTGAAAAATCACATATCGAAAACACAAAATTTCAAAAATTTGCTACGTGCAAAGCGGCGCCCAACGGTGCATGAATTGTATGTCATCTTGATGGCCGTGTATGGTACAATAGCTCGTGTGAGCTCCAGCCTATCAGTTCCATTCAGTTTCAAAAAAATGTACATTAAGTGTTTTCTCCCATACAAAAAAAAACAAAAAACATTTTTTTCTCACGCGTGGAGCGACTGATACCATCCATACGTTAATATTACGTAAAGGGAGGTATACTAGACCCATTACAATTTTTGTTTTTTTATTTTCGTACTTTAAGTTTCTATGAGTATGGAGCTCGATTTTCAAACCACTGTGCGGCGGCGAGTTTTGATAGATCTTATCAAAACTCGTCGCCGCGCCGCACCGCCGGCGGCGCGGCGGCGCGGCGGCGCCGTGTGTTCATACAAATCCAAGGGTGACTGATGCAGCGGCGCCGCGGCGGCGGCGATGCCGCTGCAGCTGCGGCATGATGTGTAAACGGCCTCAAGGATTAGGTACTCGTACCTAACATTCATACATAATTATTATGATTTCTATTTACTTATTATAAACACAATCAATAAAAATTAAACTCTTGCTTGTGATCATTTTTTCGCAATTTTCGGATGAATCTGTGATTTCTTTATGCACATTATCAATAAGTCGCGGTCTGTTAATAAATTTAGGTTTTTTTTATTGTTACAATGGCTTAGAAAACGTGTAGGTACTTACGCATTAGAAGTAACTTCCGTGTTGATATTTTCGACTTTCTTTCTCCTGTGAAAGATAATTACATTGTAGACGTTTTTTTAGTTATAAAAATATATTTAAAAATTCAAAATACATTTAAATAAAATTAAATCGATTCCGTATCACTGGGAATCGAACCCGGGGACCCTCGAACACAAACCTGCGCGTCGTCTACATGAGCCAATGTAACGATTGCGTACCTCGTCGAAAAAACTGAGCTTATGCGTAATAAGTGCATTTTCTTAAACTACCAAAATATTCAGTAATAATAAAATGCTCTTACTTTTTAATTTCGTTCATATGTTCGGCGTTTGTTTTATATGAACGTTTTGTAGTCCTCCTAAGGGAATGTTTCACTTTATTTCCCATATTTACAAATGATATAATTGATAGCAAATTATTACGCTATTTTAACTTAAAAGTATTTTATATTTACATGAAATAAAAATATTTACAGAAAGAAGATATGCAAATAGTAATAATAAACAATGAATGTATGTACAAATAAATAATGCGGCGAAAAGAGCGACATGTCCGTATAGTTATAGTATCAGGCCTCGGCCGGCATTATTGCTACACGGGGGTTTACCGTTTACGTACACATGCGCACTTATTATGTTCGGAACTATGAATATGCTATTTACAATAAAACTATTGTTTGAACTAAAAAAATAAAACACTATTATTTTAGTATGTTGCTTGTAAAATGATCTGACAAAAAATCAGAATGATTGTATGTATATTAGTATGGTTTCTATTGTAAAAAGAAAGTTTTTAGAGGTATCTTCATGATTTTTTTCTATCGTACAAAATTAGTTGTATTATGTTTTCAAAACACTATCTATCTAAAAATTCAAAAAATTAAAAAGAAAGTACGATTTCGTAACCTTGGGAATCGAACCCGGGGACTCTCGAATACAAATCTACACGTCGTCCACATGCGCCGGTGTGACAGATGTACGCGGAGTCGAAAATACTTACCTTATGCATTTTATTGCAAAAATAAAAATATTCAGTTAAAAATAAAATGCTCATACTTTTTACTTTCGTTCATATTATGTTCGGCTTTTGTTTTATATGAACGTTTTGTAGTCCTCCTAACGGAATGTTTCACTATATTTCCCATTTATTTACAAATTATTACCCTATTTTAACTTTGTTAGGTTACGCGGACCACTGCCGGGAGACACAAGTGAAACGCCCGGGAGTTGGGACTCGCCGTACAATAGATGGCGCGCGCCTTGCACCCCATACATTACAAACTTAAAAGTATTTTATATTTACACGAAATAAAAATATTTACGGAAAGAAGATATGCAAATAATAATAAACAATGAATTTACAAATAAAACTTAACAAAAACATAACAATCTTGACGGAAATAGTGCGGCGAAAAGAGCGACACGTCCGTATAGCATCAGGCCTCGGCCGGCAGTGTCGCTACACGGGCGTTCACGCACACATGCGCAATTTTTATGTTCGGAATTATGAATATTCGATTTACAAAAAAACTATTGTTTTAAATAAAAAAATAAAACACTATCATTTTAGTATGTTACTTGTAGAATAATCTGACAAAAAATCAGAATGATTGTATGTATATTAGTATGGTTTTTATTGTAATAAGAAAGTTTTTTAGAGGTATGTTCATGATTTTTTTCTATCGTACCAAATTAGTTGTATTGTGTTTTCAAAACACTATCTATCTAGCATATATCCTGAAGAATATCATATATTTTTCTGATTTTGTTTACTGTAGGCCATCATATACTTTTATTGTTTCGAAAACTACCGTTTTTTTGCGTTTAGCTCGTGTAAGCCCCTTAAAATTCATTTGTTAGAGACTATACGATACCCCTCTCGCAACGATAAATTAAATAACGTTTGACACTATTTACATCTACGTTAATATTCTGCAGATTTTATTTAACTTGTTTAATATTTTGAAACAAGTTTTATTTTATATGTGTAGTAAAATTTTATGTTCGTATTAATTCTATAAGTACTTTTGCTGTTGTCATCTTTCAGTATTTATCCTTTATTATGATTGCTAGAAATAACTGGCAGGTTATTAAAGTGTCCAGAAGCTGTATATTCAGTATCATTGACATTCCGTGGAGCTGGACAAACATTCCTATTTTACTTATATTTATATTTTTTATAGACATTACATGAACTAAAAAGTTAAATTCGCGCTTTTCAAAGCATACTGCCAAAGCTTGTGGGTGAAATATACGCAGAGAGGCTACAATGTCCTGCACGTCCAATATGATAATGGATTCAGGATGTTGATGGGGCTTATGCGCTTCTGCAGCGCTTCGCAGATGTTCGCGGAAGCCCGTGTTAACGATTTTCATTGCATTACGAGGAAGAGAACAGCGTCAGTAATGGGTAGGTTGCGCGGAAGCTCCAAAAGCATCCTGAAATCATTATTATACAAAGTGGACAGTTTCTTTATAAGGCATTGGGTACGGACGGAGGCACGTGTGTTGAACCACTTCATTTTTAGTTGATTTAGTTTGTAAAAGTTTACTAACATAGTTAAGTCATTGTTACTAATACTATATGGATTGTCAGTACTTGTAGTCCGAATATATTATCACACATATTACACTAATCACACTAATATTATAAAGGCGAAAGTTTGTGAGTGTGTTTGTATGTTTGTTACTCTTTCACGCAAAAACTACTAAACGGATTTGGATCAAATTTGACACACAGATAGTTTATAACCAGGATTAACACATAAGCTACTTTTTATCCCGATATTCCTACGGGATCGAAACTTATGCGGATGAAACCGCGGGGCGCAGCTAGTATTATTATAAACAACACAGACAATAATCATAGACTGGACAAAGTTAAACCGACACTCGAGTTGACTCGAGTGTGTCCAAGCTTTTTCATATTCATTCGAAAGATAAAAAAAAAGTTTGTCCATATATTTATTACCCCGGACTCGGCATCCGAAGTTAGAGAGAAAGTTTACGGGTCAAGGACCTTTCTCAAAACATTCCAGTAAAGTTGGCGTTGTTTCCTACGACATTTCCGACGACTGCTGCATATAAAATTTATTTTAAATAAGGAAAGTGTGATGCGTCGTTGGTCTAGTGTTCGGAAGCGCGACTGCTGAGCGTGAGGTCTTGGTTTCGATTCCCGGGTCGGGCAGTGTTATTGGGTTTTTCCACCTAGATTTTTTCTGCAGCAGCTCAGAGTCTGGATTTGTGCCCGGTTGATGGCAATGGGCTCGTCCCTGTTATGAAATGTGGGTGAACTGTAGGTGCACTGCACCTCTGCTTAACCCTTATGTTATTTTTAAAGTTTGAAATATGCTGCGGGGCTTGTGGCTAAGTAATAACAGCCGCACGGGTCGATCGATCAGGTTAAGCTACGCTTGCCGCGGTTGGTTCGTAGATGGGTGACCATCTTCACATATCAAGACCGACGGGTCTGCCTCGGAAAGCACAATAAGTCATTGGTCCCGGCTGTCATTCGTGGATCTTTGACAGTCGTTATCGGTCGTCAGTAGCCCGAAAGTCTGACAACCAGTCTTACCAAGAGGTATCGTATTACCCAGTAACTGGGTTGTGGAGGTCAGATAGGCAGTAGCTCCATGTAAACTACTGGTATTCAGCTGCATCCGGTTAGACTGGAAGCCGACCCCAACGTAGTTGGGAAAAGGCTAGGCAGATGATGATGACCTAGTGCTTAAAGGATGCAAAATAGACACCTGTCTTTGTCTGCCCTTGCGTAAGTAATATTCGCACCTTTTTGAAGAATCTGCACTGTTTAACTACATACCTGTGGTTACGTATGTAGGTACCTACCTATGTACTTATATAATAACGTTATGTGAATTTATTGTGTACACAGAACAGACGTTTAAAGTTCAAGTAAACCACACGTTGAGAGGAGAGAGCAAAAATTTTTGGTCGTTTTGAAGTGGTAGGGGGCTATAGGTGCTCCTTAGGTACAGTGGATAACACGTCAGTGGTATCTGGCCTCTTGTTTTTTTAAAATCCTGTACTATACAAAAAAAAAAAAATAACAAATCTACCAAATTAATGATCATCTTATCTTAGGCCAGCTCAAGGTTAAAGTGTTTCCACAGACATGCAGTCGACTGTACGTAGCCGAACGTTTCGCTGTCGACCTCTTTTGGACCTTAACGTTAAAGACATAAGGGCGAAAAGTGGACGACCTCGTACACGGTTGGTTATACAATGCATCATCACATCAATAGTATTAATTAATCAATCCGTAGGTACCTAAATATTTTGAAATCATACTTGACCATTGTGTAAGAGCCCATTTGTCATTTTTGTTTATTTAGTATTAAAATTTGTAACTTGTCAAGGATTTTTAAATGTGACCTTCGTTCACTTGTATTGTTTTATTACATTTGACATTAGTTATTTTGATAAACAATAAAAGTTAATAAGCCGTCGAATACCTTCACTATTGCCTGATATTAATTAGGTACCTAAAAAGGTCAAGAAGAACACGTCTTTAACATTTTACAATTTGTTATTGTGGCAATAAATTATTAATCTAAACGAATATTCTAAAGAGGCAAGATTTGATTGTTTGTTTGTTGCGGTTTCATGCTAAAACGGCTGAACGGATTTGGATGAAATTTGGCACATGGGTGCACCATGACCTGGATTAGGATATAGGTTTCTTTTTATCCAGATATTCTCACGCGATCGAGATTTATGCGAGTATATTATACTTTGTTTTTGTTTTGCGTTTAGAGGTTACCGATCAAAAGGTAATGGACTTAAAATAATGATGAATAACCTCATCTGCCTGGCCTTTTTCCCAACTATGTTTGGGTCGGCTTCCAGTATAGCCGGATGCAGCTGAATACCAGTATTTTACATGAAGCAACCTAGTATTTATTTTTAATGGTGTACCTAAAGTATAATTAAATTATAAATCAATTGCTTTTGAGAAAGCAAATCGCCAGCATCGGCCAACGTGTAAAGTAGACAAAAACTCTTACCAATACAAGACAAACATTGTTACCAAAGTAATTTGTTATCTGTAGACGTACACACTCGATACATAGATACAGATTAAAAAACACGCTACGGTTCAGTAACTTTTTAAATAAATCTCGGGACACCAGACAAGGGTCCGACCAATTCGTTGTTTCTCCAATGTTTATTTGCGCTGCCACATTTCATTATTGTTGCGAATTCAGATCAATCAAAACTTTCTCTGTGTGAAAATTATAATTTTATATTAATTGTATTATTTTAATTGTAATTTAAAAAGACACTTGTTATTATCTAATATATAAAAATCTTGTGTCACAGTGTTTGTTATCGAACTCCTCCGAAACCGCTTGACCGATTTTTGTGTATATTTGGTAGATCTGAGAATAAGGTCATAGGCAATTTTTTTTTATAAAGCAACTTTTGCAGCCCAGAATTTGGCTACGAGCTTGGCACCTTCAGTACCTAGCGTCCATCAACTCCTGTAGCGTGCAGACAACAGGACAAGCTGGACACGATATTATGTGCCCCATTGTTTGTGGGACAGCACCATATTTACACTCCAGGGCGGAGTCATCCGGGAGCGGTGAATGCTTATGCGAATCCCGCACCCTCGGCCATAGGTAGAGGTGGAACACCGCGGTGGTTTTAGCCGGTAAGAGTCCGGTATGCCTCTCTGTCAACCCCACGATAGAGGAAGTCCATGAGGATTTCAACCGAGCACCAAAAAAAAAAGGCGGAGTCATCTGTGAATCCACCTGTGCAGGTTTTCTTTGTTTCGGCCGACCTGACTCGGGAGTCTATTTAAAGTCTTCCGGGTAAGCCAAGGCAAGTCATGTTCAGGTGCGAGATTTTCAGCAGGTGGCACGCATTCGTTTGTGGTTGGGTAGTTTAGATAAGTACTACAAATTCTATTAACCTGTGACCTCTGAGTTTGTTTAGGTCGTTCTTCTCAGAGTAGTCAGTTAGCAAAAACCCAACCTAACTAATCGAGTTTTAAAACATAATTAAATTTTTGACGTGTAAAAGTATTTTATAACGCAATGTACAGAAGTGAGGCGGGGTCGCGGCAGACCACGTAGGAGATGGCGGGACGAGCTGGATAGGTTCCTTCAAAACTGGAAGGAGGACGCGTACACTCGCGAAAGATGGATGGAATGGAGGGAGGCCTTTGCCCAGGAGAGGGACAGCGTAGGCTAGTAAAAAAAAAAATTACAGAAATAAATATAATTTATCATTTTTATTTAAAAGCATCTTGTTTTATGAGTAAATAATAAATAACGAAATACCTATTTTCGGTCAGATTTCGTGACTTTATCGTTGGACTTTTCCTCTCCACCTTTCAGAGCGTGGTCCTTACACAATTATCAATATGAAAAGGCTTCTTATCTCTCCCTCTAAGCGGGTCATCGACCCCTATTATGTCGGTTAATTAACTTCTTAGAAATCGTTTGGCGGAATTATATTTGAAACATCACCGGTTGCGATTTTCTTACTGACAGTCTGAAGATTACAATCAGGAAAATTGAGCACATACGTGGAAAGTAGACCTTGTTGAAACAGAAACTGTCGTGAAAGAAAAAAAAGAAAGAAAGAAAAATTATTGTGCACAAAAAAAGCACATTACAGAAAAAATACATAAAATAAATACACATTTATACAAACTAGCCAAAAGCCTCGTATTCGACAAATAAAAGTGGAAACTGTGACTATAGTAGTAGCCCTGGTTGGAGGCCTTAATTTATTGAGGCATCCTCAGGCAAGCCCGGTTAAGCAGCCGACCAGCTCGTGGGTCGACCTCGAGATGCCATTGTTTTTGTTTTTTTTACCTGTACTGTCCCACTGCTGGGCAAAGGCCTCCTCCAAATCCTTCCAGGAACTCTTCCCACGCCACGTCGAACCAGCCCTCGCGGTACGCGTCCAGATCATCTCGCCATCTCTTTCTGGACAGGCCTCGGCGGCGCCGTCCATCTTCAAGCACCCATTGTGTGAAGGCTTTTGCCCAGCGGTCATCGTGATACGGCTGATGTGACCCGCCCAATCCCATTTGAGCCTAGCAGCCTTCTTTCCATCCAGTATGCCCGTTTTAAAACGCAGCGTGGTGTTCCGTCGCTCTTTGGCAATCTCCAAGGCGGAACTTATGCGACTCGGTGAGCGACTAGAGGGGCAATTCTCGTAATTTTAAGAACGTTCACAGTCTGATCTCAGTCTCAATCTGTCAAAAATACCTCAAATTTCCCTACACTTTGACAAGTTTTTGACATTTGTTTGTCGCCGAGATGAGACTGCGACTAGATTTTGAACGTTTAAAATTACGAGAATTGGCCTTCACCCAAGTAACACGGTCATACTGAATAAAGTTTGAGTAATAGCGATCCGCGAAACTATAAGCTGAAACAATTTTCTGGATAATGTCTGACTAAACGTCTATTCAGCTGTTAATCAAGCAATTTGGGCACAGTTTTAAATGCTTTAGTCTGTATAACAGCGATGTAAAGTCTGGGTAATAGCTTAGTAATGGCCCACTTAGCTTAGTAACATCTGAAAAAAAGCTGCCATCTCTTTTATACAGCTGTTATTTCATATTTATTCAGACAAATGCATATGAATATTGATATTCAGAAATTATTCAGGTTTAAGTTCATTTGCGTAACACTTTTCAAACAAAATTAAGAGTTATGTTGTAAAGTAGAAAAAAAGTGGTGTTTAATCTTGCAGTGCGTCTTTGTTCTGAAACTTCATAGTCGTTGCATTGAATATAAAATCAATAACGACGTGCACAGTGAAACTGAGAATTGGTAAGTAAATGTTATTATGTATTATAACCATGATACACGTTAAAAATTACTGCGCATGTTGTTTTATCGTGAATAGCATATGAATTATCTCCACATTTTTCACGCCCCGCTTAGATAATCAAGTTTAGTGATAGTAAATAAGACATAAATAAAGACTTTTAGAAGCGACAAAAATACTTAGGATAAAATAGCTGATGTTTATCATTCAAAAGTCATTAAATAAATTATAAATTGTATTTTTAACTGTATTTAATTACTAAAATGAGGCATTTTATGTACATAATGATTCAATAGTTTACTTAAAAATAAGTTTTAATGGCGATTCATTATAAGCTGAATAAAAGCTCTCACAGTGCACCTGTTTTACATAACTCTGAATAAAAAGTCACGCCTTTATAATTATTAAGCTTTTATTTGAGAAATAGTGATCTGGTAGTACAAATATCTGAATAACACTTGAATAAGTTACTCAATATGATTAATTATACAGCTATTTAGGGTTCAAAATAAAATGCGATCGACCCAATTTTTCAGGAAAATTGAATTAGGGTCATATAAAAATACCTGAAAGTCTCGAAAAATTATAATGCTAATAGACAATTAAATATTCCTTAAATGAATAAAGTAATAAATCTTCTTAATTAGCAATCAGCTGCTCCCCCATTTGCTCAAATCGTTGACATTTTTTTTTACTAAAAAATCGTACTATTTTCATATTTTTCTAGTTTTTGGTAGATTTAGTATAGGTATTTAAATAAAATATGAAAGAATTAGGAAAAAAGTCTCAACCATTTATGCAAAGGGGAGTCAGCTAATAAATTTCTATAGCTGACTGTTACCTACCCTATCTTAACGAGAAACCTAAATGTGTGTAGGTACGTAATACGACCGCGAAACCCACGCCCAGCGCCGCCGTCGCGCCGCTGCGCGCTGCACGCACCCCCCCTCCTCTCTCTACTACAGGCCGGGTGGGCGTTCAAAATTATTGGTCAGTTGCGAATATTCACAGAAACGGACGGCTGCGAGTGCGCGGCGTGTGTTAAACTCGCGAGACTATAGTTTTTAAAAGGTTTTTTTATAGTTTTATTGTTTTTAATTATCATGAAATAGTGTACCTATACCTATACCTGTTGTACTGTGTTCCTAACATAAAGCGAAATGTCTTGCAGGAAAATGCCGTTTAAGATAGTGTCCACACGTCGAAGGGGCAGAGCAGAATTATCTACTGTACCATCCCACTGGGAAAACAATGGAAAACTTCGATGGCCCAAATATAATTCTGATTCACTTTGTAAAGACGAAAGTGCTAAACCTGGTCCAGATTAGATTTCAATGAATTTGTACCTTAAAAAGGAAGAATTTTCCAACCTATGAAGATGCAGAAGTCTACATATTTTTACTTAACTTTAATAAATGCTCTTGCTGGAGAGTCACAAATAAAGCATCTTATTTTTATACTTATTGTGTGTGTTATACCTTCTTTGGATATTTGAATTCCATTTTTAAGAATATAATCAATTTCAGTAACAAAATCTTCTAAATATTCATTTAAGTTTTTAGGTTTTCCAGATCCATAATAAATTCCCACAATAAAAGGTTCTATCTCCGGTTTTCCATACAAATTACACAGTATTGGCCAAAATTCTTTTTTTGTACTTTTAAATATTGGTAAACCATCGAAATTCAAATTTAAATTTATAACATCTGGTACTTCCTCCACAGCATTAAAAACATTTTTTAATGGCGCAGTGAGACCGTTATGCCAGTACTCTCCACCTTCAATTATAGTGATATTTCGGGGAGTTTTTAGTAAGGTTCTAGGATCTGTCGGTAAGATTCCGGGAATCCTCTTATTGACGATAGCCATCAATTCTTTCAATGCGATTTGTGAGATATTTTTACTAAGAGCCCATTCTTTAATTTTACAGCAAAAAGTTATATTTTTAAATTCAATGAAATTCACATCTGATTCATCTTCACTAGATGCGGAACCATTGTCTTCTGAATTCCGTACAAAGTCTATATCAACATTATTTGAAGGTACGGAACTCTCTTCAACTGGATCTGTTCGGACTTGACTCAACTTATGAGTATCAGTACATATTTGGTTCGTTTGTTCTGTCTCTAAAATTGTATCTTTTAACTTCATACTCCTTCATACATTTACGACGAATTCCTCCAGTTCTTCTCCTAGATTTCCATGATTTTCTTTCCATTTTTTATCAATCTGTTCACATCAAACCCGCAGTACAACAATACACAACGACAAACAATGTTTTAAACGTCCCTAATTCAATAACTACCCAGAAAAACTCTGTATAACTTGTTTAAAAATGATACTTTTACAAGTAATTGCGGAATAAGAATACATCATTCAACTTCCATCTGTGTTAGTAAGCTATAAATCATGACTTTATTTCCAATATACCGAAATAAGCTCTATATAGAAACCAGAAAACGTTTTTATACAGTAGCTGAATAATTGATAAAATATGGAACCTTATGTGACTTGAAGACAAAATAAAAGCGGTTATTCAAAATCAAGCTTTCTAATAGAAATTAACTACACCATTATTCGGAAGACACACTATTTTACAGCATACAGTGGTTTCATAAGCAATAAGCTGAGTAAAGTTTGTATATTAGTATTAGATATCTATGTTTAATCAGCTACCCATACTATTATACAGATAAATGCTGTCCCAGGCACTCTTTTTCAAATTAAAGTCATCCGTAATGCTTTAGGCTTAATAACATCTGTGTTATATGCGGTATAGAAGTTATTACTAAGCTTTAAGAAAAATGGTCAAATTAATAGAACTTTTACTAAGCTTAAAGAGTTAAAAAAGCCGAAAGAGAATATTATTCAGAATTTGGCTTTTTCAATATCCACTTACTCACATGTTTTGTAGCTTATAGCTGTAAAAATTTGCGAATTGCTATTACTCAAACTTTATTCAGTATGACCGTGTTACTTGGGCAGGTCTGACCACCGTAGGAAAGAACCATTTATAAAAAAAAAAAATGTACATTGCTGGATGTCAGGGTAGCAGGGTAATTGCGTAACTCACTATCAGTAGCAATGGCTTTCATTTTGACAGTTCTACAATATTCATTGCGTTATTTACGTTGTTGAGCAGACACATTTTTCGAACATATGGAGCAATGGATTAGCAATATGCTTCAGAATTATTCAAATTGAGAGTAATAGTGTGTTACGCAATTAGGGTGCAGGTCACAATTTAAAGGCCACAACACCAATAGCAAAGACAATACACATTGCGTAATTTCTTTGTGTTGTAAAAGACAACAAACAATGAAAACAAAACAAATGCCGAAAGTGTTTACTATACTATTACTAATCTATTTCCGTTTTCTATACTACAATAGTACGTAGGGGTTGTCTAAATATTACCTAGAATTCTATTCAGGCTGGGCTGGTGTTTGGCCTGGCTAGAAGGCTGACACGACGTCATTACGCCTCGGAAATAGGCAGTTTTCCCCTCGTTAGCAGCTCGGCGCTGTCCCCACTCCGCTATCAAACTACATTCATAGTAAACTATCGTATGTGTGCTCTTCAATTAACGACACCTTTTTTATGAGGTTTTATGTCATATTTGTGTTGGTTTTCCTATATACATTTACGTCTGTACCTAGCTGCAAAAATTCAAGTCATTGGATTTAATTGCAATTTTGGCTATTGGCTTTATGACTTACTGAATAACCAATCTTTGACTTATCAATCTATAGGTACCTGCATATATATATGTATATAATAAAATAGACTTAACGAAGTCCAAACTGTACCTACATTTCATCTTTTTGAAAAATAAAGTACTTAATTGCAAAAATATAGTTTAGAATTTTTGCCCGTTTGTTTGTTTATCTGTTTGTCTAGACGTAAGTTCTGGATTGGCGCATAAACGGCTGTACGGATTTAGATGAAATGTTGCACACAGATAGTTTATAACCTTGATTAACACATAGGGTACTTTTAATCCCGGTATTACGTTCCCGTGGGATATTTTCCCACATCCACACCGAGGGCAAACGCTAGGATTTAGGAATCAATAATTCTGGATAACAAGGAGTTAATAAGCAATTCATTTATCATTTCTTCCTTTAACATAAGTATTATGTCTACCTACAGAAAGATGCTTTTAACAATATATTTGATTAGAGGATTATCTAATTTCGGTGACGTTCCAAAGATTCCATTTTTACGACGTTAAATAATCCATCTTTGCGTGCTCGATACTGCTCTACTCCATCATCTTAGCAATTTAAACTTTAAACGGTTTAAACATAAAGTGCATTTCAGATCAACACCTATAAGACCTTTTAGTATGAAATTCTCTTCTTCTTAATTAATGTTCGGTAGAGCACAAAGCTACGATTGTGTATTTTTTGTACAGTACTGTACGTTTATTGCTGGAGTTTTAATTTCTGTAGTATTAATTATAAGGGTGCCGGCGATTATGAAGCTTAATTGGTACCTTTGTTCTGGTTCAGAAGGGCGAAAAGGGATTTAAGTTTTAAAATACCACTTTGGATGGCGTTCAACCGGTTTCTTAATCAACGTCTTGGTTATTTACGTAAGTTTCGTATTTGAAATATCGCTCTTAGTTCCGTTGCTATTAAAAACTTAAAATAGTCTGTCTCGCGGTTTTGCGAAAATAAAATCGTAAGATAAACAATGAATGAATTTCAAGGAATAAGAATCTGTTCACGGAGTCGTTTTATGTAGTTTATGATTATGACGTAAACCGTCGTTAATATTATTACCAGTTTATTCATATTCAGCTAATTTAAATCAGTTAGCGTGTTTTACAATGAACATAATTTACGCTGTTGGCAAAGTTTGACGTAATTATCATAACTTGCTTTTTACTCCGGGTTCGTTCACGCGACCTTCGAAATTGGGTAAAATATTTGCTCTAGTTACGTCTTACGTTGACTTACGGCGTCGTGGTCCGCCAGTTACCGTGAACCACGTAAATTAGTTTAAGTGTACTTTAAAATGAATTGGTTTGAGGAATAATTAATAATTATTTAACTAAGAATTATTTGTGTTGTTTGTAAAGGTGTTAAATATATTGACTTAGAACTTTTTGTTTGAAACGCCAAATTAGGTGTTTAATTAACAAAACGGAAAATTAACGCAAGCTTTGTAATAACTTGTTAACGATTTGCTAACATTAAGTCAGCAACACTGATGCAACAGACTAGACTTAGATAAACAATGGAACAGTTTGGCAATCACAAACGACCGTGACGAGTATCTAAAGAAAAGAAAGAAATCCAGTAAAGTTGACATTCCAACGCTATTTAACCGTATAGTTCGGTAGCGCCCCCTTTAGGACCCGAACACAAGAACCTCCGCCGGCTCGGTAATGACCCCTTTAGGACCCAAGAATTACGACATACGACACCCAACATTGATTATGTAAATATTTATTAAGCTACCCATCAAATCTTATGAATGTGCGTTAATTAAGAGAGTTGGATAAAAAACTCATATGTTAACGCCATTAGATATTTCATATTTAGCGCGCAAGCTTATTACTTTACCTTTATAAAATTCAAGTCTGTAAATGCGATAATCGCCATTTTGTTGACAGTGGTGGTCGAGGCTAAAAAACATAAAATTTGGGGATTTCGAACATCCAAACTCCACCACAGGGGCAGTGAATAATATATAATTTAATTATTTGACGAATTCATTCATTGTTCAAGTTAAAATAAGTAGTGGTAATGAAGTTTTTTGATATCTAATGTCGAAGTTTCGCGCCATTCGTACCGTGTTTACATTTTTACTTTTCACAAATATCACACAGACACAAGTAGATAAGATTTAAAATGTGACAAATATTATTGTAAATGTTATTAACAACACGAAAATGCCCAAATCTTAACGTAATATTGAAACACAGGTCCAATAACACGTATTATTCATTACCACTGCTCAATTTGTGTTCAAAATCGCCGTCCATGATTGATTTTTTTTATCGTAATGATGTGCGAAAACGATTATGCAAAACGATTTTTTTTTAATTTCGATTGACTCGGGTAATTAATATGTCGAATATCGGAAATCGATACTCAGAAATTGAAATAAAATTATTTTAAGCATTAAATACAATAAGCATTGTTTATAATAATGATTTATGCTTTTCTAATGTAATTTTAATAGTTTTTGGACATTCAATTGAAACTAAGTCAATAACACTGAGGACCTTAGACCACAGTCATTTTTTGAATTTCGCGCCGAATTGTTTCTATATTTGAATTTATCTTCGAATGCGCTCGCCGTATAAAATTATTTTTATTTATTTTACAATTAAGTATTTATTTTTGATACTTTTCTAATAGTTTGCTACAGAATGCCCAGTATACATTTTTTAGGTAGGCTGAGCAGAAGTTTGGGAATGATGATAAATTAATTGTATAAATTGCGTATTCCGCAATCACTTCACATTTCAATATGTGTTGTTAGTTTTATGAGCTTGGTAGTTTTTGTTTCTATTAGTTTACTTGAGTAATAGTAATTGTTTGTTTATGTGGTAGTTTCCCAACGAAATTTAAAAAAAACTTTCCATGTTTATGTCGGACCACGCACAGTTAAATGTTCCGTTAGGGTTGAATATTCACGCATGCACAATGTACATCATCATTAATTTGATCGACTGCAAAAATAAGTTTGGTTTTCATAAACCCATCATTCATAAGGTACCTACTCAAAAATTAAAGTGCCGGCCAGAAAAGAAAAGTCCTACTGTTTTCTTATGGGGAATAAAATCTTGAGCATTTCTTACTATTACAGCGAAAGTCTACAATTAACCCCTTGGCTGCTATTTAGGATTGAAAATGCCAAAAATCTTATTTTTAACCGACTTCTTATAACAAGTGTTTTAAGCATAACATTTAAAAATACCAACTTCAAATTGAATATAACGTCCCGAACATATTTTGACTGTGACCAAATGTAAGTATGTACGCAGTATAGAATGAGAGATTTGCTATATTATTTGAAGACTAGACGTCTGATAGGATCTCTTGGAATCTAGAATAATCACAGAACTATATTTTGTAGTTTTTTTTTATTTTAGGCTGTGGTTAAGTACAGAGATATTGTTTCTATTTTCTTAATAGAATAATAAATAACTTTTTTTTAGTTATTAAAAAATATGTTTGTGACCCTCACGACAAACCCTTTCATTTGATATATCACACGGTAGGGACTTACAGTAAGCAAAGCTTTTTCATTTCTCATACTCGGAAAGTAAAGTAGTGTTTGTTTGATCCGAATAGCGGGTGGAAGACGTTGCTTCCCACCTTAAGGCGGGAAAGACTCATAGTAATTGCTTCCCTCTCTAGGTCGGGAATGAATTTAAAAAATAGAACTAAATTGGTTAAGTAGTCTGCTACGAAATTTTTACATATTTAAGAAAAATGTTGCGGTCTTGTGAGTGTATAAACAGCCAGTGTGAAAAAAATACCTATCAAGCGGGACGGCCCGCGGCGGTGACGCGGTGTGTTCCATATTTAAAATAGCACACAAATTGTTCCAATATTTCAATTCATTTTAAATAGGTACCTATTATTCATGATATTATTATCAATAAATATTTAAGAAAAACCACTATTTTTTACTTTCCTTATATTCGAAATGAAAAGTAGAGTGTTTAACACGGGTGAAAGTCATCAATTCCTACTCGGACTATAGTCTAAATACCTCATATGGGAATAGATTCCTTTCGACCCTTGTATAACAATCTACTATTTACCCGACTGCGCCAGAAGGAGGGTTATGTTTTTCGAGAGTATGTATGTATGTATAATTGTTTGGCACGCTCTGCGGCCTGAACGGCTCGATGGATTTTAGCTTGAGAGGTGTCGTTAGATTCGTATTTACTGTGAGAGTGACACTGGGCATATCAAAATAAAAAAAAAAAAACAAAATGGCGGATTTTTGGCGTCATATTGTGCCTTCAATATTTTTTTTTCTCAATACCTATCGAGTGGAGTATCAAAATAAGGGGTTTTAAAAGGTGATTACAAAAATATACAACTTATATGGTTAAAAGTAATTCAAAGTGACAAATCGTAAAAAACACGTATCAAGAACTAAATGGTCTGCGAAATCTTTCTCATTCGTAAACTAAAAAGATGGAAATAAAAAAAAGTTATTAGAAAAATTAAAAAACCCGACTGCATCCTTATACTAAAACTAACTGAAAAGCTAAAAACAAGCCCATTTTAAATTAAATAAAAGTTGGAAGCAGGCGGGACCCATTTGAGTTTGTAACTATAATAATGGTATTTTTTTTATCTAATGTGACCCCAAAAAGTGACCCCATATTCAAAATTAATTTATTCATGTTACACGTCCGTATTTGAGTCACAGAAATTTATATGTGTACCAAATTTCAACTTAATCGGTCCAGTAGATTCGAAACAAATAGATTGTAACAGACCTACAGACAGACACACGCACGAGTGATCCTATAAGGGTTCCGTTTTTTCATTCGAACGTAGGGAACCATAAAAAATTACACCCCTATCCACACTGTACGTGTTTGTACTTATTAAAATGATTATATTTCAAAAAACTATTAATTCATGATAAAATATACCAAAGAGTTTTTATTCAGTCTCTACAATTTTTTTTATTTTTTTTTAAATACCGATTATCGATTAGGCTTTATGACATTTTTGAATCGGAATAAGAAAATTGGGTGGATGGTCAGCACTAAGAGGTGTCACGTCGCAACACAATTTTTAGTAATTTTTATCAAGATTTGATCATGTTTTTTATGTAGTTTATGTATGAAAAATGGTAAAAGTAAGAATGCAGAGAGAATGACAATATCTTTATTTTTCCCTTTTGCATATTTTCATCAAGAGATTAGGTGGTTTATGTACATATTTTCTGCGATTTTAAGGTGTCTACCTTTTGGATATGTGTAGTAATATCTATTTTATACAACTTTCGCAGTAGAATGACGCGGTTTTAGCGACCTCAGCATATAGTTAAAGATATTTGACACAAACTTATTTTACAAAATAGGCGCGGTAACACATTTTTCTTAATAAATTCGAATGCTGAAAGTTAAAGTAAATTTCTGATTATCATGACGTAATTCGCAACACCCCGTCGAGTCAGCTGGTGTGTCAAATGTCAAAATTTCGTCGAGCAGAGAGGTTAACTCTGGGTCTCATCCCAAAACCGGTCAAGCCGAAATTCAAGATGGCCGGCTTGGCGGGAATACCTACAATATTTACATTGACATTTGCGTTCGGGCGCGTTCGGTTCATGACGCGCGTGACCTTCACCTCGATCGCAGGTGAACGCGCTTGGAACGCACCGGTAATATCTCGAGCGCGACGACGCGTTTCGTTGATGTCCCGCCGGCTGTAATATTAATATAAAATTATAAATCATGAATTAATTTAATGTTTCCACATGTGTTAATTGCTCACATTTGTCAAAGACATCTCTAGTGCGGTTTACTTTTTGTCGATCTTGAAGGAATTCCAACTCCTTCTCACTAATGGCAAGTAATTATTCACACTTGCTAAACAAACACTGCTTTTACGAATTTATATAATACTATCTTTTGTAGCACGTGCTCGGCCGACTGTAAACTCTAGATCTAGATATCGTAGGTCTTTATTTGGGTTAATATTGACTCAGTCCAATATCTCTACAATCGACATAAATCATGTTTTGGATACACTGCAGAACACCAATCGACTTTGTCAGTAGACATTCGGCAGACATTCGTTGTCTCAATTATTGCGTGTTTTTTCCACGCCGCTGGTTTTATGTGACAGCAAAGATCCTGATAAGGATTTCTTATTGTTCTAGTCAGTTGTCGTTCTTTACAGTAATAATTACTGATTTATCGCGTTCTTTTTCAAGGTTTGCTGCTAACTCGTGGCCATTTACTTAATATTCATGATATTAACATAAATTATGTGCAAAATCTCAGTAAGTTCTTCATCCTATCCTATTGCGTTAACAAAAAAGACAAATATGTACCTATATATATCTATTATTAAATCAAATTGTCTAATAATTAAATTACCTTTTTTTTTCTTTAGCCTATTATATTGTCCCACTGCTGGGCAAAGGCCTCAACCTAGATCTTCCAGGAACTCTTCCCGCGCCACCTCGAAACAGTCTTCGCGGTACCCGTCATTAATATTACAAAAATAAAAATAATTTTATAAACTTATTTGGTGACAATGGCAACACTTCACAAAACGTCACACTACATTAACGTATCACAAAAAAAAAACTTGTTAAAGTATTCCAGAATGTTTCTGATGTTTGTAGATTGGGTGTGAAGCAAGTAAGTCGCACGGTGACAGCTGCCACTCAGCCATGAACGTGGTGACGGCTACTAAATACAAGCCAACCTAAGTCACAGCGCGCGCGCACTATTTTTGGACGAATCAGCGAATATGGGACTATATTTAGTAATTACTGCTTGATTGACTGCTCAGGCACGCGAAATGGGATTAAAATTAAACGGAGAGAGATGAGGCATCCGTGAGCTAAAAATATATTTAGAACCAGTAACGATTAAAAGCAATTTTAAAGACAATTTCAAGACCTTTCCGATGATTAATTGTCAGCTATTCGTTTAAAAGCTTTAAAACAACAATCTGCGGCAAACGAAAAAACAAAATTGTTTTGATTCGACGACAGGGCTGTCTACACAATCTGTAGTGCTAATTGAAAGATTTAAGTACTTCACTGTTTGTTTTGTCTGCACTATTTAAATCTCTCATGAGCTTGTCTTTCATCGACTCATTCTTCTTAATACCCTTTCTTTTGTTTATTTGAATGTATTCTTATTGAAAAGCACTTCTTAGTAGTACCTTGGCCTATTTTTGTAACAGCTAATAGGAGAAGACCTTAACTGTCTTAGTGAAAAATAGTCTCTCTCAAAGCTAGTCTCATTAAACTAAACGTTTTGTGCCTTCAGTTTAAGCGAAACAGTTAAAGACAAAAGCGTTACGTCACTTTATTATACGTACCTATTGAGGGCTAATTTCACCATTGAAACTGAACGCGATCACCAATGAAACTGAACATGATCAGCACATCTAAACCGCGTTCGAGAGCTGTCAGTGTCATTATTGTTATGGAATGTGGACACTGACTGCTCTTGAACGCGGTTTTGATGTCCAGATCCCAATTCCACTAATTAAAAACGTTCCAAATATAGTCACAATCTCATCTCAGCGACAATCAATGTTAAAAGCTTGTCAAAAATTTAGGGAATATAGAGGTATTTTTGACAGATATAGATTGAGATCAGACTGTGAACGTTCCTAAAATTACCAGAATTGCCCCTCTGATCACGTTCAGTTTCAATGGTGAAATCCGCCTTTACTCTATAATTATACATTTATTTTAATGATACGGCCTGAAAGTTCTATTTATCAATAGTTTCGTTGATCGTTCCATTAGTTGTCGAGCGAATACAAACAAAGGAGGATCTCATATGACGGAGCTTCAAGGCTAACCGGTTTAACACTTATCTTCATGGATATAATTATACAAATATATTGCTACTAGGCTACAACACTAGTTTACGTATTTATGGCTCTTCATTTAATTAAATTTATTAATAGGTTGTGTTGTGGAATTTATAGGCTTGCATCTAACATTAAACGTAGTAAGAGTTGCAGGTATAACTAGATTTATCCTAGATTGGATAAAATGATTATGTCATATTCAAGAAATCCGGTCATATCCTGTAAGACGAGCTTCTGCCCGCGACTTCGTCCGCGTGTAGTTTCTTTTTCCCTCGACCACAGAATAACTAATAGTATTAACGCCTCGACCCACACCGTCGCATCGCGTCGCCTGCTCGCACTATTACTTCGTTTCCGTTTAACGTTCCTCCTGACTTTTTTTTCTTTTTGCTGGGCTCCTAAGGGTCTGTGATGTTAAATAGCCGGTAGACTCCCTCAAGACTTGGGCTATCAAATGCAAAAAGAATTTTTCAAATCGGAAGTAGTTCCAGAGAGGTAATCTCCGGAACAACCAGTCCGATTTCGCATAAGCATCGATTCCGTGAGAATATCGGGATAAAAAGTGTCCTGTGTTAATCCTGGTTATAAATTATCTATGTGCCTTTCATCCAAATCCGTTCAGCCGTTTGTGCATGAAGAAGTAACAAACATACAAACACACTCACAAACTTTCGCCTTTATAATATTAGTGTGACTAGTGTGATTATAAGTATAGATTAGCATAGTATTAGTTCAAGTTAAAGAAGTATAGATTTAATTAAAAAAAAAACTATGATGACACCATTCCAGAAATCCAGTAATATTGTGTGAGATATAAACAGAAACCAGTATTGTATTCTAATTCTATCAATAGCACAGTTTTGGGTAGCATCTACTACATAATATAGAACTGTCTAAAAATCGTTGGTTGAATAGCTAATACACGTAGATCTTGAAATCGGCACGTGTTTATTTTTTATTCCACGTGTAAGCTTCTCATATAACTACTTTCTGAATTAAAAATAAAGCCATTGTGTAGGTAGACTGACTTTATTTTGGATTTAGAAATAAATATCAAAAGAAATTGAACAATTTTATTTATTTTGCCAAATCTTAAATACAATATACAAGCTTACACTAAGTATATTATCACAAGTCATAAAAAAAGGGAAGAGCTCATCGGGTATCAAAAAATTCGTCCGCATTGTGGTCTGTGGGAAAAGTGCCCAAAAGGCTGGTAGCATTGCCACGTTGGATGGCAATGCTGATTCGTAATTAAGTTGATTTCAGAGTGACTAGCAATAGTGCTAGTCACAAACATTTTTATAGGTAACTTTTTCAATAGTGAAAAACTTATAGGTACTTAAAAATGTTTGAAGTTGTAGCGTAAACTGAACTTGTGTAAGATTTAAAGTTATTTTTCCGTGAGGTGGATAAACTAGGTGAAGCACGGGTCCGACTCCTATTTTTATAGATTTTTGGCAAATAAATCGCAAATGCAGATTATGTAAGTATTGTATTGTAGTACTGTATTGTGTCTTTCGTTGCACTAAATAAACGTTTTATCTATCTATGTATCGTAAAAACGAATGTGCTTTCACTCGTTAGCCATTTAAACATTACCCACAGATTAGAAAAACAAATAAATATGATGTTTAGCCAGCAAAGGGTCAAAAATCCTTTAAATACCTGAATATGAGTACAAATGTACATTTGACCGCTTGTGATAGCAGCAGGACCGTCTTAAAAATTAACGATTATCGTCCAGCAATGTACGAGTGTATCTATGTATTTGAATATAAAATTAAATCGAGTTGACTTAGGTCAAAGGCAATCATACGACCTTGAAGTGTGTTGTGCGAAGCCGAACATATTATTAAAACTTGTTACTACAAGTTTTAATTCAGTATATTGCGCAACGTTTTTGGAGCTTTCGTTTTGCTTTTAAAGTATTTAAATGTATGATTGTATACTTTGTTCGAAAGTAAGTTTTATTTTGCCTTAAATAATTAATTAGTTCCAAAGTTTCTTCACGTGAACAGAGGGCTGGCCTATTTCTTGGCCAAAGAATAGCATTGCCATACAACGTGGCAATGCTGCCAGCCTTTTGGGCACTGTTCCTGTTGACAGCGATGCGGACGAATTCTTTGATGCCCTATGATTATTTTGTTTATTTTTTCATATAAATGTACATGTTATTATAGTTTATATGTTAGCTTATATTATGTACATATTTACATGTTTTTGCAAATAAATCAAAGTTCCAAAGTTACTGCTTAGAAGTCTTCTTATTTTTTATCTTTTAAGGCGCTGCCCAAATGTAGGACGTGAAACGCTCAGTTTTTTGTCGCAAAGTTAGGCGTATTAGTACATATTACGAGCCTGATTTTTCTGTGTATTGTAAAATGTTCAAATAAAAGACTTATTCAAAAATATTTCATAAAATAATATAGTATTATGTTAAAATAATCGTAAAGCAGAGCTCAAAAATATTTTTCGCGTAATTCTCAAAATTTTGAGCGAAAACTTTCATATTTTATGTAATGATAAAAAAGAGAATTCAAACAACTAAAGAAAGTACCTTAAAATATTCCACTGACCCGTGCATTTATATTTTTATTAAAACTGCAAAATTATTTTTGTTTTGGTGGTCATTTGATTCAACTAACATCAAACCCATCGCTGTTTTGAACCTTATTTGTTGCAGCGATGCGCTATTGTCAATTACCTAAAAATGTGCTTCTTACCGCGCCTTAATGGGTTGACGGACCCTGAACGAGACACAGATGAAGTTTTATTGTTATTACGCCTACGAAGGCGTTTAGTGCATAAGTTTCGGTTACGTTTTCGACCGAAACTAGAAAAAAGAGCCGAATATTTGGTCACGGTTTCGACTTCGGCTGAAAACCGTATTTCAATCTGACTCTAGTCTTCTTTTTTGTCGATGTACAGAAGTAAATATCAATTAAAGTCGTATCGCAAAAATAACAACAATCTTGTTTCAACGTTACCAGTGAAGCTATCCAATTCGACTGGATTGATTGACATACCGTGCCGTGTAGGTACATCGGAAAATTGCGAGCTAACCAGAGGGCTCGATTTCGCCGTATTATGATTTATTAGTCGAATCCCATTGCCAACTGTCAACCCCACAGCGAACAGAATTGAAGAGCTAACGAGATTAAATGTTAAGCGACTACATTGCCGATGCTAATGTAGCAGGAAATCAGACTATGTTCTATCTTCAATACTAATTAAGATAATTATGAAGATACAAGGCTTAATCGTTTAAACTTGTTTGAAAACTGGTACCAAAAAATGGCGCTACCTAGTTTTTGTTACGATAAAAACAAAATTCATTCAAATTAGGCTTAGTGAACGTCAAAATAATATAAGACAGTCCTCCAAAACGCTTGCCCTAGTGCTTTGGCTGGGAAGAAGTCGCGGAACAAACTCCCCAACAGCACCACTGTCTGTTATGTCCGGTTTACACGGGCTTTGTAGCTAAGTGCTTAGTACTTGTCGTGGTGGGGGTATCGACTTCATCATCATCAGCCTATAATGTTCCCACTGCTGGGACACAGGCCTCCTCTCTGTGAGAGGGAGTGGGCCGTAATCTACCACGCGGGCCCAGTGCGGGTTGGTAGATGTCACATGTCTTTGAATTTTTGGTTCTAGGACATGCCGGTTTCCTCACGATGTTTTCCTTCACCGTTTTGAGAGCAGTGGTGATGAAAATAATTTACACAAAGTAAAGCGCCTGTCTGGGTTCGAACCTACGACCTACAACTCGTAAGTCGCGGCCGATACCACTGGGCCACCACTGCTCGTAAGACAAGTCGTTGTATCGACTTGTCGCTTAGTAAATAGGATCGTTTTCTATTCACTTGCACGATTCACAAATACTAATACTAAGCACTAATCAGCGTGTTTACACATGAGGACTTAGTATTAGTGACAAGTACTAAGCGCTTAGCTAAGAAGCCCGTGTAAACCGCCCATTAAGTTAGAAGAACTTGATTCTAAACAATAACACATCACATACCGACCTAAAAATAACTGAACTAAACCTAGTTTTTTTTTGGATCGAAGTTTTGAATATAGGTTAACAGACAAGTACTCGTAACACTTATTGAAACCATATTCTGGGTCTCGACCATTCTATTTTAACAGTCCTAAAGGGGCGCCGAAAATAGTCCCAATGCGGAGTGTTTTCAGTGTTAGTTAGAGCCCATTTTCGGAGACACCAAGTTGTGGGGGTGAATGTAAATACGATTTGAATTTTAAAGCAGGTTGGCCACGCGTGGTGTATTAGCGCTGAACACTCATAGGCAAGGAGCCTTGAGTCTCGCGTGTTACAACACATTTTTTGTCCCAAATGATATAATGCCGCGGCTTTTTAGGGTTTTTAATGTAGCGAGGAATGTTTATACGCGATGTTTAAACTTTTTTGTGGCATAACTTGTGCCTTTGTCCTGGAGTCATGTGAGGTTAACATTCGTTAAAATGTTCGTCGAGTTTAGACGCTCGTTTTAATCGTCGACTCCTTGACTTCACCGCAGTGTTTTGTGTTTTTTTAATTTTTTTCGCGTTTATTGTTCTAGTTTCTTTTATGTTCGTAAGATGAACATAAATGAGTTTTTATTTTTAAGTTAGCAACTTGATTGGATTATAGAGTTCAGTAGTTGGTATTGATTTTATTTAGCAATCAAAAAAACTAAATTTTTATACTCATGAATGAGCTACTTATTTATTTAAATGTACAATAACAACTCTTAATTAATAAATAAAAATATAATTAAAACTATTAACAAACTAAAATATGGCGTCTAATTATTCTTATTTTTAAATTACTTACCTACTTGATTATTTTCTATCTTTATTTACTTATTAACAATAAAAAAAAGTTGTAAGTACTACCAACGTAGATAAAACTTTCTAACTGTAGGTACTGGTTTTCAGCACAGCTTTTCAGCTCGGTTCGCGATACCGTATAATACTGTAACTGGAAACTCCCCTTGCATTCCATGAATGGGAGCCCATATTTCCGAAGTGCGAGATCTCATCAAAATCGGATCAACGGTTCTGGATAATAGGGCGTACATAACATACATACACTTGACGGATACTCTTAATAGGGTGTAGGTACGGAACCTATATGATATTTATAAAATGTATTTTTTATCTTACATAGTAAGGGTCTGCCACGGCATAACAAAATGTAAAAAAAAAAAAAAAATTTTTTTATTTCGCGACCGTAACAAGTACCTAAGTATTTACAGAATTATTATCATTAATCTGTCAAGCTCCGCTAATGAGACACAATTGATTTTCTATTGTTTTGTCGCCAAAGGGCGACGCGCGCCGCTTGACCGGTTAAAATCGTCAACACAACCCCCTCTAAGTTCATATAATGTTATAACGCGTAGTTATATCGGGAATCATATTTTGTTCAACATGACAACCTGACACTGACCTGCAAATTGCAAAAAACGTAAGGCAATTTGAATTTCGCGGGTTACCCTGCCGCATCTCTTTTAAAAGTGCCTAAGGTGCTAACAGCTTGAAGACAGGTTTGAAGGTTCTCAGCTTCAAAACCTCAATTCAGAAACCATGCTAGTGTAGTGTTGTGTTGTGTTAGTGTTAAAGTTCTTTTTTAACCGACTTCAAAAAAGGAGGTTCTGTATTCGACCCGTATGTATGTATGTTTGTATGTCCGCGATTTTCTCAAAAACTAAGGAACCAATTTTGATTTTTCTTTCATTAACGTGATCTACATACTTTCCGGAACGTTTTAGTATATTACATTAGGTAATTATTCACTTCGTAGTGCTTTTTCTTAAGTCGGATTTATTTTTGTAAAAAGGTTTCTTTATTAATTAAGTAATATTTCAAGCATGGATAATTTATTGTTCTACTCTCAAATAGGTTGTTTATTGCCTGTGTCGCTTTAGGTGACAGATTTCGAGGAATTTCATGATTCAATCTAAGTTATTCTGGAGTCTTAGCTAAGATCAAGAGCTTAGAGAGAATATTAAATTAAGAGACTATAGTACTAACTTAACTAGAACTTATTTTAATTCATAATTAAGTGTTACAGACATTTTTACAGAATTTATGAGTGTCACGCACAAAAATACTGACCTCTCAAAAATCATTAGCTTCTGCCCGCGACTTCGTCCGCGTAAAATCTCGTTTTAATATAAAATATAATCCTATGGCACTCAGCAATACTGTAGCTTTCCATTTGTGAAAGAATTTTCGGAATCGGATCAGTAGTTCCGAAGATTACCCCCTACATACAAACTCACAAATTTTACCTCTTTTTTAATTTTAGTTTATTATTTAAGTAGACGGTAAAAAAGAATATTATTTCATAATAAATAACCTATTCACAAATGAAACTTGAATGCGGGAAATCGTTTATTTCACTGCTCGCAGCCGATAAGTGAGCAACTTATAAATGCACTATTGAAATACTCGACGACCCGACCATTTAATTTAAGTAGGACATTTTGTATTTCCAGTTCCCACCACAAGTCCTACTCTAACCTCTTTAAAAATTTGAATGAATTTTGTATTAGAATAAAAGAAGTTTGTATCTAATAGCGCCCCGCGGTTTCAGCCGCATAAGTGTCGATCCCGTGGGAATATCGGGATAAAAAGTTTCCTATGTGTTAATACTGGTTATAAACTATCTGCGTGCCAAACATCATCCAAATCCGTTCAGCCGTTTGTGCGTGAAGAAGTAACAAACATACAAACACACTTACAAACTTTCACCTTTTAGAGGATCCGACATCAGTAATTCTACCATGTCTTTTGTAAAGGAACCGGTCATGATCTTGCAAACAAACGAGACTCCTTTGAGCTTCTGGAAATAGGCCACGGAAACGGTAGGGTGAAGAACAAAACGTTCTGCATCGTTCTCACATGTATAATTTTTAACATGAATGATGTAACCAAGACTTTGTAACCACATTATTTTGATTTAAAAGAGTGTCCATGGAGTTTCTTGCCCGTTCTTCTCCATAGGTACCTACGCTTTGGAATGGGCAACTAGCTTCATTTTTTCTGACTGACTGACTTCTTGACAATTGAAAAGTGCCTGTAAATGGTTTAATTGAAATAAATGCTTTGAGTTTGAGTTTGAATACAAGTACAAAGTATTACTATAAAGCTAAAGCTCTCAAAGAGCTCATTCAATTTAATAAATTAAATGTTTCAGTAAAGGATACACGTATGTTTAAGACCATTAATCTAACAAAAGTACTGAACAAACTTGCTTGCAAGTTCAACGGGAGCTTTTTGGCGACAAAGTTTTCTTATAAAGCTAACAGGGTTACCAGTCTACTACCTACTACAGCAATTTTTTATCTAAAGTTTGCAGTAATGAAAGATGTGAACAGCCACATCATCATCATCTGCCTAGCTTTTTCCCACTATGTTGTTGTCGGCTTCAGTCTAACCGTATACCAGTATTTTACATGGAGCGACTGCCTATCTGACCTCCACAACCCAGTTACTGGGTAAAACGACACCCCTTGGTAAGACTTGTTGTCAGATTTTCGGACTTCTGACGACACGTAACGACTATCAAAGATCCACGAATGACAGCCGGGAGCTACAGCTTAACGTGCCTTCCGATGCACGGAGGGGTCTTAGTCTTAGTATATAAAGATGGTCACCCATCCACGGACCAACCGCGAATATCGTAGCTTAACCTGATTGATCGAACCGTGTGCTTGTTATTACTTAGCCACGAGCCCCTCAGATTAAGAGAACAGACACATCGATCAAAATGTAAAAGGCTCAATTTGGGTTGACATGTCCGAAAATAAAGGGTTCACCGCAAACGCTTGTCACACTTTATCATTTTTTATCCTTTTGGTGGTGGCTTGATGAACATGGTAACACACGGTCTCTAGTGTGCCATCGGGGCAGGGTGAATGTAACGATTAAAATTTCAAAGACCGCTTGTGTATGCCATGCAGACCGAAATAGCGTTCCCTCTCGGTAGATTAACGCTCACAGAACTACCACCCGATTTCGCTGCCGTTTGAAAAGTGTCGAGTCACGCAAATTTTTACTCTATTGTTTTGTTATTAAAATCTAATGTTGCGAAATGGTGACTACAAAAATATGTTGGTAGACTTACGTGGGACGTATGTTACTTACGATGCAGGAAACGAGGGGAGATACTACTGTATGTTTGCCGAGTGTCTGCCTCGAGATTTGTATCGTATTGTACCTACATTTGTTGTCGAGCACTGAATACCAAGATGATGTCACGTTTTATGATGTGCGTGATTGAATAAGGCCTTTAAATGTTAAGATAAAATGGTGCTTCTTAACTTTGACGGGTGGAGGTTAAATGTATCTAAGTATGTGTTATTGGTGTGGGAAAAAGTTTTTTATTTATTGCCTAGTTTATTCACTGCTACATCATAAAAGGTCAATTCGCTTTAAGAATGAATGAAGATGAAGTAACATTTTCATCATATTTTTTAGGACATTCATAACAAATAAGGCGTCGATCACACTGCCACGCGCCACGCGTCCTAAAACGAGACACATGGCTGGCCGCGTGTGATTTTTTACATAAAAAACGGAACTTTTTTTGAGTTTGTTTGTAAAAAACAACGCTCTGCGGCCACGTGCCCCCCTGTAGCGTAGCGTTGCGCGATGTAGTGTAAAAGAGCCCTAACAAGGGCTTATTTATAAACTACAGTTTGTTAGGTATTTACGTCTCAATATCTCAAATTGTTGGCCCCTAAATCTCGTTACCAAAAGACATAACGTTGATTCATTGCCAACAAAGACTTGAAGTACTCCATACGCACAACAGAGCATGTGGTCAGAACAATCCACGTCCCGATTATATAAGCTGCTCCAATTCTACTTATAAATTCCTAGACGTCACCTCCGTTGCCTCCGTATGATATCACTCCGCGTAATCTGCGCCATTCCGTCCGTAATGGCGCGAGTGAGTCGCGCGCCATTCTCACGTCGACGACGGCTTTAGTATCCCGCGCCATTGCCGAGCCGCGCGCCGGACATCCGCCACGCCACGCTATTCCACGCCATTCCCCGCCAATGCCAACTGTCGCACCATACAATACCCTCCAAGGCGTCGACGTTTTGTTTTGTTTAATTGAAAATTTTCGTCATATCGCGGTCTATTGTCTTGTAAATAAATGTTCACGAAATGTGAAATTTTGCTAGCCATTTTCGTGGTCGACGATACGGTTCGTTAATAGCTACTTCGCTTGAAAAACAATACTGTGCCTATAGACCTACTTACAGTGTGATGAACAGCACCTGCTTGCGAAATCGATACAACTACGAACGTCATTGTTATGATAAAAAACCTCATGCATAATTAAACGCAACCAACATGTTACGTTTTATCAATCCCTCTTTGGATAGTTTGTCTTAACTGTAAAGAGATGAGGCAAAGGAACTTGACATTCCACTTAAAATGTTACTTGAGCCAGTAATAGTGAGGGGCAAAGCGTAACTGTCGCTGGTCAACGGTTAGTTAACAGGGTGTTGCTATCATCGCGTAGCGTCGCAGACTACATTGGGTTTAATTTATAAGCTTTCAACGCTTGTTGTTAATATTATGCTCTCACATGATTTGGTCCTGTCATTGACCTCGACTATAGAGCTTTTTAACCGCGTTGGACATACTCAATTGGTTTAAATTATTTATCGGGGTACGCGCTACTGAACTTGTTGATTGATGCTTTGAGGGGAATTTGAGTTGAAGGTTACAAATACAACCACCATCAATAAGTTTGTGTTTAGTGTATAGTTTAATCACAAAAGTTATAGATGATTTATAAATTGTAACACTATGTAATTGTGGTTGTTTTGTTAACATAAGTTTTTATAATGAAGATCCATAGGTACTCATTTTTAGGCAGAACTACGTCGAATGATCTTAGAGGTTTTCATTTCATTTTTCGCTTGACTTTACATACTACACTACATCAATTTGCAAATATTCCCGCTATCACTTTTCACTTGCATCGCCCCGTTCTAGCCCATCGACTGCTTATCAACCGGCGACACGCGGCCACCAGAGGATTTGACGCGGAGATGCGCGCCTATTATACTGACCACACTATAGCACTTGCTTCTATAGCACTGCTATTCAATGTCAACTAAATAAAACATGTTGCTCTTAATTAACTGTATTTATTAAGGGGTTTATTTATAAATAAACAATGACGTTCAAACATCAAAAATGGCTAAACAGTTTCTAATCACTACTTAACTTTAAGCAACGTTTATGAATAAATAAATGGATATTATGTGTCACTATTTTAATCACCAAAACAAATACGAACCACATAATCCGATTTGCAGTTCTATTTATGAAAATTCTAACGTCTGATTTTACAAAATATAAGGGACCTAGGTACTGCGCTTCGTACATTTTATTAAACAATAAACATTCCATACATTTCGAATTTAGAATGAGAACGCTAGACTCAAATCCGTTAACAAAAGCTAAAATGTCGTCTGACGGCTGTTTGCCAACAAGTTTGTTTTCATTTTATTAAAAGATAAGTGATAATATCATAAACTTTCAAATAAAAACAGTATCCACGGGACGTTAAATAACAAGTAGGTAATTAAAACGTCACTCATCGTGCTGAGAAGGGCCCATAACGAGAGCACTGACATTGATGGAGGATGCTGATAAAACTAAATTAATTTCTAGAGTTAAGCATGTTTTCGTTTAGGCCTTAAAAAATCTATTTAGTAGATAAACAGTCTGGCCTGAATGACTCGCGAGGGAATCGCGTGCTTGAGGCCTAAGCTTGACCGAGCGTGCCGCCCTGGTCATTTCGGTTGTTTGCCTTCGCATAATAACTTCTTACTGTGAACTACCAAATTCCCACCGGTAAAAGTTGCGGCTCCAGTTTCGTCCCAGGAGCCTGAATTATGAAGTAACTTGTTCAAGATTGAAAACTGTAACTTCCAACAATGGCAAGTTAGTTTCGACTGTAGTTACCTTCTCCTGCTATGTAATAAGCTACATTTTTCTGTGTCCTCTCGGGAAATTACGTAAGAATTTCGGATTTTCGTTCATTGTGCAACTTTAATCCCGGATTTTTCTCACAGGTTCGTTCGGATATTTTGATGGAGACCATTTGTCAGCGTTGCTTAGAGGACTGGATAAATAAATGGAGGTTTCCATATGTATTATTGCTGGTAGCGAACACATGAATATTTAACCCTTTTTATGCGATAACCCAAATAAGCTGCGCGAAATCGTAATTACACTTTATCTGCAAACTTCGGGGCATTAATCCTGCTGCTCTGATAACACTGATTATGTATATTAAAAGGCTACACATTCGTTATACTCATGGCTTTATTTTTGTTTCAGGTAAGTCTCCATGAAATCCTTGAAAGCTGATTTATAACTTTAATTCAGTAAGTAATCGTTCACCAATCAATTAATCACTTCAGGACGAATCCAGAATCCAGACAGAATTCTCGCATACGAAACGAAAGGCCATAACTCATTGCGAACCTAATATGAACCTCAATCTATTATCTCTTAAACGATTTCGCACCGAATGAATATTCATTTAAGAGTAATACCATCCCAAAATGGCATTAGAAGGAAAAAAAATACGCTCTTCTCGTGAAACGAGGAAACTCATTTAAATTTTTGATTATGAAGGAAAGCTCGCGAATGGCGGGCCAAATAGCGGCTTTATCGACAGGCAATAATTTGTTGTGACAGGTTTCCTAGTATTTCGAGTGCCAAATCAGCCTCGGTATAAATTATTTTTGGCTCGTAACTTTAATCGTTGAACGTAAAACTGACCTTGCCGACTTTATTTAGAGGTGCGAGGTAATGAAAAGTCCATTCATTAATCTCGCGGTCTGACGGCGCGGGCGGACGGCATGTAGAACCGTCTGCACATGTCGTTGGCCGTAAGACGAATGACCAAGACCAAGTATCACGCAAAAAGGTTTGGCCGTCGTCATTAGCAAGGGTAGTTGTAACCTTGTAATGAGGAGAGTTTGTGTGGACGGCAACATTCTTCATATCGCGGACCATTGCGCTGTTTAGGGTTCCGTCGTCTAACGACTGGCCCTTTTCATTATCTCGCTTTGTGGCTCATTCGCAACTATCTTTGATGTTAAAACCGTAATAAGCTTGTCCCAATTGAATTTTATGGAGGTTTATAAAACCCTTACAGACTTGATATTTAATGACGTGTCTTTTGAAACGTTTGAAGGGGAAGGATTTATCTATGGTCTGTGATGTCACCAATTTTAGTTTGAAAAGTTACCGTGTGATGAGACCGGTATTATTCTATTGAAAGGGTTCTACAATGGGACAATAAGATTTGGGACAGCCTTTTATAAACAAATGGGTCATTCAGTCCCATTCTCATGGGATAACTATTCAGGTCAATGGATTTCAAAACTTGATTTGTTTGGACAGTCAAGGAAGTCACTCGATGATGCTGTTCGGTGACATAATCAGTTAAATGTAGATGCAAACACAAGGTGGGGCAAAAGTAATGTCATAATGTGAATTGGCTGCCATTTGGTTGGACATGAAAAAAAAATGGACTCTGTTTTCACAGAAACTTTATTTAAAGGTGTGTAATTGACAAATTTAGTCGAAAAAGATATCGGTCAACCTCCTGAGTTGATGCATTTGCGCTCGTTTTACGGCATTTTGAATTGTTGCTCGCAAAACATCCTCCAACCACCAAATTGGTGATGTCTTCTTCAATGTTGGATTTCAAAACTTGAAAGGTTTGTAGTTTGTTGTGGTAAACGCGAGATTTCAAAAAGCCCTAAAGAAATAAGTCTGGTATTTAACGATACTAGACTTACTTTGAAAGATATTGCTCCATCCATTGCTTTATATGTTCGAAAAATGTGTCTGCTCAACAACGTAAATAACGCAATGTATGTTTTTGAACTGTCAAAATAAAAGCCATTCCTACTGATAATGTGTTACGCAACTACCCCGCTGATTCTAAATGCGTCATTTCTAAGAACAGTGCTCAAATAAAAATACAACATCCCGTTTTCTTGTTTATTATTCAGTCAATGCCATAATTAACTGTTTACTTCCCAATCGCATTAAGATATCGGTTTACAGAAGGATAATACAATATAGAGGAATCAGGGCAAGTTGTAACAAAATACCTACGTCACATCGTGAAGGGGGAAGAGGGAGTCTGAGCGGGAAGACAATTGTTCAATTGATCACGTATTATTGAGATACTAAGACCGTCACATCCGTTTTGTGTCTCGATATCGGTATTCCGAAATATGTTACCGATATTCTCCGGTTTCGATAGCTGTCGTATTCGGTATTGTAATGTATTCGTATAGGTATTGGTTTTGAAGTCTGCTTAAATGTTTAATTGTTTTTTTATTAAACTTAGTCAACTAGATTTTAAAAGGGATAACTTTGAGAGTTTCTAAATTACTCAAACATATCTTGTTTTTGTACATCTTTGAAATACTTTGTGTGTTGTATAACATCTACTTTTTAACCGACGAAAAAACTGAGGAGGTTATCAATTCGACGCGTATATTTTTTTTTTCTTGGAAGACTCAATTTCAAATTAAGGTTAGATTTTATACCTACTAAAGTCTAGACTTCTAGAACAGCTCTTCTTACAGTAGGTAATATGTAGATATTAAGTGAAAACTGAGTGTTATTCCCCTAAGTAACAGCTGTAACTTTATAAGCAATAAAAACAATAATAAAGTCGTCGATGAAAAAACTACACCACACCTTCTAAGTGGAGGCTGAAAGTGCTGAAACTCGTGTGTAAATACATTGATCTCCTTTACAAGTAAACTGGGGCCGAAGTGAAGAGCCTAAGCCTACCTTTTGTGGTGCTAATCCTAGAATAAAACACATAAAAAAACCTATCCTGAAATAGATTCTAGAATATATTAGTGTTGAAAATTTATTGATGTTTGGTTCCGTTGTACTAGGAGATGCGAAAATACACTTTTGAAAAGGCACAATTTTAATTCAGCCGCTGGGGTAACGGTTCACGAAAATAATCATTTTCTGAACACATAATTTCAATTTTATGTCTGGAGCAATATATGTTTTTTTTTATTGCCAGTAACTATCCCAGAAAAAGAAAAACTTAAGAATTCCCTGCTGTGTTCGTTTTACTTTACTTCCTAACAGAAAAAGCATGCAAGACGCAATTTTAAAACCAAAAAATCTATCCATCAATAAAACCTGACCCAAGTTGCCACACTTCGCCCTCAGAAGCTCATTCAAATCAATATTCTTCTATAACTTATCAATAAATTGAACCGTGACAAACGTTCCGAAGGGCGAGAAAAAAAAAAGGTCTGACCACTTTGAGAAAATCACATAATTGAAGAACAGTAAACGGTGCGGAAAGAGGAGGCGACCTTTGGAAATAATTCTCTAGGAGGACGAGCCTTTTGCCGGATGTCAAATGGCGGCCATGGTTCATATATCATACGCGCTTAGGGGACGGAAGGCACCATGAAAGATGACCTGAACATTCAGTTTTATGTGTCACTTTAGATATAAACATAAATTGATGTTGCGTTGGAATAAATTATCATTTGAATTACAGGCAAGAGATGTCTTGCCTGTAATTGATGAATTTAAAAAAATATATATTGCCGAATAATTAGGCCAGCTATATACCTACAGAGGCCAGCACATCAAGCTACCCGAAACTGGCAAATTTTCCCAATCAACTTTGAACCTTATGTTTTAGCGATAAAGTTGAAAATCTATTAAAGAAATTTGACAGATTGTAGGAGCTTGATGTGTTGGCGTCTGTACATAAGCGGTGTCTCTCCACACAAACACTGACCTCTCATCTTGCACCGCATGCCCTGTCACCTGCACTTATGAGGACCTAATGGCTGCGTCAACGAACGCAACGCGCGTTGCTAAATTTTAGGCCAAACAAATTTAAGAACAAAAACTATATTTTTTCCATCGAAACGCTAAAAAGAATATTAGGCCCGCTCCTGCCTTCGATCACGCCTGATGGAAAGCGATGGATGAGGTCTATGATGGAACGAGCGTGCCAGGAAAATGCCTGTTCACTCTTGCTTTGAAGGCAGACGAGTTAACTGTGAAAGCGAACATAAGGAAGTAAAGATAAAAGTATTATGTAGATACCACGTGGTGCGCACTTACTCAAATTCAATATTTTACGATTATTACAACATACGTCACGTGATATGTCAGATGTGTCGACACGAAGTATCAGTAATTTAATATTAGATATATTGGATGTGTAGCGATATCTAAAAACGCCACATGCGAACAACACGTCATACTGACGTCAAGCAAATCCTGCATCTCGCAAGCAGAGTTTATCGCGCAACTAGCATAGATACAACGGCCCGACATGAATCATCGGGCAGTTGCCCGCCAGACACGACACCCGTCAGGTCGGAGGAGCCTTCCTTTTCTATAGAGTATGAGTGAACTTTACACCCTGTTCCTCATATCTCTATAGATTTATCCCGTAGTTCCTAAATTCTTTATTTATACAAAAACGTAATTTAATTTCTAAGATAAAAAATGTGAACTTTCGCCTTAGCAAAGGAATAATTTCACTATCTCTTACATCGTTGTCGAGAGTATTTTTAAAAGAATTTTCGAGCAGCTAAAAATGTCGCAATAGTACTTGTGTTCGTAACACAAGTACGAAGGTGTCGAGTCCTCCAAAGGTATTACAAAAGAATTAAGAATGAGTAAGAAATCAAGCTCCTCTTGACTTGGCTTTTTCGTTCACACCCGTTTCCAATTGTTACATAACCTCACGCCTTTAATCCCTGAAGGGTACAGCAGAGGTGTACCTTAGTATTTACATCCACATTTCGCCAGTTATGTTTAGGTCCCATGTATGATTTAATAGCGGGTGAGCCTATTGCCATCAACCTGGCACAAATCCAGACACCGGGCTGCTACTGAATAATTTCTGATAGAAAAACCCAGTGAAACTTTGTCCAACCTGGAAATCGAATCCAGGATCTAATGCTCAGCAGTAGCGCTTGCGACCACTGAACCAACGAGGCAGTCTTTGTCAATTATTTGTCAAAAAATGTACAGACTAATGTTGTTTTTAAACTTGATACTTTTTATTTTTTATTTTATTTTATTAGGGAAAATAAACGGTTACACATTATAATGTAAGGTATAGAACTTAAGACTAAAATGGGAGTATAAATGTATAACCAACAACATTTTCCACAAAATATTAAAAAGTTAAACAAACACGAACGACATGCGATATAGATTACATACATTCAAAAGAGAGCATGGTAAAATACTTAAAAAAAAAAAATTAAACTAAACTGAAACATACACTATACAGGTGAAAATAATAAAAAGAGAAAGAAGATATAATTGAATTAAAATTTAAATAAAAATTTAAATTTTGATTTAAGGATTGTTATGTACTTAATTCTGCTATGATTTTAAACACAATACTTCTAAATTTTCCAGCAGAAACGGCAAAGAACTCGATATCCCGGAAAATCTTATTGAACTGAGCAGTAAGACGCCGTAGGGGTGCTCGCGATCCTGCGTTTGATCGACACGAGGTTACAGCAAATAGCGGTCGTGCGCGCACACCTCGACATATAGTAGTTCTGGGTACTACATAACTTATTCTATTGCTTATGTCTATACAATCATATGAATTGTTACATAAATCAAACAGAAACGTCGAATCCAACATTATACGTCTAGATTTAAGGTTTTGAACTTTAAATTTATTCAGTAAGTCACTGTAAGATGCATACGTGTGAAAACAACGGAAATGCACGGCCTTTAAAAATTTGCGTTGTACTTTTTCTATCATATTAGAATATTTTTCATAGAAGGGATTCCACACCGGGACCGCGTACTCCAACTGAGACCTGACCAAGGTTTTATATAGGTTTTATATAGGATACAAAATACTCGTAGATCGATAGTATCTTTACGATGTTTTAACAAAGTCATTTGGCTAATTACAGCTTACAGCTACCTATAGTACTTCTATGTTTATAGTTGCAATAAAAAAAAACAACATTTACGAGTACATTCGACGATTAGATTGCGTTAGTTTAACATGTATGTCGTGAACGCCGAAAACTGTTTCCTATTAGGTAATTGAAAACGTTACGAGTATTCAATTCCCCTATGTCGACAAATATTTGTGTGTCCTATACAGATATACACTTGCGTGCAAAAAATCGACCCACCACGCCGTGCTCTTCGATTCGAAACAATATAATTCAACAAGTTACTAACAATAACCTAATATATTGTATATCTAAAACTTTGCGGAAAGTTTGTAGATTACGTTAGTGAAAGAAAGATCAAAACTGTTCAATTAGTTTTTGAGAAAATCGCGAACTTACAAACATGGGCGTCGAATAAAGAACCGCCCTTTTTTGAAATAAAGTTCAATTTTGATTAAACGGACAGAAATAAACAAAAAATATCACGCACTTTCTCCGAGCAAAAGTGAGTGATGAGGACATCTGAAGAATCGAGTCGATCTTGTCAAGAATATTGCTTTTATCAAAATATAGTTTATGTGCAAATAAATTTTACCTTACCTACTTTCATACAATATTAAATGACAAACTACATTTTTTTAAATATCGCCCCTCGAATGGAGAGCACGAGATGGGCCAATTATTTGCACGCAAGTGTATAATATCTATCTACTGGGACTAATGTTTGCGCTTGCAATTTGTGTGTGCAATAACAAACTGACCCACTATAGGCCGATGACGAAGCGTCAAAGTAGTAACTACCGTTCATCCATGAGAAATAGGACATCCTGCAGCATCCAAGCGTCCAGCATCCAATCTTGTATTGGATAATGCATCTGTCTGCTAGATCATACGGGTATCTTTATCAGTGACGGTCCTTAGACCCGATGGGGCGAGGTCGAATCCATTGAGTCCAATTGAACGGTACTCAGAAACTATAGTTTGTCGCGCAGTGCTCCGGAATGTTTTGGCATATTATTAACTTGATAGAAGTCTGTTGTTGAGTATAAAGAATAAGTAGTGTCAAATGATTTGGGCTTGATCGGAGTATATAAACAATTGAGCGAAGCGATTGGTTTTATTAGGGCATTGGACTTTGGACATCACCGATGCTATGTCCTATTATAATACTTCAATCAACACCTAAAACTCCAATAAAATTTAAATTTTAAATCCTCACTTGCTTTTCTTAGAAGATTTTTAAGAACATATGATTAACTATCTGCGCCCCGTGGTTTCACCCGCGTAAATGTTTATCCCGTGGGAATATCGGGATAAAAAGTAGCCTATGTCCTTTCCCGGGACTCAAACTATCTCTATACCAAATTTCATCTAAATCGGTTCAGTGGTTTGAGCGTGAAGAAGTAACAAACATATAAACACACACACACACTCACAAACTTTCGCCTTTATAATATTAGTGTGATGATAAATGATTTATTTCTGTAAGTAGGTTTGTAAAAACACTTTCACACATCAATCATATTTTAAAAACTAGATGAGGTCACAGACTCTTTTAAAGTCTAGACATAATCTTGGTCAGATCATGTGAAGACCATGTAGATTGGTGTCTGAAATGGTCTTTTGAAGAAGGAATCACACAGATAAAGTCTTGTAAGATTAGAGAAACAGAGCCATCTACTGTTGGCGCCATGATGTCACTCGATCAATTAAAACTCGATAAATAAAACATACTAGACAATCAATGACGATTATAGATAAGAACTTCCACATTATGTCATTAAGCAGGTAAATGGCGAAGAAAATCATAATGTCACAGGAAACGATCATATATTTTTACACGGTGACCTTTTACGATGTGACCTATGACAGTTCGGAGTTCGGCTTCCTATTTCCATAAATAATTTATGAGACAAATCACACTGAAACACACATTACATCAACTAGTTAGGTTCTACATACACTTTTAGAAATCTTAAGAATATTACAATCCCGCTTAGATACTTCGAAAATCGGAAGCCTATCCATATACATCTCAAATTGACTTGTCCAATGATATGACTGCCTGTTAGTATTTTGTTCAATCAACCAAAATTACTTGATTTTACCGTCAGGAACCCGGGATTGTTTCAATTAAACGAATAACATATTCATTTCATAATTAACTAGCTGCGCCCGCGTAAATCTCGATCCCGTGAGAATATCGGGTTAAAATTATCCTATATCTTAATCCAGGTCATGGTCTTCCCATGTGCCAAATTTCATCCAAATCCGCTTAACCGTTTTGGCGTGAAAACGTAACGAAGAAACATACAAAAAAAAATCAAATCTTTTCTGTTTATTTATTACTAGCAGCGCCCTGCAGTTTCACCCGCATATGTGTCTCAAACTCAAGCTCTCTCTATACCAAATTTCATCTAAATAGGTTCAGCGGTTTAAGCGTGAAGAGGTAACAGACAGACATACAGATTAGTATGGATTTGAGACAATACGATAAAACAGCGACATTAGAAATTCTTGAACAAAACTTAGCATTCTCATTACTGCAGTAAGTACTAGTATTTATTGATCTAGTACTCCATATACACATATAACCGGTAGAATGGGCTTGGTAAAGGACCACGTACGAATATATATGTAAACGGTTCCCTAGACAGCAACAACACTGGCTTAGGATTAAATTAAGTTGAAACCACTCATCGCTAAGCTGTTTTGATTAATAATTCAATTTATTATACAGTGTAGGACTAAGCTGGGTCCTTCGTGGTGGCTCCTACCGGGGTATTGTGAGAGCTCTGCTAACTATTCGAATTCATATTGTTGCAAGCTTGTACCTATTGCAGCGTTGCCAGATATTTTTTCGTGCAAAGCGGGACTGCGAAACCTGAAAAAAGCGGGTTTTTTTGGTCGAAAGCGGGAATTAATACTAAACGTTAACAAGCAACAGTTAATTTTTATTTTTTACTACTTATCCTTAGCTTATCTTAAGTTTACTATGATGATAGATAGCCATAGAAAATGTAGGTATATTAATGATAATCCCACATATCAGAATGGGTTCAAGTATTTAAATAAACCAAACAAAGTACTTATTAGCATCCACACTACGTACGTTTGCCGATCCATTTCTTTACATTTTCACCCGATATTTTTGGAACACCCTATAGCTCACTGAGAATTGTGAGCTGTGGCTCACATCAGTAGCCCAGTGTGCGGCAATATAGCTCACTAAGAACTGTAGCCAGCTCCTACAACGTAAGGGATGCCAGTTGAATTGAGTGACACAAATAGGCTAGAGCACTGTAGGATGGAGTTGCGAGTGTTGTATCGCAATTTTATAGTTAACATCTTTCATGACACACTTTATATTGTGCCCGGTTACTTTTATACATGCTGACAATAAAGGAAACGTTTTAGATGTGGTTCTAGGAAATAACTTGGTTGTACAATTTCTGTAAATAAGAATCCTCTTCACCAAAATCTTATTTAAATATGAACTAGTTTTAAATTTTTATATATAACTTATTAGCAGCACCCCGCGGTTTCACCCTCAGTCTCGATCCCGTGGGAATATCGGGATAAAAACTATGCTTTGTCCTTTCCCGGGCCCCTAAATATCTCGATACCAATTTTCATCTAAATCGGAGGTAACAGAAAGACACACTTTTGCATTTATAATATTAGTATGGGTGTTGTCCCGCTGCTGGGCAAGGTTACCCATAATTTTCCAGTTTAATTTAATTTTTGTGTTTTGTGTTGATTGATTAAAAAAAATACTAAAATTTACACCTAGTTACACCACAAGTTCGATTAAAATACCTGTTAAATAAGTAGGTAGTGGAGCTATTAATGTTGAGCTTAGTGCGTTAGCAGGCCTGTTAAAAAGGTTTTTCATTTCTGTATTAATTGTGGAAATTCACAATTAGGCCGACTTTTATTTGCAAATGTAAGGACATTTGGTGCGTGTTGATTGCAATAATAAATTAAATAAAGGTGTTATACTTTTTTAGATAGCGGCGCCATACGTAAAAACATGTAAGAAATGTCATATAAAGTAAAAAAAGAATGCAGCTATGATATTTAATTTATTATTAGCATATATTCGCCGTTAGTGGATTTCCGCGGATTGACCCAACCACCATACTTAAAACATTGAAATAACTTAAAAACAAAAGAACATGTAAGTAGGTACACACAGTACAACGAAACAACACTAATAAAATAAAGTCGAGCTTCAGGCAGCGAAAATTTATCTTCAAACGGAGTACATTTTACAATCCCAATCGGTAACAGAATTCGTTTACATTCCCTTCTTTTACACCCGATGCAAGTTCATTGGATTAATTGGTTGTGGTCTTCGCTTTAAGGCTTTTATTTGTGAACGATTCTGGTATATCTACTCCTGGAGTACCAACAATTTTGCTTATTAGCGCCGTTTCGATATTACTAGCTTCTGCCCGCGACTTCGTCCGTGTGAAATTTATTGTTTTAACATAAAATATTATCCTATAACACTCGGCAATATTGTAGTTTCCCATTAGTGAAAGAATTTTCTGATTAGTAGTTCCGAAAATTACCCCTACATACAAACTCACAAATTCTTCTTCTAGAACTCAACTACGATGTGTATCCTTAACGTTACTATCGTTAATAAACTGTCTCTATGGCGTATAACATACACAATCAGCTTATAATGTTCCCACTGCTGGGAACGCTATAGCGTATAACTTTGAATTACTGAAAAGACCCAACAGTTGCTATAACCAATTAGTCAGTAATGCTGTAGCCCCAAGTTTTCTTCGGCCCTAATGAAATGGTTGTCGAGAAACGGTAGAAGAAGCGTTAGCAGACCAATAGCTGATGATGATGTGGGTGAACGACCTACAGAAGATCGCGGGGAAGACCTGGATGAGACTCGCACAGACCAGGGAAGCATGGCGCAAAAGGGAAGAGGGTTTTACTCTGTAGTGGGCTGCCAATGTCGATGATGATGATGATGAAGTCGTAAAGCCGCAGCACACTTGTAACACCCGACGCCATCCCACGGCTACTTATTGGCCAAATGACGAAAATAGCTCATTGAGATGAAAAACGTGGCCAATGAGTAAGCTTCATTGATGTTGCGTAACATGGTGTGTTATAAGTTTGTTTCCGCCTTTATTCTTCGTCTCTTGTCGATGATTTACATTTTGTCCGACCAGTAGGTACCTACGTAGTGACCTGGACAGATACTCAAACTTAAGAACCAAGTTAAACTGTGTCAGTACAGACTTGTCAAATAAATCCTTTTCATCTTTAACTTTCCTACTAGTCTTTTAATCTGCTTGAAGTCCGACTTATCCCCTTGAAGGTTTAGCCGCAAAGCTTTTTTACATTGGTTTAGTACGGCTTTCGTGAATGCATATTTCGATACTCTGCCAATATTTAATATATATTTAACCAATTTAATTAAGCTGAGTGATATGATGATTGATTAACGGAAAAGCCTTAGGGATTACTTCTATAAACTACAGGGTTAGTCTTCAAAGACCAGCCAAAGTTAAGGGTGTGGTACAGACCAATAAACTGAACAACTTTATCCATGGGACCAACATCGTAATCGCGAATAAAAATTCAGCCGTCCCATAGGTTTAGCTCGAGTAGGTATTAAAGTTTTCTATGGGACAGTTGATAAATTTTTCGCGATTACAATATTGGTTCCATGGAGAAAGTTGTTCAGTTTGATGGTCTGTACCACACCCTTAAATTTGGCTGGTCTTTGAAAATAAACCCTGTGTAGCCAGGCCAGCACGTCAAGCTACTAAAATCTGTATTTTTTTTTTTTTTTAAGTAATAGATTTTCAACTTCATCGCTAAATCTTAAGGTTCAAAGTTGATTGGGAAAATTTGACAGTTTCGAGTAGCTTGATGTGCTGGCGTCTGTAATAATAGGTTGGGGAAAAAGTTTCTTCGCATTTTTTAAGAAAATTCAAAACATTTTTTAATATAGTTTATTTACATTTAACTAAAGTATGTAGGTACCATTTTGTTCGATAACTTTTTGCCTTCTTGTAGGTAGGGACATGATCCCATTGCTATAGAAATTTTGGGACTTTTGATCAAAAAACCGCGACAAGTGGTTTTGGCAGTCCTCTCGTGATGTTAACCTGACACTGCCTAAAGAATTCTGAAGAGACCGAAACAGGTGAAAATCTGAAGGTGCAAGGTCAGGACTATACGGCGGATGCATTAACACCTCCCAGCTAAACTCTCTTAATTTTTGCTGAGTGGCTAAAGATGTGCGAGGTCTAGCGTTATCATGATGAAAAACCACACCCCTTCTGTTGATTAATTCCGGCCGCTTTCTCTCAACTTCTTGCTTTAATCTCATCAGTTGTTCGCAGTAGAGTTCAGAATCGATGGTCCTGCCTGGTGGTGACAGCTCATAATGAATAATGCCCTTCCAATCCCACCACACACACAGCATCACCTTGTTGCGAGTTAACCCGGGTTTCGCCACAGTCTGTGAAGCCTGACCGGCCTTTGACCACGACCTTTTTCGCACGTTCTTGTCGTACGTGATCCACTTTTTATCACCAGTTATCAGCTTCTTCAAAAATGGTTCCGTTTCATTACGTCGTAATAAAGAATCACAAATGAGTACACGGTTCATTAGGTTTGTTTCAGTGAGCTCGTGACGTACCCAAATATCGAGCTTTTTTGTGTCCCAGTTTTATTCAAATGCGCCAAAACTGTTTTGTGGTCAATTCCCAGTTCTTCAGCTACGTCGTAACTACTGATATGCCGATCTTGCTCCACTTTTTCAAAAATAGCATCCATTTTATCCGTAATAGGGCGACCAGAGCGACGTGCATCTTTGACATCAAAATTTCCGGATTGAAAACGCTTAAACCAAATTTGTGCTACTCTCACAGACATTGCACTAGGTCCATAAACATCGCAATTTTTTTTCGCGGCTGGCGTTGCATTTTTACCTTTTTTGTAGTAAAATTTTAAAATGTATCGAATTTCTTCATTACATTCACTCATCTTGACAGTACGAAAAACAAATGAAAATCACACATTTTCCTAATTTGAATTTGGAATAATGTTCTTTAAAATTTAAACTTTCAATGATACCAAAACCAGCCAGATACAAATAGTATAGCCAAAGAGATTTTATTACAAGTTCATACATACTTATAATGCGAAAAGACTTTTTCCCCAACCTAATATTAGCAAAAGTAGGCGTGACTATATTGAATGAATGAATGAATGAATGAATGATACATTTATTTGCAAATGTGCATTTATTCATCCATACTAATATTATAAATGTGAAAGTAACTCTATCTACGAGTATCTATCTATTAGTTTGTTACATTTTCACGTCTAAATGGGTGAAAAGATTTCGATATTTGGCACATGAATAGACCATGACCTATTTGCATAACACACTGTCAATCACAATCCGAATGCACATTTTAAAGGATATTGCTAATCCATTGCTTCTTATGTTCGAAAAAATAGTCTGCTCATCAACGTAAATAACGCAATGACTGTTGTTGAACTGTCAAAATAGGCTACTGTCAAGTCTGAGTTCACCAACATTCAAATCACCGGTTAGGTATTTAAACAGTTGGTTTATGTAAAATTTCCTTTAAATAAAGAACTTTATAAAGAAATTTTAAATAAAGAACTGATTAAATATTTAATCAGTAGATTTAAATGTTGGTGAACACAAAGCTTAGTGTGTTACGCAATTACCCCGCTGGGTTAGGACATAAGACACCTTTATTCCGGTATGTACGTTCCCGCGTGGTATAATTTTCTACCTCCACGCGGGCGAAAGCCAGAACCATATAATTCTTTCAGAGATTACAGAGCTAAATAAAGACCCACCATTCAGTTTGGCAGCAGTCAACGTCCATTCATCATCTTAAGGTGATTGGATACTGACACTTTTTCATACATTCTTTCGGGGTACAAATCTCGAAATATAAACGATTTTTGCAGAATAAAAGCACGTATATTAAGTTGTTATGACTTATTATTGACGCATATCGACAAAAACCTATAAAAAAAACACTATTTACAGGATATCTAGGCCTGATAAAATCGATAAATTTTTCTATGTGTGCGCGGCCGGAACACGCCCTCTGCAGGATATTTCAAAGAACCATCGAGAAGCAGAACATACATTTTTGCTATGGTTATCAACAACAGTTGATCTTGATCGTTAGATGGCGTTGTAGTCAACCGTCGCACAGGCATTATTATGCGTGATTTTGTTGACAAGTTTAGTTGCGAACATCGATCACTATTGATCGATGGTTGCGAAGCGTAGGTATGCAATTTTTAACCGACTTCAAAAAAAGGAGGAGGTTCTCAGTTTGTCGGAATCTTTTTTATTTTTTTTTATGCATGTTACCCGACCCGATTACTCGAAGACGGCTAGACCGATTTGAAAAATTATTTTTTTGTTTGAAAGGGTATACTTTCCAGGTGGTCCCATTGTCATCAAGTCAGGATCTGATGATGGGATCCTGGAGAAATTGAAGGAACTCTTAAAATATTATAAGCACACCTATAGCGATTTGGGTACCTATTTTTTATAGTACCTAACTCGTGCATTTGCTTTCGGAAAGCGCCATTTGGTGAAGTGGAACTGATGATGAAGACCACATGACTGATGGCCACTGGAACTACTCAATAATAAGTATTTCACGGGTTGCGATTCGAGTACTTTAATGTGCTTGCTAAGCAATTAATTATTATGCTCGTCACAATGCGTATGGTGAAATGGAGCTGATGGTGAAATACCAGGAGAACTCCTCAACAGTTAACGTCCCTGCATCGGGAAAAGCAATATTTTGTAAAAGGCGATAAGCAAGTTGACATTAGGCTATTGAAACTTAGATAAATTATAAACAGACCCACTAAAAAGCGAGATTTATTTAATTAAAAAAAAATACCGACTGAAAAAAAACACTAGGTACTAGGCGAAAAAACCTTTATTTTCGGAAGTCGGAGGCAAAAACTAAAGTAGGTACTAAAGACATCGAAGTTCTTTTCGACTTAGTAGTTGTTTTTTTGGAAGGCGGTTTTTTTTTGTTAATTTTTTTTCTTACAAGGCTGGCGCGGTGGCTCTGCCCGCGCAGTTAGATTTTATCAATTTAATCATGAAGTGAGAAAAAATGCTTTACTTTGTGATAGAATTATCTGTGATCTACCCTGGGTTCGATATTACTGTAATAATGAACGTACTTATCATCTATAAAGTTTATGAGCACACTAGCCGAAATATTTCCATACTTACTTACAAATTTCAGGAATTTATTAGGTACTCCACCGTTTGACATAGCACAGACGCCAGCACATCAAGCTACCCGAAACTGTAAAATTTTCCCAATCAACCTTGAACCTAATACTTTAGCGATAAAGTTGAAAATCCATTAATGAAATTTGACAGATTGTAGTAAGTACCTAGTTTGATTTGCTGGCGTCTGTACATCCAAAGTTAAACATTATATCGTTTTTTCTTATTTAGTTTTATTCATTTTGTTTGCGCGGAAGCAAAATAGTAAAATGAAAAGCATTAAAAAGTTATGAGCTAAGAAAGATTCGTTTTTTTTAGGGTTCCGTAGTCAACATGGAACCCTTATAGTTTCGCCATGACCGTCAGACAATCCGTCCGTCCGCCCGCAGCTTAGCTCAGAGACTCTTAGTACTAGAAAGCTATAATTTGGCAAGGATATACCTACATATTAATCACGCCGACAAAGTGGTAAAATACAATCTTGAAAAACAATTATTTTTAGGGTACCTCCTGTACACGTAAAGTGGGAATGTTTTTTTTTTCTCTCGTCTACCCCATGGTGTGGGGTATCACTGGATAGGTCTTTCAAAAATATTGCGGGTTTGTGATAATCATTTTTCGATTCAGGGATCCGTTTGTGAAATACTAGAAGAAATACTAAAATTCACGGCAGTAGTATATGTCACGAAATCAAAATCACAGCTGAGTAGACTTTACGAGTAATAGTCGACCAACTTTTAGTTGCAATGTATGGGAGAACATGATTTTCAACTACAATGTTAAGCTTGTTCTTGGGATAAATTCATTTCAACTACGGAACTCTTCATTGTGGTCCGACATGGACTTGGCCGGTTTTTCCTTGCTAATTTTAATGTAACTTAGGGTGTAAATAAGTAATAAAAGATGTATAGAATCTTCAAAACAAAGTCGGTACCAACAAAGCTCAATTATCGAAGAGAGAGAAGAGTTCAATAAACTTTATTTGCAACTAGCTGCGCCCAGCGGTTTCACCCGCATAAGTTTCGATCCCGTGGGAATATCGGGGTAAAAACTATCCTATGTCCTTCCCCGGGACTCAAACTATCTCTATACCTACCAAATTTCTTCTAAATTGGTTCAGTAGTTTAGGCGTGAATAGGTAACATACAGACAGACAGGCAGAGTTACTTTCGAATTTATAATATTAGTATGGATATAATATAGTATAAGTATATACAGGGTTATTGGAACAACACTAACATGGTCATTGTACTCATCATTATGAACAATTTTTTTTACTATGGGACCAAACCTGAAATCGCGAAAAAAATCAGCTGTTCCCTACATTTATGTTCGTAGGTATAGGTAACTCGTCAAAATGTAGGGAACAGCTGATTTTTTTTCATTTTCTCATTTGAAATTGGAATTGTTGGTTCGAGTGGACGCTGGTGTATGTGAAGTTGTTGGTTTTTAGGCTAAACATACAAACACACGTAAATAGTAAACACATAATACATATTACACATAACACTTATATACATATACATACACACAACAGTAATAAAATTACACTAATAATTAAATACCCACAACCGTGTGTACACGGCCTAATAATTTCACGCGTCTGTACACTGCCTGTGGCGGCGGCGGGCACGCTGGGCTGGGCTGCGGTTGAATGATACATTATTATACCTACGCTACGACCGAAATTCGCGGAATTGATACGATGATCGTTGCCGCACCCCCGCCGCGCCTCGCGTCGCCCGCGCCGCGCGTTGCGCCGCTGCATCTCTCGCACACGACTCAAATAAACATTTTATATATTTTGTTTTATAGTAGCGTTTAATTATACAACAAATCTTAACTGTCCCGTTGGTTTCGTGGTCACAAGTGCATCTGCCGTGCAAGGGGTCCTGGGTTCGATTCTCAGGTCGGACAGTGTTATTTAAATTGGGTTTTTCCCGTTAGGAGTTTCTTTACTCTTTTTCTTTTTTTTTTTGCCCGGAGTTTGGAAATTGGTGGCGTAATACCCCCGTGCCTCGGAAAGCACCTAAAGCCGTTGGTCCTGCGCCTGTTCTCTCTCCGGTCGTGTCGGATTGCCGTCCCATCGAACTATGAGAGTAAAGGAACAAAGAGTGCACCTGTATTTGCGCACACACTTGTGCACTATAATATCTCCTGCAAACCTGGCTAATCTTCTTTGAAATTGGCCACCGTGACCGAAATCGGTCAGGGGATTTATTATTATTTTATTACCTATTTTTAAACCTAAACCTACCCTAACACACTACAAAAGCACCCTTAGAATAATTGAATAAGCAACTGACAACCCTTGTAGCAATCAAGTATTCTTTTCTTCGGTTTTTACTATAAAAAGTACGCTTTTCTTTAGAGAATGATGGACAGTCATAAAAATATTTTCGTAAAAATATTTTATTTTAATTAACGCCACCTCTGGAAAACAAGTTCACAAACCATGTTTATGAATACAACGCCATCTAGTTCCATCGCAAGTAAAACTATACACGTAGTGTGTAACTGTACATGTGTGTGTAAAGACATAGTAAAGATATAAAGTGAAACGGCTAAATGTTTAGGGGTACAAATCTTTGTATGAGACGAGTTAACAAGCAAAGTGAATATCTAAAAAGATTATGTTAATGCGTTAGTTGACGCATATAATAAAGTTGTTTCGCAAAGCTTTCTGAGTTAGGCGTAAAAATTGAAAATGTTCGAAGTGCGAATGTGCCGCCATCTAGCGATAAAGTGGCTGGGAGATCATGTATCGAATATCCTTAATCTACGTCAAATCCAATACTAATCCCGATAAATAGACCAAACGAATTACAGTGAATGGTACACAATAGGTAGCTCCTGGTACAGACGCCAGCACATCAAGCTACCCGAAACTGTCAAATTTTTCCAACCAACTTTGAACCTTATGCTTTAAAGATAAAGTTGAAAATCTATTAAATAAATTTGACAGATTGTAGTTGCTTGATGTGCTGGCGTCTGTACATGGCATACCTAGTAATCGGCCAACAATTTTAACAATGTCTTTCCGCCTGGTCACCAATGAAATCCACGGACAAGTAATATTGTACGCTTGACGACATAAAAGAGTTCCTCCACTTATTTTCTGGATTCCAACGACTTTGTATCCATAAAAGATATTGGAAGATCGTCTTTGATGTCCATGTTTCAAGCCTGATTTGATTGAAAAAACTATTCCATGCTTACTTATTTCAGTAATGGACTGATGGGTTTATTATTCGACTAGCTTCAGCCCGCGACTTCGTCCGCGTGTTTCTTGTACTGCTGTACTGCTGGTGATGTGATGCGACGGGGTGGGTCACATCACCTGCCAGCAGTGTCACTTCATTTTCGCTTAGCGATCTTTCTGACTTTTTTTTTCTTTTTGGTCAGCTCCTACGGGTCATAGCGTGATGTTAAATAGCCTATAATAGATAGAGCCTTCCTCAAGAATTGGGGTATCAAATGCAAAAAGAGTTTTCAAATCCGACTGTAGTTTCAGAGATTAGTGCGTTCAAACAAACTCTTCGGCTTATTATGAGTATATCCAACGATCCGATCTATTTATAAATTTAATACGCTGAAAGAATTCGCAGTAATACCTTTTGTGAATGGAGATCAGCTTTGGAAAAATATTATTCTATTTCCATTGTAGTTTATTAATTTGCAATATCAAAGGTTGTACTTATTATGTTGTTGGCTGAAAATACATAGATATTCCTTTTTCTTTTTGTGTGAGTTCTGTACCAAAGATATTGTTAACGGCAACGAAGATAGATCATAGCAATTTTGTTGATGTTTTCAATCAAACAAAATTTCACCGTGGAGGAGATTATCGTGCCGTGACTGCTTTGTTGGTCTAGCGGTCACAAGCGCTACTGCTGAACACAAGTCCTGTGTTTGATTCTCAACTCAGACAGTGTTATTTGGTTTTTTCGTTGGGAATTTCTCAGTAACAGCCCGGAATCTGGAATATTGTGCCCGGTTGATGGCAATAGCACACCCCGGACACTCCATACAACGCTCGCAAAATAATTACCTACTACTACTACATTAAAAAATGACGTTTGTATACGTATGAATGTGTGCGTGAGGTACTTGTGTTTGCGAGCGCTCTTGTTAAAGAACTGCGACGAATACGCCGAAGTGCGGGGTGAGGTGCGGTAACTGATGTTAGTGCGGGGAAGGGAGTGGCCTTTCTGTACGTAGTACTTTAAGTATTCTGTGGCAATAGGCTCGTCCCCTATGACATGGAAAAAAAAGAAAGAAAATAAATTTATTTGACCCATGTTAAGGTAAATAGTATTGTGCGCCCAGTTCAGCATAAATGCCAGATAACTAGTGCCTGACTCTGTTTAGGGGACTTAAACATAAATGGCGTAATGTGGGAGTGCTATAGGTACATATCTGCCTAATTCTTCAAGGAATAAGACCGTCATCGTTATTCTTGAGCACAGATAAAATAACATGAGTACCTAATACGTGAGGACCTTGGTCTTCAGGAGACATCTACAGACATCTAGCAATTCCTGACTAAGGGAACGGACGCCCAGCAGCGTTTAGCATAAATTGATGTTCTCGAACAATGTAAGCAGTAGGTAAGCGGGCGAAGTAAGTTCCTCGTTCCTCTCCAAGTTTGATTACTGTTGATTGTCCCTTCGACTGGTCTGTCGATCAACTAGTCTTTGTTGTGTGTGGGACGAATATACATGCGGAATAAAGTTGGCTATGGAGATTCGATAGGGAATGTTTAAAATGAAGCTATAGGGACAACGCGTACTTTAAAATTTGATCTTTTGGTATACGGGATGAAGTTTCGTAGAAATTGAAATAGTCATAGAGAAATATTTTTATTTTTGCTTTAAAATAAAAAATAAAAATCTTATACTTGGAATTAAGACAGAAAACAAATCGTTATGGACATCTTTTGCGAGTCTACCTTGGAGTATATTACTTACCTACCTGTCCCCTAAAATATGTTTAGTATAAAAAGAAAATCCCTTTCGTTCAAAGAATATTCAATACAATCAACCCAAAGTAGCTTCTAAAACTTTCAAGTAATTTTCTTTTAATCACAAGAAAAGAGCAATTGCCCCGAAATTACGTTCTCCAGCCAAAGAATCAATTGAAACATGTGGACCAATAAGTGTTAACCGGGGGCCGATTCCTTCTACTATTGTTGCTAGACCGCCCACTCTGGGCTTGACGTGGACTGAATCACAAGTAACTCTGCACTTACTATGGGAACTCACTCTTTTTGAAAAGTAACAGAATTAAAGCACCTATAATATGTTCTCAGGCTGTTAGATGAATGATGTCAGCTACCTTTTCTAGCAGAAAAGAACAGGGCTATTGCATTCTACTGCTGGAATCATCATCACCAGCTTATATGTAGTAGTGCTAGACTTCTCCAATCTTCTTCAGTGAAAACATTCCTTAGCTGGATATATCATCTTCATCATCATCAGCGTCCTATATCGGTCCATTGCTATATATGTATATGCCTCTGTAAACACACGCCATTAAATTCCGTCCTCTGTTACTTTGATCAATTTTAACGCAACTCCCAACTATCTGCTTTCGCAACGCTATATACTACTGCAGTAACATCCTGATTCTGTCCTACTTCTAGGCTGTTATGATGACGAAATTCATTTGTAAAGCCCCAGAACACTGTCCAAATGGACTAGAATTAAAAAAAAAAAACAGAACAGATTATAATTTGTCTCAAAGACCCGAGCCCAGTAATGAGTCTGCCGTATTATAATGGTTTTAATTTATTCCATTTACGCGGGCAAAGAAGGAAAATTCGCAAACGAAGTGTACAATGTCGAGTCATCATGCAAATCAGAAGAGGCGTAACCATTACCATTGGGTTTTGAAACCAAACAAAAGACGATCTTAAGGTAACCTTGAGAACTATGAGCATGGAGACACCTCAGTGGCCGCTGCTAGAGCTGATTAACAACACTTTCCAAATATAGAGGCTCTAGCTGAAAGCCCCTAAATGAAATTAAATAGTGTTACGAGCTTGGGGTTCGTGACAATAAAAACTGCCGATTTAATAACCAAAAATAGACACTTTAATTAAAAACACAAATTACAACTTAAACACACTAATTATAAAACACAATCGCACTACTAATCACTTGAGAGTCGCACTTGAAGATCGCTTCGATGTTTTCGCTTGTATCGCTTATCCAACACTGAATGCCGGGACGCGGCGACACCGGTCTTATATAGGCCTCGGATAGTTCCAGAACCTTCTATCGTAGAAACATCTAGAATGTTCGAGTACATATCGGTCCCGTCCGACCAGACATCGATAGTTCTGGAAAGTTCTATCATCGAAGTTTCTAGAACGGTCGCGACTATTACTTCTGCTACTCGATACTAGATGGCGCTAGTGGTAGCTAATATCGCCATCAATTGTGGCGCGCAACACTGCCCCCTCCTAAAACATGCTCGTCCCGAGCATCATTGGCCCCATGATAACGCGCCAGTCGATCCACATGGACGATCTTAGGAGTACCTCTCGCACCTTTCTGTATCCGGTAGGTTACGTCATTGATCTTTGTCACAATCCGGTACGGTCCGTCCCATTTAGCTTGAAGCTTAGGAGATTTCCCTTTGCTGCGGACTGGATTGTGCAACCACACTGGTGAACCTTGGTCGAACCCTTTATTGTTCATTTTGCGGTCATAACGGGTTTTCATCTTCTCAGACATTTGCTGGCCCGATTGTCTGACGTGCTCATAGATGTCATTCATTTTGTTCCGCAAGTCATTCGCATAATCGGTTATACTGCGTGGGGCATCAGGTGGTATTCCAGTGATCAGGTCTGCAGGCAACCGTAATTCTCTTCCAAAGTTTGCGAAAGCTGGTGTCACCGATGTACTTTCGTGAACAGCACTTCGATATGACAACAAAAACGGTTGTATGTGCTTGTCCCAATCTCGTTGCCGATTTTCCACAACTTTTGCCAGGTATCTCTCCAATGTCTGATTAAATCGTTCCACCATTCCATCCGATTGTGGGTGGTAAGAAGTTGTTCTCGTTTTATGAGTACCCATAACTCGACAAGTTTCCTGGAATATTTGGGACTCAAAATTCCTTCCTTGATCACTGTGAATCTCTAAAGGTACTCCAAAACGGCAGAAGACTTCATGAACCAATTTATCTGCAACTGTTGAGGCTTCTTGGTTTGGAATGGCGAAGACTTCCGGCCACTTAGTGAAGTAATCCATTACAACCATGAAATACTTGTTACCACTATCACTTTCCGGAAACGGTCCCGCAACATCTAGGGCTATCCTCTCCCATGGTGCACCAACATTGTACAATTTCAATGCACCTCTACTACGAGTCTGAGGTCCCTTTACCGCTGCACAACTCGTACATTTGCGGCACCAGTCCTCGACATCTTCCCGACAGTGGACCCAGCAAAACCGTTCTCGTATCTTCAGTAGGGTCCGTTTAACTCCCAGATGGCCTCCTGAACAACCATTATGGTACAGCTGTAGAACATCCGGTACTTGAGCTTTAGGGACAACCATTTGCAAATGACAGCTGTCTCCCCGAGCATTTTCCCATTTACGGCACAGGACTCCATCCTGAATCACCAAGCTGTCCCATTGAGCCCAATAGCTTTTTGTGATCGAACTCATCGCTGAGACGTCGCTCCACGTGGGCTTAGGTACACCGGCCTTCATCCACTCAAGAATCGGCTTGAGGTCTGGATCTTCCTGCTGTGCACGTTGTAGGGTTTCCTTCCACTCGTTACTGAGGTCTGTCTTGAGCATCCTTACAGGTACCACTTCCTTACCCTCTTGCCTAGTACCAAACTTGCAGTCTTCAGGACAAGGTCTTCTAGACGATGCATCTGCGTTGCCATGAGATTTCCCGTCATAGGTTTGTGTGATCGAAATCCTCGGGGCTCTTTGAACATCAGCCAGCTCCCGCCCCGCAGTCCTGGCTATTACTCGTTTTCCCTGCTGCTGCTGGGCAGTGCTGTTAGCCGCACTACCCTCTGGAGACCAGCGATCTTCCCTTTCTGCAGTTCGCTTCGGGCAACTGGATCGAAGGTGGCCCCTTTCCCCACAGCCGTAGCACCTAGGGCTGTATCTTCTATTGCGGTCGCGAACTGTAGCCACTGCAAACTCTCTGACGCGATGGGAACGATGATCCTGCCGCACAGCTTCCACCTCCAGTGCATGGGCCAAGGCGTCCTTAAGGGTCCCGTGGTGACCGAGCCTCACAGCAGCTCTAACTTCAAGGTCACGGATGCCGTCGATAAATACCTGCACCAGGTTCCCATCAATAAGCGCAGGTACAGACTGGTATGCTTTCCGAACCAGCTTCTCAACTTCAAGGGCCCACTGCTGCAGGTTTTCATTATTGCGTTGCACGCGATCCTTGAGCTGCGCACGAAACACGTGTTCCAGATGAGCGTCGCCATACCGAGCCTCCAATGCCTCAAGGAGCTGCTCGTAAGTCACTTCTTTTCCAAGAGCTTCCAGCACAGTTAAGGCCTGGTCGCGCAGGCCTAGAGTGAGGGCAGTCATGGCCTGATTTTTATTCCACCCGTTCGCCTTCATGACAGCCTCAAACTGGATCTTGTAGGCCGACCAGGAAGAAGTTCCGTCGAACGGTGGCACTTTGAATCCCCGTAGCGAAGGTGTTGTAGCTACGGGGGCTGCGATTCCATCCTCAAGTTTAAGGTAATCCAGCGTTTTCTTCACGTCAGCCATTACGGTTTTCTTCACGTCAGCCATCACGGTGTCAACCCGATTATTCACTTGGTCGATTCGGGTTTCAGCTTCCAACAGGCGGTTGTCGTGTTGAGCAACCTTATCCTTCATCTCCTTCATGTCTTTCCCGAAGGTAGCGTGAAGGTCCTTCAGAAGGAGCATCTGCTCTTCCTGGCGGCGGGCCTGTTCCTCCTGTCGGCGTGACTGCTCCTGCTGACAGCGGGCCTGTTCCTCCTTGTCCCGCTGGAGCTGTTGTTCCAACCGACGAGCATGTTCCTCCTGTCGGCGGGACTGCTCCTGCAGCATCATCATCAGAGCAGCAAAATCTGGTGCTGATGATGCTGGAGCAGCTGTGGACGGGCCGGCCTCCGTGATTGGTAGTTGGCCCTCCGACGTCTGTGGCGTTGCTCCACCGAATCGCCTCTGGTCCGTCTCTTGCTGGCGTTGACTCCGGGTACGGATACCCTCCGTGTCGTCCTTCGGTAGAATCGGCATGATTTTAAATCCCACTTCTGACACCAATTGTTACGAGCTTGGGGTTCGTGACAATAAAAACTGCCGATTTAATAACCAAAAATAGACACTTTAATTAAAAACACAAATTACAACTTAAACACACTAATTATAAAACACAATCGCACTACTAATCACTTGAGAGTCGCACTTGAAGATCGCTTCGATGTTTTCGCTTGTATCGCTTATCCAACACTGAATGCCGGGACGCGGCGACACCGGTCTTATATAGGCCTCGGATAGTTCCAGAACCTTCTATCGTAGAAACATCTAGAATGTTCGAGTACATATCGGTCCCGTCCGACCAGACATCGATAGTTCTGGAAAGTTCTATCATCGAAGTTTCTAGAACGGTCGCGACTATTACTTCTGCTACTCGATACTAGATGGCGCTAGTGGTAGCTAATATCGCCATCAATTGTGGCGCGCAACAATAGGAAGAGGTTTCTCAACAATTATATTGAGAGGAGGAATTTACAAGATCAACTTATTTCTAGCACTGACTCTGAAATAATAAAAAATACACAATTAAAATATTTGACGCCTGCTTGAATGTTCGAACAGCAGATGCCGTCAATTATGATCGGCCTGCATTATAAAAGGTAAGGCTACATAGATAGCCTCTACACGCAAAAAACCAAGCGTGTCACCATTTACTCGTACTATTACGACACTAATGACATAATAGGAACTGGTGGCTTTGAATGGCGATTTGTGACAGAAGTTGTGCCCTCAACGCACTTTCGGCACCACGGCTCTTATTACAGTCCTTTCACAGTTATTTAACTTCTGATATTGCATCAGTGTCCAAATCACAGTGGTCTTTATTCTCCTTCTAATAAGGTTGCCGTTGGGTTGCTGCCACTGATAAGTCTGTCAAATTCATTTTGATCTTTATTCTCGTAGTAATAAGGTTGCAATTAGGTCGCTGCTGTCAGAGATTATGGACTACATAGTACTGCTGACTCAAGACGCTGCCGTGTCGACGATTCTATGCGCTGTGTTAAGAACTCACTGAAAGTTGAAAGAACGAAACCAATGGTAAAGGACATAACATTTCTTTCAAATCTAGCTGTAATGGAACTAACCAATTTGGAGCCAACTCTCGGATAGCTTTAAGCAAAAGCTAAATTTTGTTTTTATTACCAGCTCGATTTATATACCGGTAAAAAGAAAACTGCGAGCGATTTTCTGCTTGATCGTGGTAAGTTTGCGATAGTATTTGACTTCTCTCTTGAGAGAACCTTTTTGGCTTTTGAACCCTCTCATCCAGCTTTATCTGTCAATGTCAGTTTATGTTATATTATCTGTGGTTTTGGTTCTATGCATGGAATTAGTATGTACTACATAAAGATTCAATGTCTGCTCATTTGTATCAAGTTTGCAACTTATTTAATTTGTGAAGAAAAAACTAACAGAGAATCAGTTCTTTAAAAATATTTTCTTCATTACCTCCTGTTTCCGTTTAATATAGCAGCAAATTAAATACTTCTCGTTAAAATAACATTACACGTTCGTTGAGATCCCCCAGGTAAAATATTACTATGGAAAAGAATCGTGCGTAAGTAACATTCTTAATTAATATTCACGGGACAAGCGTGGAAATTAAAAATTTTATAGTCCGATTAACATTACAAGTGAGAAAATTGTTACGGACCTTTAATATTCGGCATTACTGTTAAGATTTTAATCGAACTCAAGGGGCCCTCGTGCTTTAAGTTTATTAAGGAAACGTTTATTTGGGGATGTTTATTTAATTAACAAAAAAAATTTTACCCTATGATTTTTGCTTCTTTTTTCATGATGCATATATTATTATTTTAAATGTTAGCATATATTATGTAAATATTATCTTGATTAATAAAAATAAATTACCATATTAACAAAGAGGGATAGGGAAAGACAAGATATGGGATCAGGAATTAAATCTCGCACACAGCGGGTCCAAATTGGAGAAGGCCTTTACCAAAAGCCACTAGAAACATTCTGTAAACTACTACTGTAAAAACCACAACGCATAATGCTCAGAATAAAAGACCTTGTATTCTGGTTAAAGACATTTTAATTCTCATAAAGAAATTTATATTCCACTTACATGAGAACATATTTAAACATACCTAAAGTGTAAAAGAGCATTGGTGGCCAAGTGGTAACGGCCGCGACTTACGAGGAGTAGGTCGTAGGTTCGAACCCAGACAGGCGCTTTACTTTGTGTAAATTATTTCATCACCACTGCTCTCAAAACGGTGAAGGAAAACATCGTGAGGAAACCGGCATGTCCTAGAACCAAAAATTCGAAGACATGTGACATCTGCCAACCCGCACTGGGCCCGCGTGGTGGATTACGGCCCATTCCCTCTCACTGAAAGGAGGCCTGTGTCCCAGCAGTGGGAACATTATAGGCTGATTATTTATGTTATGTAAAGTATAAAAACTAATAATGGTCCTTTCCTTCGACACTCGAACTTACAATTAACCTGACGTATTTGATTGTATATTATTAAATTAGTATTACAAATTATAAAGGTTCGTGGGTACCTACTCCTAAAAATTATATTATGTATTATATAATTTATTTAATTAAATTCGTTTCATCATGCTTTGTTTTGTTTTCAATTACATTTGGCAGTCCTTTGAGCAGCTTCTGGTTCGTTTGGCACTTTGCTGCAAGGGATCCGATATTCCGGTTGTCACTGACGTTTCCTGAGGGGTGGTTTTCTGAACCTCACTCAATGCAGGTTTCCGCAGTATTTCATCGTATCAACATAAATATAAGTAGAAGAAATATTCCTTATTATATTTCGTTTATCGTTTCTTTGTTATCCAGAAAAAACTGTAATCATGTTTTTCCATCGCGAATTATTTTAACGTTAACTTGAATGCTATTTATACTATTTTTTTGTGAAATTATCTATTTTTGGCCCTTTCATAAGCGATGACCATAAAATATTTCTATTGATAAATCGTAGAAAGTAGGTAACAGTTTATTTTGTACTAGCTTCAGCTCGCGGCTCCGCCCGCGTGGTTGTCGGAATGTTTTCTATGGGAACTTGTTACTCCTTATAACATCAGTTATCTGCCACTGAAAGTCCCGTCAAAATCGGTTCAGCCGTTTCGGAGATTAGTCGGACCAAATAGATAGACGGACAAAAATTTTTAAAAGGGTTTTTTTGTTGTAAGCACCATATATGTATACTTTCATTTAGTAAAAAGCTGTTATTTTGACATTACAAACAGACACTTGAATTTTATCTATTTCTATGTATGTATAGACTGTCAATTCTTTTATTAAACTGGCAGATATATAATGGTTCATAAGCGAGAATTTGAAGTCGCATTTGTGGCCATTACCAAGTGTTATTTTTAGACCTAATTTGGCCAACAATGGTCAGTGAATGGCAAAATGGTCCTCGTCAGACACGGTTGAATGTTCAATTAGTTTACAAAAGGTACATTAAAGCGTAAGTGATCTGTCAATGAACTAAGTAGTGATCTGCAGGCGTTGTGTGCAGGAATCCAAAAATAAAGTGATGCATCATTCAATTCTGATTTTTGACGGCTTTTGAGTCGGAAAGTTACTCACTTCATTATCATCATCGTCTTAGCAGAAAGATTTCCACTGCTCTGGATTAAGGCCCGAACCGAATGAAAGATCCTGCGTTGGTCTGTGGATGGGTGACCATCTTTACATACCGAGACCCCTCCGTGCCTCGGAAAGCACGTCCCGGCTGTCATTCGTGGATCTTTGACAGTCGTTACGGGGAGTCAGAAGCCCGACAGTCTGACAACCAGTATTACCATGGGGGATCGTATTACCCAGTACCTAACTGGGTTGTGGAGGGTAGATAGGCAATCGCTCCATGTAAAATACTGGTATTCAGCTGCATGCGGTTAGACTGGAATCCGACTCCAACATAGTTGGGAAAAGGCTAGGCAAATGATTTCATATTTATAGGTAATACATATTTGTACCTACGGATGCTGTCTCCCAGTAACCAACGAATTGCTATGACCCTTTTTAAACCCAAGATCGAATACCTGGCCCCAACACTCCACACAGAATTTCGCTAAATTCCAACACAACTGCTAAATAACGTCATACTATCATTCCATAGTCACACGACGCTAGTCAATACAAATTACTTGATAGTTATTGGTTATTGCCTATAGTAATAATGCACGGAACCCACTAAGTAGCGGCCATATTGCCTTGCGTTTACGTCAACCAATATAAACTAATTGACGACCGGGTCCTGGCGTAGCAATAAACAGCATGAGACCTGCTCGATGGCAGGGCACAGGAATTGAACTCATTAAGTTTCATCAAGAAATGATAATAGATATCTATGTGATAACTGATATCCATCAGCTCTTTGGTATTGTATTTAATTTATTATCAACTAGCAGCGCCTTGCGGTTTCACCCGCATAAGTCTCGATCCCGTGGGAATATCGGGATAAAAAGTATCTTATGTCCTTTCCCGGGACTCAAACTATCTCTGTAACAAATTTCATCTTAATCGGTTCAGCGGTTTAAGCGTGAAGAGGTAACAGACAGACACACTTTCGCGTTTATAATATTAGTATGGATCAATATATCTGCCTAGACTTTTCCTAACTATGTTGAGGTCGGCTTCCAGTCTAACCGGATACCAAATTATTTACTATATTTTTTTACGGTTTTCTTTAAAAGATCGCGTTAACTTAGCGATAAGACCACAATTGCATCATCCTGTAATATTTTCTACAATTATATCCGTCATTTGTATGGCGTACATAATAAAGAGTATTCTATTCTATAATGTCAGAAAAACGATGACTGCCCCTCGAAGGGTATTTAAAAAAACTTATTTTGATGTAATTTGATAGAAAGGTTACTGCTTACCAGAAAAGGGACTTTATGTAGGTACATACATAAGTACCCGGGAAATAAACACTTTACACCTGGTAGCCAGGCTTAAAGTAGACTTACTTATATTTCGTCAGAAATTTTGATAAATGAGGGTCATTAGGTCATTGAAATAAAATACGTCCTGTACTTTTTGCGAAATATTTAGTTTTTGAGTATTTCGCAAAGACAGGTCGTATTTCATTTCAATGAACTAATGAACCCTATTTATCAAATCGTTTTATCACCTTTACGATTGTAAAGGTGATAAAACGATAATTTATGAATTATGGCCATCAAGTAGGTAAGCTGTTCTTTTGTTTTTTTCTTTAATCGGATAAAAAATTGGCTCATGAATGTCAGTAGCAAAGCTCGTAAAAATAAAGTACTAAACGATATAATGAAAAAAACCAAATGCCTTCAAACGAGTTCCGTTTGACATGCTCATCGTTTCATCAAATACCTTTTCACTTATTTATCCAATTTCAAAATAAACTTCGACTCAATTTAATATCAAAACGTTGAGCATGATATTCCAAAAATCATAACGAAGTATCTTGTACAGGGACGTATTTGGAGGAAAATTTGTATTTTACAATTGAATTGTTAAGTGACGAGGAGATGGTCGATGGAGTAAAGCTGTGAACGAACGGTGGCCAAGATTGGTCCAAAGAAACCAGGGCCGTCCAAAAGCGCGCTGGGTTGACTATAATCGTCAAAGTCGCGGGAAACACCTGGATGAGAGACGCACAAAACCGGGAAGTATGGCAGAATAAAGGGGAGGCCTATACCCAGCAGTGGGTGATTCCGGGCTGAAACGATGATGATGAACGATGAATTGTCAAGTCAATGGAATGTTTGGAATGACGAACAAAATACCAATGTCAATTTCAATGACTTCCCCCACGTGTTAATGACCGCAAAAGGGACATTGTCAAAAGGGCAGGGCCGAATTTATAACCCGCATCCGTCGCTCACGCATGGAATGCGAAAGACGAATGCTTTATTAATGGTCTAATTCACGAGCCCAATACGACTAAATAGACCGATCTAACTGAATGAGCTACCAATATAGAACGCCATTAGTTTCAATCAGAACGGTATGTAACTGCGGTCGCATAAATTATTTATTATCATCCCATTCAATTGTTTAGGGACGTTTATATTGATAGAGTAATCGATGCTAGTGTACACTGACTGTCTATGATGTAAACGTCATTAGTAGTTAGCGTAAATTAAGTGAAATATAGTTTCTGTCTGCGGATCTGTCCTCTTAGTTTATCGTCGTGTTAACTAGATGTATGTCGTCTATCTGAATGGAAATATTTCATACGTTAATTACTTGGCAATATGTCGGAATTTTGATGCATTTTGTGGCAGATAATTATTTTTGAATGATTTACATGGATCGTTTGATTATGTCGGCGACTACGCATCATTCTGTTAGCGCGCCACGTAGTTTTCGCATCAGAAAAATGCTTTTCGCCTTTCTTGCACAGTAACATGACGTGTTTTTTTATGTCATGCAGTCTATGAGTCTTAAGCCGTTCACATTAAAATTGGCGGCTTTCGTCAGAAAATATGACAAACATTTCAAATCTAACGTCAGCTGTAACATCGTATAATATAATATAATATATACGTACCTACCTATTAAAACACACCGACGTAAACTAATTGCTTAGCAAGTTTTTGTGTAGGAGGTACAGACGCCAGCACATCAAGCTACCCGAAACTGTCAAATTTTCCCAATCAACTTTGAACCTTATGCTTTAGCGATAAAGTTGAAAATCTATCAAAGAAATTTTACAGATTGTAATAGCTTGATGTGCTGGCGTCTGTATATAATGTTCAAAAATAACAGTCAAAACGGTGTCATTACTCTCATAAATAATATGAAAATGTGCGTAGTAATTGGTACAGAGTTCGTCTCTGCTATTTTTTATGGCGTTCCCGTCAAAATCATTAATCACGCGCACACTGTATCTAGCGAGCGGTACCTACATTCAGATTTAATATACCTACAGTTACCATTTTCATTTATTATTTTAATACGGTTTTCAATATAAGTATTGCAGATTCTTATAAAATGGGATATTTCTATTGGAACCTTTATCGATCATGTCGTGATACTGTCAATTACATCATCATCATTACCTACATTCTCAACGTTATTCCCTAAGATCTATCTTTTTTTTTTTTTTGTTAGCCTAAACTGTCCCACTGCTGGGCAAAGGCCTCCCCGAAATCCTTTCAGCAACTCTTTTCCCGCGCCACCTCGACCCAGCCCTCGCGGTACGCGTCCAGGTCATCTCGCCATCTCTTTCTAGGCCGACCTCGGCGGCGCCATCCATCTTCACCTTCAGGCACCCGTTATTGAGCCTGACGTCCTCCCTTCTTTCCTACATCCAGTATGCTCATTTTGGAACGCAGCGTGCTGTTCCAAATTCTATTATATATTCCGAATATAACCTGATAACAGTGGCGTGCATTGGTTTTCAGAACAGGTAGGCACTAGCCCGGGTCTAGTCTAGGCAAACGCGGTCACTAATCAGAAAAAAAAAGTGAGGTCAAAAGAGTGGTTACTTGAGTAGGCATGCCTACTTAAGGGCAATAAATTGCGAAAGTCGAACGTCATGGTATTACGCGGGAGACGTACATATTTTTAATTTTGTCGTATTAACTTGAACGAGTAAAGACCAATGACAATGTGCGAATAGTACGGGAGCCGAGTAGGCCGTCCGGCGACTGCCTACTGCCGCGCGTGTTTGTATGAAGATTTTGTTTTTTGTTAGGTATGATAATTTAATGAGTTTCTTAATGGGGTACGCACACTAAAATGCAATTGACAGACTTATGTTGATATATCGAGGTAGGCACTGCTTATATGCCTATATGCAATGCACGCCACTGCCTGATAACCAGCCTTACCAAGGGGTATCGTATTACCCAGTAACTGGGTTGTGGAGGTCAGATAGGCAGTCGCTCCATGTAAAATACTGGTTTTCAGCTGCATCCGGTTAGACTGGAAGCCGACCCCAAAATAGTTGGGAAAAGACTAGGCAGATGATGATTCCGAATGTCTAATTACCAGAACTATCTTATATTTGTTTAATATCATTTGTATCTTCTTAACATCACATTCTTCAAAAAATTAACTTGTTACATTGATGTATGTCTAGTGACTATGTAGATATCAATTAGACTCCTTCCACATCCTTTAAGTAATGATACAAGACAATCGTCAACTTAATCGTTTCAACTCGATTACTTACTTGTTAACGCTACAATAATATAGTCATGTAGTTGAAACGATTACATTGAAACAGTTTGTCGCCCCGTGATTGATGGCAGCTGTAATTAATTTACATCAGATAAGTTGACAGCTGGGACAAAGCTGAGGCTTGATTACCGGTAGCTTTATTATAACTATATTAAAGCCGGTTATTGTGTTCGCAGTAAAGTATGTTAACTCCACTGGTAAACATGGCGGATGGATCTTATCATATAACACCGCGACTGTATTTGCGACCTGTGATAACCAAATAAATGATTTGATTTGTATTTCCCGAAGGGTTACGCAGACATTATATGTATGTATATGTGCCCTATGTAATAGGAGGCGAGCCTATTGCCATTAACCGGGCACAAATCCACACTCCGGGCTGCTACTGAGAAATTCTAGATAGAAAAACCCAATAACACAGCCTGACCCCAGGAATCGAACCCAGGACCTCATTGTCAGCGGTAGCGCTTGCGACCACTAGACAACAAAGCGGCTGCTTCGGTTCTTACAATGCGTGTGAATATAAGACTTAAGTATCTACCTTAAAAAGGTTCATACTTACTTTATTTTGATGAATGAGCATATTTTACCTTTTATTTTTTTATTTTTCGAGGGTCTAGCCTCATGAATACTTCGAAAAGGTCGAAGGGTTATGCAGCCAGAATGTTACTGTCCAAACCTACGAATAATAAAAGGTTCAAACCTAATACGGTGGCTACCCCATATATACGAAGGAGCTATAAGATTTCTTAGTCGATGTTGGCTTCAGTTGCAAATCGTATCTATCGGGACTCAACTGTAGTGACTCTGTAGTAAGGTGTTAATATGGCGAAAAGGTTCAGTTTACTTTGAACGAATATAGCAAAAGACAAGACGATGTGCTGGACCGTTCAATGTGCTAACATTAACATACTACGATCGCTTATCAGTCGTCGCCAATCAAAAAGTCGTCACAAATCAATCTCAATCTGCGTAGCCTTTTCCCAACTATGTTGGGGTCGGCTTCCAGTCTAACCGGGTGCAGCTGAATACCAGTATTTTATATGGAGCGACTGCCTATCTGACTTCCACAACCCAGTTACTGGGTAATACGATACCCCTTGGTAAGACATGTTGTCAGATTTTCTGGCTTCTGACGACCCGTAACGACTGTCAACAGTCAATCTACGAATGACAGCCGGAACCAACGTGCTTTCCGAAACACGGAGGGTCTTGATATATAATGGATGGTCACCCATCTACGAACTGACCGCGGCAAGAGTAAATTAACCTTTGATCGACCCGTGTGGTGTGGCTGTTATGATTTTGCCACGAGCCCCAATTCAGAATAGTGAGCCCTTGAATTGACAAGATTTTTGCTGTTACATCGTTTGCATGTTCCATTCTTCTTCAGTAATTTTGACGGTATTTTGTACAGATAGAATCTTCTGTATGGTGTAGTGTGTCTGAACACGTTTGGATTATAATCGAGTTTGTTTTGGAAACATTCGACCGTTTAGTATTGTTATGTATTGTTATCTCGTCCGGTCAATCTTGTCTTGGAGATAGTCTGTACTTAGGTACGTGTTATGTACCTTTTTTAATACTTTGTGTGGAGGTGACAAAGACTATTATACAAAAAACGTGTTTTCGGCGTCTTAGTTTTTACCTTTATTTTATTCGTTGTTATAGCAGTAATAGAAATACCTACACACTCTGAGAAAATTTCAACTGCCTACCTATTATGGTTCATGAGATACAGCCCGCTGACAGACAGACGGACGGACGGAGAGCGGAGGTTTTGTAATAGGATCCCGTTGGCACCCGTTAGGTACCCCCTTAAAATTTCCTAAGACAACCGTCTGCAGACGAGGTCTACGTTCTATTGCAACGCACTAGTGGCACTGGGTTTTGAAAATGTTATGTTTAGGGGCATCTTATTAAATCTGTGTGTAGGTACAGACGCCAGCACATCAAGCTACTATAATCTGTCAAATTTCTTTAATAGGTTTTCAACTTTATCGCTAAAGCATAAGGTTCAAAGTTGATTGGGAAAATTTGACAGTTTCGGGTAGCTTGATGTGCTGGCGCCTGTACTTCAAATTCTTAGGTTAACAAGTTTTTAATTGCATGTGAATGTGTATGTTAGTGTGAGCAATAAGACACAGTCTATTATTTTTTCTGACATTATGCAAATTAAAAGCCAAGCCAGCCAAGCGCGAGTCGGACTCGCACATGAAGGGTTCTGTACTGGACCACCGTAAAATATTTAACACTATATTTTTATTTTTTTAATCACGTTTCTTGGGACCCTCTTTCATTTTTAATTTTATTTTTATTATAGCGGCCATAGCAGTACACTCTAAAATTGCTAGTGTCTATCTACATATTACGGTTCCAAAGATAGAGCCCTTTGATAGACAGACGAATGAACAGATATCGGAGCTTTATAGGATCTCGTTAACACCCTTTGGGAACGAAACCCTAAAAATTTTCGTAAATATTATTACAATATTTAGAAGGATATGTTAACCTAGTGAGCATTTGTCTCATATCAACGCGTTTAAAATAGTCGATCCAAGTGTTGCAAGCCAACATGGCTGACACAAGCAAATCTTCTGTCGTGGTATTGCGGCGGGAACTGGGTATTATGGCACCTGACCTACATTGAAATAATACAACAGTTTCCAAGTATTGTTCAACTAGAAAAAATGAAGCTGCATTTATTTTCTGTGGTGAAACTGTAGCTTTAAATGTTATTAAAGAATATTATCTTTAACAAAAAAAAAGTATGAGGCAAAAAGATCTGTGTATTATACTTATTCTGTCTTATTACAACGCAAGTTCTAACATTAGACCTAGTCTAAACCTTCAAGCCAGTTACTGTATTTTGAACTTTATTCCGACAAAAGTAACGCTCTTAATGCAAAATTCACAACTTAAAGTTGGGTTTACTGTCAGTTTTTGTAATAATAACGTTAGCTTCGCCGGAATACACTCATTCTACATTGCTTTATGGATTGTATTTTTACAAGAACATGACATTTCAAGTTTAACTTTGTTTTTGCATTAGTTATTTGACACTAATAACTCATTATTACCTAATCTTATATGATTTAGTAATAAATATAATCCTGACCTCGTCCCCGATACAGAAACCTCAAATGCCATTGCATTTTAGGCACTAATAAAATTGTTTGTCCAAATAGCCTTGTAGATTCCAAAGAATATTTGCAAAATATGAAAAATAAAATTAATATTAATTGATATTCTTGTGTCAAATGTCGGAGGTTATAATGTCAAGGTTAGATTCTAATGCCGTAATTTAACAAGTTCTTATAATCCGCTACTGTCTAATATTGTAACTATTTATTTTCATTCTTATTTGAATAAGCGTCTGTCGGGCGAAGAAAACAAGCCAAAATCTGATGTCGTTGCGTTTTTAGGAATAAAACCAAACGTTGGTCACAGACAGTCCACTGTGCAGGGCGTGCATGGAGGAAGACGAGATTGCTCAGAGAGGGCTGCTCATATTCTTTTTAACTGCCTGGTGGTTGCCACATGCAGGGCAAAGCATTTCGGACCCCTTCGTGAGATTGTCACTAATTCGTCGATTAACGTTGCTGGCCTTCCTTGAGGAGCTGGAGTGGATCGGATCATCAATTTTTCCGCCTATACGCAAAACAGGCGCTTTGAAGTGGAGTTGCGGACACCAGCCCGTGTTACCAATACCAATACTAAATACACCACTGTCTAAATTTATGGAGCGTACTTCAGTCTTCCAACGCGGTAGTTGCCTGGTGAGGTAGGTGCGGATGGAGTGCTAAAAATGATTCGAGCTGCCTTTACAAATGTTGATCCGCTGTCTGGAGAAAAATAATCAGGCTGTGGTCATATCACAACTTGGATTGTTTTGTTTTGTCTAACGGTGGTCTGTAAAAGGTATCTAACGTAGTGTACCTATGTGACTTGGACAGCTCTTTTTTTATTGGGCTCTCGCAGTTCAACCAAGGCGATTGTCGTCTGCTTAACCGAACTTGCCTGTGATTGCCTCAATAAATTAGAGCCAGATTAAGACCATCAGCCAGAGATCCTAACAGCCAGTTTACGTTGCCATACATAATTATTATTATGAACCAAAAGTGATTCTCTGTGTGAAGGAAGGGGAAATTCTGCACGAGACTAAAATGAAATTTTAAATTCATAGTAGCGTTCATTCTCCATGCATAATTATCATGAAGCCTTGATGCATGCATTTACCGAGATTGTAGTTTACAGTTTTAAAATTTCCTATAGCCATTATTAGCAATTTTATGAAGGCCGAGATTAGAGAGAGAGAGAGCGAGAGCGGTTAGTTAGAGAGAGAGTGAGAGAGATGAGAGAGAGCGAGAGCGGTTAGTTAGAGACAGAGCGAGAGAGAGAAAGAGCGAGACAGATGAAAGAGAGCGAGAGCGGTTAGTTAGAGAGAGAGAGCGAGAGAGAGAAAGAGCGAGAGCGATTAGTTAGAGAGAACGAAAAAGATTGTAGAGAGAGAGATTAGAGAAAGCGAGAGGGATTAGAGAGAAATAAGATGTTTTTTTTCTGAGTGCTTTTTCTGACATTTATAGCGTTTGTCTTTGGATGTTAACAAACAATTGACAACATTTCATAATTTTAACCTGCATGTATTATTACGTTATATAAAAGTAAATTCAAATCTAGGGCACCCATATTTTTTCGTTTTTCGAAATTATGTACTTTTCATTCATAATTTTAACTTTGAAATTCGGTGTATTCTAAAAAGACGTAAGTGCCAGATGACGTCAGCCTTAGGTAGAATGGCGATATTACCTTTGCTTTATTGTGACCCGTCAAAAAAACTGTTAGATGTCACTTGTCTCAGTCGTTGTTTTGGTTTCTTCATTGGCGTATATTTTTCATTGGGATCCATTTTGTTGGCGAAATATCAATCAAAAATTGATAATATTAACAGTAAGCAGCGTGTAGAGTTGATAGGAAAAAATATTGTTGAATTCAATTCAGTTTTTTAGTTGTTTTCTAGTTACACTTCTTAGGTGACATTGACATGTCTTGTTTGAAGTAATGTTTTCAATCAAAGACATTGGAATGCGCAAAGGTAACTACCTCATTCCGCCGTTTATGTGACGTCATCACATGTTTTTTGATTTTTATTTATTTTCTCAGAAATTTAGAAATAAAAAAATAAAATAAAAATATATTTGAACTCAGGATACGAAAATAAAGAAATAGTATTTTTGTTTTAAGGTCGTGTCAGGTTTGAAATGTTGTCAATTCCCAGTTTTATGTGCGCTTGGTTTATGTGGCGCTATGCTGACACTAAAAATGGCCACTTAATCTGATTGGACACTGAGGTATTACCTATTAAATTATGTGCACTGTAATATATTTCCACATGTCATCGTGCGGTTTTGCAGGCTAAGTGATAAAAGCTGATGGAGTTTGTCAAAATAAATTATCTACCTGAAATTCAGTAGGTATACCTATATCATCTGCCTGCCTTTTCCCAACTATATTGGGGTCGGCTTCCAGTCTAACCGGATGCAGCTGAATACCAGTATTTTACATGGAGCGACTGCGTTTCTGACCTCCACAACCCAGTTACTGGGTAATACGACACCCCTTGGTAAAACTGGTAAAAATAATAACAATATAATGATATACATTATCACAGAGCGTAGGCACGGGCGTAGGGGTTCTCGTGACACGTGTTCATTATCTATTCATCTATACTAATAATAAAACCAAAGAGTTTGTTTGTTTGAATGCGCGTATCTCTGAAACTACCAGTCGAATTTGAAAAATTATATTTAACATCACGCCACGACCCTTAGGAGTCGAGATCTGAAACACGCGGACAGAAGCTAGGAAGAAAATAATCACTAAGTAATTTTTTTTATTTACCGAAGTATATAACAATTGCTTGTCCAAATTTTTTTATCAAACAAAGCTACTAAGTCTATCATAAAAACAGCTAATGTTCTACCATTAATATAAAATGTAAATGAAGAAATTTTCCCCTTAAAATTATGCGAGACTCTGTTTATAAGAATTATCATTCATGACAGGGGTTTGATCCGACAATAGAACTTTCTTAAAGAATAAAACCGCTTGGAAGTCTCCTGTTTACCAAGCGTTATGGAATCAATGATCTTTGTAATCAAATTCTCTCAAGCTTCGCGTTAAATTCCTGCTTTCTAAGTCCGCAGTAGGTATTTTAAGTTATTTTCTTGTTCGAGTTACTAGGAAAATGTTTATTTTGAGTAGGTGTTAAAAGGAGCTAAGTGCTTAAAAGCTTAGAAGCAGTTTTTTTAACTCTTTCATTTTAGTTCAAATAGTTATAAAATTTAAGTAATTTTTAGACACAATAATATCAATATGACACAACTTATCAAGAAATAGAAAGTTAACAATGGCGCCGATTCCCTTGTTCACAAACTAAACTGAATTTAATTTCAGTGCATCTTTTTCTTTCATTTCATTAAGAAAAGGACAGAAGATAAATATTAGTTTAGACCTTTTAAATTAGTCAGTGCCTGACGTAAATTGACATAATTATGTGCCTAACTATCTATTAGATTCCAGCTTTTGAGCAATGTATCCGGATTCCGAACTAAGTATCCCGGATGCCGATTGAGACACACCTATTGAAAGATGACATACCTACTTACATTATTTACTAACTTCTACCCGCAACTTCGTCTGCGTGAAATTTGTTGTTGCCCAACTCACTCCTTCGCACCGCGTCGCCTCGCCTGTCCGCGCTAGTACCTACCTAGACCTACTTACTTCATTTTTGCTTAGCATTCATTCTAACTTAGTTTTGGTTCGGTTTCTTAGGATCCTAGCGTAGTGTTATATAGCCTATAGCATTCCTCGATAATTAGGCTCTAAAATGCAAAAAGATTTTTTCAAATCCGACTGGTAGTTCCAGAGATTACCTCCTAAAATTTACAAGAAACAAATTTTACCTCTTCATTATATTAGTATACATAGATTAGCATCTATAGTAGGTGTGTCTTATTAACATTAGTCGATAACTTGCTTGATATACAGCATGCTTGAAAACCCCGGGTAGCGTAGGGCCTAGTTTCGAAACATTTTCAATTACTTCCCGTATTGCTAGCGTGGAATGTACCATCGCGGACACTTGCAGTGGACCACTTTTCAACCTTATTACCAAGGGCATTAAAGGGTGAAAAGTGGTCGATCGCCATTGTCCGCGGCTGTACCTTACCGACTTTGTAAATATAAGTACAGACGCCAGCACATCAAGCTACCCCAATCTGTCAAATTTCTTTGATAGATTTTCAACTTTACTGCAAAGTAATAAGGTTCATATTCAATTGAGAAAATTTGACAGATGTCATGGATGGATGTGTGTGTTTATGTATACGTCTCATGTGAAAAGGAGCGTGCCTATTGCAATCAACCGGGAATAAATACAGACTCCAGGCTAGTACTATGAAATTCCTAATGGAAAAACCCGGTAACACCGCCCGACCTGGGAATCGAACCTAGGCCCTCATGCTCCGCAGTAGCGCTTGTACCACTAGAACCAACGATACTCGGATACTCTTATGGAATCTCCGTGGTATCTTCCAAAACGGCGCTCCAGCTTATATCCGGCATCAAAAATGACACCCTTTGTACAAAAACCAATGGATCTTCTGAGATTGAACGTAAATTAAGGCTCATACTCACGCGAAGTTCCAAACCATTAAAATGGCTGCATGTAGCTTATTCAATCAACAAAAATCATCTCAGCTTATCGCAATCCACTTCTGGACATAGGCTTCTGCCTGTCCTCCGCCTTCCGTATGCAATCTATCCCAGCCTAATAACAAAACCAGGCCGTAGTTTGGCAGTGTGATACCCCCGTGGCTCGGCCTCTCTCCGGTCGTGTGGGATTGCCGTCCCATCGGACTATGAGAATGAAGCAAGCGAGAGTGCACCTGTGTCTGCGCACTCATTTGTGCACTGTAATATCTCCCGCGCCGAAGGCATGTCTCCGCTGGGATTGGCAACCATGGCCGAGAACTATTATCCCAGCCACCTTTAAAAAGCTTATTGCGAAGTCTTATAGAAAACCAACGCACAGCATACATTTCGCATCAACTCCTCAAAACAATAAGACAAAGTCATCACAGTAAGATATAACACCCATTACACACAGTCTCACACCGTTGTTCAATTGTTTACAGCCATTGACGTGTATGTTCATCTGATATGCTAATATACGCAACCATGTTCATCTCAACAGACCTATCCATTTCCTTTCAATATCGTACCACGTTCGAAGACAGTCCTTTAATTGAATGTATGCTCATAAAGGCTTAAATTATGCGTACGCAATACAAGCAAAAAAACACTTTATTTGTTTTAAGACAAGGTTGGGTTTGGGTTTTGTTTGTCTTGTTTAGTATGTACAGGTCGGTAGGAGTATAATGTGAAGATGAAGGGGTCATAGCTGTCAGGGGTACGTCAGTCATTGACACTAAGACTTGTTTTATATATTGAACGCACTCGACTAAGAATTGTAAATCGAGATGGAAGAGCTTTTCGCTGTAATTTGAGCTCAATCCGGTTTTGAACTTTGAACTCCCATAAAAGATACTTTACACGTACGTAGATTGACTTGCTGATAAAAAATCTTTAGGAAGCTTTAATACTTAATAGTCTTGAAATCGTGATTCAGCGGTAAACTTTTTTCTTTGTTTTCGAAGAATTTACGCTTTAAATGTTTGTTGTTTAAAGGTAGTCTGAAACTGAGTGAAAACAGACTTAAATGAAGCCCTGAATTTCCAATTTATTACGTGTTCCAGTCGAACAACGTCCAAATCGAACTGATTACACATGTATGCAGCGTAACAGGACGTCCGGATGTAAATCGCTCACAGATGTCCCGGAGCAGATTACCTTTGAAGTTGATGAGACCCCATAGAGAGGTCACGTTCAAGGGAGCGAGTGACTTGTGGCACTCGAGCTGAAGAGTACCTGCCGGGTCAATGGGGACCTCCTCCGAGACAGCTAAACAACGATCGAGGGCCGTTCAAATAACTGTTCCATTCCAACCGACGACGTAAACACTGTCCCTAGGTTAACACAGTAATAACACTCATTATTATGGGGTATGGGGAATATTGCTCATATTATTTACGATTATTGAGTGTCATAAATGGCCTACTTTACGACACATGTCGACGATGTCTTGAGCGTTTATTGATTCTGACACCCGCCGGATAACGTTTTACGCGACGTTCAAATTATTTACGTAGTCGGCGCCGTGCAGTGTTAATATTTATCTCAGCTTCCAGAACTTACTTGTGCAAATAGAACAAAGCATTGCCAACAAAGTGGTGCCCACGAATGTGCAGCGCAACACGTGAATCACGGTCAACCTTCACACGAGTGGAGCAACAAGTCTCCCTCTATTCAAAAATAAAGACGCCGCGCTCTGGAATCTCTCAATGGAGTACAATTAAGATTCTCCACGACTGCTGAGTGCCTTCATGCATATAGAGTACACGGGCCTGCCTGCAAAACGCAACTGTTTCACAATCGCAATAAATCTCACTTCACACAGCATTGAGCGCCACCACCGTATTTTTATTTAAATAAAAATAAACTTTGCCCGATCGTCATAAACGATTCCAGACCCAATTCTGAAAGTAGTATGATCCAAATTTCAATAAACAATGTTGGGTTCTAAACGTTTAACGCTTCTCACGTTACGGACTTATCAATGCGAGAATGTCATATCGACTTTTGGGGATGTCTTTCTAAATTAAGCTCTAATACTTTGGGAAGAATTTAAGTGTGCCGAAGTGTGTGGCCGAAATCGAGATGACATGCGACGAGAGACTCACAATTCAAGGCCTTTTGATTATTACTTATGTCAAACGCGTACAAAGAATTTTAATTTGGAAAAGCCTAACAACGATCTAAGTCGTGGGACATTTTTGTATCTTCCGGATCTCAAAGTCAAACAAATCGAGAAGTTTCACTACTTCGGCATTCAATTAAAATTCTTTTATATTTTTGTCTCTTGGAAAGGTCAAACGTTTTTTACATGTTTGTCGTTGAAATAAGATTATAGAAAAGAGGCAAAGGAAAAAGGAACTGAAAAAATTTTTTCGACCCGAAGATACGCGAAAGGGATCTACAGACACGATTAATCACCCATTCAAAGAGTTGTGAGAAATATGTCACGACGAGTGATTTATTTGTAACGAATTTACATGAGTAGAGCTTTACTTTTTAATATAAGTCGTTGAGTCGTGGAACTCGACGACAATAGCCGAGGCAGTTTCCAGTAGCATCCAAAGTTTCAAACAGACTCGTACCACGAACCGTCGCGACGTCGTTGCATCTGACACCAAACTATTCTTACTGTTTTTTTTCTTTTCACTTAAGTATTCCGCGAAGTTTCATTTCGCGCTGAAATCCGGACTCTACTACGATTGTCCGCTACCGTTTATCCTCTGACATTGATACATTCCGTGGTAGTTTCGAAGTGGGGCTTTGGTCTTGGAACAATGCGCGCAATGTATGACTGGCGGTTGTAAATAATCGTTCCTTGATCTTGCGGTTTGAACAATGGGTTGACGCAAGTGGTAACCAAGAGGCGGAACAATCGACGATTAAAATTGTTTATAAAACGCAGTTCGATATGCCGGTAGTTATCGCGCAAGCAAAATGTGCATGAACTACTTACTCTCAATTGTTTTCGGTCGCCATTGGGAGCGCTGTTTCTTTATCGCAGCCGTGTTTGATAAGCTCACGCGAAATGTTTTTTTGACACCAAAAACTAGGCTTGTTTTTCTCGAGAAAAATCAGCCTAGCCTTTCCTCAATTATGTTGGGGTCGGCCTTCAGTCTAACCGAAAGCAGCTGGATACCAGCTGCGTCCGGTTACTCTGGAAGTCGACCTCGATTTTACATGAAGCGACTGCCTATCTGACCTCCACAACCCAGTTACTGAGTAACACGATACACCTTGGTAAGATGGGTTGTCAGACTTCGAGCTTTGACTGCCTGTAACGACTGTCAAAGATCTACGAATGACAACCGGGACCAGTGGCTTAACGTGCTTTCCGATCCACAGAGGGGTCTTGATATGTAATGTATAGGTCACCCATTCACGAACCAACCGCGAAGAGCGTAACTTAACCTTTGATCGTCCCGTGCGGCTGTTATCATTTAGACTTTTCTTAGAAGCTTTCGGGAAAATTAAATATATGCCTAACGTGTGATCAGTTGCTTGAAGAAGTATGAAGACAATCTTGAAAACGGTTTATATTGATCGTTCAAATTACTATTATTATGTTGTTCAGTATATTTATGTGGCAGTGGTCCAATCATAGAAGTAGGTTCAAAACAGCGCTAAAAACATTTATCTTATCTTATCCAGATGTCATGTTCTGCTATTATTATACTAAACTTTAAAATTTTATGATGTTACAAAATTAGCATTTCCTCCGGAGTTAAAGAAAACGCATCTTATTTTTATGTGCTTTTATTTAAATTCTTACACGCACTCCTGACTAATAAATTTTAGACATTCAGCAGCTGGCGTATTTGCCTAGTTTAAAATGTTTTATTTATAAATTGAATCAAGGTAAATATTATGTCTTTTTTTTTTGCAGAATCATGACTAAATCCTTTCTACGTCATGTCGAAGGAATAAATGAGAGAATATTTGTCCGATTTGTATTACAGTAAGGCTAGAGCAAAATCTTTGCAGAAAAACGTGTAAAAGTATCTAGCTGCCGGAGACGCACGTATGCCTACTTCCAGATATGGAACTTTCAGCCTATATTGTTCCCACTGCTGGGCCGCAGGCCTCCTCTGTATGAGAGGAGTGTGCCGTAAACCACCACGCGAGCCCAGAGCGGGTTGGTAGATGTCACATTTGTCTCCGATTTTTTGCTTCTAAGAAATGCCGGTTTCCTCATGATGTTTTCTTTCATTGTTTTGAGAGCAGTGGTGATGAAATAAAAAGTAAAATGCCTGCTTTGGATCGAACCCACGATCTTAAGTCGCTCTCATTTCTTTTCTTTAAAGTTGCAACGATGCTTTTCCACGCCAGCATTGGCCTCTATTGTAGATAGGATATTTTTTTAGAGTATGAAAAAGAAAACACTTTACAACAAAACTTTTTAATTCTAGGACCGCATCCTAAAATGAAAATGCATAGACATGCATGGACATGCACAAACAAAACAGTATCGCCAGCATTCTATTATGCAAAACCTTAATGATATGTGTTTACCTGCGCCTGGGTTATACGACCTATTAGCATAATACGAGCATCGTCCACCTGTTCAGTCCAGGGTAATTCGTTTGTGAAGTAGGTAGCCCGTAAAATTTATTAATTTTCATTATCCACCAACATTGAATGTGGACATTGGCGGAGCTCCCGCCAGCCCGTCATACTAATTTCCTATCAAATTTATTGGATTTTGCTGCGAGTTCGATCGAGCGAAATTATTTTGTAAGCTGGTATTAACTGGGACGATGTTGTGAAAGGTGTAGGAGAGAATTAATAAATTAATCAGATTGAATTTGGTATAAACTCCGACAGATCATGGGCTTTTTCATACGCTACTAAATGCTAATAAAATCTGCTTAGCCTTTTCCCAGCTATGTTGGGGTCGGCTTCCAGCCTAACCGGATGCAGCTAAATACCAGTATCTTACATGGAGCGACCATCTATCTGACCTCCACTACCCAGTTACTGGGTAATACATACGATACCCCTTGGTAAGACTGGTTGTCAGACTTTCAAGCTTCTGACGACCCGTAACTACTGTCAAAGATCCACGAATGACAGCTGGGACCAACAGCGTAACGTGCTTTCCTAGGCACGGAGGGGTCTTGGTATGTAAAGATGGTCTCCCATCCACGGACCAACCGCAGCAAGCATAGCTTAACCTGATCGATCGAACCGTGCGGCTGTTATTTCTTAGCCACAAGCCCCTCACACCACGAACACGCTATGCTAATAATTATGAGAAATAATGTAAAGATTGCTGAATCGTTTTCTGCATATATAGAGAATCACACCTTAATAAAAAGTTACAGCAAATAGCAGTAAGTAGCAGACTAATGCCTGATTCCTGCGATATCGAATCTTTGCCGATATTACGATATCGGCAAAGATTCGATGGGTGTTTATTGATTGCTATGAACTTTTACCTACGGGTAAAAGTTCATAGCAATCAATAAACACCTTTTAGGTAAATACGTTGAAAGTTCTTTTAGTTCTTTTTGATAAGCAAGACAATCCCTTTCAGTAATAGAAAGAAGTTTTTGAAGTGAAAACTTCTTTATGCGCGTTGGGCATTTTTTGAGATGGGAAAAAACCATTGAACTCGCGCCACTGTTACCGTAACCGAAACCGCTTCGGATGTGTTCGGCTGTCCTCGGGATGTACTCGGTTTTAATGTATATCCGACATGTCAGTGAGTGATGGTAAAGTATTCTGTCTGTTTTTTTTTTTCAATACCTTAATCGAAAAGAGAGTCCCTTGACTTGCAATTGGACATTGTCTTTTAAATTTTATTTTAAAACTTTTCCAAATATCGGATTAGGAAGGAAAGTAGGTAAATGATATTTCTTTACATGCACAACTTAGTTCTCCCTTAACAACCCTTAAAGGGACACCTGGCCATGAAACAGCAGGAAAGTTTACGTCAGGGGGAAGGACAGTAACTACTTTTTAACTAGACTAAGTAGGGGGAGTTTTCCTTGTGATAAGGAGAAATTATTTCACGACTTTCCTTTACGTGGCTTTAGTTTGCAAATATCTATGGTAAGTCGCGTAAGTGAGTGACTACATAGGATTTCAAGTCAAGATTTTTTACCTCTAAAATAGAAAAAAATATTTTTTCTATTTTCCTTTTTTTTAAAATGAGTGCAAACCAAATATTAAGCATACTATAGGAATAATACTTTTGTCTTTGTTGCTTTTAAAATACCTGCAAATAACAATTGCAAGTCGTTTTTTTTTTTACAGTTTATTACTTGCCTACTTCATCCATACTATCCATACTAATATTATAAATACTAAAGTGTGTCTGTCTGTCTGTCTGTTACCTCTTCACGCTTAAACCGCTGAACCGATTTAGATGAAATTTGGTATAGAAATAGTTTGAGTCCCGGGAAAGGACATACTTTGTATCCCGATAGTCCTACGGGATCGAAACTTAAGCGAGTGAAACCGCGGGGCGCTGCTAGTAACTTTTTACTACATACCTACACTAAAACCCGTATTCACAAACATTACTATGAGGTCTCATAGTGCGCGCGGACGCACAGGGTTCCAAAAACCTATTCATAGATAATACTCGAGTGGCGATCGACAGTATGCGTGTCCCGAATTTAAAGGCTTGTCATATGGAACGCATTGAGAAATGCCTTACTTCGCATATTATTGCTACTTTACAGACAAGTATTGTTTGTGAGTACAGGTGTATACCTAGCCTTAAGTATCATAAAATCCGACGGTTATCTTTTTAACAACAGCTAAGCTACCTACAACTGCAGAATGCACATCGCCCGATACAATCTGTTCCGGACTTCTCACTAACAAGCCAATTATTTACGTCAAGATATTCAATCCTGTGAGAAACCATCGGGATGGAAAATAAACGATCATGTTACTATGAAATGTACAGGTAATACTGTATTTCAGTTGAGTGGTTACAAGGATACAAATGCGACTGATCATGAGTTAATTTGTAACTTTGGTAAACCTTTTGGTTTTGGCGTACTTGAAGCGGAAGCGTTAGGGTAGCCCGTATTTACTTGTGTTGTTCGTAATTAGCAGGTCAGTAGGTATCAGGTTGATGTTGATCTAAATATGATACGCGACCGTAACAAATATCGCTTTACAGAATTATTATCATTAGAAAAAAAAAACAGTGGCACTCTGGGAGTGCCGACAGAAGTGAAAACAAAACACAAACAGAATACTTTGCCATCACTCACTGACATATCGAATATACATTAAAACCGAGTACATCCCGAGGACAGCCAAACACATCCGAAGCGGTGTCGGTTACGGTAACAGTGGCGCGAGTTCAATGGTTTTTTCCCATCTCAAAAAATGCCTAACGTGCCGAAAGAAGTTTTAACTTCAAAAATCTACATAAAATACCCTATTACTATTTCACCTTACTTTGTCACAGCTCCGTCGCGATAACATCGGTAACCCTCGCCAAATCACTTCCTATACGTTTGTATACCTTTACTATAGTGTGCCTCTTCGGAAAATACATTGTTTTAGTTTCTTTGTAACTGAGCAAGACTCTTATCTCGCACAGATACATAGTAATTTTTTTTTTGTCTTTTAGGCTCGCCCATGCCTGGTGAGCCTATCATCATCAGCATTCCACAGCTAGACATAGGCTCCTTCATCCGCGGTCTCCACTCAAAAAACACGACTACCGAAGCGGTCATCGCCGAGCCGATACAGTCCTACTTTTAGCCTTAAAGCTTTACTTTTTAATTCCAGTCTATTACAATTTCAAGTCAGTATTCATTCACAGTTCCAAAAAAAAAAAAGAAAAACTATATAAAAACCGTATTAGGTACTACATATTTCACCTGTTGGCTGTTACTTTACCACGTTTCCGTCGCGATAACATCGCTAACCCTCGCCAAATCGCTTCCTACACGTTTGAATACGTACTACAAGCGTGCCTCTTCGGAAAAACATTGTTTTTAGTTTCTTGTCTACCGTTCTTTGTAAGAAATGAGGTGAGGAAGTGAAATGTTGAGAAATTGTGACTATTTTGTCAATCCAAAGTAACTTTGGGTATTAGTCTTTAAATGTTGTTGAATTGTACGAGGATTTCTTTTCAGTAGTGCAGACTCAATTCAATAAAACTTTTGAAAAGAAAACAAAAAACATTTGCCCTAATTTTATATTTAGTGACTGGGCAACTAGAGGTATTAGGATAAGTAGGGAGAGACTGTTCGAGCTGTATGGACTTAAGCCCTACATTAATACTGATACTTTCAGCAAGTATGTTGCTACATATTCCAAAATTTTTAGAAATACTTGCAAAATAGCCAAAGCCCGGTACATTAGCAACAAAATCAAATCGGCAGAAAATAGAATAAAAACGGTTTGGAAAATTATAAATAACGAAACTAGTAGGAATAAAAAACGAAACACAGATTACACGTTGGAGACTTCACGTGGTGCCATAAGCTCTAACTTAGAAGTAGCTCAAGAATTTGTAAATTTCTTTACTAATATACCATCAAAAACGACGGAAGCCTTAAATTCCTCACCCGGCGTATCAATTGATTTATTAAGAGCGAACGTTCAAGCCTGCCCGGTTGAATTTCAATTTAAACATATTAACCCTGCAGTAGTAATAAAAGCTTTTAAGCAAATTAAGATCAAATTGACCGAAGATCTTTGGGGAATGTCTATTAAAGTATGTACCTCCATAATTGAGACTATTGCGCCTTACTTAGCCTTAGTATTTAATTCGTGTGTTGATCAAGGAGTCTTCCCCGATTTAATGAAATACAGTAAGGTAATACCACTTTACAAATCCGGGGACAGTAAAGACACTAATAATTATAGACCCGTATCCGTGTTGCCGGTTTTCAGCAAGGTGTTTGAAAAGATAATGCTTAATCAAATGCTCAATCATTTTAACACGAACAAAATCCTTCACGATCAACAGTATGGTTTTACCAAAGGACGTTGTACGACCGACGCCGGTGTAACCTTATTAAAACACATTTTTAACGCGTGGGAAGAGGCCCAAGACGCCATAGGAATCTTTTGTGACCTCTCCAAGGCATTTGATTGCGTCGATCACGAAACCTTGCTTTTGAAACTTGAGCATTACGGACTTGGAAAACTTGCGCTCAGTTTAGTTAGTTCTTACTTAAATGATAGACAACAGCAAGTTCAAATAAATGGTGTCAATTCACACGGTTTAACTGTAAAAATGGGTGTGCCACAGGGCTCGATTTTGGGTCCTTTCCTCTTTTTAGTGTATATAAATGATCTACTCCATTTATTCAAAAATCAACCACAAATGGTGTTATTTGCTGATGACACTTCCTTAATTTTTAAGGTAAATAGACGTGCTACAAATTTTGACGACGTAAATAACGCCCTACTGCAGGTCCAAAATTGGTTCACTGCTAATAATCTAGTATTAAATGGGAAAAAAACTAAGTGCATAAGATTTTCTTTACCGAATGTCAAAGGTAGTGATTGTGAGATAATATTGAATCAAGAGAAACTTGAATTCGTCGATAGAACTGTTTTCCTAGGGATCACGCTCGACTCAAGGCTACAATGGGGTCCGCATTTAACATCTCTTGCAGGACGGCTAAGTTCAGCAGCTTATGCTGTGAGAAAAATCCGTCAATTTACTGATGTAGATACCGCGAGACTGGTCTATTTTAGTTACTTCCATAGTATCATGTCTTACGGTATTTTGCTTTGGGGACGGGCTGCAGACATCGATTCTATTTTTATTCTGCAGAAAAGAGCTATCAGAGCCATTTATAATCTCCGCAGGCGCGATTCTCTAAGGGAACGGTTTAAAGAAATTAACATCATGACGGTACCTTGTCAATATATCTACGAAAATATCATGTATGTAAGGAAAAATTTACATCTTTTTAGTAAAAGAGGTGAAAGACATAATTATAGTACTAGAAATAGGGACCTATTAGTTCAACCAGGATTTAGACTAGCTAAAGTAGACTCATCTTTTATGGGGTACTGTTTAAAATGTTATAATAAAATACCTCCCCACATTCTTCAACTGAATGAGACAAAATTCAAGTCTTGTATTAAACGCACACTATGCAGACAGGCATATTATAAGTTAGGGGATTACATCGCTGATAAAAATGCCTGGCTCAATGCTGGTCCTGCTCCACAATCACAACTATTTGATTAACACTTAAAAATGCTGTTGGAGCTGCTGAAGATTGTAAGTCTATCTTTGCATTGTATAAATTCAATCTCCTAGTATTGTATAATTGCATAGCACATGTTGAGTACTATGTACATACTATAAAGCTACCATTTACTGGGTACGTCTTTCATTGACTGAATGTGCCCTGGCGGCTGAGAGTATGTCATGCTCACTCAAATGTCTCGCTGATGGCGGCGCATGTGTTGGATCATTTAGCTCCCTTCAAAATGGTTGAGCTGAATGGTGCTAATACATGCGTCATGTTCGTGAACGGGCGCCGTCAGTAGGGACTGGTCATCTCTTTGCTGCCATGGCTTATTTTATTTTAATTTAATATTTGAATTGTTGTTTTTTCTCATCTTTTCATTATGGACGCTTTTAACGTTCTGCATCGTTCTCACATGTATAATTTTTAACGTGAATGATGTAACCAAGACTTTGTAACCATATTATTTTGATTTAAAAGAGTGTCCATGGAGTTTCTTGCCCGTTCTTCTCCATAGGTACCTACGCTTTGGAATGGGCAACTAGCTTCATCTTTCTGACTGACCGACCCCTTGACAATTCAAAAGTGCCTGTAATTGGTTTAATTGAAATAAATGCTTTGAGTTTGAGTTTTTGAGTTTGAAATTAATGTTTGTTGTTGTTGTTATTACTAAGTTTTTTTTTTCTGTTTCTATACTTTAACCAGGATCAAATAAATGTATTTTCTTTCTTTCTTTCAATGCATAAAAAAATAGATATTGCTCGATGAATATGCTAATGTTTTCGATTTGTCTTATCTACGTATTTTTTCGGGATTTGCCGAAAAGTTTAGAACTTTTCACTAATGATCTCCTGTAGGATTGGAACCTAATAGGGAAATCTCGAAATAAATACGAAAGTTCGCAAACATGAATATTTTGTCTCACGAAAGTTAAAACATAAAAATAGATGTATATACAAAGTGTAAAAAAATTAACCTTAAAAACTTTAAGAGGTGCTTTAGACCATCGAACTGAACAACTTTCACTATGGGACCAACTCCGAAATCACGAAAAAAAAATCAGCTGTTTCATACAAAAGTTCAATACCTACTCGGCCAAAATGTATGAAACAGCTCATTTTTTTTTTCGTGATTTCAGAGTTGGTCCCATAGTGAAAGTTGTTCAGTTCGATGGTCTAAAGCACCTCTTAAAGTTTTTAAGGTTAATTTTTTTACACCTTATATACTATGACTTTACGTTCCCAAAAACTAATTATGGCAATAGAATACACAGTGGTCTATGTGAGCGAAGCCGCCGGCACACCTAGTTGATATTATCTTGTCATTTGATCATTTTGATCTCAAAGTATCTATCGTAAATTGCTGTAAGGCTATTACATATCAATCCCTGCTTCAGGCCTACGATTGGCTATCGATAGATTGAGGAAACGCGTCAGGAAAGCGTGTGTCCGCTGCTTTGATTGCAGTCTGTCTGGTCAAGTCCGTTACTCCAGATATGTCCATCTGTCATTTTAGATTCCGATGCGGTTACAATTTCTTTTAGAGGACTGGAGTAAACTCCTGTCTGGTACACCCGAAATCAATCTGGGAGAGATACAGAATCTCATTGAGATAATACCTAATGTGGAATGTTTTTAGAGAATTATTTACGCTAGGGGCGCCCTAGGAGGACATATAGTGATGTTCTTCAGAAAGTTCAGGTGCGTGGCATGGTCTTCGCAACCGGTGTCCGTGTATGACCTGATGTAAACGAACCAAACACTACATGGTCTTCACATGATCTGACCAAGATTTTGTCTGGACTTTAAAAGAGACTGCGACCTCTTGAGTTTGTTTCGACCTTTCTTTTCAGAGTAGTCAGATAGGAGACGCACCTCATCTAGCTTAAAAAAATATGATTGACGTGTATAAGTGTTTTTTTTTTAATTGTTTTAATGGCCTGGTTGCTGGGACCTTTTAGCCAAGTCTTTATTTGGTTAAGTAATTTTAAGTAGAATTTTGTTAGTATTAAGTAACTTCACTTAAATTTCTTCGAAAGAGTTTTTAAAATATTTATATATTGCTCGATAGCAAGTCTTATTTTTTAATAATTCGGTCAAGGGGCGGGAGGTATTATTTAACACAACACTTTCACTACACAATTCACTCGCTAAAATCAGTCTGTGTAACTTATGATTCGGGTAGTCAAATAGCATGTGATCGACATTTCCAATATCTAAATCGCAACTTGTATGTAAAAGTGTTTGTACAAACCTACTTACAGAAAATAAATCATTTACCAAAAGGACTATGCAACGATCGTAGCAGTTGGCGACCTGTAGCTTCTGCTTACCCATATTGGAAGAAGGCCTGAGTTTTATGTATGTTTTTAGAGAATCTTGTAACATAATGACCCTTGTCGGGTTTGTGTCTATATAGACCCTAATGTAGTTTAAATTTTCACAAACAGTCGAGTGTTAAACCGAAGACATGATCTCCGGTTTATCAAAAACAAATGCGTAGATAGTTTAGGCCTTCAGTTATCAAAAAGAGTAACGTAAAATACAAAGCAATATCTTACCTAATCAAAAATAATACCTATCTACAATATTGTTGTCAAAAATATACTAAAAAACGTATTTTCTCTGGCGTATACAGAACTTTTTTTTATGTCTATAAACAGGCTTTTTGTTTTGCATACATCACAACGGATCAATTTGATCTTGAAGCGCTATACACAAGTATAGCACAATTAATCTGTGCAAAGTCAATCTTGACTCAGAGGTCTGCGAAAGCCTAACACATTTTGTATGCTACAAAAATAATAATTATTATAATAAAAAATCTGAAAAGCGTGTATTACTTATTTATATTCCTTGATGTTACACGGCTATAAACATGTCTCCTTTAACACTTTTAATATTTGATTGAAGGTGATTGTACCTACTTTTTGTCGCGTGAAAATTATATTAGTTTTGCTTTTCTACCTATATTAAATTGTGAGCGACTGTTACATCGAACTAACATGATTTGTTATATCGATAAAATAATGCTCCTTCCATATATAATGTAATTTTTTTTTTATTAAACATAGTGATTTTTGTTATTAGTTGATTGAACACGATTATGTGTTGTTAAAGAAATAATTTTTGTTTGTAGTTGTTTATGAATTCGTTTGCTTTAATATAGTTTGTGATTTATTATGTTAGTGTTCGATTAGTGGAAATTTTAGTTGACAAATAAGTAAAGGTAAAAATATACAGGTAGGTACTAACTAATATTGTATTTTTCAAATATCAATCTACCTAGCCTCTCTTACCAACTGTGTTCGGGTTGACTTCTAGCCAGCTGAATAACAGTATTTTACATAAAGCGACCACTTACATGTCTGACCTTAATTACTGGGTAAGACGATAAGCCTTGGTAAGACTCGTTGGGCTTGACTACCCCTAAGGACTGTCAAAGATCTACAAATGACACTCTTATTCCGAGGCATGGAGAGGTCTCCACATGTTAAGAATGGGCACCCATCCAAAGACTGACCTCGGCCAGCGTAGCTTAACCTTCATCGACCCGTGCGGCTTTTAATATTAAACTACATGCCGTGGATATTTATAATTTTATACCTTACCAATATCAAGATAACGAATTTTGATATTTGTAAGGTTTTTTCTTATTAATTTTTTCTGTGGAAAACTCAGGGCGGCTTCGACAAAAGTACCAATACCATCTGCACAGAATCTTAAAACAGAATACTAACTCTAAACTTGTCTTGTTTTAAGTCTCTTTTAAACTTGACTCAGCAAATTGCAATATACTTAAGTAGATACTCGTAGAATGTTTACCACCGTTCGATTGACTCAGGTTAGTTCCACAGAATAGATAGCTACAGATGGCCAGCCCCATCAAACGAGCGAAAACCGGTGCAAGCACATAGACACGTGTACTTACAGGAGATCTTAATTAGGTTAATGGCACGGCAGTCGCAGTTAAATGATAACATCCGCAAGGTCGAACGAAAGTTAAGTTACATTTGCAGCAGTCGGTTCGTGGAAAAGTGACCGTGGATTATAGATATTATATAATACATAATATATCGAGATTACTCCATTGCTCGGAAAGAACGATTGGCCCCGTTGGTCCCGGCTGTCATTTGTAGATCTTGGACAGTCTTCGACGGGTAGTCACTAAGGGGTATCGTGTTACCCATTAACTAGGTTGTGGAGGTCAGATAGGCAGTCGCTACATGTAAAATACTGGTATTCAGCTGCTTAAAGTTAGACTGGTAGCCGACCTCAACATATTTGGGAAAAGGCTGGGCAGATTGATTGGCAGTCGCGACTTGCACTCGCTGTACGTGAGCCGTGTCTATGCGTACAAGCATTTTCCCTCGTTGTATCGGGCCGGCCTTCTGTAGCCTATTTATTCTGTGTTAGTTCTTTTCTCGGTTCATGCACGATAAAATCATATTAGCGGAGTTAATTGTTTCCTCCTACGGTTTACTGTTAAAGCCACAATAGACACGCTCCTGTTCAGCCTTCTCGAAGCACGTAGAATTCTTGGAAATCCATGTAGCATCATTAGCTATTGGATATCCAACTGATGATGATGATGATAGGTTTGTTCTATTAGGTTTTGTTTGGCCAAAGTTAGCAAAATGATTTAGATCAAGAGGAAAAGAATCCGTCAGTAAAGGACAGCTTTTAATTGACTTGAAATTGCAATTCTTAATTCAGAGATTTCAGTTATAAATGTATTAAGGTTATTAAATTTATAGCTCGACAATTCAGTCCTTATTTAACCCCTTCAGGGCATGAATTTTCAAAAATACTTCCTTAGTACTCACTTTCTTTGTTAGGGAACTCTTGTGCAAAATCAGCGGTTTAGGCTGTGCATCTGTCAGTCAATGAATGAATTTAAGATTTTTATTAAGAAGATGTCTCGATTATCTTTCTGATACATAAGGTAGTTACCCAAGTACTCGCAGGCTAACTTTAAGTTGAGTCATTGCAAGGCAAAAGAAGCACAAAAGAAAGGATGTTCTTGCTCAAACATTTGTTTCTGCCATTTTAGCTTGGAGCCAGGCAAATACCGAAAGCGCACGCAAACAAGAGTTTTACAAACAGTTGAAAACCCTGCTTGTCTTTACGCAGACGTTGAGCAAAAAAAAGTGCTGCTTCATGTACTTATAAATACCATAAAACCAACAATATTCAATCATGAAACCACTTAGTAGGGTTAGCTGGTTTATCAGGTAAAATTACGACGTCGAAAATATTACTTTGGTAATGATAAATTAATGAATAGTGTGATTAACTATAGTTTCTGAGGTGTCATCACCGTCATCATTTTCATCGTGCCCTTGCCTTTTGTTCCGGATAAAAACGTGATACGTCGACCCCAAATAACTTGGGGTTATTTGGGGGCCCCAACTTCGGGTTGGCGCATCACGTTTTCATCTTCCATTCTCCCCTGTCGACCCTGATGCTGTTCACTAATCTTTTCTTTGCCTCTCCATCCATCACTCTTTAGTCATCTATACAGCGTTCTTGGAATAACCTCAATAAAACCATGGTCAGCAAAACAACCAGTCACCACAAGCAGCACGGGTGTTCACGAGTCTAACGCAAAGATCAGCCTTAATCCCCCCACCCCCTCGCCATATTTGAGGGAAGGAAGCAAAACCCGATCCCCGACACTACCGCAAGCAGTGACATCTAAAGGAGTATGACGAACTTGCTGCCGGTTGCTCAGGCAAGAATAATATGATCAATCGTCGAGGTCGCTAACTAACCACATATACATAGACACTCCAATAAAGTGTCATAGCCCGGGTGCCACCAGTGTCCAATTTAAATGCTCTATACGAAACCTTAATGAGATAGGTCACGTACTCGTGTTGCTTGACTAGCAATTGTTATCAAGGATTTCTTAGAAGCTGTTGACATAATACTTGTGTGGTTCGGACATGGAGGACTTAGTTATTGGAGTAATAAAGTGAATGGTGTAATATGAATCTGCGGTGTACTTAGCTGTCTGGCGTTGGTTGTTCGCCTCAGACGTAACATAACATCACGCCTTTAATTCTCTGAAGGGTTAAGGTTAGCATTTGCCAGTTATATTATATTAAGTTCAAAGTGATAAGGGGCGATCCTATTGCCGTCAACCGGGTACAAATCCAGACCCCGGGCTGCTACTAAGAAATTTCTGATAGAAAAGCGCAGCGATTGCAATCACTAGACCAACGAGGCGGTACGGAGCTTAGACATTCAGTTATACTTCAGAATGTGGAATAAGACTCCGATAGGTAATTGTGAACTCATTAATTAAGTAATTGTGTGTCGAATCTTGATGGGACACTCCTTATATGTTCATACTAGCTGCGCCCCGCGGTTTCACCTGAAAAACTATCCTATGTCCTTCCCCGGGACTCAAACTATCTCTATACCAAATTTCATCTAAATCGGTTCAGTGGTTTAGGCGTGAAAAGGTAACATACAGACAGACAGAGTTACTTTCGAATTTATAATATTAGTATGGATTGTCATTTCTCTTTGTGTCCTTTGCCTTTGTTTGTTCTTTTGTGTCGTTTGCCATCGTTAACCTAACTCTGACAGCTTTGATTCAACCTTTGGTGAGAATATACTAGAAGCAACTTTCGTTCAATGAATGTTTCTTTTTCCCGCGCTCGTCACCATCGCAGTGAATAGGTTGGATGGAGTTTTAGCACTCCAATTGACTCTACTCTGTGTACGAAGTTCAGACCAAATATATGTAGTGTAATGTTATGTTTGCTATGTAGTATTTGAATATTAGTTTAGAATTACGTTGCTCTGTTGAATGTGTTTCTAATTAATTGTCTTTTGTTGGCTTTTGAATTGTTTACTAGGTTTAAAAGGTTGGTTCTCATGTGTTTCACCATGATTAAGATTTCTTCTACCATAAACAGAATGAAGTTCTCTTTAGACAGTTAATTGGGGAAACTATAGGAAAATGTCAAGAGGATATTAGCAGCATTACCCTCTTTAATCTACTCATCATAATCAGCCTATAACGTTCCCACTGCTGGGACACAGGCCTCCTCTCTTCGAGAGGGAGTGGGCCGTAATCCACGCGGGCCCAATGCGGGTTGGTAGATGTCACATGTCTTCGAATTTCTTGGTTTTAGTCCACGCCGGTTTCCTCACGATCTTTTTTTTTCACCGTTTCTACTAATACATGTTAATAATGAGTAACTGCAATATTTATCCAACCCCTTTGCTATGACCAGTCTCGTAGCTAAGAAGACTCCTAAGCATTAGGAAGACGAGAAGGCTCTCGTCTTCGCAGTAGCAGACGTTCACAGTTCGATTAATCATCATCTGCCTGCCCTCGTCCAATGTAGCTTGGGGTCGGCCCAACACGTCTATAGTATTTATTATACTTACATAATATGTCTATATGTATGAAAAATAATACTTGCCAGACACCTACTCATTATTTTGCTCTTATTCCATTTTCCCCGAGCTTAGAGACTTTGAAATAAAACACAACGATGTACGAGGTTCTCCCCACGCACCTTTCATAAAAATAGATACTGAATACCTACGTAAAGGTTCCTATACAAACTACCTACTCATTCATCTTCGCAAATGATTTAATGAATTTCACCCTAACGTTCGATGACTTAGTAAAAGCTGTTATTATTATAATGAAAATCAATGAACCAGAGGATATATTATGAAGCTTGATGTTCATTATGTTTGCGAGTAGTGAGTAAATATCCATAAAGCGGTATTCTGAGGTAGGGTGGCAGCATTTTATCACCTCGTTTATGAGGCTACGGGGAGCACTGAACAGTATAAGATTCCGTTTCTCCAACTGCGGCTAGTGATGTATTTGTGTCGATAAATAACGATAATTCTTATAGCGGTACAATCGTTCGTCTTATTATTGTTGCGGAACTTGAAGTCCTTGGCATGGTGGGATTTTTTTCTGTTGGTAAAATTGTGGTTATAGATCGGAAATTAATTGATTGTATTCACGATGACATGTCAAGCTATATATTTCCAGTGTCAGCTGACCTCGCATTGGCTTTTCGTACAATGAGCACTCAGCTTATACTGAAAATGTATACTTAGCTTGATATGTCGTCGTGCATACTACCTATAAGTAGGTTTGATAGTGCTCTTTGTCAAGCTCCGCGTGTATCCTATTTGATACGAAACAATAGAAAATCAATTGTGTCTCATTAGCGGAGCTTGAGAGGTCACCATTATAGTAGGACCTAAAATGATCATGCACTACAAACGTTACGTAAAAAGCTACAAATGTTTGGTTCATTTAAAAATTAGGGGCGTTACGCTTGTTTCATACTTTTTATTCGTAAAATATTCACGCTGCTATACAAAAAACACGGGTTAAACGATAATCTGCGAGTGTAACGCTCGACACGAGCCTCACATTGACTGAATTGACATCACAATAGAGTGACGTTGCGTTCGACGTTTGATTGACGGCCGAACTGGGCAAACTTTCGGTTAGCACCCGCATTGCGATATGTAATCAGCATTATCCCGTATTAAGCGTTCCCGCAGTCGAGTTAATGCAGTAATTACTGCGACGGTATGTGTAGGTGATTCGCGCGCAAACTGTAATTAGTCTGCCATTAAACCGCATAGTCGTGATTTGATTAATGGCGTTGGGGACGACCGTGCGTCAGATTCGGCACGCCGAGAGTAATCCGTTGTTTTTCGGTACTTAATCGATAAAACATTTGCACATCACTAATTTTTGTTTGTGTTCTTTATAAAGATGTTCTAGTCATATAAATAATGATGATGGCCGCTGTTAGTAGGTACCTACAATTGTTTTTGACTGAGATATACTCATTTAGGGTAGATAAATCGGTTGTCTCGACATTGTAATTGTAGATGTTCTTAGTTCATTTTACATCGTTTCTTTTCTTCTTCGTCTTTACCGTGGGATTAAGGCTCCTTGTTAATAATCCACCCTCGTGTTACAGACTGATTTTGAGTAAAGTATACTTGCTGTAGTACTGAGATGTTGGTTCGATTTAGACATACGAGAATTATATTAAGTTGATAAGTACTTTAGAAGTTGAGATGTCGCTGAGATTCTGAATTCAACTGAGAATTCAATCTCAAAATATGTAGGTACACTAATGTTAGTTTGTTCAACATATAAGGAATTTTTATCGTGAATCTGTTTTTCAAACAAACATACCCCTTCTTTAAGTATAAAGACACACAGCTGGCAAAAGCTAGTCAGTAGTAACTGACTAGCTTTTGCCAGCTGTATCGCCCGCGTGGATGGCGGAATTTATCCCACGGCAACGTACTACTGGGATAAAAGTATCCTAATTGTTAATCCAGGCTATAAACTATCTGTGTGCCAAATTTCATTCAAATCCGTTCAGCCATTTTTGCATGATTGATTAATAAAGTCAAAGTCAAATCATTTATTTAAAATGGGGACATAATAAGCACTTTTGAACGTCAAAATTAACAAAAAAATAAAATTGATTCTAGTTGCGCCTTCCAAAAAGTAGTTTCGTATGGAGAAGAATGGGCAAGAAACTCCAGTGTTACTCTTTTAAAATGTTTAATAATATTTTGTATACATTAATTATAAACGTTCACATTTATAATATTAGTAGGATAGTAGGATGTACTTATACCATTAAAATTTGATTCATAATTGTATTTTACGTTACATATGTCATAAGTCATAACTGTTATAAGAGAGTTTGATTCAACCTTCACTCAAGTAACTAGGGAAAAGGATACGAGCCCTTTGCTTCATTAAAAACTTTTAATGAATACAGATAAGAATAGGTTTACAGTCGAAATATTTTATGTTAACGTTATTATGTCATCGAATTGTTTTCATCTTGGCTATCTTTAAACGGCTTCCGGGCTCTTCATAATCACATTAATAATTATTATTAGAAAGGCGTAGTGTGTGAACAAACATACAAAATGTTTGTTACTTCTTCACGCATAAACGGCTGAACGGATTTGGATTAAATTTAGCACACAGATAATTAACAGGATTAATACATAGGATACTTTTCACCAGGATCAACACTCATGCGGGTGAAACCGCAAGGCGCAGCTAGTCATATATAAACTCATGCCTTCTTCCCATGGCGGCAGGCAGAAACTACATAACGCCATCCTGTTACGATCCAAACATAACACAAAATATTATGAATACAAAAAAAAACAGCACAAAATAATAAAACATCAAAAATTCTGCTCTATTTTCACACCGTCAAGCAAAATTTGCAGCCGTTTTCTTGATATGTGTGCATTTTTTATAATGTTTAATGATTATATTTTCTCTTTTTCAGGTAAATAAATCCACATACAAAATATGCTGCCAGCAACGTCCTTCACACTATTATAGCGTGAGTAAGCAACAGCTCAACGAAAACAATTAATAATTCAACTTTATCACGGAATTACTACAACAGAGGCTCACAATATTTGTAATATAGTCTAGTCTAGACACTTTTGTTTTATTGTAGAACTTTCTAGATGTAGTATGACGCACTTAGTACCTAAGTTGTCCCATAAAACTTTCTGGGTCGCGGTAACTTGCTGGGCCTGTTAAACTTATAAATGCTGCCAAGTGTATTGAGGGGTAACTACCGTCCCAGATGGCCGGTTTTTCTCTTGTGTTTCATTCTATCTATTCTTGTGAAAAGTTTTTAAGTGGTTAAACGGCTATTGGCTTTTATTTGGTGGAGAATAGATTTATTCTTTATTTCTGTGCTAGTGGGACTAAATAAAGATTGGATTGGATTGTTTGTTTGAATAAGATTTGGTTTCCTAAGAAAGCCGTGAATGGTCATACAATAAAGGCTTACAGAGCGGTTTTTGTCACCTTAATGTCAAATACTGGTGAAAATGACAGGTTTTCATGACTGTCGATATCTTCTTAGCGTGTCGATGGCAATCTAAATGGACTCTGCCCAGAATTCGGCAACTTGTTTGGCGCCATTACCAGCGTCCACCAGTTCCTGTAACGTGCAGATGACAGGACAGGATATTAAGTGTCCCATCGTTTGTGGAACAGCACCACATTTACACTCCAAGGCGCAGTCGTCAATGAATCTCCACCTGGACTTACGCTTATCGCCGAGATCTGTCATCCGAAGCACGGTCGTTATAATACAAATACTAAAAATTGGCAGAATCATCCCATGCTGGATTCGTTTTCTCCTATACTATCGTTATTTCTCCTGGCAAAGTTTTTTCTGTTTATACGAGTGTATTGGTGTGCTGCTGGCTATGTAATAACAGGCACGGATCGATCGATCGGGTTAAGCTACGCTTGCCGCGGTTGGTCTGTGAATGGTTGACCATCTTCACATACCAAGAACCCTTGGTACCTCGGAAAGCACGCTAAGCCTTTGGTCCCGGCTGTCATTCGTGGATCTTCGACAGCCGTTATGGGTCGTCAGAAGCCCGAAAGTCCGACAACCGGCCTTACCCAGTAACTGAGTTGCGGAGGTCAGATAGGCAGTCGCTCCATGTAAAATACTGTTATTCAGATGCATCAGGTTAGACTTAAAGCCGATTCCAACATAGTAGAGAAAAGCTAGGCAGATGATGAATGAAATTAAAGACTTGAATAGATCGTAAGAAAATCTATTCGTTTAATTTTATAGCTCCAACTAAACTTAAGACCACCCTTAAACCAAGCTCTAGAAGTCCCATTTTCACACCGACCCTCGTTGATTAATTGGCAAACGTGTTGGACTAAGCTTCTCGATATACTGACGTATGGAGTACCCATCAGTCTGAACTTAAGGACCTGAAGATGTCTGGTTTTCAGGCAGCTTGCACGATCGATCCTCTACATTCGGTGAGTAATTTGTATTCCTGTAGTAGTGTAGGCAAAGACTTGTTTTGAAATAGTGAATTTAAATGCAAAGTATGTTGTTTATTAACTCCTTCTACGAGAGGCAATAAATGTATAGTCTGTTTTTATAGTATCAGATGAAAATGTAAATAAATGGTTTTGAAAAGGTTTTGAAAAGGTACCTACCTCATCTGCCTAGCCTTTTCCCAACTATGTTGGCGTCGGCCTCCAGTCTAACCGGATGCAGCTGAATACCATTATTTTACATGGAACGACTGCCTATCTGACCTCCACAACCCAGTTACTGGGTAATACGATACCCCTTGGTAAGACCGGTTGGCAGACTTTCGGGCTTCTGAAAACCCGTAACGACTGTCAAAGATCCACGAATGACAGCCAGGACCAACGGCTTAACGTGCTTTTCCGAGGCACGGAGGGGTCTTGGTATGTAAAGATGGTCAGCCATCCACGGATCAACCGCGGCAAGCGTAGCTTCACCTGCCCTCAAGCCCCTGCAAAATGTATCTACTCGTACCTCTGGATTTAAATTTGTATTGCCAGTTGCCACTTTTAAATGGAGTCCTTTAATTTTATTGCATAACATTTTTGTTATGTTAGTGAATCGTACTATCCTACTTCCTACAGTTCCTACTAATATTATAAACGCGATAGTTTGTGAAGATGGATGGATGGATGTTTGTTACTCTTTCACGCAAAAACTACTAAACGGATTTTTGGCACACAGATACTTTATAACCAGGATTAACAAATAGGATACTTTGTATCCCGATATTCTCACGGGATCGTAACTTATGCGGGTGAAACCGCGGGGCGCTGCTAGTTTTGAATAAAATGAAGAAAACTAGGTATGAGAAAAATCGACTCTTTATATAAAAGAAACGAAATAAAATTTTATTACTGCTAGTAAATCTTATCAAAATTCAACGGAGCTTAAAATTTATTACTTATAGCGAAATTTGTTTTAGATCATAATCGTGTCCGGAGATATATTTTAAATAAAACATGCACAGTTTGTTTTTGTTACTTACGCGTTTTTTATTTCTCTATTACTTGTTATATCTACACAGTATGCAAATACATGCGTTTCTTGGATTTATCTACTAGACATGATGACGTCATGATTTCTTGAATGATGGAAATTTTAGACAAGATATTTATATCATCTGACATGATTATGATACAATCCGTTTCTAAGAATATCCATCGGCACGGGTTATAAAATCACGGTTCTTAAAGTTTTCTTGTAATAAATCGTTTAAAAATTATTGTAACAGTCTGGGATTAGCTTAATTTCTGGTCTGCTGCCAAAAACTGAAGACTCTTCCTTTCTTTTTTGCTTAACTTCTTACCATAAGCATAATCAGCCAATAACGTTCCCACTGTTGGGACACAGGTATCTTCTCTGTGATAGGGAATGGGTCGTAAAACACCACGCGGGCCCAGAGCGGGTTGGTAGATGTCATATGTCGTCGAGTTTTTGGTTCTAGTCACTAGTACATGCCGGTTTCCTCTCGATTTTTTCCTTCACCGTTTTCGCATAACTTCTTACTTTCGAAAAAAGCAGAATAGGTACAATAAATGAAAAACCAAGCAGCTATAGGTACCGCTTATTTCCAACATCAATGAAGCAAAAGTTTACAGAGTACGCAGTCTTGTTAAGAAAAAATTACAATACTTTCCTGAAATGTTAATGAATCGCGATATTTTTAACAGGACATCATCAGAAAAAGTTACAAACAAACTCGATTCCTCCCACCAAGCCTTGAGGGTTTTCACGTTATTTTTTTTTACCGGCGACACAAATTGAGATTCCACTTTTTTTTTCATAAAAATATTCCCGCTACTTCCTTTAACAAACTTCCCAAGTGCCCTTATTGAATTTTCTCAAGTTTTGATAGGTTTTTCCGACGATTTCTTCTGTGTTGCTCTTCGTTGGAAAGTTGTGATGGTCCAGTAATTTACGTAGCAAACATCGCTTCTACTTTTATTTGATATCAATAAATTGGCCTGGATACTTCCTGAAGCTGGGAATTTCTATCAAATATTTATAGGCTGAATAGTGGCTTCGACTTACGAGTTCAAACCTAGATAGACGTTTTACTTTGTGTAAATAATTTCATCTTCATTGCTCCCAAAACTGTGAAAGAAAACATCGTGAGAAAACCAGCATGTCCTAGTACCAAGGATTCGAAGGCTTGTGACATCTACCAACCCGCTCTGGGTCCACGTGGTAGATTAAAGCCCACTCCCTCACGAAGAGAGGAGGCCTGTGTTACAGCAGTGGGAATATTATAGGCTGTTTTTTTTGTTGTTAGCTTATTTTCTGTCCCACTGCCGGGCAAAAGCCTCCCCTTTTTTCTTCCAAACCTCCCTGTCTTGTGCGATCTCTGGCCTTGATAGCCCTGTAAATGACATTAGATCGTCACATCACCTTCGCCTTGGTCTACCTCGAAGGCAATGTCCTGCCTCAGGCGCCCAGTGAGGGACGATCTTTGCCCATCTCTCCGGGAGAATTCGTGAGTCGTGTCCGGCCCACTCCCACTTCAGCCTGGCTGTTTTATCTCCAACATCCGCTCCTTGAGTTATGGACCTGATTATGTTTTGTTTTATTTGCACAGGCTGTTCTAGATTCTACAATATACTACTGAGAAACCGAAACAAACTATTTAAGCAAGTTGTTAAAATCTACTACTTGTGTAATGAAGACGGGATGTATATCTATCATCACATATCACTTATATTACCTAAAACCACTTTACTCAGCGCCCTTAAACTGGTAATGGATTTCAAACCACGCAAGGTAATTTTAAACAAAGTAACATTGGATATTGCGAGTGAATCGCCCGTGAGGGTCATTAAGCAACATTTCTCTGCGTACAACTTTCTTGTACAGACGCCATCGCCAGCACATCAAGCTACTACAATCTGTCAAAATTCTTTAATAGATTTTCAACTTTATCGCTAAAACATAAGGTTCAAAGTTGATTGGGAAAATTTGACAGTTTCAGGTAGCTTGAGGTTCTGGCGTCTGTACCTAGATAAAACAATTGTGTTTAGTGTAAACAATTGTGTTTAGTGTTATATTATAGTAAATAGTGTCCGTTCCTTGCATTCTGTTCAGTTTTCCTTTGTATTTTCTGTGAAGCTAATAGTTGAAGCCGTATATTCCCGTGGGCATCGTACTAACCTTTACCAATCCGTCTGTGTTCGGCATAATTATTGGCTGACGGATCTGCCCTTGGAGAAAACAATATTAGGAGATACCTACCTATTGTAGGATCAGTGTTTGTTGCTATCTTTCAAGATCATGTTCTGTAGTGAACATTAATGGCTCATGTCGAAAACCATGTGTAAACATGGGCTATTTTCGTATTACATTGAGCGGTTTGTAGCTAAAAAAAAAACCGAGTGTGCTTATGACCATACGACTGAAGTGAAATTTCAAACGTATTTGGCTATGAGAGGAAGAGAGAAAGAAAATGTGCGCGCGCACTGCTTTCTCTTGCTTATATCCCCCACTCAACTCCCGTTCGCCTCGTTCGATCACACTTTTCGTAACGCTTACGTCCCGCGTTCGCGAGCTTACTCCTCAAGTCAAGCGTAGGTACGTAAAGAAGTATCACTTCAATAATAGCCGCACGAGTCGTTCGAAGGTAAAGCTACGCTTACCGAAGCCGGCTCTTGGATGGGTGACCACCCATTACCTAAGTACATATCGAAACCTCTTCGTGCCTCGTAAAGAACGTTAAGCCGCTGTCATTCGTAGGTCTTTGACTGTCGTTACGGGTAGTAAGAACCCCAAAAGTATGACAACCAGTCTTACCAAGTGGTATCGTGTTATTTATGTCTGTAATTTATATGGTGTACATAATAAAGTGTATTCTATTCTATCGTATTACCCGCTAACTGGGTAATGGAGTACAGATAGGCAGTCGCTCCGTTAAATACTGGTATTCAGAAGGATCCGGCTAACCGGATGCATCCTATTTCCAAGTAATACTTGGAAAAAGGCTAGGTAGACTTTGTTATTTTCATGTAATAACACTTTACGACCCGATTTACTGGTTGTGGCTTGTGGCAAATCGGGTCGTCAAACATTCTGCCAAGCACAATGATCAGATTTGTAGCTGTCTTTCAATAAGCTGAAGTCTGTACTCGACATTTACGACTGACGTTGAGACTCAGCTACTAATATTATATAACATTTGAGTTCCGGTAGCAAATACCTAGTCCCATCTGTTACAACAGACACAGACAAGAGGCCAATGTAGACAACACATAACTCAATGCTCTCTTTTAACCGCTGTACGTGTAAACTTTTGTTTTTCACGTATGATTTACGTGTGCAAACCAATTATTCACTCACGTCATAGCAGGGCAAGTGAGGCAATCGCATCTGTCTATATCTGGAGCTGTCATTGTTGGGATGATGCACGATCTCTGGTGATGGCACGGAGTAGGTAGCAGATAGAGTTACATGGTGGGCGCAAATGGCAAGAAATATATTGGAAAACATGCAGAGGCCTCCAAAAGTTAGTTGACATTTATCCACTTCAGCTGTGATGCCACATTATTATTTAAAATATAAAAAAACTAGGAGCGCCCCGCGGTTTCATCCGCATAAGTTTCGATCCCGTTGGAATATCGGGATAAAAATCCCATAAGAATCCTATGTCCTATCCACGGACTCAAACTATCTATACCAAATTTCATCTAAATCGGCTCAGCGGTTTAAGCGTGAAGAGGTAACATACAGACAGACAGACATACATTCGCATTTATAATATTAGTGTGGATAATCAGGTGCTCCTAAGGGATTAGTTGGTTATTTTTTATGATACGTCAAAGATTGATAAATTTTTCAATAATAACGTTATAGCAGTTCAAACATTTGGATCACCATAGTTATAAATCATAATGAGGTGTGTCACATCTAAAGTGGAAAAATGTTAAGTTACTAACTTTTGGCCACTGTACGTGCGTCGCGCGTGGTTTACTTTTGCGTCTGAGAAAGATTATCAAATACGTATTAACAATTTTCTGTCTTCACCAAACTTTCTATGTTCAATTCGAATGCCTCGAATCGTCTGTAGAAAAATCATTATAATGTTACAAAAGTTTTGAAACCAAACTTTTCTGAGGACTGCAGACGTATAAATCAGGCTTAAGAATTGTTCCTCCGTGAGTGACAGGTGACAGGCAATTCTTGACGCGCCCAGCAGTCTCTGCAAAACTATGCGAATATTATAAGCATTTCATTTACTTATTATTCTGCAACCGTCTGCCATTATGTAGGTGCGTGCGATGCACGTGTCGTTAACGATGTCTAAACCTGAAGATAAACAGAAATAAACAATTATTATTTTAAGATTTCGTGTGCGCCGTTTGTTTAGTGTTTGTAAAATATGAATGGGTATTATTATGGTGAAGATTTTTTATGCGATGAGTTATCTTGGTCTGTGTGGATGTTGAAGTAACTGTAACGTGTTGAGCCTAAATAGTGTAAAGTAGTTCACGTAACATCACACTTGTTTTCCAGAAGGGTTCAGCAGGAGGAGTACCTACCTGAAGCCACCCACACAATAACGGTCATATACTAATATCCAGATCCATACTTTATATTATAAATGCGAAAGTGTGTCTGTCTCTCTGTTACCCCTTCACGCTTAAACCGCCGAACCGATTTAGATGGAATTTGGTATAAAGATAGTTTGATTCCCGGGAAAACACATAGGATAGTTTTTATCCCGATATTCCCACGGGATCGACACTTATGTGGGTGAAACCGCGGAGTGCTGCTAGTAAAATATATTTAGGACTGTTACAAAATTCTCATTCTCTCTTAGCTTACCTAATTAAAATATAACAGGGAATCTTTAACTAAAGTATCATACGCGATACTTAGTTTGGAAACAACCTATCTGTTACGTTTAAAACTTGAACTTAAGCAGACATAAGTTCGCCTGAGCTAAGCTTATTTCACCTGCACTTGAAAGATTTTTAAAGATAGGTACTTAGGTAGTTTAAATAGGGACAGATGAAAAAGAACGCTCTTTTATTTTAAGTAGCTTTAAGAGGTGTTGTTCAGATTAGAGAACAGATGGGCTGTTCAGAATATTTTGAAAGCTTTTTTAAAACAAGCAAAAGTATAATAAAAAATTAAATTGTTCCGAATTTTTTTATGTCTGTCTTCTTTAATGTCTAGTAAAGTGAGGTACATGGCACAGAAGACAGTGGTTAATGTCAGGGAAATTAAATGTTTATCAAATTAACTATCAACCTAAATTATCCGTTGCATACAAATCACATAGGTACACCCGTATACGCTATCAGACATTTCTATGAAATGACTGTAAACACGAACACGTAGGTACGGCCGGGGAAATTAATGATATTAAATTAATTTCCCTGGCCGTACGTACCTACCTACAATACTATTACAAAACTCTTGACATTGACTGTAAAATTCCTCATCGGAAACCAAGAAAACTTCCCCGTTATTTTCCTTTCGTTGCTTCCAAATATTTCCCGTGTATTAACAAGACCAGTTTAAGAATTCGTTTTTAATTAAGAGCTTAATTTTTCAAAGTCTTGATTGCTCGTCGAGTCCGGTTAACTTTCAGTTGCCCGTCTCAGCCCCAAGTATTAAGACTTTTTTATTACTTGTTACCGGGGAAAATCCCTGTAACAAACAAACGCTTAGATGCTCTCATAGACATTCCTTTAGAATTTTCCTATACAAAATATTCTATGAAAATATATTGCGTTTTTGTACAGCGGGGTGATTACGTAACACACTAACAGTAGCATTTTGACAGTTCAACAACATTCATTGCGTTATTTACGTTGTTGAGCAGACAATTTTTCCGAACATATGAAGCAATGGATTAGCAATATCCTTCAAAATGGTTCAGCAGATTATGATTGATAGTGTGTTACACAATTAGGACGCAGGTTTGATCCACTGTTTACATGCGCTAAAATAGCAAAATCTAAATTAAATCTAAATTAGACTGAAAATGTTATAGAGCTTACGCTTTCGATTCAAAAGCTCACTAACTAATATTTGCCTACTGTCTGCGAATGCGGTTAAAATTTCAGAATATATGGTCGAAAATACACAATGATTAGAGGAACTCAACACATAATCCCGACTAAACAGAGCTTACTTGCCCTCCTTTCACAAAATTTAGCATAAAGTTATTTTATTATAGCCGTAATAGAGATATAACACTTTACTTCCATGTCAGAAACCGATTTTATTACCCCCTTGGGTCGGGGTCGATCCGGCGACGCTGTCAATTTGAGTGGCAAACTTTTCCATTTAACTTTCGGGATCTAAAATTTTTCCAAAAATTCTTCTAAAGACTCCTGTATCGCGCTCGGCGTCATAAATTAAATTTCGGTCGATTGATATAAAAATATCTAATTTTGTTTGACTGACTGATTTTTTTTTGCTTCATAACTTTCGATGATAAAGGATTAAGTTAAGGATTCCAGAATTCTGATACTCTTGTGAGTTTTGAAAAGGTTGAGCTTTTCGCCATCGATACGCTAAGAAGAAGAAAAAGAATGCATTTATTTGCTTGTCAAAGAAGGGCTTAAATGTAAGATAAGAAGATTGCAAAACAAACTCTTTTACAAAATTATAACATCGAAAATCTACATTCATGTGATGAAATTCAAGCTTATTGTACCTATTGTATTGTACTAGCTTCTGCCCGCAACTTCGTCTGCGTGATATTTGTTGTTCTCCGACCCACCGCGTCGCATTGCATCGCCTGCCGCATTCTTTCTGACTTATTTTTCTTTGGGTTCTAGCGTGATTTTATATAGCCTATAGACTTCCTCAAGAATTGGGCTATCAAATGCAAAAACATTTTTTCATATCCGACTGGTAGTTCCGGAGATTACCCCTACATACAAACAAACAAATTTTACCTCTTTATAATATTAGTATACTATAAAAGTATAGATAGACAAAGCCGTATCGTAAAGACAGTTAAGAGAAGCCATTGCCGTAATCACTAGCGTACGTGCCCGTTATCAGATTCTCAACAGATTTTAAAATCACTGGGATATGCTAATACGCCTCTTGAAATCTTCGGGTCACAGATTTAAACGAGCTTAGGGGCTGAAAGAAGCAAGGATATTGATAAACAGAATTTTATTTCGGTTCTATCTATGATCGATCATAGTCATTTATTTCCTTGTTAAATAACCAAAAGCAAATAACATCGTCAGTATTAATAAGAAGATTATTGTTGAAAACAAGATGTTATTGTAGAAAATATTTACATTGATGAAGGATGTAAAGCCGAGCCCTTTACTATGCAGCAACTTACCTCTGTTCCCATTGAAATCACTTCGGCAGCTTAGCCCTGATAGACATGCAGACGGACAGACAAGTTTACTTACCTACGTCTGAAAATTTATGAACTGCTTTTGGGAGTCACACCAACAAGTTTGATACCAACAAGCCTATATCTAAATCCAGAGGGCCAATTCTCGTAATTTTTAGAACTTTCACAGACCGATCTCAGTCTCAATCTGTCAAAAATACCTGCAAAAATGCCTGTGTTTGCATTTTGACAAGTTTTTGACAGTGATTGTCGCTGAGATGAGATTACGACTAAATTTTGAACGTTTTTTAATTACGAGAATTGACCCTTAGGTATAATGTTCTAGGTCTAAATCTTTCCTCAGTTGCCAAATGCAAGATTCCAATTGCTTTTTACCATTTAATAATCCTTTCCAAATTATGTCAACAACAGCAGATAAGACCAGATTAAATCCATTGTTATTATCGTTAAAGTCTAGCTATTAATGCCACTAAACTAGATTCGAGTCGAGCTAGTTGAAGATTTGTTCCAGATGACCTGTCGGCCGCACTCGCTCCTCGACAAAAATACTTGTGCAATATTGACTGTTGGCCCGGAAAAGAGTTGTTACTTAAAAGTTAGACGAGTTTACTGCAAGTATTTTCAACTGTAGGTTCTTTTAGATGACTCTTTTCTTTTTCTTTTGAAGTTACTGTATCGGTTTGAGGTTTATTAGTAACTTCAATGGAGAATTCGATAATACTGAATTCTTTTGAAGTTTCTTTTCAATGTCTAAGGTTCTTATTTTCGGACTAGCTTCTGCCTTTGACTTCGTCTGCGTGAAATTTCTTGTTCCCATGATCCACTCCGTCGCATTGCATCGCCTGCCTGCGCTATTACTTCGTTTTCGCTCAGCGTTCTTTCTTTCTTTTTTTCTTTTTGCTCGGCTCCTAAGAGTCTTAGCGTGATGTTAAATAGCCTTTCTAAAGGCATTGGCTATCAAAAGCATACAGATTTTTTTCAAATACGGCTGGTAGTTCCAAGATTAGCGCGTTCAAACACACAAACAACCTGTTCAGCTTTATTATTAGTATAGATTCTATCTCAATAAAGTCACGGGGATAAAGTTTTACGGCGAAAATAGATAACCTACTTTCTCTCCATATTTCCTCCCGAACCAAAGAAAAGTATTATAAAATAATATAATATATGCTCCCGTGCCTACGTCTACTAGGAATCCAAATGTGTTTCTTATAAGGAAATATTAGTTATTACTCTCATCTAGCGATCCAAACACTTTAATCCAAGAGAGGAAACGCTAGTACGGCAGGATTTGGGCTATAAATTATGTAATGTAATAGCCAGGATAGTATTGTAGACGTTATTAATAAGCCATGACGTGAAATATATTGCTTAAGCTTCACACATGAGGATGGGTCGAGTGGATTCATGGTTCGGCCGTCGTTTTCACGACGTTGGCGAATTGCATACATGGCGTTGAAGCTGTAAGGAGTTATAGTACCACTTTTGTGATACACGTCTACAGAGCGAAAGCTTCCATGGTTGGGAATGAACGAAATAAGTGTTTACGTGTTTTTATGTGAACACAAAATACAAATTCAAACAAAAACACAGGCCTCCGCGGGCCCAGTGCTGTTGGTAGATGTCACATCTCTTCGAATTTTTGTTCTAGGACATGCTGGTGTCCTTGCGATGTTTTCCTTCACCGTTTTGAGAGCAGTGGTGATGAAATAATTGACATACAACTCGTAAGTCGCGGTTGTATACCACGGGGCCGTAATTGTTGATTTTTTGTTACTACTTAATAATTTCCTCTTATAGGAAAATTAAGTTATTAACTACCGAACATAATTTCAAGTAGTTCAACTACATTCTAACCTCATACATTCCCAAACACGAACGACACTGTTCATGTCACCAGGCAATAAAGCGCGCATTTCAAGCCACGCTTGGACAAAGTTCTTTTTATGTAAACCACTACACTGCCTTACTTATTAATTCCCCACACCCGGCTCGCAGTCACACACTGTAAGCAACCCGGTTCACTCTACTGTTAAGAGGATTACTCCCAGACTCACCGACTGCACGAGATTTCTTGGCAGTCCAACCTTCCTTGCTTTTCCTTTTGTGTTGCTTGTAAGATTTCTTTGCGGATTTAAAAAAGTCTTTTTATTACAATCTAGTACGCTATCGGCGATGTTCTTTCATCAGTTACAAATTCAAAGCTATTCGGAGACTACTCCTTAAATAAATTCAAATGAATTGGATCTCGTTCGGTTTTTGTAATATGAATTTGTAAAGCTTGGATTGAATTAAATTCTTTGTTGATACTGAATTTGTGGGAGATGTTAAAGGAGAAAATTCTGCGAATTATATGTGTTTGAAAAACTATGATAGAGCTTGTCTGATTCGGGTTTAGATTGTTCATTCTGACACACTAACAAATGCCTGGTAAAATCGATGTTGCCTCAAAATGTCTAGACGAAATCATTGGTATATCCATTATTGTCGAAAAAATCGTTTTAAAATTCGAAGAACCTACTTATATCATGCAAATACACATTGTAGTACCATGTTATGAAACTTTCAACTGACTGGATTTCAATAAATCTTGATGCTCAGTGTAGATTCCCCTGAGGCGTCGATATCAAGGCGGGCTTAGCTCACTGTAACACCACTACATTCGACACAAAAATCTACAAAATTCCGACCTTTACTACAAAATACCTTAAAAGCATCCACATTCTACGTTTCTTGAACAATATTCCGAGTGTGGTGCAAAATATTATCTCAAATTTTCTCTGTATTTTCGTAACCTACCTAATGAAATTTTAAAGAAGCGAGCTTGAATTCAGTACTGGTTTCGGTGGTTTCAAAGATTCGTTGGCTGTAAGTATCATGCATTTTTTACCGCCTAGTGTGGAGCCGTGTAATCTGAGGGCTATTTTCTTTATATAATTTATGGGAGGTAGTCAATTTTATAAGCTATTTACAAAGTGTCGTTGGTTTATCTTTTGAAGGGTGTGTAACCCCTGATTTTTGAAAAACCGTTCAACTTAAGCTGATGTCAAATCTTTTGTTAACGCATAATTATGACCTGTTGTTTGTTATCGGTTGCCTCAAAAGCTAACTTGTTATTTGACAGAAATATATACCTATATAATGTGAAGGCCAATTCAAAACGTTCAAATCCAAGTCGCAACCTAATCTCAGCGACAATCAATATCAAAAACTTGTCAAAAATTTAGGGAAATTAGACGTATTTTTGACAGATTGAGACTGAGATTAGACTGTGAACGTTCTTAAAATTACGGGAATTGCTGTTTGCCTCTGTTGTTTGTTATCGGTTGCCCCAATAGCCAAGTTGTCATTTGACAGATTTTTTTTTTGTATAGATATGCAAGCAGCTTTCAGAAATCGGAAAGAAAAACTTTTTTCTTATTTTGCCATTCAGCTTAATTTACAAGCAAACCTGCCACTACTTTCATAAGGGTTAAAAGTGTAATTAGTAGCCGCTTATTCTAAGCCTGAGATCAATATAATAAACGTTACTTAGCACGCATGCACTTTGACTTGAAAATGTTTCCGTCTTTATCTTGCACATATGGTTTGCAGTTGCGCGACAGTGCCAGAAAAACTAAGCTACGGTTTCCTATAAGAGCGTGCCCGTCCTGGCCGTCATATTATAACGGTCGCCATGATAATCTGTCATCACCAGTATTTGACATTAAGGTGTCAAAAAACGCTCGGAATTTGGACAGTCGTCTGTGACCGCATTCACCGCTTTCTTAGGAAACCAAATCATTAGCCAAAGTCCGTACTTTGGCTAATGATTTGGTATAGAGATTTAGGCTGAGGTCTATAAATGTTCATTAGCACGGCACGGGCTAATCTCTTGAATATACTTTACCATTTTTTTTGCAATATTGTATCAATCGTCCATTTTTCTACATCTTCTCGTTTTAAATACTCTTCGTTATAAATATCTTCGCCTCTAAATCTACAGCTTTTGTCAAAGCAAAAACCAAGAAAACTGTTTAAATCAAGTTGGAAGTCAGCAGAGAGAGAAATTTTAACGTTTGTGTAGGGCTTAATGTGGGAGCTTACTGACATTTAGAGCTTTGCCAGTGAAATTCGCAGAGGGTGAGAACTGTAAACAAGAATAGTAGATAAAGACATTTTGGTTTACCTAGAAATTTAAATGCTTAGGTTAAAACTTTTACTGTAAATTCTTAATCCCTCAAGCGTCCACTGTACACCATGTGTACATAAGAGAAAGCGATCGAACGTCAATGGTACACCAAGTGCTGTCCTGTGATATTTAAGCTGGCAATCCACACAAATACAGGATGTTATAAATCCCAACTATTATTAACTCGTGTTGGTGTGAGTTGGATAGTTATAATTACGTGTCAATCACTGCAGTGGATTGCAACTACAATATAACTCATGTCGGAGCTGACGGCTGTCGTTACAAGTCGTTTCTGAAGCTGTTCACACATATTCATTCGTGTTTGATGTTCTTAACTAATTGTGTGTGCTTTTTGCAGCAAATGTGATCGATGGATGCATTAACATGTTCTACGATATTGTTGGATAAGTTATTTTATAGGTTAGAATAGAATACACTTTATTATGTACAGACGCCAGCATATCAAGCTACTACAATCTGTCAAATTTCTTTAATTTATTTTCAGCTTTATCGCTAGAGTATAACGTTCAAAGTTGATGTCTGATTCCTCGTCCACCTACCATCATCACCATCATCCTACAGCAGTCCACTGCTGGACTTACGCCTCTCCAATTGCACGTCATTTCGCTCGATTCTAGGCATCTCTCATCCAGCTGCTACCAGTTACCATGCGAATATCATCGCTCCATCTAGCCTGACGGCGTCCTACCTTACGTTTGCCCATTCGCGGTCTCCACTCAACTTATGGGAACTTTATTTGGGGTCGGCATCATCAGCATGTCTTCTGTAGTTCTAAATCATCTCATTTCTAGCTAATATGATATGATTCTCATTATCCACCCATAGTTTCTTTGGTCTTTATCTACTTAGTATACTCCTCTAAGTTGAAAAAGGTCTTTGGGATGGATTAGACTATTCTGACGAACTTGCAGAAAGAAAAATGAATATTTAAGACTCTTCTAGCAAGTCTCGATTAAATTAACTTTGATTTCATTTAATTTAATTGATGGTCATTTTATAATACGTCTTTTAACTGCTATTTTTAATGTATCGATTTAGTATCTCATAGCTTTCTGACAAAACTAGACGGAGGAGCACTACATCAAACAGCCGGTCGGCTAGACAGGCAACAGTAACCGAATCGATGACTGTGGTACAAGTTTATCCGACTAGTCCTGCACTTTGATCGATTTGCATCCTCTATAGTTAACTGACTCTCATCTAACTATGGTCGGTTCGAAAAGTACCTGATAAAAATGTAAACAAACCAAGTTCAGGTTAGATTGTTACGCAATCACTTACTAAATGGGATTAGTAACACATCTGTATAATATAGAAGGTTTCAACTTTTTATCTCACCATTCTTTACAACAATTATTGTTTGAATTACTTACATTATTAAATTGTAATTGAAAAATCATCGATGAAAATACAGGTTATAAAATTAACCTCAATTGTCAAATGAAAAACATCTTTAAGGTGATTTCGAATTAGAAAGAATTTCGGGTTTAAAATCAAAGCACGCAATTTGTAAAAGACACTACAAATCGGCTTCCACGTTGTATCAGAAAGCGTATCTACGTTTGCCGATCCAATTGCTTAGGTACATTTTCTTCAAATACTTTAGAAACAGACTATTTTGCCTAATCATCGAAATACACAATTTCACCACCAAAATCTAATTGGTTTCATCGTTCTCTAACTCGTAATATCCGCTGCCAAAGAAATGAGAGAAATACAGACATCACTATTTGTTACCTCACAATTACCTGTGATAGATTCCTGCATGTTGTCGCAGAGAAACAAACGTTTTTACCATCAACACCCAATGTATGTCTTGAGAAGTTTATCGAGTAGCGAAAACAGCATCGATTTATTGTGCACTCGATCTTGTTACAATCTTTACGACTTGGCATGAGTTTTGCAATAAAGCTATAGCGTATAGACTAACTGAATTGGTATGCAACGTGCGGTTTCGTTAGTAAGAACTAACAGTCGATCAGTGAACAGAAAATAGTTGCTGAAAACTGAAATTATTTCTGGGTAGCAACTAGTTCAACTATTTATTGTTTAGTAAGTTTTAAATGAGCTGCCACAATGCTTGAAACATAAATCAAGACTCAATTTGTCCAACTCATGCGCAAAATATAACGAAAACACTTCCTTAGTGCCACAGCAAAGCCCTGGTACCTACCCACGGGCGATTTTTTAACGCGACATTTTTAGTCGCGTACAGGATTTTCAACTCTGTGTTGAGCCGAGGATTGAGAATCCAACTGAGTGTATCCCAGCGCGTCAAAAAAAAAAAAACCGAGTGTGCTTATGACCACACGGCTGAAATGAAACTTCAAACGTATTTGGCTATGAGAGGAAGAGAGAAAGAAAATGTGTCCGCGCACTGCTTTCTTTTGCTTATATCCCCCACTCAACTCCCGTTCGCCTCACCCGATCACACTTTTCGTAACGCTTACGTCACGCGTTCGCCAGCTTATTCCCCAAGTCAAGCGTGCGTAAAGAAGTTTCACTTCAAAAATACCCTGTTGGATTTTTAACTGTCGGCGTTAAGCTGTGCCTGGAAAGTCCAGTATGCGATCATCATCATTATCAGCCTATTACAGACTGGGAGGAGTGGACTGCTGAATCAAGCTGAATGGCCTGCAATTGGAGAGCCAATTTTTCAATTGGGTTCCTCGTTTAATATGGCCGGTCCATTGTCACTTCATCTGCCTATTCTGTGAGCTATGTCGACAACTTTGGTTCTCTCCCGTTCACCTCACCTCGGTCCGGATTCGCTCCCTCAGACAGACTCCCAAGTATAGTCCGTTCCATAGCTCGCTGAGCGACCTTGAATTTATGGACCAACCGTGCCATGAGTCTCCACGTTTCGGCTCCATAAGTCATAAAAGGCAGGACGCACTGATAAATCGCCGCGTTAAAAAATCGCTCGTGAGTACGAGGGCTAAGAACGCTTTTCCGCGTCCAGACGCAGCCACATCATACGTGCAAATATACATATAAAGTAATCAAATCAATTGAACCGAATGTTTACGAGTTCCATAACCCCCTTTGATATCAATATGCGTTCAATAACAGTAACATAAAATCCCAGTAATACTGCCTAGGCGCACACGCACGCGGGCGAAACTTGCATCACAATTAATTTATGGTATTACATTGTAAATTCTATTCGTATAGCATAGTTTATAGGCCACGTGTGCATACACGAGTAATTTTAGAGATATGTAGGTAACGTAATTTATATTAAAACTAATGGACGTAGCGATTTAAAATGACAGAATTCAAACAGTCGGGAGTGTGTTACGGTTTTTATAATCGGTCGAGAAAAATGTTTGGCTGCTATATTTAACTGTCTATCTCAAAACTGTTCTAATATTTAGAACGATTTATTTGTTGATGATAGAAATATTTAGACTATCGTAGTTCCGTCGCGTGTTCTCATTCAAGCTTAAACACGCGATTTCAATATTTCTTTGGATGTAGGTAATCCCAGTACACTTACTGGGAATTTGTGTTGAATTAAGATATTTAATAAATAATTTGCGTATGGCTTTTGGGTTTCATGTTTAAACGATTTGAATGAGATTTCTGTTCAATCTACTATACTAATGATAAATCAAGAACTTAGCTTTAAAAAAATATTTATGCATTTTATAGCCCAACTCTTGAGGAAGGTTGTAGGCTATTTAACATCACGCTAAGACCCTTAGGAGCCAAACATAAAGGAAAAAAAAAAAAACGTCAGAAAGAACGCTAAGCGAAAACGAAGTAATAGCGCGGGCAGACGATGCGATGCGACGCAGTGGATCGAGGGAGAAAGATATTTCACGCGGGCGAAGTCGCGGGCAGAAGCTTGTGTAAAATAAAATGTAACAACATTACTTAATTTGTATATCTCATTGATAGAGTGATCGAAGTTCAAAGTAGCTTAGTTAGGAGAAGTTTCAAGCAAGCTGCAATCAACTACCTAATACATCTGCTAATGTGTTTCTTCCGCAGACTCTCTCAAAACAGCTAGATTGAAACATCATATCTAAATATCTAATACTAGCTGCGCCCCGCGGTTTCACCCGCATAAGTCTCGAACCCGTGGGAATATCGGGATAAAAAGTACCCTATGTCCTTTTCCGGGAATCAAACTATCTCTATACCAAAATTTCATCTAAATCGGTTCAGCGGTTTGAGCGTGAAGAAGTAACAAACATATAAACACACACACACACACACACACACACACACACACTCACAAACTTTCGCCTTTATAATATTAGTGTGATCTATCTTCTGAATCTTCTAAATATTAGAAACGCGAAAGTTTTTGTGGATGAATGGATGTTTGTTACTCTTTCACGCAAAAACTACTGAACAGATTTCGATAAAACTTGACAGTAATACGGCTGGTACATCAGAATAACACATAGGATACTTTTTATCCCGATATTCCCACGGGTTCGACACTTATGGGGGTGAAACCGCAGAGTGCTGCTGGTCATAACTAATTCTAAATCAAGAAATTCCGGCAGACTAAAAATACCCAGTAGGTACTCCAAAAACTAAAAAACAAATGAACCACGAGTGAAATCTTTTATATCGCCAGTAAGTCGAGTAACCTATAAAACTGACACCCGGCGGTTGCTGGCATTCGATCAAAAGATCTTAAAACCGTTGATGTCTGTACGAACGTCACTCACATTACTATTGTTGAATTAATATTCGTTTTCTTAATGTTCTTGCTGTGATGTAGACGCATTAAGTACATACATTGTCATAATCAGCCTATAATGTGTTCACTGCTGGGACACAGGCCTCCTCTCAGTGAGAGGGAGTGGATCGACCACGCGGGCCCAGTGTTGGTTGGTAGATGTCACATGTCTCCGAATTTTTGGTTATAGAACATGCCGGTTTCCTCACGATGTGTGCCTTCATCGTTTTGAGAGCAGTGGTGATGAAATAATTTACACATAGTAAAGCGCCTGGCTGGGTTTAAACCTACGACCTACAATTCGTAAGTCGCGGACGTTACCACTGGGCCACCACTGCTCCTACAGCAGCAGTAGTACATATTACTACTGCGGGGTATTTGCGTATCATACAAAAACTGACAATTGATCGCAATTCCTTTCATTTTAACAGCTCAGCAACGTTCATTGCGTTATGTACGTTGATGAGTAGACAATTTTTTCAAACGTATGAAGCAATGGATTAGTAATTCCTTCAAAATCCTCGAATTGTGACTGAAAGTGCAATTTAGAGTGCTGGTTTGTGGGATGAGCATGACTTTTGATGTTAAAAGCGGAATTTTCCGGTTTGATTTTGAAGCTTGCGCAATAGGACGCAATGAAGATTGTAACAGAATGATGATCGAGTTGGTTTGCGTTGTCATATCTATTTGTAACTCAGCAACGTTCTATGAATTAAGCTAGGGTTTTCTAGGAAAGCGATACTGTGATATTATTTATTGAATTATTTATGTACACACATATAAACAGACAAGAAGAAAGGAATAAAAAAATACGTACATAGGTGATGCTTATTTCTAAGGAAATCTCTTCTAGCATACTTGGGATAGAAGAGTACATACTCGTATAGACAGCGTATTTAGTAGTAGGAGTAGAAGGCAGAGCAAAACCACGGCTTGTGGTGTTCACTATGATCTCTTATTAGGGGCTTAGAAATAAAACCACCGAATTATCAGTAAGTATAAGTACACAACAAACCAAAGGGAACGTCCAGTCGCCACGGGGGCTAAAGCGTGACTGACCGACTGTGTTGCCAGAGAGTTGTGTGCTACATTTAATAGTACATCACACGGCTGTCAAGAAAGGTGTCCTTTTCATCAGTATTTGACATTACGGTGTCAAAAATTCTATGTATTGGGAATGGGATAGCTGTTATTGTGTGACCGCCGACCGTTGTCCGCTTTAGAAATAACAATGACTACTCCTTATTTCTTAAACTATAGACAACGAAACAGAGTCGTGTGCAAGAAAAACAGAATATGTAAACACAATTTATTATTTAACGTCTAAAACCTCTCAAAGAACTTGAATGATTGCTTCGTCTTTATGCTTAAAATTATGATAAATGCCGTCAGCTTCTTTATGCGTATTGCTGGGATAAAAATCCAATTAAGATACGGAATGAAAATATCACATTTCTCCGTGAGACAAGCGAGGTAAGCTCTTAGACAATTTATCAGCTGCTCCGAGATGTTCACAAATTCGTAATAACATTTTGAATAGATTTCAGTAATGTCTTGTTTGTATGAGAAACTAGAGCACTATTATTTTTAGTTAATAGAGAGACATGTCTTGCTGAAATTACGATTAGGAGATAATTTAAACTCCATTTACACGATACAAGCTTCATGTCTATGGCATACAATAAATTTGAAGCAATAAATTACTTGCTTCAACTAAACTTTTATTTTTAAATTAACATTAAGTACTTATATCTTTTAATTTGTCATTTGACAAATCTTAAATGCAATATACAATCTAACAATAAAATATTATATACTATGTACACTAGACGCCAGCATATCAAGCTACTACAATCTGTCAAATTTATTTAATATATTTTCAACTTTACCGCTAAAGCATAAGGTTCAAAGTTGATTGGGAAAATTTGACAGTTTCGGGTAGCTTGACGTGCTGGCGTCTGTACAAGTATGTAAAGAAAAAAAGGGAAGAGCTCATTGGGCATAAAAATCCGCATCGCTGTCAGTGTGAAAAGTGTTCAGAAGGCTAGCAGCGTTGCCACGTTGGATGGCAATGCTGATTCTTCGACCTAAGAATTGGCCAGCTATCATCTAAGCACACAGCATGCACATAGCCACAAGACATTTTAAATCGCATCGTGTAAGTAAATCGCCCTTAAAAATCACGAAAAAAAAAAAAATAATAATGAATGAGATGACGACGGACCTAATGCAAAAGTCACTTAATTGATCGTCATTTGTTTCATTATAGGTCTACCATATAATTCTGACGTCATCAGTACTGTTCTAGCATAAGTCAATGTCCCATTTAAACCACTGCAACGTGCAATGCTGCATTTAAACCACGTCCGTCAGAGTGGTGATCTATCAATGTAGGTACGTCGAAATGGTGCAGATTTGACTATTATTTGCAGGATCCATCATAACTCCTGGAAACAGGATCGTTAATATGATTGCGTACGGATTGTTTTGCGTCAGTGTTGAGAATATAATCTGAAAGGCTAAGTGGCATGTTGGTACACAGGCTGTAAGACTAATACCAGTGTTTAGGGAAATACATCCATACTTATTTAATATCATAAATGCGAAAGTGTGTTTGTCTGTTACCTCTTCACGCTTAAACCGCTGAACCGATTTAGATGAAATTTTGGTATAGAGATAGTTTGAATCCTGGGAAAGGACATAGGATAGTCTTTATCCCGATACTACCACGGGATAAAGATAAGTAAAGTAATTGCGTAAAACACAATCAGTAGCAATGGCTTCGACAGTTCAACATCATTCATTGAGGTGTTTACGATGTTAAGCAGACAAATGTCTTGAACATATGAAACAATGGATTAGCAATATCTTTCAAAATGATTAAGATTGTACTTGATAATGCAATTATGGTGAAGATTTGTTAAAACAAGTTTGACAAGCATATTCGCCTTGAAAGAACAAAATGTGAAATTTAGCGTCCATATCCATTATTTTAACACCGCCGTCTCCAGTAACATACTAATCATATTATCCAATTAGTACGAGTAAATCATGACGTCATTGTTCACCTAAATCAAGTCTATTTATACTTCAGTCCCTCACCTGATTACCAAATACGGGTGGCATTAATTGTATAATTGACAATGTCACAGCATCTCAATCTCGCGAAGTTAACAATTCATCCTCATTTGTGGGTAGTTGTGTAGAGTAAGTACCTACGTAACATCAAGCTTGGATTTCCCAAAATAGTAGGCAGAGCAGCATCCTAATTGCGTAAGTAACACACTTTTAATCACAATCTGAATCATTTGGAAGGATATTGCTAATACATCACACTTAATATCATAAAGGCGAAAGTTTCTGAGTGTGTGGGGGTGTGTTTATATGTTTGTTACTTCTTCACGCTCAAACAGCTGGACCAATTTTGATAAAATTTTGTATGGAGGTAACCGACACCCCGGATTAACATATAGGCTACTTTTTATCCCGATATTCCCAAGGAATCGAAATTTATGCGGCTGAAACCGCGGGGCGCAGCTAGTTGCTTCATATGTTCGAAAAACTTGTCTGCTCGACAGCGTAAATAACGCAATGAATGTTGTTGAACTGTCAAAATGAAAGCTACCATTTTTTTTTGTATTTGTTTTTCTTTTATCTTTTCACTAGGCAGAGGTGTACCTATAGGTACTCATAGTATCTACAGTGATGTTTAAGTTCCATATAATAGGGAACTAGCCTATTGGCATCAAGCGGGCACAAATTTATAATAATGCGGGCTGATACTGCGAAATTCTTAAAAAAAAAAACCTAATAACCTGCCTGCCTGTTCCGGGAATCAGACCCAGGACTCCGTGCTCAGAAATCGCGCTTTCGACTAGACCAACGAAGCAGTTTGAAAAATTCCTAATGAAAAACCCAATAATACTTAGCCAGACCTGGGGATCGAACTCAAGGCACCCGTATGAACCAGTCGCGCTTTCGACCTCTACACCAACTGCAGACTATGTAAGTAGATACCTACTTTTCTTTACGTATGTGGCCTAAATCAACTGGGTCAGTTATTTCAGATAGATTGAATTCAATGTGTGTTTGTTTGTCTATCTAGGTTAAAACTAGGGATGAATATGGTAGGTCACGTACATATTGAGCATGAAAAGAGGCTTCGCTGAACTGAGGCAAGTTCATTTTCCAGGTATAATAAAGTCTACGGAATATTTAGGTTTTTGGCCTCATGAAAGAGCGCTTTCAGGCAATTATGCCAGTCATTGTTAAAATTGAAAAATAAATTGGATTTCATTTTTTTTTTGCGCGCAACTCAAAATTTATTTTTAAATAAATGCCTATTTAGGTATTCCTTATAAAATCAGCTAAGTATCTGCCAGTGAAAGTCCCGTCAAAATCGGTCCATCCGGAATAAATATACAGACAGGCAATTTTTTTTTTAAATATTTTTTGTTATGTTACCGTATATACTTTCATATGCATTTAGTAAAAATCTGTTATTTTGACATTACAAACAGACACTTAAATTTTATTTATTTATTTGTATGTATGTTATAAATAGCACATACGTGGGTACTGATGTAACCAAAATTCTCAAAGGATTTGTCGTATTGCGTTACACGTCGTTCTCATTGCTCCATCTGCAGTACTAACGAACACTGACAGGGAAACTGCATTGTGTTTCGGATCCCTCCACACACAATTGCCACTGAATGAACTATTTCTACCACAATCTCGTTCACGTTGCCATAGAATGAACTAGGTTTTCATTTTCTACCACAATCGAGTTCACTCACTCACACGCCTAATTTTAGATCCCTAAAAATACCCTACATTTTTATTCAGTAGATAAAATTAATCCTAACAGCTGTTGCGTTACTTCTCTATAGTTTTGGAACGGAATTCCACAATGTGGTACAGAGGTTTAATTTTTTATAAGTACGGTCAGCACAAAAGGCTATTGACTCTTATCACTAGTTTTTTTTTAATCTTAACTATTAAGCGAAATATTTATACTTAAAAAATATATGAACAGATATAAAATAAGAGTAACTCTGCTGGCCTGTAAAATGCTGAAAAGTAATGTAACTAGCGAATTATTTCGCATCAATTTACATGATAAATGCTAAAATAATCGTTTTGTTTTGCTGACTTTACCATGGAAAATTATCTAACTTTTATACAGCCTTGAAGCTTTTTAATGTAGACACGAAATCATTAGACAGTTTTTCGCGTTTTTATAGCTTGTAAAATAACAGATGTTTAAGCCGTATAATTCCAATTTTAAAAGAATGACTGCTAACACTAACCCAGATTAAAATGTTCCCGGAAACATTACGAAACATGTAAACAAATGGGACAGGTGTTGTCAACATTTTACTTCAATGTTGTGTCTAAATTATTGTATTTGTTTTAGCTCGTTTCCTTCAGGCACGTGCTTAGACTGGAATTTCGCTCAAGATTTAGTTGAGAATAAAGCTCCAGTTACACGATGAAACTCTTGACTGTGGCATGTACAATAAAACTGAAGCAAAAACTGACGTGCATCGAGTAAACACCGTTTAGACGGTGCAACTTTTATTGTTGCTTAAACTTATTGCATGTCACTGGCATGTCTGGTGAATTCTACCAATGAAAATGAACAACATCATCACATCTAATTTATGTGACCTACCCAAATGTCCTTTCTTTGGTATTATTGTTCGTCAAATCGTTGAGCTCCTTAAGTTCGGAGTTGAGCTGCACGATTTCTGAAAAATGACTGGATAGGTACACTCAATCTGTGTGGTTCTTTCCTCAAAAGACCATTTCAGATGCCAACCTACATGCTCTTCATATGCTCTGACCAAGATTATGTCTGGACTTTAAAAGAAACTGTGACCTCTGAGTTTGTTTCGGCCTTTCTTATCAGAGTAGTCAGATAGAAAACGTCGACCTCATCTAGTTTGTTACAATATGATTGACGTTTAAAAAATAAAATCCTAAATCATTTATCATCTAAACCGCGTAAGAGCCGTCAGTGTCATCATTGAGGTGGCGACACAACGTGGAGATAACAATACGACAATAAATGAAAATACTGGCAATACTATGCATAAGAGTATTTTGGAACTATCAAACAAACTAAATAGTACTTAGTGATCGTCCGACTATGGGTTTTGCCAATCTTTGACTAGCTATAGTGACCAAACAGCGCATATTTGATTGAATTTTTGTACCTATGCAGACTGTGATCGGCAATAGGTATATGAAGTTTAATTTACTGTCGTGTTGTCGTCTCCACCTTGTATATTGTTATAGTACTGACATACATACATTGTATACATACATATATTACATTGTATTGTATATTATTATTGCATTGATTGTTCGATGTTGTGTAATGTGGGCTGAAGTCAGAGTGATATGCTGCTGATCACGTTCAGTTACATCGGTGAAAATGGCACCATGTGAATCCGGCTTTATTCTAACCTAGCTTCTTCGTCGCGCCCGCGACTTCGTCTGCGTGAAATTTCTTGTTCCCGCAACCTACCCCGTCGCATCGCATCTGCCCGCGCTATCACTTCATTTTCGCTTTGCGTTCTTTCTTTTTTTCCTTTTTGCTCGGCTGCTAAGGGTCATAGCGTGATGTTAAATAGCCTTTCTCAAGAATTGGGCTATCAAATTCAAAAAGAATTTTTCAAATCCGACTGGTGGTTTAAGATATTAGCGCGTTCAAACAAACGAACTCTTCAGCTTTATTATTAGTACTAACTGCACCCCACGGTTTCACCCACGTAAGTGTCGATCCCGTGCGAATATCGGGATAAAAAGTAGCCTATATTTTAATCCAGGTTGTCAGCTACCTCCATACAAAATTTTATCAAAATTGGTCCAGTCGTTTGAGCGTGAAGAAGTAACATACACAAGTTATCACCGAAACACAAGTTCCATCCATTCATTGTAGTTTCCTCCCCTGTTCGCCCCATCCTTCCTAATCTGTGGCATTTTCTCGCGAGCATTTCCGCCACTCTTCATTATGCCATCTCCCATCTCGACTTTTCCTTCTTTCTCAAATATTATATCTGTATTATTCATTTATCAGTATTTTGATATATTATGATAGCATAATGCTAGCACTATTATGAATTTATAAAATTGTACATTAACTTCATATCAGTCCTTTATTTTGTGTGAATTATAAAATGAATTTTCGCGTCATAAAGTTCGTTTAATATTACCTAGGCACGTTTGAACTCTATGTTAGTTTTAATGATAGCGTGGTTGGTATCATTATATGCCAGCTAAATGTTTAGTTTTAGGTTTTGTCATAATTATAGCGCCAGCAAAATGCGAAGGTCATGAAAACGACAGTGGGTGAATTTACGGTATCAAAAAACTTTATACGGACATCATATTGCGGAGTTATAATATAACGGTACTGCTTTCTAAGGAAACCTAAGATGTATCATATCAACTATTCTACCAACATAACTAATAAATTACATATTACACCAATCACTTACCAACCTAATAAAAATCATTTAATATTCCACTAGTCACTAGACTGCTGACGGAATCCAATCATGACGTCACGAGCCAATTACAAGGTACTTAGGTAATGAATGCCCCGATCCTAAGGACAATGCGTATTAAGAGATTCATAAGGCAGGCAATCTCCGCGGCCGGTGATGCGGGAAGGCGTTTCTCTAATTGGGCAAATTACTTTGTGAAGGGAAAAGAAAGTTTCTTCTGGCATCAGGTGGCGTGTTGTATTCTGATGTTGGTAGGGTAAGTTTGAAGTCAAATTGTTAGTTTACATCTTGAAATCGCTTTAATAAAAATCTATTGGCGCAGAATAACCTTTACCAGAAGTGGTCATCGTATTACTGGTTCAGCAGCTTCAATATCATCAGGATTGTACAGACGCCAACACATCAAAGTACCCAAAACTGTCAAAATTTCCCGATAAACTTTGAACCTTATGTTTTAGTGATAAAGTTAAAAATCTATCAAAAAAATTTCACAGATTGTACTAGCTTGATGTGCTGGCGTCTGTACTAGAATATAGCAGTTCGTCGTGGTCGTGGTACGACACCTCCAGTCACCAGAAGACAGCAGCCACGCAACCATCGATACGACGCTCTGTTTGAGTGATTGTCACCAGCCAGTGTCACTCTTATACGACCTCTTCGGTGAATCCAGTAACATCGCCATAAAACGAGGCAGCGCCATTCGCTGCGCCATCAAGCCTTAATCTGTCAAGCTCCGCTAATGAGACACAATTGATTTTCTATTGTTTCGTCGCCGATCGGCGAACCACGCCGCTTGACCGGTTAAAACTGACAATGTATAGCCTCAAACGCAGAAGGTGAAAAATTTCTAGAAGCATGAAATTTTGCACAAGATTTCCTTAAGTAAGAAAGGGGAGCAATAAGGAAGGATTTTCAAAAATTCATCCTCTAAAGGGTGATGATAATAGGGGATGAAAGTTTGTATGGAAAGTCGTCGTTTTTGCCGACAGTAAACCCCATCGAGCGCACGGCTTGTTATTTACTTAAAACTTAGTTCAAAGAAGAGCTCCTAATAATCATATTCATATTTTTTAAATAAAATAGTGGACACGATTCTTAAAAAAAATATATTTTAAACTGACCACTACAAAAAGTATTACCGAATAAAACTTTGGTTTCCTAAGAAAACGGTGAACTGTCCCACAATAACGCTGTCGTGCCGTGCCGAGTGCCGTTGACACTTTAATGTCAATTATCGGTGAAAAAAAAAATTACAGATTCTCATGAAGGCCTTTAAAATATGACGGAGCCGCTTGCCTAGTAAACCAAAGCTAATGCAGCACTTATCACCATTTTCCGAAATTGGCTATTCAAAAACGCGAATTCAATTGTTTTTTATGTAATCGAAACAAAGCCATGCCGATGCGGGTCGGTAAACCGATGAAAGCTTATCCAAATAATATCTGTTACGGACTGAAAGGCCCTGAACTATGCAATCGGTTAAGCTGGTTGAAGTCACGGGATTAGAGATTGGCGACTGCCGTATTTAAGCTCTGCCGATTATAACTTAGACTGTGGTTTTCTTTGTCACGTCATTATTAGCTAAGCGTTTTGAACCCAAAGAACAGTACTTGACGTACTTACTTGTTTTTTTTTTTTGTTTTGGGTTTAAGCGTCACGTTTAAGGTGAATGCGCAGTGGTAGCCGCGAAATTCAAAATTTCTTACGTTTTTTTCAATATGCAGGTCAGTGTCAGGTTGTATCTTGATCAAAATTTGATTCGCGACTATAACAGGTACGTATTTATAGAAATACAATCATTAGAATCATTAATCTGTCAAGCGCCGCTAATGAGACACAATTGATTTTCTATTGGTTCGTCGCCGATCGGCGAACCGCGCCGCTTGACCGGTTAATACATCTTTCTAAGTTAGATTTGTACCATAAGCACTTTTCCATAAGAGATTTTTTGTTATGGTACAAATCTAACTTAGAAAGATGTATTAATGATTCTGATGATTATAATTCTGCAAATACGTACCTGTTATAGTCGCGAATCAAATTTTAATCAAGATACAACCGGACACAGACCTGAAAATTTTGAATTTCGCTGGCTACCGCTGCGCATTCACCTTAATGCAAATAAAACATGTATTTTGTTTGGTGCCTATCCAACTTTGTAACTGTCTTCTCTTCTTGGTCGCGTACTTCATTGCTGAAGGTCGTGTCCCTAAAGGGCCTTCGTGGCTTTATGTACGACTTCCAGTTGGTGGTCATGGGCAAGGTAGATAGGAAAAGACCTCGCGGCCGGTTGCCTTACCGCTGGTCAGACCGAGTAACCTTCAAAAGTTCACTATACTCTGTTACGACTGCCCTAAGAGTAGAACAACTTTGTTTAAGAAAAGTGAAAAGATAGGAGAAAGAGGCATTGTAAACAAAGTTATAATATTAAAGATTGGCTCTCTTAAAGACCACTCATCTTTCCAATTTGCATTCGGCATTATTAGGATCAGCACAACAAACAAAAAAGTACGGAATTCTCGAAAAGACACTTTGAAGTCTCAAGAACCTGTCAATTCAATCTCTGAAATACATACTTATAAATATTTTGTTCCGTATTTTTTATTTTACTTGTTAAGGCGAATGCTCTCGTTATGTGTGTTTCATCTAACAATACTGATAAGATTCCGGAATTATCCGAGTGTAGAATCCTTTTGATTCCGCATTAAATTTGATTATATCACTATATTGGCACACTTCACTTTCAACCATTTCCCGCCATTCGTAGCGACTGACAGATGACATTATCGACAGCAGCTACGTCACTAAATGTGTGAATGAGACAGCGTTTACATATCTATTAAATAGATACAATACACCGAGTATTTTTTTAACTAATAAAAATATGAAAAACGTACCAGTCAGTAAATATTCACATTTGACAACAGCACTGACCTTCCGTTTGTCACTACAATGAACGGTCAAGAGGTAAATTGCCGTAATCTCCACATATGGTTGACGGACGACCACAGTTTATGTTATTAGCGGATATTTTTTTTTATTTTTCGTATACGGTATTGTATAGTATTAGTTACCAAGTATCATTTGTATGCTTCATGAACAAAATTAACTGTTTATATTATAATTACCTGTAACTTATCACGATTATGACCCATCCCACAGCTTTGTTTAGGTTTGAAACTAGTCAGAGAAAAGGCTACCTCTGAGCCATCTACATCCGGCTCGAAGGACCACTTTTATGTACCTATGACTCAGAGGTAGCCAGTTATTTACAGTTGAGTTGTTGGATGTGAGTTGACGAAAACCACAGACTTCACGATAATTTAGTTTATTCGTAAAATTTACACGAAAGTTTCGTTTGATGCTAATCCGCGGTTATAGCGCTACGACAGCTATTTGTCAACTAAATAATTATAATTATAAAAGTAAATAACACGAATACCGAAACTTCGGTTGCGGCGTTAGCAATTTGCCTGTATGTGGACCGTACAGACAGAGAAACTAGAAAATAAAAGTTTGGGAAACCGTAAAGATGAAATTACTAAATGCCCTAATGCTTATTTATTTTGCTTGCTTATTTAAGTTTCGATTCCGTGGGAATATCGGGAAAAAACTATCCTATGTCCTATCCTGGGACTCAAACTATTTATATACCAAATTTCATCTAAATCGGTTCAGCGGTTTAGGCGTGAAAAGGTAACATACAGACAGACAGAGTTACTTTCGAATTTATAAGATTAGTATTAATGGGTACGCCAACAGAATATACATTGTAGGTACATTATATTAAAAAAAATTAACAGGTATATATATCTACAAATTACATTTTTATTAACTTAGGGATAAGTTTATGATTATGGGATATAATATCCAAACCAAGTAGTATCTATCTATTTCAGAAAAGGACGCCAGCAATACGAGCATCCGCCTTAAGTAGAAAAAAAAAAAAAGATGAAAAGAGCACTTTGGACGCAACATAACGGCGAGGTAAACGTTGCTGGTTCTTTCCTGATTTTAATGAGATCGCCAATCAGCTGAGCGGGGTCCTCACCTTACAGGGGGGTGATGGGGGGAGGGATCTATTTTAAAACGTTACAAAGCTATGTAGCTTAGAATCTCTTATCTTCTTTTGTTGTTTGCGAGTATTTTGATATTATTTGGCGAAGTATTGTACATATTGTAGCCCCCTTTCTAATAAACGTTGTCGGTAGGTATATCGTCTGTATTTCTGCAACGCTTTGTCTTCTTTCGAAAGTCAAATTACTGAGGACTGAAAGAGAGAAATCGGTGTGTAACTATTCATCTGATATAATACGTTTATTAGTAAGGGGGTTAGACTTTTATAAATAGACCTTTTTACATTGCCGTATTTTTAGTTTTTCTTTAAGTGGCAGTTAGTGTCACAGAAATTGTAGGTATAATATTACCTAAGTATATCAAAATTAATTGTGAAAAGAAAAAGTGAATTTTTAACAATCGTTGATATAAAATATGTGGAATACTAGTAGGTATGTGAATTATAATTAGAAGAAAGATTAATCAAAAATGCAAAGATAAATAAAATGATTTAAATTCATTGTCTCTTCTCTAATGACTGAAATACAATCATCATCATTATCATCTGCCTGGCCTTTTTCCCAACAATGTTGGGGTCGGCCTCCAGTCTCACCGGATGCAACTGAATACCAGTATTTTACATGGAGCGACTGCCTATCTGACTGAAATACGGTATCATAATATATGTATTTGCAATACTTAGATGCACTATCAAAATATAAAACAACTAGCTGCGCCCCGCGGTTTCACCCGCATAAGTCTCGATCCCGTGGGAATATCGGGATAAAAACTCCTATCTATATATAAATATCTATCTATATCCTATGTCCTTTCTCAAGTTCCAAACTATGTCTGTACCAAATTTCACACAAATCGATTCAGTAGTTTAGGCGTGAAGAAAAGACAAACAGACAGACAGAGTTACTTTCGCATTTATAATATTAGTTTGGATTTAAATACCAACATGGCTGTACAATAAAACACTTCATAATGCAGTCACATCAAACCAGGACAACGTCGTTCATAAACACTTTATACACATCACATATTAGCGACATCATCGCATGAATTACAATAAATCACAACATGCTATTAACTGTTCATGTTCAGACAAATAACGTACATTAATCACTTAAACAATAACACAGTTGCTACAATGTTAATAACACTCAATCTTCCTAGCCTTTTTCCAACTATTTTGGGGTCGGCTTCCAGTCTATCCGGATGCAGCTGAATACCAGTATTTTATATGAAGCGACTACCTATCTGACCTCCACAACCCAGCTACTGGGTAGCACGTTAAAGTAAAATGTAGAAGGTATACAACAAGACCTCATCAAATACACATTATAATGAATACCACAGTTAATACCCCCGTTGGGTCTTGCTGCTAGTACACCTATAGTCCGCGCGGAACTAGTTGGCCGCTTAGGCCAGGGGACACGCACGTACTGAGTAATGCGCCCCCGCCCCTCCGTCCCACCGCTCACATATCTAAGGCGTGGCCAACTAGTTCCGCGTGGACTATAGTACCTACACACAATAGGTTTAATACACATTATCGTGTGCAACGATGCCCCTTGGTAAGACTGGTAGTCGGACTTTTGAGCTTTTGACATCAAGTAACTTCTGACAAAAATCTAGATACGAATGACAGCCGGGACTAACTGCTTAACGTGCTTCCCAAGGCACAGAGGACTACGTTAATAGCACTGTTCTTCACTAAATAATATAAGAAAGTGTTCCTTCCGTAATGTTTCGTAGAAGAATTCTCGCCGCGGCATTTAAATTCTCAGACTAAAAGCTTCGCGATAATTATCGTTATTTGTAAAGCTTGTGGCTATTTTGTATATACCTATATCAGTTATTTAGCAACTATTAGGGAGGAAAAATATTACGTGCTTCACACTAAAAGGTGTGCTGAAAATGACGTCTTGTGTGTACCTTGTTTTGTTTTTTATGAGGAGACTTTGACAGGTTGTCGTTTTTCCATGGTTGGTTAAAGAGGAAATAGAAATCAAATTGTCACTATCGAAAATTACCTTGGGTAAAGTACATGATACATACTAAAAGGTATGCTGAAAATGATGTGTTGTGAAACTACTTAGCAAAGTGATGGGTTTTGTTTTTTATGACACTTGACAGGTTGTCGATTTTTGATGGTTGGTTAAAGAGGAAACAGGAGGGAAATTGTCATTATTGAACATCGGAACTTAGTGAATCTGGCGAGTGTATAAAGAAAGAAAGAAAATACCTACTTACGTTTATTTGTGGTGAACATGCCTATTGATATCTACAAATCTACCCAAACATTTAAATGTTCTAGCTTCAGCAAAAACTGAGTCAAAAATGCAATTATTTTTAAATCTCATCACTCTTCAGAGTTCAGACTAAATAAATAATGCTAATCGCAAAAAAAAAACTTTAACGACATTCTATTTGTAACTTCTTCAGCAAATTCAAGATATTTTCATCATACTGCTATTACAAAAAGAAACATTTATTTTCTGCGAGTTTGTCTTAGATTTGAAATTAAATTGTCAACATCGTCAACATCATAATTTATTTCTTACGCAATCAGATTATGAAACTAAGTTTGGATTCAAATTGGGACAGAATTTTCCACTGTCTGCACATACTTATTAATCAAATAAATAGGATAGAAGATGAAAAAACAAATTGTAGGAAACTTCTATACACTAACCCCCTTACGTATTATATCAGATGAATGACAGAAAGACTGAGGCTGTGGCGAGACAGTGCTTCCTTACCCAAACCGTTCGTTCCACCCGCTGAGGACCTCCCACCTGGACATGAGTTACCTTGGGTAAACTGGAAGTCTTTAAACAGACTCCGGACCCAGGTTGGCCGAAGCAAGGAAAACCTGTTCAGGTGGAAATTTATAGACGACTCCGCCTTGGAGTGTAAATGTGGTGCTGTTCCACAAACGATGGGACACTTAATATCGTGCCCTGCGTGTCCTGTCAGCTGCACGTTACAGGAACTGATGGACGCTAGTGATGGCGCCAAACAAGTGGCCGAATTCTGGGCCGAGTACATTTAGATTGCCATCGACACGCTAAGAAGAAGAAGATGAATAGTTACACACCGATATCTCTCTTTCAGTCGTCAGTAATTTGACTTTTGAAAGAAGAAGACAAAGCGTTGTGTAACTATACAGACGCTATACTTACAACGTTTATTAGTAAGGGGGTTAATATATGTATAAATAAATGGTTAATTAATAAACGTGTTATGGATATCCTTAAAATAGCCTTTCCTTTGGTATCCCCTTGAACCCTATCAGTAGTTTGCGCAAAGAGAATTGAATATTTTCATATTATTATGGAGCCTGGCATACGTAACTGCCTGCCATTTTTTTTTTTTTTCAAAATGGCGAAGCGGTCTTCAAAGCTCTTAGTTATTCGTTGACAGTTTCACAAGTAAATTCGGCTTAAAAGCTTTTATTTCGTCAATGTAACAATGTCCATTGCTTCCGCGTCTGTCTAATTATCTATTAGACGTCCAAATATACATAATTATGTAAGAATGGATGTCATTGATTTGTCAAAACGAAATCTGTTACGATTATAAGCAAATTACACAAATCAGGTCAACAATTTAGGTCAGATTTTTGGACGCTTTTTACCTGTCCTGCATTATATTATTATAAGAAGTAAAAATACCAAAATATTTACTTATGTCAACAGAATGACAGCAAGACCCTCCACCATATTAAACAGCTCGCTGAGATCACTGAACGACATCCTAAGTCCCGGTTATGATGCTTCATCAGCGTCACGGATACCATATTTATTCAGTAGTGCCCACTTATGACAACATATGAATACTTGTCACTTTACGAGCTTGAAGCAAGAGCCTCATGTAATGAGAAATTATTAAACTTTCAATCATAGACCGTATTTTAGACACAAAGCTTGCGTGGGTTTTATATTATTAGATTTTCAGTCTAGAATTCTAGATAAAATTAATTCTTGCCTCGTTGGTCTAGTACTCGCAAGCGTTACTGCTGAGCACGAGCTCCTGGCTTCGATTCCCGGGTCGGGCAAAGTGTTATTGGGTTTTTGTTTTTATATCAGGAATTTCTCAGTAACAGACTTTAGTCAAGATTAGTGCCCGCCGGTTGATAGCAATAGGTTCGCCCCCTGTTACAAGACACTTAAATATAACTGCATCCACCAACCCGCACTGGGCCTGCGTGCACTGCCAGGGTCGCGGGTTGTTCGAAAGAGTTACCATGGCCCGTGGCACAGGCAACCGAAAAACACGGGTGGGTTTTAGCCAGTAAAAGCCTGACACGCCCGTCCGCTCCGCCCAGAGCGGGAGAAGTTATTTGATAAATTCCCACCCAAAAAAAAAGGCCCGCGTTGTGGATTACGGCCCGCTCAGAGCGGAGGCCTGTGTCCTAGCAGTGCGAACATTATAGGTTGATTATGAAACATAACTGGCTAAATATGGGTGCTTACTATAGATGCACCTGCCAAAATACAGGCGTGATGAAATGTAAATCTGTCATTAAATCCGTCACAAATATGCTAGACGATTATGTTATGTTAATACATAAAGTTTATCATTAGTCGTAAAAGTTATCTAAAAACTAAATTGTTCGCCCATTTAGCGTTAATGGACAATAATTTAGAGGGTAAATGTAAACAAAATTATTATAAGTAGAGCATTTATTTACGTAATTTTTAGAGGTTATAAAATTTATTGTTACTCTAGCTTCTGACCGCCACTTCGTTCGCATGGAAGTCTTAAGATATGCAAAATTAACATCCATATTTTATAAAATTATCTCGGCCCCCGACCCACCGCGTCGCATCGTATCGCATCGGGACTATTGCTTCGTTTTCATTGGCATTCTTTCTGAGTTATTTTTCTCTTTGCTCGTCTCCTAAGGGTTGTAACGATATGTTACTATATTTTATTAGCTTTCTACAGAATTGGGCTATCAAATAAAAAAATATTTTTCAAATCCGACTGGTAGTTCTAGAGATTAGCGAGTTCAAACAAACATACTCTTCAGCTTGTACTAGGTTTTGCCCGCGACTTCGCGTGAATTTTTGGCCCCCGACCCCCCGCGTCGCATCCCATTGTCCGCCCGTGATATTATTTCGTTTTCGCATACCACTTTGCCCCACCAGTGGGGCGGTCGGTGGGGCAAAGTGGAAAAATCCTTCTTTTTGACTATTTTTTCTCCGCTCTTAAGGGTCTTAGCAGGAATTGGGCTATCAAATGCAAAAATAATTTTTCAAATCCGACTGATAGTTCTAGAGACTAGCGCGTTAAAACGAATAAAAAAACAATCTCTTCAGCTTTATTTTTAGTATAGATTATTACTCTAGAAGAGAGCGCCTTTATATACTTAATTAAAAAGCGATAGGATTTCATCCGAATATATTTATAGAAACACTTTACATTGCCTCACAGTGGCGAAGGTACCATACAACTCGATTCCCACCGGCTTCCCTTCGAAAATTCAGAACATATTAACCACACTACAGTCAATTCATAATAAAAAAAAAATATTGGCATTTTTTTTTTGCTCCGGCTTACCTCTGTCATAAATTCACCCTTCGCCACTGTTGCCTCATTAAAGCTAGCACTCTCTCAACAAAAACAAAAATACTTAATAAAAATATTTGAAACCTGCTTGAACGTTCGGATGGAACACGCGCTCAATTATAACCAGCCTGCATTATACAGGTTGAAATTGAAAACATGCGACAAATCGAAATGGGAGATTGTACCTACTCATCATTATGAACGACTTTTACTATGGGATGGGACCAAACCCGAAATCGCGAAAAAAAAAATCAGCTGTTCCCTACATTTTGACGAGTTATCATAAATGTAGGGAACAGCTGATTTTTTTTCCGCGATTTCAGGTTTGGTCCCATAGTAAAAGTCGTTCATAATGATGAGTACAATCTCCCATTTCGATTTGTCGCATGTTTTCAATTTCATCCTGCAAAAGGTAAGACTACATAGATAGTCTTTACATACTATAGAAAAAAAATTAGGAAGATACAGTTTATCATGTACTAAAGCGTAATTTGCGGGATGGTGAGATTAAGATTAACTCGTATAAAAACTGTTAAAGGAAAATAAATAAAGCTAATGACATATGGTTTCCTCATAATTGATGGTATTAGCCGTTGAGTGACATTTAACTAACTCTTGATTGATATTCGTGCGAACGGTTGACGCCGACGTAACTCGTTCGCAATAATTTAATTTCAGACGAAACTAGTCTCAGACTGTTAACTTGATATTTGAAATACTAAACGATTACTTAGCTAAAGGTTTATGAAGTGTTCTCCAGTTCTCCTTATTAAAAAAAGAAGCTAGATTTTTGAATTCATCATCATTTGCCTAGCCATTTCCCAACTATGTTGAGGTCGGCTTCCAGTCTAACCGGATGCATCTGAATACCAGTATTTAACATGGAGCAACTGCCTATCTGACCTCCACAACCCAGTTACTGGGTAATACGATACCCCTTGATAAGACTAGTTGTCAGATTTTCGGGCTTCTGAGGACCCGTAACGACTGTCAAAAATCCACGAATGACAGAGCCGGGACCAACGGCTTAACGTGCTTTCCGAGGCACGGAGGGGTCTTGGTCTAGATTTTTCAATTATTAAAAATATATATTTCGATTATTTTCATCTGAAATACAATAATTTATAGTTACAAGCTAACATGGGCATCAAACAAATTCGTCCACATCGCTGTCAATGGGGTAAGTGCCCAAAAGGCTGGCAGCATTGCCACGTCTTCGATTATTTGGCCTAAAAATATGTATTTCAAATTTTCAACTCCAAACGGCTCAAACATGTAGCTCTTGACAAGGTTGTTATATTTGCGCCGTTTGAGGTTTTCTGCACCTGCCCAACACTTTTTGCTACGAAGATGGGAAGGCACGCGGGTCGAGACAGTTTCAAAATCTTAAATGTATTCTTAACACAAACAAGTCGTATAAAATGCATTCCATTGCAGATATATGAAATGAAGTTCTCCGTTCAGTTTCCCTTCGCAAAAAGTTCGTCTGAAACTTATCTACTGTTTTTCCGCAAAATTACATACCGTCGCCGCATTGGTAACGTCAAACACCAACTCGATATATAACATCGAAGTATGTTTGTAACTAACTCGATACCAACGTTAACTGAAAACATGCGAGGGCCATACGCACTTCTCCCTACGTGTGAAAGAGACAGACACAAGTTATGATGTACTGTCGTAAAGCGGCTGCATGGACGCGGAATTAAATTGGCCCAAATTGACTTATATTAAATTAAGGCATTCGGTTTTGTGCGCTCCCCTGTCTCCGGTGCTGTGACGTAGGGCTCCCACCTTTGTTTCCATGTAATTATTATGATAAACAACGGCGAGTGTTCTAAGAAAATGTTACATTAGGCCTGGAAATAGAAATCCGAATTAATTTAAACTTTTGGGATTCCAGGTAGGTGAAACATCATGAGGAAACCCATACCGGGTCAAATTAAATTAGCTAGAGAAACTGCACAAACGTGATGGGTGTCAATATCTAAACACGATTAAACAAAAAAAACTGATTTCCTAAACTCCCACTTGAAGTAACAACATAAGCTGCGGTCAAAACCCCCAAAAAAATCTTCAATTATTTTTCTCGTTTATCCTGTTTAGGTATTGACTACCCATCACGTCTGCGGAGTTTCTCGAGCTAATTTAATTTCACCCTGTATGGGTTTCCTCATGATGTTTTACCTATGGATTCCCTAAATTTTAAATGAATTCGGATTTCTATTCATAATCAGCCTATAACGTTCCCACTGCTGGGACACAGGCCTCCTCTCTGTGAGAGGGAATGGGCCGTAATCTACCACGCGGGCCCAGTGCGGGTTAGTAGATGTCACATGTCTTCGAATTTTTGGTTCTAGGACATGCCGGTTTCCTCACGATGTTTTCCTTCACCGTTTTGAGAGCAGTGATGATGAAATAATTTACACAAAGTAAAGCGCCTGTCTGGGTTCGAACCTACGACCTACAACTCGTAAAGTCGCGGCCGATACCACTGGGCCATCACTGCTCTGCAATTTCTATTACCCTGTCTGAAATCGCCAACCCGTCTTGACCAAAGCGTGGTCATCAATGCTCGTGTCTTCTTTGTATGATGCCTTTGCCCTGCAGTGGTGGGGTGGTATTATTTTTCACCAAGATCTCCACATATTCTCTTAACCGGTCAAGCGGCGCGGTTCGCCGATCGGCGACGAAACAATAGAAAATCAATTGTGTCTCATTGGCGGCGCTTGACAGATTAATCATGTTTGACAGTGTGACCATCATGGTAATCCCATAATTATAATCATTGATTAACATACAAAATATTGATAAACTGCATAACTATTGAGTTTAATTTAAAACCACGCGATGATTGATGTCAATGCTATCGAACCAATCATCAGTTAGCAAATTCCAATATTAAAATTTAATTAAATATAATTGATATCCACATTCGTTTGTAATTGAATATCGTTGAAAGCACAAACGGAATGATTAATTTCCCCTAAAATGTTGTAATATGAAACTGCCGTTGGTTTGACAACCCTGCTATTGCTGTATGATTGTTCGGATAATTTTTTGATGCCAATTAAGGTTGGCTGGATTTAAAATAAATGTTTAATTATGTTTACTTATACATACGGATTCTTTCAGTTGTTTGCTGGAATAAATAATAAATAGGTCATCCGTCTACAGGATGACGTAACAGGCTTCTTTCTGTGCGCTAATTATAATTAACTGTGATCACCAATCAGCCTGTCAGGCGTTGTTACGGAATAAGCAGGCTAATTGCGTAACACACGTATCAGTAGCAATAGGTTTCATTTTGACAGTTCGACAACATACATTGCGTTCATTATGTTGTTCACCAGATACATTTTTCGAACATAAGAATTAATGGATTAGCAATATCCTTCAAAATGATTCAGATTTAGATTAATAATGTGTTACGAAATTAGGGTGCTAGTTGGCAGTTAAAGGTTTAAGTTAAGAGGACTATATGACCTAAAGCGCGGTCTTTGTCGGAGTGCATAGAAAAGGAAGACAAGCGCAATGACACAACGCTGGTATAATTTATTGCAAAATATGAAGCAATTATCTGTTTACGAAAAATCTATTGTTTGGACTAAAAAATTAAAACACTAGAGTTTTAGTATGTTGCTTGTAGAATAATCTGACAAAAAATCATAATGATTGTATGTATATTATTATGCTTTTTATTGTAAAATGAAAGTTTTTAGAGGTATCTTCATGTTTTTTCTATCGTACCAAATAAGTTGTGTTTTCAACACACTATTTACCTAGTACTTATCCTGAAGAATATCATATATTTTTTCTGATTTTGTTTACTGTAGTAGATCATATACTTTTATTGTTTCTAAAACATGCGTTTTTTGCATTTAGGTCCTGTAAGCCCCATAAGCGCAGTGGGCAAATTATGGGTGATGTTTAGAACCACAAAGTAACTTTTTGACCGAATTTTCTTAGTGACATTAGTTTTAATTTGATTATTTGATGATTGGTATATTTGAAATGAGTCTCCTATCCTTTTAAATGGGTGCGCCAAAGTTCACCTAAATTTTCAACTCCGATAATTGGAAATCCGAAAATGTTCTTCCTAATATTTTTCATCCTAACAATCACAATTCCTAACTACTCTGTCTCTAATGTTCATAATTCCGAATCATTCAACTTCATAATGTCAGTAGCAATAAACATCTATTATACTTTTATTTGTTTTCCTATATTTTCTCAACATAACCATCTTTTACACTATTATTCAAAGTCATATATTTTTTGTTTAGATCGTCGACATAGGATGCAAAAACGAGCGAAGGGCACCCCGAGGTTCGGTTTGGTTAGGTTACTTTAAACCCTTTACACAGAAATAGGGGCCCCGTGAAGGGGGGCTCCGTCGACATAGGATGCAAGGGCGAGTGAAGGGCACCCCGAGGTTCGGTTTGGTTAGGTTACTTTAAACCCTTTACACACAAATAGGGGCCCCGCAAAGCGAGACTTCGTCGACATAGGATGCAAGGGCGAGCGAAGGACACCCCGAGGTTCGGTTTGGTTAGGTTACTTTAAACCCTTTACACAGAAATAGGGGCCCCGCGAAGCGGGGCTCCGTCGACATAGGATGCAAGGGCGAGCGAAGGGCACCCCGAGGTTCGGTTTGGTTAGGTTACTTTAAACCCTTTACACAGAAATAGGGGCCCCGCGAAGCGGGGCTCCGTCGACATAGGATGCAAGGGCGAGCGAAGGGCACCCCGAGTTTCGGTTTGGTTAGGTTACTTTAAACCCTTTACACAGAAATAGGGGCCCCGCGAAGCGGGGCTCCGTCGACATAGGATGCAAGGGCGAGCGAAGGGCACCCCGAGGTTCGGTTTGGTTAGGTTACTTTAAACCCTTTACACAGAAATAGGGGCCCCGCGAAGCGGGGCTCCGTCGACATAGGATGCAAGGGCGAGCGAAGGGCACCCCGAGGTTCGGTTTGGTTAGGTTACTTTAAACCCTTTACACAGAAATAGGGGCCCCGCGAAGCGGGGCTCCGTCGACATAGGATGCAAGGGCGAGCGAAGGGCACCCCGAGGTTCGGTTTGGTTAGGTTACTTTAAACCCTTTACACAGAAATGGGGGCCCCGCGAAGAGGGGCTCCGTCGACATAGGATGCAAGGGCGAGCGAAGGGCACCCCGAGGTTCGGTTTGGTTAGGTTACTTTAAACCCTTTACACAGAAATAGGGGCCCCGCGAAGCGGGGCTCCGTCGACATAGGATGCAAGGGCGAGCGAAGGGCACCCCGAGGTTCGGTTTGGTTAGGTTACTTTAAACCCTTTACACAGAAATAGGGGCCCCGCGAAGCGGGGCTCCGTCGACATTGGATGACATAGGATGAAAAAAAAAAAGTGTTTATCATATTAGACTAATAGTAGATTGTACAACTAATGCATAAAAGAAGCTATTTTATCCCGAGACGTTTATATCCACCCGAGCCGCAGGCGAGGGTGGATAGAGTCGAGGGGTAAAATGGCTCGTTTATGCCTGAGTTATACACTCTGCTTTTCACTTCGATTGCGAGAAAATGAAACAGGCATAAAGTATACAGTACATAATTAATCAAAAATGTTGCAAAGCATGGCTAATTCCCGCCACGAAACTTTTCAAAAGTTTTTTTTTTTTATTTTCAACATGTGTCACTCGACTTGGGTACTTCATACTGCCAAGTCATAAAAACGTTTCTATGCATTTTTAAAGAATAAATGACAACTATTTTACCTGATTTTATTAAATTAACGATAGAAAACACGGAAGTGGTATAAATTAAAGAAAATGAAATAAATCACGACTTTAATCTGCGAATCTGCTGCTGCGGCTGATCTTTGCGTTATGCTCGTGAACGGGTGCTGCTTGTGGTGACTGGTCGTCTTGCTGACCATGGTTTTATTGTTGTTATTAGTAGTAATAACTTGTTTATTTATTTTACTTCGATGGTCCTAGTTTATCATTTGTGACTTCAAGTGACAGCTTTGTAAACAGAACCCAGCATTGCATACATATGTAAGCTGTCACGCCCTTTATACCTGGAGGCTTTTATTTGGTCAGTAAGTTTTTTTTTTTTTTTGGTTATATTTTTTTTTTTTTTTGCTTGAGTACGTATAGTGTTTATTGTATTTGTTGGTATATTGGCGTGGCTAGTTAACCTATGGCAAATAATTTAATTTAAGGTTCTGTGTCCTGTAATGTTAATTACTTTGCATACATAGTATTGTATAAAATTAATTATTTCTAACTGAACAGACAGCTGTGCTGCTGGGGAGTTTGTTCCGCCACTTCTTCTCCCCAGCGAAAGCACTAGGAAGTGGCGAAGGGCGGGCGTTTTGGGGGACTGTCTTTTGTAATTTTGACGTTCGAAAAGTGCTGATTCTCAGCCTAGTTTGAATAAATGACTTTTGATTTTGATTTTTTTGATTTCGAAGTTTTATTGCGCGTGTGGCTGTTGGGCCTGATTACCTTAGTCTCAGAAAAAAAATTTACTTTATGCACTAGAACATAAAAAGCGATTTCATGTCGCCTAAGCACAACATAAAGACGAACTTTTAGAGCATGAGAAGTGAAAATAGGTTTTATGTCTATTGAGTGGTATATCAAACGATTTTATATTGTCTGTTATTCTTATAGAAATTAGTTACATTAGTAGTTATGTTTAGGGATAAAAGCGTTATGATAAAAAACAGTAGGAGTTTAAAATATTTACATTAATGATATTATTGATTACAATTTTCGGAAACATGAGTGTTATGAACATCGCCGGTAGCACTACAAATAGTATGAATGAAAACTTTAGGATGAAAAATTTTAGGAAGAGTGATCATTCGGATTACAAATCGTTAGGAAGAACAATTTCGGGTAAAGAACTTTAGTTGAGCCAATATGGACCCCTTTTAAATTCTATCATAAATATACCTACTATTTTGTATGTCCCATCTTTCAAACTCAAATATAATAAAACAAAATCGGGTTAGTAACATCATTTATAACTAAAGAACAGCTGGACTAATTTATAGGATCTTTGATTTGTTGGATTTGTCTCCGCCCCGAATAGCAAAATAACTATTAAATCATGGGAAAAATTCACGAAAAAATGTATAATGAAGATAATTAATTTTCTCATACATTTGTTCTTATTGATACTGAGGCGGTACGAAGTTTGTTGGGTCAGCTAGTTTCAAATAAACCAATTACAGGCACTTTTGAATTGTCAAGGGGTCGGTCAGTCAGAAAGATGAAGCTAGCTGCCCATTCCAAAGCGTAGTAGGTATCTATGGAGAAGAACGGGGAAGAAACTCCACGGACACTCTTTTACATCTTAGTACTTATAAACTTGTAACACTTTATAACCACGTGTGTAACTGTGTACCTACCCAAATAAAATTTGATTTGTTCTGATTTCACCGTTCAGTAAGTAGGCAGTAAAAATAGTCTTACATAAAAGAATGTCTGTAGTTTCAATTTCAATGACCTGTAAGAAAGACTACGCGATTATTTGCGACAAAACGCACAAGAAATATTTTCCCGGTGACTGCGTCTTGTTGCTCGGAAACTTTCATCCGACTAAACATTGTCGTTCCAACAAAAACACATAACAATAGAAGTAACTACGCAACTGTGGCTCTCCCGGGGTTAGATTTATTTCTCTTTTGTTACTTTTATTAGGGCCTGACCACATGAACCACAACACAAACAACGACAAAATTAATTTGTATGAAAATGAATAGTTCATTCACACGGACCACATTTGGCCGTCAAAATCAACCAGGAGTACGATACCGACCACATCGCAGCCACAACGCACCACAACCAAAACACGAAAACACGTGGACGATCGCTAATTTCTATGAAAATTAATAGTTTATTCACACGGATCACATTTGGCCGTCAAAATCGACCGTGTGGCGATACTGACCACATCGCAGCCACAACGCAAGCACAACGTTGCGTCGAAGCTAGAATGCAAGAAGCTGCAGCGACACTATTCACATGCAACCACTGCTTGCCTACATTTGGTTTTGCGATGTGGTGTGGTTGTGGTACATGTGTTCGGGCCCTTAGAGAAACTACTAATAGCTATTAAGACTTACAAAGAGAATTAATACTTGAGCCTTGCGGTTGGTGAATTATTATATTTATTATGGTGCTGCTGGACTAGAGATAACATAATATAACGCCTTTGTTTTGTGAGGTAGGCAGGGATGTATAGAACATTCTCATTTCGCCAGTTATTGTAATAACGAGTCTATTGCCATTGATAGGGCACAAATGTTAATGATATCAGCTGAGTCTCGCGGCTCTGCCCGCTTTTCAGTTTCTTATTTAAACTTGGGTATCAGCAGTTTTTGAACGTTAACATTACATAAGACAGTCCTCCGACGCCCGCCCTTCACCTCTTCCTAGTGCTTTGGCTGCAAAGAATTGGCCCTACCAACTCTGCAGCAGAGAAAAGTACTTCCGAGATAAAAAGTACCCCGTAAACTTTTCTGAATCAATTACCTTTCTATCAAAATCAGTTCGATATAAGCTAATCAACAACACTTTCAAATTAGTGAGGATTTACTTACTTTTAAACTTTTAACACTTTTTCACACTATGACCCTTGATACTTAAGAACCTACCCCAAAAAAGACACTAAGATGGAATGTATCATCATCATTATTCTCCTATTATACCCTTCATCATCATCTGCCTAGCCTTTTCCTAACTATGTTGGAATCGGCTTCCAGTCTAACCGGATGCAGCTGAATACCTGTATTTTACATGGAGCGACTGCCTATCTAACCTCCACAACCCAGTTACTGGTTGTCAGATTTTCGGGCTTCTGACGACCCGTAACGACTGTCAAAGATCCACGAATGACAGCCGGGACCAACGGCTTAACGTGCGTTCCGAGGCATGGAGGGGTCTTGGTATGTAAAGATGGTCACCCGTGCGGCTGATATTACTTATCCACAAGCCCCTCCATGATCATCATCATTCTTCTACTTTTATCCCAACTTATTTGGGGTCGACCCAAAATGTCTTATTCTTCAAGCTTCTCAATTAGTCGTCATCTCGGTAGTCACTCCCTTTCTTTCCATATCGTCTTTCACACATTCCATCCATCGCTCGTCTCGTTTTCGTATAAAAAATGAAGCAAAATATTACCGTACGATGAACAAACATGACCACTAAAACTATAATTAAAGAGCTTAGTCACATAATCAAAGTTAATTAATACGAAGCACATAACTTCTACGCCAGCTAATTAAAATGCTGGTCCAGTAGAAAACTCAGCTGATCCGAGATAAGTCTAAACATCAACATTGATAACCGTTTCACGACTAAATCGAGTAAGCAACTTCCGTTTAGTATGTATACAGGGTGGATTTGAAAACATTCTACAAATCGAAATGAGAGGTTGTAACCATGATTATAAACCACTTTTTCTATGGGACAAAACATGAAATCGCGAAAAAAAATCAGCTGTTCCCTACATTTATGTTCGCATTACTCGTCAAAATGTAGGGAACAGCTGATTTTTTTTACTTGACTATCGCGCCTGCTTCCCCCGAATGATTAGGCAGAGGTGACCTATTATAGTACACCAGTTACGTTCAAGTCCCATTTAATAGGGAGCAAGCCTATTGTCATCAACCGGGCTCAAATCCAGTCTCCGGCAAAGGTAAGAAAAGAAAGGTACACCTCTGTCCAACCTTTCGAGATACAAGGCGTTATGTTATGTCTTCTAATCATTAAAGAACAAAAAAAACATTATGCTGATCTGTTATAAAAATAAAAAACATACATTTATCATGGATCATAATTATTTCTAAGAACTTATGAAGCCCTGTCAACTATTATTTAGAAATATTTACACTAGAAAATTAGTTGCTATTTCTAAAGTAGATACTTTAAAAATATTAGTTGATGAGAGGAAATTTTAGTTGCCGAGAGGGCTTTTTGCACGTGTTCCAAAATGTATGATTATCCCTTTACCTCATATTCTGACGATAATATATTAAGTATAATGCTCACGAAAATCCGGTAATAATCTGTGTAAAGCAAAAGCGGCTCATTGATTTTCGATATTAACTTACACAGACAGGCATATGAAGTACATGAGGTAGTGATGATGCAATATCTGTCGGTAGGAGACTCTGAAATGCAATAAACGCTGAAATTCCTGATTCCTGAAGTTCTGAACGTTGTATTTCGAATTATTTTTCATTGGCTATTGGCTGCCACCCAAGTTAGCTTTTACGATTATACGGATTTTATCGTTTCCTCAATATAACTGTTTGACGTTGTAATTTTGAACAAATGTACGGCATATGGGATGCCAATTTTGATTGATGGCTTGGGTCATTCATCTCTGTGTCGGAGATATTTTTAGTTGTAGTGTGGTGGCATGGTTGTATGAACTTCACTTGTAGTGTGTTTCTTTCGTTGCTTTTTTACGTAAGTAGTTATATCAATATCGTTTTCTATATCTGAAGATTTCCAATGTAGATTTTCTTTCATATTTTTGATTAATTGTAGTTTCTTCGCAGTGATATCAAGATCGTCTGCTATGTTCGAAGAATTATTTCCAATGAAGATTTCCTTTAGTATTTTTATAATAAGTAGATAACTTTTAAACTGGAAGGAGGACGCTGGCTCGCGAACGGATGAAGGAGTGGAGGGAATCCTTTGCCCAGGAGTAGGACAGCACAGGATAACGAAAAAAAAACTTCTTTTTATATAGATCTTCCTATACATAATGTTTCTTTAATGAACATGCCTTTCATAATGATGGTTCCTAGTTCCTAAAGCTATTAAACTATCACACTAATATTATAAATGCGAAAGTTTGTAAGTGTGTGTGTGTTTATATGTTTGTTACTTCTTCACGCTCAAACGGCTCGACCAATTTTGATAAAATTTTGTATGGAGGTAGCTGACACCCTGGATTAACATATAGGCTACTTTTTATGCCGAAATTCCCACGCGATCGACCCTATGTGGGTGAAACCGGGGGCCGCAGCTAGTTATTCATAAAGCTTTGATCAGAGAGAAGTGGAAAGAGAGTAGGGAGCTCTTTGCCCTGCAGTGGAACATCACAATAATAAACAAAAAAAGCTATTCATAGAATTTGTTTTTAACTTCATTACCAGCCTCCAGAGAGATTATATCTTGCTTCTCGACGTCCACGTGCATTGGTACTTGATACGCTGAGAGCTATTTATAAGTTAATGGCTAAGATCGCCCTTTATATTGTTGTCTTGGCATTGAGCGATCTTAATTTACCTATTTACTGACTATTTACGTTCTCACGTACATATTACATGGGGCTAAACCAAACTCAACAACAACACAACACAAAACAAACAAAAAACAAAACTAACAAAAAACAAAACTAAACAAAAAAAACATAACTTGCGAAATGTAGGTGCACTATAGCTACACACCTCTGCCAAACCTGTTTTGGTGTAATCAGTTATAAAAATCATCATCATCATTTCAGCCGAAAGACATGACTGACAGACTGCTGGACATAGGCCTCACCCAAGCACTTCCACTTCGACCGGTTCTGTGCTTCTCGCATCCAACCGGTTTCTGCGCCCTTCACAAGGTTATACAAATAAAGAAGAGTATTTTAAATATAAACAAAAAGGCGAGAACAATGATGAAGAAACTGATGCAGAAAATTTTAACATTGTCAGACTCCATATTTTAATGAGACGACAGAAATCAAAATAAAAAAAAAAACCGAGTGTGCTTATGAGTATGACCACACGACTGAAGTGAAACTTCAAACGTAATTGGCTATGAGAGGAAGAGAGAAAGAAAATGTGCGCGCGCACTGCTTTCTCTTGCTTATATCCCTCACTCAACTCCCGTTCGCCTCGCCCGATCACACTTTTCGTAACGCTTACGCCAGCTTACTCCCCAAGTCAAGCGTGCCTAAAGAAGTTTCACTTCAATATATAAAAAATACTCATGGAAGTATTGTGTGACGATGTAAGATGACAATCATTCCGAATAGGTAGGTACGTTACGAAGTATAATCATCAAAATTCTCTGTCTGTACGTCACAATAACAAGTAAGATCATGTAGAAAGTTGGCTCAAACTCCCGTTACACGCTTTTTAACCGAATTGATGACTTGAGAACAATTGAATGTCGCCGTGAGACTTGTGAGTCTACAAGCAAACAAAATTGCCACAGTTTATGTCGGGTACAGATTGGTACATACCTACTTAAAATGAAATGTAACACATGTTGAAACGCCCAGTTGTTGTGTTACATTTCATTTTGCATTGCATGAGGTAGGACGGGTTCTGTACCCGAACTCTGTTACTAAGCCTCCACTGTCCGTCTGTCTGTCAGCGGGTTCTCATAAACCGTAACAGACAGTTGTAGTTTTTACAAAGTGTGTATTTCTATTGCTACTATGTACTTATAACCATAAATAATAAAGTTTAAAATTATTGGGGGTCTCCATACAAGAAACGAGTTCTTTTCGGAAGTTTTTGCCTCGACGTACCCTTCGTGTGAGAATCCGACTCGCACTTGACCGTTTTATATATTTTTTTGATTTCTTGCAAAACACTGGTTTTGTTGGCCTTTGCCTTGCAGTGGGACAACATTAGGCTGGTATTATAACCTATAGGCCGACCGCTTAGCTATGACGTTGCCTGAGGTAGCTGCGCGTTGCGGGAGGGGTGATAGTTGTCACAAGTTGACGAATCACTGAACTCTCGCATCACGTCACCACACCCTTCCCGCACCGCGCTGCTACCTCAGGCAACGTCTCAGGCCTATAGCTGTACTACTCATGTCGTCCCAACCTGCTGGTAACCTGTGAAACTGCTTACATTTTCTATTTAGATTTTCTTTCTAATTTGTGTTACATTTCATGTGACGCTTCACCAATCTGTACCCGCCATTATGTTTTAACCTATTTCTTTGGAAGCACGTCGTATTTCTCAAACGTTAACGCTGTAGTAACAAATCCATTGTATTTATTTTACGTCAGAAGAAATTATCGTTAAACTCCGTTTAATAAAGCGACTGAAACTAACGATGTCTATTAAAACCTATATTAAATTCAAGTTAATATTTTCACACAGCAACAGTCTGCCGACGTTCTAAATCGTATTTATCATACACTAGCTTCTACCCGTGACTTCGTCCGCGTGAAATTTCTTCTTCCTCCGACCCACCTCGTCGCATCGCATCATCCTGCCCGCGCTATAATTTCTTTATTTTCGCTTAGCGTTCTTTCTGACTTTCTTTTTGTCCAGCTCCTAGGGTCATAACGTGATGGTACTCGTAATATAATAAATCCATACTTACTAATATTATAAATTCGAAAGTAACTCTGTCTGTCTGTATGTTACTTTTTCACGCCTAAACCGCTGAACCGATTTAGATGAAATTTGGTATAGAAATAGTTTGAGTCCCGGGAAAGGACATAGGATACTTTTTGTCCCGATATTCCCACGGGATCGAGACTTATGCGGGTGAAACCGCGGGGCGCAGCTAGTAGCTTATAAACCTTCCTCACAAATTGAGCTATGAAATGCAAAAATATTCTTTCAAATCCGACAGGTAGTTCCAGAGATTAGTTCGCGTTCAAACAAACAAAATCTTCAGCTTTATTACATTAGTGTATAAATAACTCGAAAAATATCTCATGTTTTCCGTTAAAAATCTACAAACATAAAAAAAAAAACTTCACCAGTACAGAGGGCAAACGTCTTTTTCCATGCCAGATTGCCACTTGAAGTTTACTCCAGCCTTTACCCAGACTAAAAGATTTTGAAGCTAAGATATTTCCACCTGGAGCGACCTCGGGTCGAGAGCTTTTCCACCGCGCATATCCTTTCATTTCATTGGAATCTGTGCCAATGCTTTGTTTACTCACGCCAGTACACTTGAAATATTACTCGTTCTAAATACCGGAATTGATTTACTGGAATGAATCGATTTTGTGTTCGTTTTAGCGTTTTGAGTTAAATGAATTTCGATGTGATATTTAATTTTACTGAAATAAAGAGCTTCTGAGAATTTTTGTAAATAAGTTCTCGTAATGTAGACCGAAACCCCGAATATACTCGTATCATCATTTATTTTTTCTGTTAGCACCTCGTTATTAACTAGTTACAATTTACCGACCTAAAATCCGTTAGTAAATAAATAAAACGATAAATTAATCTTTTTCATTCATAGTAGACACGTCTCCTGGCAACATTTACTGCACACTACATACTTTGAAATTGGAATGTTCTGAAAACATGACTTGCCTGAAAAACAAGCTCAAAAAAGATTTAAAGTACAAACGGTACATTCTATATTTTGCCACCGAACCCATATATGGGAAACTATACTTTAAACGTCAGTTGCAATAGTTTTAATAGCGCCAGTAAACCAGCAAGTGGGGTCCCCACCTAAACGCAGCATCACATTCCGAGGGTTTTCCGTGCCACCACTTCCTAATGGTGTCGCAGGCAGCCCCAGCCCGCCCTAACATATTGAATCTTCATTTAATATGTCCTTTCGTAACATCACATCGTAAAAACTGAATTCACTGAAGACTTACGAACACGACAATATATTTTTTGTGTACAACTATTGGATGTGTTGTACTTTGATTTATGATGTTAGAGTTATTTTGTGGTCCGAGCTGTTGTTTAGTTTTTCCGGTAATATGTTTTGTGCCAACGGAACCCTATTACTCAGCCTCCGCTGTCCGTCAGTCTGTCTATCAGTGGGTCGTATGATCGTATCTCACGAACCGTAATAGGTAGATAGATGAAATTTTCACAAAGTGTGTTTCTGTTGCCACTATAGCAACAAATATTAAAAATAAAATAAAGTTAAAAATTAAAGGAGGTCGCGTCACCATAATAAAGGGGTAAATATAGGCTTAATATAAGGGTGCGAGCCCGACTATCACTTAATCGGTTTTATAAGATGGCGTGACGAGTTAGACTTCTTCTTAAAGAATTAGACTGTCATTGCAAAAGAGAGAGGAACATAGAAAGGCTGAAGGAAGACCTTGGCCTGCATTGGCCTAGTGGGACACACAACAAGCTCGATATATTTATTATAAATATTACAAACTCATAAATCACGCAATAAAACGGTTTTCTTCCTCAATTAAGAAATAAGACAGTAAACCGTTATTTTCCGAGTACGTATGTCTCATAAAATATTTATGAGGCATCATTTTGCTGAATCAAAGAATCAGAATTGGCAATATCATCATATTACTGTCGGTTATTTTCCAACAACAAGGAAACGATGTGTGCCAAACATTTTGATGAGCACTTAACCCGTTGTCTGTCCCATCGATATTATCTAACCATCATCAGCCTATAATGTTCCCACTGCTGGGACACAGGCATGTTCTTTGTGAGAGGGAATGGGCCGTAATCGTGGGGCTAGTGCGGGTTGGTAGTTGTCACACGTCTTCGAAATTTTGGTTCTAGCACTATTTTTTCTTCACTGTTTTGAGAACAGTGTGATAAATACATAAATTACATGGAGTGCAGTGCCTGCCTAGATGTAGGCAAAAAGACTGCCAAGCTGAAATGGGATTGGGCGGGTCACGTCAGCCGGCGGTTGCCTGGGGATGTACGGCGCCGCCAAGGCCGGCCCAGAAAGAGATGGCGAGCGGACCTTGGTGCATACCGCAAAGTGGATCGAGGTGGCTCTAGGAAAGGGTTTCGGGGGCCTTTGCTCATTAGTGGGACAGTGTAGGCTCAAAAAAGTGCCTGTAGCGGTATCTACAACGCCACATGCGAACAACGCATCACACTGACGTCACGCAAATCCTGCATCTCGCAAGCAGAGTTTACCGCGCAACTAGCACAGATACAACGGCCCGACATGAATCATTGGGCAGTTGCCCGCCAGACACAACACCCGTCTGGTCGGAGGATCCTCCTTTTTCTATAGAGTATGAGTGAACTTTACACCCTGTTCCTCATACCTCTATATGCCTGTCTGGGTTCAAAATCACGACCTAAAACCAGAAAGTCGGAGCCGTCACCACTGGGCCACCATTGCTTTGATTATCTTGCCTCTAACTCAAAACTAGATCACGCTTTGATGAATCGTAACTACCCAAACACAGTATAAACATGCACTAAAACGTAAAACTACATGCACAACAACAAAGTAACGACCGTTATATTCGATTCTATTGTTGAGTGTACAGTAAAGTGAAACAATGGCAACTAATTCTCGAGGCGGCAAATATAAGTTTGTCGCCGCTTGTGCCAAAACCGTAAACTGGTAAAATTTACAACCAACTGAATGAAATGAGAAACTAATATTAGTTTGCGAGGGTTGTCACTTCACACGCCTAGTATTCAGCTCTGTATCTATATATATGTCGCAACCGGTCATTCGTTTGACTATTCGGAACGCCAGCGCCATCTGGCGGCGCTTGACAGAGTCTAGCCTGAGTTCGTGTGGGGTCGACAACAGCGCGACAGAACGATGTGGAGCCTCTTGGACATTGGACATCAAACGAACAACATGCGCTCAGAAACTGTCCCGCGTTCCGTATCTGGTTGTATCGTGTACCTATAGTGTGTGATTTGCTAGTGTGATTAAATTGTTCGTGAAATTATAATCTAATTTGAACTGCAAACCTTTTTTCTATTGCGCAATAACCAACACATACCCATAGTTCGCCCACAGTAGTTGAAATATGGCTGATAATAACGAGACACACATGCCTTCTCCGTTATCAGGCGTGGGATTCGTGTTGGTTTATGCGCAAAATCAGAACGCTTAAAGTGAAAGTAACCGCACGTTGACATTTGAAAAACAAAGTGTAAACATGCGAACGCTTATTAAATAATCGTGTGGATCTGTTCGAGCTGAACCCAGATAAACCAGATACGGATGCGCGATCGTAGTGCATGTTGTTTGGGCATAAGCTGTATGCAGAATACGTGACTCGCGTGTATCACCTACCGCCATGTTTGAAAAAAAAACAAGCGGGTTCGTCGTATCCCGTTCCCGTAATTAGAACACGCGGTAGGACGCGTGTGCAAACGTAACAGCACACAGCACGACAGCTGATTTGTGTTTTGCTGAAAATTCACTGCAAGGTGGACAAAGGAGCAGCGTCAACTTGGCCATCGTAAATAACATACCAAGGACGTGGCGTGGAGATACCAGTGGCGTGGAGTGACTGAATCGAGCCAAGCAGCGCAGCCGTCAGCGAAGCCATTCGCGTGCTGCGAGTGGGAAACCAGGACATATCGCGGCCCGGTGCACGAGCAGTGGCAGCCAAGCAGTGCAAGCGTTTGGTGGCGCACGTGCTTCAACTGCTGCAAGCAGCAACGGCGAGTTGATGTTTGCGTCGTACAACTACCCCCAGACACGTTAGAAAATAAAGGTGAGCTGTATTGTTTTGTTTACGATTCTGGTGCTGAATGCTTGTTAGTAAAGGAGAGGTTAAGTGGCAAACGTGTTAATAACGTTGTTGTGTTGACTAGTATTGGTCAAACACGTGTATTCAGCACAGAATAATTCTTGTGTACTCGTAGTGTAAAGATTAGCGAGCAAAAATTGAGATTTCATTACATGTCTACCCGACCCGACATTTACTTGCAAAGTAATCTTATGATAGTATGTGATCTACTCGAAGTTGATACAGTTCCTGACCCGATTATCAAGGCTTAGCTTGGTATAACAATGTGGTCAGAATTGGCCGAGTGGAACAGGCACTGCTGTTGGTTTTTTTGGTTACAGGTTAACACACAAGGACGTGTACTAGCGGGATGGCAGCGTGAGACGGCGCTGCACTCGGTGGATCTCCTGTGCGAGTAATCGCTGAGCAAGGACGGTGCTTTCCGTGCAAGAAGTTTCACGACTTCTGCCAAGGAGGCAGTGACAGCGAGTGGATGTCTGTACCATTAAGCCAGCTACAGATCTATTGTCTATCGAATCTGGTGAGCAGTTATCGTTTTGTTTCGACTCTGGTACTGAGTGCTTTGCTGGTAAACAATAGCAAAAATGGTTACAATGTTAGGTATAGCCCAATCTAGTTTACAATGCATTTTTTTAAATACGCTCACGATAAGTTAAGAATGATGCCAGTAGGTTATGTACCAGTCGAAGTAGAAATGGTGATCACAGTGGTGATGAGCAAGCCTAAGTAGTGGTAACCACGCGAGTAGGGGTTCTCTATCGGCCGTATTATGTGCGACCGAACCAGTAGTCAATACGTAGTCGTAGCCCGTTAGAAATCGGTGTCTCTTGAGGAAACTCAAGTAGTCCGTGGGTGCGCGATGGGCGTTTGTCTCTGGGAGAGGTCGGGGTCTGGAGAGACCGTAGTGTGTAGTCACAGGGGTGATGCACACGGATCCATGCGATGGATGTATGAGGGCAATGTGATTGCTGAAAGGCGACCGAACCAGTAGTCAATACGTAGTCGTAGCCCGGTAGAAATCGGTGTCTCTTGAGGAAACTCAAGTAGTCCGTGGGTGCGCGGTGGGCGTTTGTCTCTGGGAGAGGTCGGGGTCTGGAGAGACCGTAGTGTGTAGTCACAGGGGTGATGCACATGGATCCATGCGATGGATGTGTGATAGCAATGCGATTGCTGGTCGGCTAAGAGAGCCGTGGCGTTAGAGTGGCTTACTCGTGGGTGGGTTGCCAGGTGTCTAAGGCTCTTAGTGACAAAGTTTATTTTTAATGTGGATAACGATGGTACATGGCTCTGGTTGATGTTTTTTTGCTATGATTGATTAAAGTTTGATTACATGGCTCTGGTAGAATCAAGTACGCTTATGAGGCTAAGGCACATGCTACGGCACATGCCAAGGGATCAGAGTATTACTGACGAATTTGAGGAAAGTCCAGTAATAGTCTTGTTGATGAAATAGAGCAGAGATTAAGTTGTGTGTGTTGTGTGGGGTTTCGTGAGAAACCATGAAGGTCAGGAGTGACCGAGCTATGAGATACTTTGCGGGTATGTTTGTTTACAGATTAACACACGAGGACGTGTGCATCGCAGGATGGCCGTGTCGCAACCGGTCATTCGTTTGACTATTCGGAACGCCAGCGCCATCTGGCGGCGCTTGACAGAGTCTAGCCTGAGTTCGTGTGGGGTCGACAACAGCGCGACAGAACGATGTGGAGCCTCTTGGACATTGGACATCAAACGAACAACATGCGCTCAGAAACTGTCCCGCGTTCCGTATCTGGTTGTATCGTGTACCTATAGTGTGTGATTTGCTAGTGTGATTAAATTGTTCGTGAAATTATAATCTAATTTGAACTGCAAACCTTTTTTCTATTGCGCAATAACCAACACATACCCATAGTTCGCCCACAGTAGTTGAAATATGGCTGATAATAACGAGACACACATGCCTTCTCCGTTATATATATAAAATTCAAAGTCCTGACAGACTGATATATCAACGTACAGCCTAAACCGCTGGTCCTAAAGACATGAAATTTGGAAGGTGTGTTCTTTGTGATTTTTGTGAAGAGTACGTATCGCCTAAGAGGGTGAATAGGGGGAAGGTGAAATTTCTCGCGGAAGAAGTCGCGGGCAGAAGCTAGTTCAACTATACAGCTTACATACAGTGCATACAAATAAATACAATTCACGGCAGAGTCGCAATTAATACTTTTTCTTTCTTTTTTTTTTAAATTGAAGTGTTTGTAATGTCATAGTAACAGCTTACTTAAATGCATATTAAAGTATTTACGGTACTTATAACAAAAAAACAATTTTTTTAATTTTTGACTGTCTGTCTGTTAGTTTGTTTCGGTTAATCTCCGAAACGGCTGGACCGATTTTGACGGAATTTGGTATGGGGATATTATTCGAACTTACGACCTAAAAACTCGTAAGTCGCGGCCGTTTCCACTGGGCCACCACTGCTCTAGTATCGAGTTACTATCCTAGCTTGCTGGCTTACTATTCTCGCTTGAGAAACTAGCCTCGTGATATCTCGGGCATTAGTTATTAAAATTTATTTTCGATGATCATCCCGTTCGCATTCGTCGACGGTCACTGTTCTATACTTAATTATAGGATCTGGTGTAAATTGTCCAAAGTTAAGACGCTGGTGACAATTCTAATTGGTTTGTGATGCCAAGTCCTGGTATTGATCTTGTATACGACAATATTTACCGGAAAATGTCTTGACTGCAATGTAATATGATTAGTAGTTCGTTAATCATGCTAAAAAGACGAGGTAAACCGCCTGTTCGTTGTGCCTTCAAATCAACAGTGAACAGTCATCTTCTGGGCACGCTTGTTTTATCAAACTCAAAGCATTTATTTCAATTAAACCATTACAGGCGCTTTTGAATTGTCAAAATTAAGTAGTCGGTCAGTTAGTCAGAAAGTTGAAGCTAGTCGCCCATTCCAAAGCGTAGATCTCTATGGAAAAGAACGGGCAAGAAACTCCATGGACACTCTTTTATGATTTAAAAGAGTGTTACAAAATCCTGGGTACATTATTCTTGTTGCTTCTATATGTGAGAACAATGTAAAAAACACACAAATGAAGAAACAATACAAGAAATAAGATTAAAAATAAGCCTTGGCAGTTAAGAGATGACCAGTCTCAACCGACGGCGTCCGTTCACGAACATGACGCGTGGATCAGCACCATCCAGCTCATATCATAGACCTCATCCATCGCTTTCCATCAGGCGTGAGAGCAATCCAATAAAAAAAAATGTAAATAAGAAACTAGAATCAATATGATTGTGTTAGTAGGTCCCAAAGATGGATTACGTACAACACACATAGAGATGTGTGCCGACTTTGTTTACCCGACTTTGTTTTATGTATGTACTTATATAGAGATATAAGTACATACATAAAACAAAGTCGGGTTAGTTACACCATTTATTACTCAAGAACGGCTGGACCGATTTTGATGATCTTTGACTTGTTTGATTTTTCTCCGCCCCGAATGGCAGAATAACTGTCAACGCACGGGACAAATTCACGAAAAAAAAATAAAGAAGATTTTTGCTTCTCATACATTTAGTATGAAACGGCTTTTTTGATAATTATCTTGAGAATGGATTGAATACTTTATTTTTTCGTTCATCTGACTATTTTTTAATTTAAAACGTTCTTAATAGCCCGAATTAGGTTTCTATGGAAAGAAAAAATGGAAACTCATTTTCAAATTCGAGAGAAACAGAATGTCCTTTCTATGAGATTTTTTTTATTGGACAGGACAACGTCTGTCGGGTCAACTAATAGATATATGTATAAAACTCACGCCTACTCCCATGGGATTGGCAGAGACTACAGAATGCCACCTGCTACGATCCATAAATACTCCTTTTACTACGTTTAGGTACGTTTATAAATCTCGTCATACTCGCACACCGGTTGAGACTTTGAGAGTACTACAGTCCTGCACCCTAATTGCGTAACACACTATCAATCGGAATCTGAATCATTTTGAAGCAAATTGCTAATCCATTGCTATTAAAGTTCGAAAAATTTGTCTGCTCAACACGTAAGTAAATAACGCAATTAATGTTGTTGAACTGTCAAAATGAAACCGATTCCGATTGATAATGTGTTACGCAATTGCCCCGCTGTTCTTTCTGAAGAACATCACCAATTAGGTCACTTGTCCTTCTAGATCTAGAGCGTCCCCTCTCGTCGTTTCCACTAACATTTGCCTCCACACGCTAATACCTTTTGTTGACTAGTACAAATTCGACGTAATGATTGCCTTCTATTTCAGCTTTTCTCGTACAAAAGGCCCAACTCCTCAATAAGTTCGTATCTTTATCTTCCAAAGCTGTCATATTCGTTACGTTACGATATGGCCGGTATCTGGTTTCACGCAAAGTAGTCTAACCTCCTTACAATAACCGTAGCTTTCAGATACTTGTTAATAAATAATTCATCTTTTATTCCTGTCTCGTTGGTGTAGTGATCGCAAGCGCTAGTGCTGAGCATGAGGCCCTGGGGTCGATATCCGGGTCAGGCAAAGTGTTATTGGGTTTTGTATTGGAGTCTTAATTTCGTTCCCGGTTGATGGGCAGCTCGTCATCATGACTTGTTCCCATTATACATATCTGCTTACCCTTTTAACCTATTAAAGAACACTGAACGAGACACAAAAGAAGTTTTATTGATATCACGTCTGGGGGCGTTTAGTGTCCTGCAAAGTGTTAAGGAACAGAAAAGAAATCAAGATGTTTATGTTTTTACTAGCTGCGCCCCGCGGTTTCACCCGCATAAGTTTCGATCCCATGGGAATATTGGGATAAAAACGATCCTATGTCCTTTCCCGGGACTCAAACTATCACTATACCAAATTTCATCTAAACCGGTTCAGTGGTATGGGCGTGAAAAGGTAACATACAGACAGACAAACAGACAGAGTTACTTTCGAATTTATAATACATACTAGCTGCGCCCCGCGGTTTCACCCGCGTAAATGTCGATCCCGTGGGAATATCGGGATAAAAACTATCCTAGGTCCTTTTCCGGGACTCAAAACTCAAACTATCTCTATGCCAAATTTCATCTAAATCGGTTCCAGTGGTTTAGGCGTGAAGAAGTAACAAACATATAAACACACACACACACACACTCACAAACTTTCGCATTTATAATATTAGTGTGATTAGTATGGATAGTATGGATAACACACTCGCAAAAACTGTAAGAAACCGTAGAACTGGACTTTCACGAACAAATCAAAATTAAATCTTTCGTCTCGAGATAATAAATAAATAAAGAATGTTTATTTATCCAAAATATATTACAGAGAAATACTCTTAAAATGATATATATAATATAATTGTCTGTATAAAAGTTAAAGGCTACAAAAATCTATACAAAGAAAAATATGAGCCCTGTCTCTTAAACTGTAACAATCATCTCCCAGAATATATTACTTTTATTCGGACGTTAGAATTAAATCTAGCTCTAATTCCTGCCTAAATAGAACTACGGGCTATAACCGAGTAAAACGGAGTAAAACTTTTCCTCCCTAATCCGTCACTGTCTCCGAGTAAAGAAACAAGATGAATATGGCAATGGAAGGCATGTCGCCGCGATATGCCCAAAGTTGACATTCAGGAAATGTCTAGTCCATAGAAACTAAATTCACGTGTTTAACTGCCCCTTTGTTTTTGTATTAAGGGCTGATTTCTCAATCGACAGATAATTATTGTTATCTATACTTTTAATAAATCTGTAGAAGTGAAAATTCTGTACATTGAAAATATCAAAGAAATAAATGGCAGGGGGTGTTACTAGACCGACACCGAACCCAAAAATGTGATTAAAAAAATTCTTGTCTGTCTGTCCGTGTGTCTGTCTGTTTGTTCAGGCATCACGCAAAAACTACCGGTTCGATTACGATGAAACTTGGTATAATTATTCTTTAATATCCTGGGCACCACACTGGGTACTTTTTATCCCGGAAAAGTATATAGAATAAAAAACAAACTTAATTTTGCGGTTCGATCCCTAGACCCGATTACTGTACCAACCGCAAATAATAAGTTTGTCGTAGGTTACGTGGAGGGTGTGTTCTTTGTGAAGAGTACGTATCCAATAAGAAAGTGTTTTTCGAAATTCCAACCCTAAGAGGGTGAATGGAGGGAGGGTGAAATTTCACGCGGACGAAGTCGCGGGCAGAAGCTAGTTCGTAGAATAAAATTAACGTCTAACAGATTTTGTATGGAAGAACTGTCAAAAATTCAAAATTAAAGTAGGGTTAGTTACACCATTTATAACTCAAGAACTGCTGGGCCGATTGTTATGAACTTTGATTTGTTGGATTTGTCTCCGCCCCGAATAGCAGAATAACTATTAAAATATGGGGAAAATTCACAAAAAAAAATGAAGATAATTCATTTTCTCATACCTACATTCGTTCTTATTGATTCTGAAGTTGTACGAAGTTCGCCGGGTCAGCTAGTTTAACCGGTCAAGCACCGCGCGTCGCCAATTGGCGACGAAACAATAGAAAATAAATTGTGTGTCATTAGCGGAGCTCGACAGATTAATATAGTACCTAGTGTAAATAGTTAGTGGTGTATATTGATTATGAGCATTTTTATGTTAATAACTAGCTGCGCCCCGCGCTTTCACCCGCGTAAAGGTCGATCCCTTGGGAATATCGGGATAAAAACTATCCTATGTCCTTTTCCGGGACTCAAACTATCTCTATACCAAATTTCATCTAAATCGGTACAGTGGTTTAGGCGTGAAGAAGTAACAAACATATAAACACACACACACACACACACACACTCACAAACTTTCGCCTTTATAATATTAGTGTGATAAAAATCTAAATATAATTTCACGTAGGCCTATATCTATAGGTACCAATTAATCTAGTGTCGTAAAGCGTTTTGTATTGCTGTAAACACAATTAATTACTGAATTTAATTCATGTGAGACATCTCTTAATGATGACGAACCCATAAAATAGACTTTTATGGGTTGGTAACAGTTGCCAAAGAACGGTAACGGTTTGCTTCAACGTCACTAATTTTAAGAAACATAAACTCGTTAAAGTTAAAAACCTCAATTTTCCCAACTAAGTTGGGGTCGGCTTCCAGTCTAACTGAATGAACTTGAATACCAGTGTTTCACATGGAGCGACTGCCTATCTGACCTCCACTACCCAGTTGCTACACGATACCCCTTGGGAAGACTGGTTGTCAGACTCGGGTTTCTGTCTACCAGTAACTGTCAAAGATCTACAATTAATGGTCACCCATCTACGGGTCAACCTCAGCAAGCGTTGCTTAACTTAAGATCGACCCTTGCGGCTTTTATTATATAGCCACGAGACCCCTTCAATAAACAAAACCTGATTGCAATTAATTGTATTTCAAGTTTGTAGGTACAGTCAACCCTGCTGACTATCATGTCCGAGTTGATTTCAACGATCCCTATATAAACCGTTGCATTGAGAATTGCGTATAAAGTCTGGGTCACATTTGGGTAGCACTTGGAATTAATAGAACATCGTCACAAAGGCTTACCTCTATTGATACACGCACGGCACTTATCACTAGGATATGTTAGAATTAGATTATTTAATTTGAAATACACGTTTTCACTTTACGTGCTGATGAAAACGTTTATTTGTGTTCACAAAGCAGTTAAAAGCTCCGATCAAATGGTTTGTTCATCGGGCTTTGAAAAGTTGATTTGGAAACGTGGCTCAAACACAAATGACCTCCAGAATTAAGTGCATAACAATGCCTCAACATATAGTAAGTACATACTAATTCCATAGCCTCAACTGTCATCTCTACATTCGACTGTCAAATTTGAATTCCGAGTAACCCTTTGAAGCGGATTGCTTGCGGAGCTAATGTACGGTGATGACGTATCCATGTAGCCTTTGATTCCAAGCTCCGCACCGCACTCGTAATAGCCAAACTAAACTGAGCATACCATAACAATTCAAATGCGATCTCGTTTACAAACGGCACTGCGTATGACGTCACTCGCTAGTTGCATTATTTATGTGCCCGTTTTGTGTTGTCAGAATAGGGACTGGGACTCGTGAATTGAGATTATATTTTACTTGAATAATTCATATGGAATGTTAAGGATTTTGTGAGTGGCGACTTTGTTAGCCGGCAGACATTTACATTTTAGTTGCTCAGGGACCCAAATTTTTGTGTCAAAAGTTGACTAGGGTTACGTTCTTTAGTGAATGAATGGTTTAGATGTTGACCTTCATCCTAGTTTCGTCTTCTTCAATTAAAAACGTACACGTGTTTGGTTTTGTATAAAGACGCCAGCACCTGGTGTATCCATCGCCTATTCAACTCATTTCAAATTAAAAACAGAGTCTTTCATCTCTGGTAGCCATTCAAGATGTAGAGCGTTGAAAATGGCGCAATTGTCTGAGACCTTGAGCTCTGAAATCGCGTATCGTCCTATTATAATGTCCCCCATTTGTGTATGACGCTTCACGTCCGATGCCGCGGGCTGGTTAGCAAACACGGATTTAAGTTTTTTGGAAAGGCTTTTGACAATATTAAGAAGTTCTCGTCATTTCGGCTGTTCATGTATTACTGTTATAAATAAATAAATAAATACTTAAGACGACATTATGAGGGGAGACGTGGTCCGAACAACTCTTATTTTTTCTTACATAGGTGTGGGAGGAATCTAGATAGTTCTTACGTATTATCACAAAAGTAAGAAAAATTATAAGTTTTTAAATTTTTACAACTTTTTCTTACAATTTATGTAGATACTGATCTTACGTAAGATTGGAAGGGGTGTTTATCCAAGTCTTATTTTTTTCTTACGTAGGGGGGAAGGGGGTTAGAAAATGGTAAAAATTGCCATACTTACGTAATACATAAACAGTGACTTATCTGTTTACATGGTGTATTATTACTGAGATGAAGTAATCTTTTGAGGTTTTTAAGATCAATACACTCTAACCTCCTAACACTTAAGTACTTACGTACAGAAATCAAGCTCCCGTGTAATTTATTACTATACTTATTCTAATCTTCTTTTCATTTCGGTCGTTTACCAAGTCAATGAAAAACTGAATAAATACATTTTTAAAAATAACATCCTACTAATATTATAAACGAGAAAGTTTGAGGTTTCACGCGAAAACTACTGACTAGATTTGAATGAAATTTGGCACACAGATAGTTTATATCCAGGACACTTATGATACTTTTTATACCGATATTTCCACGGGATCGAGACTTATGCGGGTGAAACCGAGGGGCGCAGCTAGTTAAAAATAAACTCGTGAGACAGGACCATTATTACAATCAAATATTTTGTTTGTTTTTATCATCATCGGTTTCGTAGCAACAGCAGAATTATTTTGGTTGGTAATGAAAAATAACACTTGTCCATTAGTCTTAACTCTTGCGAGCAGCTGTGACCCATCGGGCTTTTATTCGTTGTTGAAAAGACACTAAAAAATAATATTACTTACATTATTTATTTAGTTTTGTCAGTGTCTTGTCATGTTCATGTTGTTTTTTTTTTTTTAATTCAAAACATATTCCTAACATGCAAATCCTCTCATAGGTTGAAAAGTTATACAGATATTTTAAGAAGCAATTTATCACTTGGCATGTAGTATTTGCATTAGGTACAGACGCCAGCACATGAAGCTACTACAATATGTCAAATTTATTTAATAGATTTTCAACTTTATTGCTAAAATAAAAGGTTCAAAGTTGATTGGGAAAATTTGACGGTTTCGGGTAGCTTGATGTGCTGGCGTCTGTACAATAACCTCGCACTGGCTTTTTCTCTAAACCCAATAAAGTGAGAAATAACAGTTTTTGCCACCCAAATGTTACAGTCCTTGCATAGTTATTTTACCCCTGACAGCAGCAACCTCATAGTAACGAGTATAAAGATCACTGTGATTTTGACAGGCTTGTAAGTGACAGCAACCGCAAACTTATTTCAAATCACAATTTCTGACGAAAAGTAACGCCGCCATCTTGTTTTTTTGAACTGAAAACTTCTTTAGGCGCGTTGGGCATTTTTTGAGATGGGAAAAAACCATTGAACTCGCGACACTGTTACCGACACCGCGCTACATTCGGATGATGGGTTCGGCTGTCCTCGGGATGTACTGGGTTTTAATGTATTTCCGATATGTCTGTGAGTGATGGCAAAGTATTCTGTTTGTGTTTTGTTTATATGACGATTCAAAAAATACATACGTAATTTGTTCAAGTTTTCACTTCTGTCGGCACTCCCGGAGTGCCTCTTTTTTTTAATAAATTTCAAAAAACTATTGCACATATATTTTTACCAACAGCGCCTCAATGTCAAGGTCATTCAAGCGCCAAAAGGTCATTGTTGCACTCTAATTGAACTTTTGGTAAGATATAAACCCAAAGTACCATCCTGTAGTGCTATTCGTTTTCTTCCCGAGCATCTACGCTCACCAGCCGCTTCCATTAGCTAACTGTATATCTATGACAACTGAAGTCCCGTCTAAAGGCCTATTCAGACAGAGCTACACACACGCTAATGGTTTCGACATGTGATGTGCATTACGGTGTCTATGACAAACTATTCTATAAGCGGTTTGATTGAACAATATTATTTGAAGACTTCTTTTGTTGAAATAGGGTGTTAATTATGATTTTGTAGGTAGTTTTGTGGTGTGGTGTGGCTACTTCTGACTTTCCAAATGAGAAGAAAGAAAGAAAAAGTATTTATTGCGACTCGTACAGGAAGATGACAAACTAAAATAAAAAACTTTCAATCACAATCTGAATCATTTTGAAGGATGTCTCTAAACCATTGCTTCATATGTTCGAAAAATTTGTCCGATCTACAAAGTAAATGACGCAATGAATGTTGTTGAACTGTCAAAATGAAAGCCATTGCTATTGTTAGTGTGTTACGCAATTATCCGGCTGGTGGAATTACAACTTTTTCTAAGCTCACTTCACCTAAGTTTTCACGGTGAGATTTTTACCGAACAGGCCGGCTGTAAACAATTACTGTAAATAAATGGTGAGATTACATCCGTTTCTGTATCCGATTCGCGTGATAGTCATCGGCTATTATCTAAAACACATGTTAGACGTACTATTTATGGAGCTATAAAATAACAAATCATATTTTTCTTATTAGTATCTTGAGGAGTGTAGATACTATCGGATGCCTATAAAGTAGTAGGTATCTCTTTGTAAGTAATACATATTAAATTTATGGTAATGAAAAAGCCAAAGACGAGAAACATCGGTTACAGTGCGGCCGTCGGGAGAAGGCGTTTTTGACTCCTGACAGTTTCAAACAAACGTATACGTGTTTTGCGAATTTGATATCTATTAGCTACTAGGATTGTCGCTCTGACTAAACTGTAGTTTATGTGGAGTTTTTGGCTACCATGCTGTCACATGGCAAGACATGTATCACGGAGTATCCAAGAGATATGTGACAAAATTCGTGAAAGGTAGGTACTCGTCTGTTTGCCTTTATTCCCTCAAATCACGAGGTCACAAAACAGTACTTTTGCGTAAAACCAGGAACTTCCTTGTCCGCGTATGAAGGTCTGCTTTGTGTGAAGAAACTGGGCGTACAGTTACTAATGAGCTCATTAACAAACGCACGACAAGGTGCGCCCTTTGTAAAGGGAACCCTACCAAGATTTAACATGCTGTATAACATGACATGCGGAAGGGCTACACTGTCATGTTATACACACTTATGTTTGTGTTATGTTCAAGTAACTATCAAGCCATGGCGTGATTTGATTATTCAGTGAAGAGACCACAACATACATAATAAATTCAACGTTAATTACCAACTTTCCATACCTCATTATTATTCCCATCCTTCCCAACAACACCGCCCATTCACACCTACAGAAATCACGACACTGGAATACCCACCCACTTAATATTCATAACACTTCTAATAATATCAATTTTATATTCTCCTCTCGTTCAAGTCGGCTCGTCCGCGTGAACGAGGCTTGGTGCCGGCGGTAAACGACCAATGCGTTCGCTGCAAACTGTTTACAATAGGTACGGATGCGTGTATGAGTGACGTCGGGGTACCGTTGTGATTTACTGGCACTTGAACTGCATATTTGTGTCTAAGCGCGTCTGGTCGAGCTTTGAATCTCCATTGATGCATTCCATGTCAGTGCGGTTAAACTCTATGCTTATTAGTTGGCGAATGGATGTTTGCTCGTGTGCAGTCTGCATCGTAATGGCGAGGCGATAAAAGACGAATGCATTCCGTCTAAAATGTTTAGTATACATGTGGCTAGAAATTATGTGTACCGTTTTGAATGTTGAACAGTTTGTGGTCCTAGGCTAGGAATAATGTACCCGTGCTTCATGTTGCTAAGGCTATTTTACAAGTAACAAGAGAGCGCTTGGGCAGTCAGTCCTGAAACCAAATATGGTGACAATCTTTGCCTGTCAATTTTTTAACTGTTCATGACTACGTGATTTAGCACAATCAGCCGATAATTTACCCACTGCTGGGACGCAGGCCTCCTCTCTTCGAATAGGGCTGTAATTCACCACACGGGCCCAGTGCGGGTTAGTAGATGTCACATGTCTTCGAATTTTTTGGTCTAGGACATTCCGGTTTTCTCACGATGTTTTCCTTCACCATTTTGAGAGCAGCGGTGATGAAATTATTTACGCACAGTAAAGCGCCAGTTTGGGTTCGAACCTACAACCTACAACGCGTAAGTCGCGGCCGTTACCACTGAGCCACCACTGCCCTTAAAAGCCATGGAACTCTCGTTTAATTCTAAGACACGAAAACATGGTGTGATGCGCAATATTATCCCAAAACTCATCTTCAAACATCAGTAAAACGCCCATAAAATGCTCAGAAGTAAATAACATCGTCTTGTCTTAATAAACATCGAAGTCCCAGGCCAAAATGCGTCAGACAGACTCAATATTGAGAGGGCTTTCGCATTAAATTGAACACTAAGGAATTAAACCTCCTTGATTTACATTCGCTCCAGTCTGCATTGTAATTCCATCGTCGATAAAAGACGATGCATTCGGTGCAAATTGTTCTCAATATGTACAGATGCGTACGAGTGGGGAGCGGGTACCGTTTTAATGCTTAGTGTTGGGTAAATACTTCAGATATCACCGGTGTGTGTCTGTGAGAGTGTTTTCGTGTCTCATAGAGCTTCTGATGTCGTTATTATGATAGCCTGTGAATAACAGCTTGAATTTCGCTGTATCTTATGAAACTGGAAGGTGTTTCAAACTAAAAGCGTTGTTAGCAAAGATAAAACAGTCTGCAAATGTGATATACTCGTAGGTATACGATTGAAGATTGACGGTAGCTTTACACAAAGAAAACTTTTTATGAGTTTTTGTATTTGTGCTTTTGTGTGCATAGTTGAATGATAACACTACGAAAAAAAAAAAAAGAAAAAGAGTTCCTGCAAGGATTTGCGGAGGCCTTTGCCCAGCTGTGAATTAGAATAGGCTAGCAAAAAAAAAAAACACTCGACGAAGATGAAAAAAAGTTATCATTAGAAAACGTACTTACAAGTAAATCTTGGAGGATATGTTCTTGCCTGTCTTGTTAAAACACCATTGAAACCTTAAAGTTAACTGTATTCTTAGTAAAAGTGCGCAGTGCTGCACACCCCCACCCTATTTCAAGTTAAACAAATATCAACTTTATTTCAATGAAATTCAAGTTGATTTGAGAGTGACTAGCACCATTGAAAAAGTTATAAAAATGTTTGAAGTTGTAGCGTAAACTGAACTTTATTGTGTAGGAATTAAAGTTATTTTTCCATCAATTCATATTTGTATACATTTTTGGCAAATACGCAGATTAGGAGCAGTGGTGGCCCAGTGGTATCGGCCACGACTTACGAGTTGTAGGTGAACGCACTAGGTAACTTTACTTTGTGTACATATTTCATTTCATCACCAATGCTCTCAAAACGGTGGAGGAAAACATCGTGAAGAAACCGGCATGTCCTAGAAATAAAATTTCGAAGAAATATGACATCCTCCAACCCGCACTGGGCCTGCGTGGTGGATTATGACTCACTCCCTCTTACAGAAAGGAGGCCTGTGTCCTAGCAGTGGGAACATTATATGCTGATTATGGAAAAAAAGCTAGCGTATGGAAACGTACTTACAAATAAATCTTTGCGAATAAGTTCTCGCACTAACACAACCATTAGAACCTCAAAATTAACTGTATTCTGTATCATTTAGGTTACTCTGGTGTATAATAAAAAATGAAATGTGTGCCAACGCCCTGTCACCGGTGCACTTGGATGATCTTATGACTGCGTCAGTGAGCGGAGTTCTCACAGCTAAATTTTGGGCCAAATACGTTTGAACTTTTTGCCATCGATACGCTAAGAAGATAAATCAAAACCAGACAATGAGATCTTGGTGTCTGTATTCTTTGATTTTAGTACAAGCTGTGTCAAAGCTTTCGCCACCAACAGGAAGTGACAGAGGTCTATTCTAAAGCCACAAATGGTAATGTTATGTCTATGCCTTCGCTTATTCATGCCCATTCGCCATAAAACTTTATAGACTTGGCCCACTGTCTAAAGTAGTTGTTTTGTGGTCTTAGGATGTGTCATAGGAGGCTCAAACTATGTTGCTTAGGTCCTGTTTAGAGTTCAAAGTACATCTATTGGATTTAATCTTCCTGGTTTAAAATATAGCCACCTCTTGTTGTTGTTGTTGTGTCTTGTTGTATTGTGGCTGTTATTTCCGTGTTAATTAAGCTAGTATCATCAGCTAAATGTATCCTTCTAATATTATAAATGTGAAAATTTGGATTGTTTGTATGTTTGTTACTCAATCACGCGAAAACGGCTTGACGGATTTATATAACATTTGGTACACAGATTGTTTATAACCTGGATAAACATATACTTTTTATCCCGGTAGTAAGTACGTTTCCGTGGGATAATATCCGACCTCACAGGTGAAGCCGCGAAAAAAAGCTAGTTATCAAACGCTACTAAGAAAAATCGGAGATAGTGTAGCTCCTTGTAATGAATTAGGTAATCTGGCGAAGTCATACTTTCGTCTCATTATAATTTTTGGCTTTGCTGGTTACCTTGCTAGTTTCTCAGTGAATTAAAAGGCACATGGACATTTTGAACCTTGTTTCTTCGATCAGGAATTAATCAGCCGTCAATAAGATTGCTACTGTTGCAGTTAGTGTTCATACACACGCACGAGCGACACGCGGCTGCAGTTATATACAGACGCCAGCACATCAAGCTACTACAATCTGTCACATTTCTTTAATAGATTTTCGACTTTATCGCTAAAACATAAGGTTCAATGTTGATTGGGAAAATTTGTCAGTTTCCGGTAGCTTGATGTGCTGGCGTCTGTACCTCAGCCGTTAACGCGTGTCGCTCGTGTGTATGCACACTTAGGCGGTGGTAAAAACAGCTGTCGTTAGTTAGACCACTGGCCTAACTGCCAGCTAATAATAAATAAAAAAAACATAGGCAGTCATGGGGACCGCCGACAGGAGCGAAAACTTAAAACTATGCATAGCTGCACCTTAGCATATCGGTGACGTGTACAGTCACGAGCGTAAGTACCTCTACCTATGTATACACTTGGCTTTATTGAAACGCGATTTTATCCTTTATTTTTTAATTAAAGTTTATGTTATTACAAACATAGTATTTTCGAACCCATATGTTTATGTAAAGTATCGTATTTTAACGTTGCATTCGTTATTTCACGAAAAAATCGCAATTGAAAGATGCGAAGTGTTGACATATTAGTGCTCGTGACTGTAACCATAAGATTTTTCTTAATGAAGTAATTTTTTTTTAGCTGTTAATTGCCCTGTGCTGGGCAAAGGCCTCCCTACTCTCTTTCCACCTAAATATAAAGTATATTTTGTATTTTGAAATTACAGGAGTTAAATTACCTTAACCTCCACCAAAGCCATTTACAGATGAATTATACTACAAAGTCCTTGCGTGTAGTTGTCTGTGCACAGCCAATACATTGCCTTCGGGTGTAGATTGTATGGGTGACGCAGATGTACCGTTGAGAATACTGTAATGTGTATTAGTGTCTCAAGGTGCGTCTGTCTGTCTGAGAGTGTTGTTATGTATTGTTGTCGTATAGGAGGTATGTAACGTTGTTTACATAAATGTATACCTAATGAACTTGTACTGTGGGTGTGGGAAAAGGTCTTGATACTTGCATGTAATCTTTGCTTTTATTTTTTATTTATTTTTATTTTTAGTTTGCATGTTTACATTGTCTACATTTCAATTGCATAAGATAATGAAAAAGAAATTCCTATCACAAGCAATTCCTTGCTTAAGGTGAATGGGTAGTAGTAGCCCGCAAAATTCAATTTTTCTTACGTTTTTTGCAATTTACAGGTCAGTGTCAGGTTGTATCTTGATCAAAATATGATTCGCGACTATAACAGGTACGTATTTACAGAATTATAATAATTAGAATCATCAATACATCTTTCTAAGTTAGATTTCTACCGTTAAGAACAAATCTCGTATGGAAAAGTGTTTGTGGTAGAAATCTAACTTAAAGAGATATATTAATGATTCTAATGACTATAATTCTGTAAATACATGTCTATTATAGTCGCAAATCATATTTTGATCAAGATACAAGCTGACACTGACCTACAAATTTCAAAAAACGTAAGAAAAATGAAATTTCGCGGTCTACCACTGCGCATTCACCTTAAAAGGTGATCTCCAACATCGTTGGTATCAAAATGCCCTTTGTAATTGAAATAAACATTTTTATTTTATTTATTTTTATAATCTGTAACGTCTTCTGTTTTAAAGATAATCAATCAACTAAAACCCCTATTCCAAAAATTCCAATTACCAAAAATTCGAAGACATGTGACATCTGCCAACCCGCACTGGGCCCGCGTGGTGGATTACGGCCCACTCCCTCTCACTGAGAGGAGGCCTGTGTCCCAGCAGTGGGAAAATTATAGGCTGATTATGTATGTTATGTAAAACCCTTATTGCATTATTTAGGGCCCGATATTTTGATGGTGTGTGTCGACACCCTTGCGCCATCCTATCTACCTATCAAGCACGGCGGGCTGTGCTGGGGCGGCTGCTGTAGTTGCGGAAAACCTCAAATGGCGCAAATACTCCAAAATTTTTGGGACTTACAGAAGTCTACCTATGAAACAAAACCAATTACTTCTCGCAGTTTTCTTTCAAAGGCCTAAAACTAAAGTAAAGTTGTTCAAATACTTGTTCTAAACAAATTGATGGTCTAGTTCAGAGTTTCAGACCTCAAATTCTAACACGCTAAGAAATCCAGACCCCTATTAAAAGTTACTACATACCTGTTAAAAACTTGAACACAAAGCATGCATCATTTTTAGGGTTCCGTACCCAAAGGGTATAAACTGGACCCTATTACTAAGACTTCGCTGTCTGTCCGGCCGTCTGTCCGTCCGTCTGTCTGTCACCAGGCTGTATCTCAAGAACCGCGATAGCTATACAGTTGAAATTTTCACAAATTATGTATTTCTGTTGCCGCTATAACAACAAATACTAAAAACAAATTAAAATAAATACTTAAGGGGGGCTCCCATACAACAAACGCGATTTTTTTGCCCTTTTTTGCTCGATATCAATAATGTCAACAGGTAGACGCTTGAAATATTCACAGAATATTTAGTTGTATATTCACTTTAAAAATAAATAAATTAAGGGGGGCTAAAAACGTGATTTTAATATGAAGTATTAAATATTGTACGGTGGTGCGGAACCCTTCGTGTGCGAGTCCGACTCGCACTTGGCCGGTTTTTATTATTAAATAAGTACCGCGTCTAACTCATCACTTGCAGAATAAAAATGATTAATTAATACTGACGTCACTAAGTTCACAAGAACAGCGCACTAGGTGTAAGCTAGGTTTTTCCTTTGTAGCATCAATCATAGGTTATCGACATTCAACTCTTTTATACGTTTTGTTAGCACTTATTCTTCTATCTTGATGGTGTTCAATACGTATTCTTCGCCATTTTCTAACACTACCGGTGTCATTGACCCTTCAATTCAAAATTCAAATTCGCGTATGGAACCGCAATCGGTAGGTTACATACGCACCAAACTATGACGCATCGTTGCATTTGAAATAAAAGCAGAGAGTAAATATTTGATAGGGAACGAGGGATGACGCGACCGGACGGACGTGTGTAGACTAGAATATTAATTACTTATGTATCTACTACAGAGCTTTTGCCGTTTTCGAGCCAAAATGTTACTCATTTTTCCACGTTGCACCGGAAACGACGCGACGCGCGAACTGAAAACTACAAAATTTACAACCGTAAAAGCCTATTTTAATTATTTATTTCTCTTTGTTTACAGGTAAGCTATGCAAAAAGTTTACTCCGTTGTAAGTAAAGTTGTCTCGAAGCAGAAAAAAAACAAACAATGAACTTGGAATACTTTTGCGTAACTTTAGTTTACTCAGTGTTCCGCAAATTGCTGTGGCGTTGGCATCGCATCCAACATTCTGAGCAGATGGTTCGTATCTAGGCAGACACGCGTAACTCCACCATGTTCGCGAGTTCGAGCAAAATTGCACAGATGGCGTTGTTTTAAATTTAGTTACTAATTTACTTTTTAATTGTTTAAGGATCGTTTTTCTTGTTACTTTCGAGTGATTATTGGATAAAACAAGCTTCTTAGTCTAAAAAAGCTTGTATAAAAATATGATTCACAAAAACAACAAAAACCAGTTTAGCAACAAAAGATAACTAACAGTTTGATAATCATGTTATTTTCATAATAATTGCACGAAGAACTATTCTTTTAATTTATTTCTTTCATTCTACGTTGAATTCATAATCAGTCTTCAGTGTATACTTCGTTATAATCGCGTGCCTATTCGTAACGAAATGATTCAAAATACAAAGTTTTCCACAAAATGTCAGCTTTCAGGAAGAAGGACAAATATTGTTTCAGTAAACCTAAACTAATTAGATCTTTCTTTCATTTTGTATTTAGTAAACAAGTCTACAGATCTAACATCTTAAAGATAAGAATGTAGCTTTTGTAAAGTAAAGGTACTTTAGGACTTTAATTCTTTAAAACATAGGTACTTAGTAAACTTCCATTACAAAGCAAACCACTGTAAAACCAACTAAAGTTTGAATGAACAACTTGGTTGATATCCATCGATACTGACTAGTCGTAGATATTTAGCGTTTCTCTTCTACATTTATTATGCGCACGGGCAAAGTAGGTACTTATGGGACTCTCTGTATCAATAGCGTCTGTGTTCCCTTCCACATGTAACCCGTCTTCAAAGCAAAAGTGATCATCATCTCAGCATCTTCTGTACACTCTCGTTCCATCGTAGACCTCATCCATCGTTTTCCATCAGGCGAGATAGAGGCCACAGGTCCATTCCACAATACAATAACAATAATATTTGGCATTAAATCCTAGTTTTCTACAACTAGACGCGAAACTTACATTAAGTCACCCAAATAAGGTCCCATATCCCAAATAAAATATCTAATATCAGTGCTCGTCTCAAAACAAAACAATTAATATTCGTCTTTCATGTATTACTTCGCGATTGTTGAATTCTTATATCCGTATATCCTGCGACCCTATGCATTTCTTATGATACCCGACTCGGAAAGCTTTTGAGACAAATGTACCTACTGCCATTTAAATGGAATATTCAGTATTGTAGCATCCATTGTAGAAATTTCTTATTCACTGTTTAAGCGAAATACTTGAATAGCGTGGGGAGTTCCAGTATTTGTGAGCCTGATAGCTTGTTGAATTGACTATTTAGATATTACCTATTGGAAAGCTGAAAAGTGAAAGAAAGAAAATATGTTCATTTGCGGTAAACTTGACGCAAAACCATACGCAAAAAAAAGAACATAAACACAAAAAAATTGAAAAGGCAGTTGGTAGGGGGTAGGGGTTAAAAGTTGAGTGAATGTTTTCATGTAGGTATATATATGATCTTGAGATTTAGGTCTTGATAAAATATGTGTGAAAGATAAGAGGTTTCTGAGGACGAGTGCGTGCCTCTGTTTCTGTTATTGACGTGATAACAGAAGCCCAAGACTTGTAATCAAAATTAAAAAAACTATCTCATCTCAGCGACAATCAATGTCAAAAACTTAGGGAAATTGGAAGTATTTTTGACGGATTGAGACTGAGAACCTGTGAACGTTTTTAAAATTACAAGAATTGTCTCTCAGTTCTGGACTTATTTATAACTAGCAGCGCCCCGCGGTTTCACCCGCGTAAGTTTCCCGTGGGAATATCGGGATAAAAACTATCATAATTATGTATGTCCTTTCCCGGGACTGAAACTATTTCTATACCGAATTTCATCTAAAGCAGTTCAGCGGTTTAAGCTTGAGGAGGTAGCAGACAGACACACTTTCGCATTTATAATACTTACTAGTATGGAGATTGACGTGAAAATTTATTTAGGAGCACTTAGCGCTCTTTTTGAACAGTGAACGAAACTGACTTACCTACTGGACCGTCACACTCGGTTTGGTGACACTAAATCGCGTATACTCGACTTCAGTAGTAAGATTTCACTTCTATATCGTGTGCACACCGTCCTCTTTTTTATTACATGACCCTTCTGTCTACCATCAATTCTTCTGACATTAATTTCACTGCATTCACATAGTTGCTAAATTGTTCTTACCTTATTGCTTAGCTAACCAGCACTCAGAATAACTGACCCACCTCGGATATCTATGAACTCACCCATAAAAAGATAACTCAGTAATTTTATTGCTTATCTGTAGGTAGGTATATCCTTCAAGAACCCCTCTTTGCGCGCCAAACTGAACTGATACTTTCCCTACACCTATTTAAAAAGCCTCTCATCGCTTCATCAATCTTAAATTAAAAAAAAAAAAACACCACCTTGTCGAATAGACATTGAATTTGTAAAAGTAAAAACTGCAGATCACAGCTCAAGATTGCATTTAAATTTTTAATTTAAGTCGTCCAATGGCTCGGAAACGGTTGAGGGAAAGCCTTCGGGAGCATTAAAATATGTAACGGGCAAAAATAACAGATGGTCTCCCGTAAGGTAACGAACTGGAAGATGTATACTGCGTTCGGGATTTAGTTTCCAAACATGTCAACAAAAGTGTGTTTTTGGAAAAATAACTTTAATTGCCACACATTAAGTTCAGTTTCCGGTACAACTTCAAATATTTCTATGACTTTTTAACAGTACTTACCAATCATTCTGATATCAACTTAATTTTACATTAACATAAAGTTGATATTTGTTTAAGTGGAAATAACATCAACTCTGTAAACAAGGATTTGAATAGACTGCGGGTATGTCTCCTCACAAGAGAGGGCCCATGGGCTCCCCACAATGTTAGCTCCGGGATATATAAGTTGTTTGCCTAAAACATTGTTATTTACTTATCATTTTTGTAGCAAATCTGCGGATAATCGAGGTTTGTTGACGAAACAAAAGTGTCCTTTGAAAAGGACAAAGGAAACGCTTTATGTATGTTTTGTGTATTTTATGTAAGTTATACCTAAATATGGAATCGGTTATGTGAATTATTTGTTACTAACGTGTCTTTATTCGTTATTAGAATATAATACTCTTTATTATGTACACCATATAAATTAGGTTAAACATTATTATTAAACTAAAAGTACTTGAGGAAATTATCACACAATTAATAATATGTCTAGTAGGTGAATACGTTTAAAACTCTGACCTCGAAATTTTCATTTTAAGCACAAATATCTACTATACCTACTTCTTCTAACACAAGGCTAATAATTTATACAAAATATTGTAAAAAAAAAGTAATTAGTGGTTCCATGCTCATTTTTTAGGGTTCCGTAAAGGAAAAGCGGAATCCTTATAAGATCACTTCATTGTCCGTTTGTCTGTCCGTCGGTCAAGACCCTTTTTCTCAGGAATGTGTGGAGTTATCAAGTTGAAATTAATATCAAATACTCAGGGCTGCAATCCCTTGCAATGAAAAGATACGGGCGTTTATGTTCCGGAATCAAAACCTATAGGCCCGTTGACCTAGAATCATGAATTTTGGCATGAAGCAATATCATGTAGCACAAGTAAAGGAAAAAATCAGAAAACCGTAACATTTTTTTTCCCCTGATAAACTATTGACATATATTACCTACATTGCGGATCGACTCGCACTTGACTGTTGTTTTCCATACAAAACTACCTTCTGGAAGGGGTGCCTTGAATCAATTCTATTTTCTTGTCAATTTTAACGTTCAGAAGTGCCTTTTAATGGCTTTTGAATAGGTAGGTTCTTCATTCCTAAGTAATATTGATGCACCTTGAAAAACTCAAACACAAACAACAAACAAAAATTGTTTGACCCACACCCTAATTAGAAATCAATACGAAACCCTTCTAACACCCCAGTCTCCACACATTACCCACTAACACCAACCACCATATCAAAGACACATACCTAAAGATCATTACTCAAAGAAGGTCCTGACAAATCGTTTCTACTTCATTGAATGATTGATTCATTCGTTCGATATTAGGCTAGCAGCCAACAGGTGAACGATGAACGGTGAACCTCTGATTTACTAACTCTCAATGCTTTTCCAAATCACTCGCGCCTAATTCTTTGGCTTTTCCCTTTTCAAAAGCATGTGACGGGGGTCTTGTCCAAATGTGAATTGGGCCCGTAGAGACGATTTAAGGCTTAAGTCAATGTGAGATGAGACGGAGTTGGGTTCTGATGATTGATTCTTAGAGGAGTTGCTTGTTTGATGTATTGTTGTTAATGAGTTGTGAAAGAGGTGGAAGCCCTGGCCTGACGCATTTTTTCGGTGCGGTATGGTTTGGGAATCGGTACAAAAAAAAAAAAACAAATGAGTCAAAACTTGAAAGAACGGCCACTTAGGGTATGGCGCTGAGGGTGTTAATGATCTGTTAGATCCCACACCCTTTTTTGACCACACTTTTCTTAAACATGCTGTTGATGCACCTCTGCCCAACCCTTCGAAATATACAGGCGTGATATGTAAAAAAAACACATTTCATATTCCTCCCCTGCAATAAAAACTCTTCAGTAATTAAAATGTAATTAATAAAACCTTAATTGCTTTACAATTGTTTATTGACCATGGAACTTTCTAAATTAGTTTGCCTTCTTTAATTAGGGACGTATATTTGCGAACTTCTAGTCCAACTTATTATTCATAGTTTCATTACGTAGTTAAACAGGCCAAGTCGCCATGTTTCACTGAAAATTAAAAAACTAGACTAGTTTTTTTAGTTCGCTGAAAGTAAAACTGCCTACACAATTTATTCTAGACTAGTTTATTAACGTTTGGTCCTTGGTTTGAAGTCGTCTATAAAATTACGTCTAAAACTAAAACCAACAAAGAAGGACGTCGTCGCTGGGTATGTCATGTCGCAAGAATGGACGAGACCAGAGCACCCAAACGTTTACTGGATAGTGAACCGGAGAAGTCGAGGGAGGCCCAAGCTCAGATGGTTGGATGGCGTAGACCAAGATTCAGGAACTGTTGGAGTAAGAAATTGGCATGAAGAAGCCAGAAATAGGTCACGTTGGAGAAATATATCTAGAGCAGGCTAAGGTCCACCCGCGGCTATAAAACTCTAGATGATGATGATAAAACTACGTCTTCTGATGACGTAGGTAATTGGAAGTTCATATCTTTCAACCTCCTGCTGCCCAAAGAAAAAAATGTGTATGAAATATTTATGAACATACATTTACCATTATAGGACAACACAATGCGATGAACCCGCCTTCTATAACTAATTATAAACAATGCATTCCTTGTGAATTCATTCAGAGAACAAAAGAAATATATATATTTGGTATATGTCTGGTGTTCTGTGAGAGATAGTATGCAAGGAAATCGACTGTTCCATGTTAATTTTAAATTAAATTATTTACAACATAATTATTGTCAACAAGTAATGATGGATTTTAAGTAATTGGTGTTGTACCGTTTTAGTTAACTCATCATCTGCCTGCCTTTTCCCAACTATGTTGGGGTCGGCTTCCAGTCTAACCGGATGCAGCTGAATACCAGTATTTTACATGCAGCGACTGCCTATCTGACATCCACAACCCACTTACTAACACGACACACGATAACAAGAACACGATACCACTTGGTAAGACTGGTTTTCAGACTTTCGGGCTTCTGACGACCCGTAACGACTGTCAAAGATCCACGAATGACAGCCGGGACCAACGGCTTAACGTGATTTCCGAGGCATGGAAGGGTCTCGGTATATGAAGATTGTCACCTTTCCAAGGACCAACCGCGGCAAGCGTAGCTTAACCAATCGATCGACCCGTGCGGCTGTTATTACTTAGCCACAAGTCGCTCCTACCGATTTAATTAACTATAAATAAATAATGAAGTAGTAACGGAATAACTCCGTCTCACTCGCTATGAGGTTGAGCGTGCAGAGTGCACGTGTCAGTATGGCAATTGATATTTCAACCATATTCGAAAAAACAACCTTTTTTGGGAAATCTAGAATGTTGTTACATGTGCTGAAACCACATTCTGCTTTCTAAAAGTTTCTTTTTAAGATCTCGAAACATAAATATTTGAAAAGATTGTCATGTTGTTAACATTGGTACAACATTATCTTTAATTTTCTTGAACCACCCCGAAAATAGCATTTCTAGTAGTTACTTACTACATCTATTCTTACTAATAATAAAGCTGCCGAGTTTGTTTGTTTGATCGCGCTAATATCTGGAATTATCAGTCGGATTTGTTTTTTTAGGCAAGGCCAAGGCTTTAGTCTATATAACATCACGCTAGGGCTCTTAGGAGCCAAGCAAAAAGAAAACGCGAAAACGAACTAATAGCGCGGACAGGACGGGGTGGGTCGGATAACAAGAAATTTTACGCGCACAAAGTCGCGGGGAGAAGCTAGTATTCAATACGTAGAATTTATTCTAGATACATAAGTAATATTAATGCGGTTCTCCCCTCGCAAGAAGCTTTTCTAGGAAAAGATTGTGTGTCATAAACTATGATTTTTCTCTATGAATATTATGGCAGTTGAGTGCTGAAGGCAAAAAGCCCGGGAGGGACAAATAAATTGCTCTATTGTCTATTCATAACCTTTTTCTTATTACGCACTATTTGATTGTTGGCTGTTCTTTCTTTCGTGATAGTTTTGTGAAATTCGGTAGTTCTTGTTGTTGATATATTGAGTACTTATTGATTATGTTATCTTTGGTTTAGGGTTAGATGTCGGGTTTAGTTCAAATACAGCCAAATTGGAGCAGGGGTGGCTCAGTGGAAACGGCTCCCGAATTACGAGTTGTATGTAGGTCGTGGGTTTGTGCTAAGGCAGGCACTTACTAGCTGCTCTCAAAACGGTGAAGGAAAACATTATGAGGAACCCGGCATGTCCTAGAACCAAAAAGAAAATCGAAGAGATTTGACATCTACCAACACGCACTGGGCCCGCTTGGTGGATTACGACACACTCCCTTTCACAGAGAGGAGGCCTATGTCCCAGCCGTGGGAACGGTCTACGCTGATTATGCTACGATGAAAGCTAAAGTCTATTCAAATTTATGTTTCATATTGATGTTATTTCAAGTTAAACAAATATCAACATTATTGTATTGTAATGAAAATAAGCTGATTTCAGAGCGACTAGCACTTGAAAAAGTAATAAAAATGTTTGAAGTTGTACCGTAAACTGCACTTTATTATGTAGGAATTAAAGTTAATTTTCCATAAACACATATTTGTTTACATTTTTGTGGCAAATAAGTCGCGAATGCAGATTAAATTAGGTCAGTGTCAAATGTAAATATTTGGGTAAATACAGAACCTCCTTTTTTGAAGTCGGTTAAATATAAGACATAACATCACGCGTTCTATTTTCCTCAAGGGGTTAGGTTAGTTAGAAGGGTTGCTCAGAGGCACATTAAAGTTCTACCACATTTCGCCAGTTTTATTTAAATCCCATCTAAAACGGGCAAATATTAAACAGGGGAGCAAGTCTATTGCCGTCAGCCGGGCACAAAAGCACAAATCAAGACTCCGGGCAGCTACTGAGAAATTCCTAATAGAAAAACCCAACAACACTGCCCGACCTGGGAATCGAACCCACTACCTCAAACTCAGCAGTAGCACTTGCGACTTTGCGACCACTAGTCGGTCTAGTAGGTTAAGTCGGGTGAATATTTGTAGTAGCAAATGTAGCTAAAGTAAAACGGTTTGCAGATAGAAAACAGGAGGAAAATAAAGCTTGTCTACCTGTTTATCTCATTAACTAAGTACCTTTGATATCACATTCACAAATGAAGCCTCTCCCAGACATACTTAGGTACACCTAAAACATACTTTCACATGACCTCCCCAAGGTCCCAGACATTCAGCGGGATCGGCCGAAAGGGGTATCGCTACACCGGAACATAAAGGGCTAAGGAAGGATTACGGGTGGGTTTTAGTCGGTAAGAGTCTGACACTCCCTTCCGCTCCACCCAGAGCGGGAGGAGTCATTTGATGATTTCCCATCCACAAAAAAAAAAAGAAAAAACGTCCCAGACACACGTCACCAAACACAACTTACCGCAACTTTATCCGACTAATCCCGGTCTTTATTCTTCGTTGTCCAAATCCTAATGTTTGCTAAGTCTTGTCTTATTCCCACCAATAATAAGTGTGTCCCTTATTTGGAACATTGGGACGTTGGGACGTTAGTTGAATTCTTGGCAGGGGTGAGACAGTGTGGGGTGGGACATCTGCATAAATACGTAAAGCGGTCACGTTCGGGCCGACGACCACGCGTTTAACTTGTATCGTCTATGGACAAGGTGGACTCGTTTGAACGGACGAGTTGGGAGAGGCGAGTAGCTGGCGCGAGATAATGTTTTGTTGGTAAAGACTTTTGAGGTTGGTTAACCTCTTAAATGTCGTATGAACCCCATCGGTTCATAAGAAAGATTATCGTGACAACCGTTGAACGCTTACATGCGAGTTAACTGGCAAAAGCAGTTGTCTAATGAAGTAATAGGTCGTGCGGTTGTTAGCAACGAACGTGAGGCAGTTAAGCAGCAACCAAGGTATTGATGGATTGCTATCACCTGATTCCTAATCGCTGGATTTTCTTATCATGAAATGTACGAGGAAACGATCTTATCGATTGATTTTGCAATGGCGATTACAATATTAGATACTATCTTACCTATTTTCACTATCGTGTTTTACGCGAGTTTGCATGGATAAAACTCTTTGGTTTTAGTAGAATTATATAAATTGTAACACATTCATTAAAAAAAAAACACAGAATGCTGGAAAAAATCTATGTTTACACTATCTAGTTTTATGCGACGTCGCATCGATAAAGCTATTCGGTTTTAGTCTGAATTCAAACTACACAAATTGAATATAGAATGCTGTAAAAAAACTGTCTAGTTATTTCGAAAAACTAGCCTAACGTGTTCAACTGAACCGACAACTTGACGTCTTTATGTACCGCGTCGTATCTTTCGAAGCGAATGTGTTAATGTGCGAAACACATTAAGACGCTGAAAGCCGCTATTGAGCTCCGATGTTTCGGTATTTTTAGCCACGCCCACAATTTCTCCGATATCCTAGCGCCATTCTTAAAGGGCGGTGATACAGCGAACTACCAAGTAAGGAACAGTGTGACGCGGTCAATAATAATTAACAACGAACCAATAGATGGCGCTCTTGTATATTTATTGTTCTGTGTGAAGAGCTAGAAACAAATAAGACAAGGCGATTATAAAAAACCAATGTATATTTTTGTTTTTATTTTTAATTATTTTAAGACACTTTATTTACAATGAATTGAAAAGCAATATAAATGTATGGAAAATAAAATCTCAAACTATATTGCAATAATTAGGTATATTTTTTTATTTGCTTTTTTAACCGACATCAAAAAAAGGTGGAGGTTCTCAGTTCGTCGGTTTTTTTTTAATGTATCATGTTCCCCGATTACTCGAAGACGGCTGGACCGATTTCAAAAATTATTTTTTTTGTTTGAAAGGGTATACTTTCCAGGTGTTCCCATCGTCATCAGGTCAGGATATGATGATGGGGTTCTGCAGAAATCGAAGGAACTCTTCAAATATTATAGGCACACCTATAGCGACTTAGGTATTTTATATAGTAACTCGTGCATTTGCTTTCGGGAAGCACCATTTGGTGAAGTGGAACTAATATGATGAAGACTACAGATGGCTATTGGAATTACTCAATAAAAAGTATTTCACGGGTTGCGATTCGATTACTTTAATATGGTTGCTAAGCAATTTATGCTCGTCACAATGCAAATGGTGAAATGGAACTGATGGTGGAATACCAGGAGAACTCCTCAAAAATTAACGTCCCTGCATCGGGAAAAGTAATATTTCGTATAAGGCGATGAGCAAGTTGACATTAGGCTATTGTAACTTAGATACATTATAAACAGACCCACTACTATTATTCCCGATACTTTTTAGACTGGATGTACATAGGTTTTTTTACTGAGGTATCTGGAACATGTGGGTTGATCGATTGGTGCCTGAAGGACTATTTCATGCATTTAAATGTTGTCTCTTATATAAGCAGTTCCGTGTGAATCTCGGGTCTACTATTTCAGGGAGTAGGTGTTTTAAGTAAAATGATTTTAATTTTTGTTTCATATTCTGTTCCCAAAATAGGTCATCTTTTTCTATTAATTTTATCTTTAATTTAACTTCTTCTCCAGCCGGACCATACTGCAAACAAGCATTTCTTACGTCTTGTAATATGGAGCTGGCCCTGAACTTGATTATACCAGTAGTGATTTGTGTTTTTTTTAGCCACCCTTCTTTATCTTTTACCCAAAAATTTACTTTTTTTTTGTTGATAGCCTCATTCAAGCCCAACTTGTATGTATTGATTTGGCATTTAATTTCAATTATGGCATCTTCGTCACAAATACCATCAAGTAATTAAAAAAACTAAAAAACCCGACTACGGTAAAAAAAAACTTAAGTTAAAAAAAAAACTGAAAAGCTATAAACAAGCCTATTTTTAATTAAATAAAAGTTGGAACCAGGGGGGACCCATTTGAGTTTGAAAATATAAAAATGGTATTGGTCCCGCCTGCTTCCAAACTTTATTTAATTTAAAATGGGTTTGTGGTGGCTTTTCAGTTGTTTTTACCGCAGTCGGGTTTAATTACTTTTTTTTTATTTCCAGATTTTTAGTTTACAAATGTGAAAGAAGTTTATTTTTTTATTTCGTTTTTTACGTTTTGTCACTTCGAATTACTTTTAACCATATATGTTGTATATATTTTTGAAATCACCTTTTAAAACCCTTTATTTTTATATCCCACTCGATGGTATTAGAAGAAAGAAAAATTTCGAACTCCACAATATGGTCAATATGGCACCCCAAATCCGCCATTTTACTTTGTTTTTTATTTTCATGTAGTCAGTGACACTCGTGCTACAAAGACAAATCTAAAGACAGATAATTTATCCAAATCCGTTCATTCGTATAAGAGTTACGAGGTAAAAAAGAAACGGACATACATACATACATACCTACAGGTCAAACACATAACCCTCCTTCGCCGCAGTCGGGTAAAAACTAAAAATGATTTTTATTTAATATCTATCCAACAACGATACCCCATATTGACATAGTTTGTTGACTTTCATTTTTATCATTTTCACAATATGGCGTCCAGTAGTCGCCATATTGAATGTTTACTAACGTCATGTCTTTATTGACACTCGCCGGATTAAGAGGAATCGATTGACGTGTGAATCATAAAATCGGCCCAGGCGTTTGGTCTGTATAGTGCTTCAAAGGAACATACATACATAGGCTGATAAACGCATTACCACTCCTTTGCGTCGCGCAGTCGGGTAAAAAATAAAACATTCAAACTTGCATGAACTTTCTTCAGCACTAAACTTACCAATTACGTCTTTAAAAAAATACCAAATCTCACACGATGATTTATATAGAGTGGGCAAGAAACAATGGACAAAGCTACGAATATTTTCCTATAAGTCCAGTTCTAAGATAGTCATAGGTCTATGTAAATTCGATAGTGTTTATCACTGGACTTATTTGTGACTTTCTTTCTATGATCTAAGTAATAAAATTGTTATCTATATTTAGTTAGTATGCGCGTATTATAAACTTACTGGTGAAAAACAATTTTCGAAGCTTCACCTACTTCTGAATTGTTCGCCAAACGTTTATTTTTACTGTAAATATTTTTTTTTTTTAGTCAATTATTACTTTTCAGTAAAGAAAATTAATAATTATTCTAAAAATATGCAAAATAAATTAAAAAAAAAACAATGAAAATTTGCTAAAATTAATTTAAAAAAAAAATTAAATTTCCTAATAAGAATCAACTTGGTTTCGAACTCAAAACTCGCTATTCAGAATCTATGCGAAAAACGAAGCTTCGCCTGCTCCTGAACTTTCCGCCAAACATCTTTTTTTTTTTTGTAAAGAAAATTAATAATTATTCTAAAAATATACAAAATAAATGAATAAAAAACAATGAAAATTTCCAAAAACTAAATAAATAAAGAAAAAGTATAGTTATATAAATTAAAAGAATAAAATTCAACTTGGTTTTGAACTCGATTCTTGCTATTTCAGAAATTACGTAAATACCACTAGACCAATCGAGCATTATTATTACAGCTGAATTTACGCTACGCATTGTACAAAATAGCCAAGTACTTTTATTTATAATTTCATTTCTGTTCGTGTACCTGTTTTGTCAATATTACAATATAAAAAAAATACTTTACTACTTCCATTAGATGTTTTTGTTTGTTAGTATAGAATAATAATAAATTTTTGCTTGCCTCCGACATTTTTGTTTGTTTCCCATTTTGCACGGCAAATATTTTCATAACTTAGAACTATATTATTTACTAATGTCTTTACGTGTTAATATTTTTACAACTTATTGTAGTTTTAGGGAAAAAATAAAATATGTACATATAAGTATGTTTGAAGTTGTCAATCAACAAAAAATAAAATGAACGGATAGCGGTTAGCGGGGCAAAGCGACATACGTCCGTCTAGCAGCGCGCCTAAGCGATCACTGTCGGATTGCATACATAAGAAAGAGAAGCGCGATGACGCGACACTCGTAAGTTGTTACAAACCATAAAATAATTAATTTCTTAAAAATAAGTTGAGTAGTCAAAAATAAAAAACAACCAAATTTTGTATTTAAATATGATACGTTTTTGTTATAAATTTTACCAACGTACGTTGATCAGTAATACAGATATTTTTGTTAGAAGGTCATTTTAAGAGGTTAGTTTACATTTTTTTTGTATCGAGAAAACTTTTCAAAAACGTGTTTTGGATACAACAGGGTTCTCAGAAATATGTTCAAGATTAACATATATTTTTTTCGCCGTGTCAAACTGTATAGATTTGGCTAAAAAATTGTTCGAAACAAGCCTATTTGGCTCTTGTCAGCGTCTTAATAAATCAATTTGATTGCGAATCAATACAGCCTATTTAGTATTTAGCGTAATTGAGGACACATTACTTAATTGACTCTAAAACTAATTTGACACGATAGATCTACATAAATATTAGCTTTAGTTGTGTATTTCGTTCAGTAAATACCTATGTTTATGTTTATTTATGATCTTAGGTGAACTTATTAAGATAGGACTGGTTGGGAGCTTTAACAACTTCTATTCTGAATTTAGTGAAAGAATACATCGTTCCAAGATAACATATTTTTCAACACCATTTAGTTAGGCAGATGGTTTTCACGTTTTTTTTTTACTACCAATTTTACTCCTATGTCGAGCCAGGATGCATCCAGACAGATGGGCCACCATCGTCACACAGGGTGTGCCTGAAGACGGCAGTCATCACCACAGATAGTAGATCTATATCTGTGGTCATCACCAAGGCAGGCCTAAAAAACGCTGGCGTGACAATTTGGCCAAGTTCCTTAATGATTGGTCGAACAAGGCACAGAACAAAGAAAAGTAACAGAATATGGGGGAGACCTGTATCCATCGGTGGGACGACATAATATTATTATGTTAAATGAAAAAAAAAAATTGACCCTGAATGAATTTCTTTCGTGTATGAATTATTACTTAATTTTCGGCTATTCTTATTCAAGTTAGCACGTCCATGAGAATCACAAGAACACAAACCCATATTTATAGGCACCTTCAACTTAAAAAATTCTTCCGCCAACATTGTCAATGTACAGGCAAGTGAACTTGCCCCACTGAACGCACGGACGCCCGTGTCACGGCGCCTTTATTTTCTATTTCCAAGGCGGCGCGGCCAGAGAAACACCACGGCTAATCGTCCGCCCGTTTCCCGCCCCGCCCCACTAGGGATGTGCCTTGCTTCGTCTCCGTCTACGATAGGGGTACCTACGAAACTTTGTGAATGCGGACTCAGTAGTAGGTGGTCAAACTTACTTAGATGACCTTAAAAAGGCTGCAAACACGAGGTGATCAACGGAGTGTTGTGGCGCAATTTCGGTGAGGCAATTTCCAGCAGTGGACTAAATAGGCTGCATTGATTTAATAATGTGTAAAAATTGCAGCTAAACATTTGTTTTGTTATTCCTTGGTGATTTTTTTGTAAATAGTTAGTAGTTTTATTGCAAGTTGAAGAAATATTAGTTAATATCAAATGACGCTATCAAATTGATGTTGCGGCATCTAAAACGCCACATGCGAACCACGCATAACACTAACGTCACGCAAAATCCTGCATCACGCAATCAGAGTTTACCGCGCGACTAGACTAGTCGGGAAATGGCCGACCAGACACAAACCCAGTCTGGTCGTCTTTCCTATAGAGTGTCAGTGAAACCTTAACACCCTGTTCCACTTTCTTCGCTGATGTCTTTTATCGATGTTACCAAACAAAAATAAAAAAAAGCATCTTAATCCATCTATCGATATACGGACAGCTCCCCACCCCTAACTGTCTTGATGTGTCCCGGCAAGTAACGTGTTCTTTTAGTGGTTTGTCCTACGCTTTTCTACCTGCTTCTAACAGATCAGTTTACTTACATACTTATGTGTGTGCATATGTGTACTAGTCTACATGTGTGTGTGAGATTAGATATTACATCCCTTTATGAATGTTTTAACAGATAAAAACTTCAGAATTTACATAGAGTTTTATTCTGAAAATTTCAGGTATATATGGAGAACAAAGTATGAGAATTGTTTTGCTTTTAATAGTTAAATAGAGCTAATTGTTTCGTATCATATTCCTATTGTTTTATTAACGTTTTAATTAAGATAATTTGCGTGTTTTTGGTCTCGTTTATTAATGTTAAAATGAAGGTAATTTATTTCATCTTTATTCTAGTTTTTATTGCGAACTTTTAAATGGCGAGTTCCTAGAATGGGATACGAAATGGGCAATTGATATTGTGTACGATATTTGTAATGTCAGTCTGCTTGACCCATTTATATAACACATAAATAAAGAACTATTTTATATAACACATAAATAAAGAACTATTTTACAAAATAATGTTTTTGTGCTTAACGGATTACCAAACTTATTCATTACATAATTGTCTTAAGTATAGTACAGACGCCAGCACATCAAGCTACCCGAAACTGTCAAATTTTCCCAATCAACTTTGAACCTTATGCTATAGCAATAAAGTTATTAAAGAAATTTGACAGATTGTAGTAGCTTGATGTGCCCGCGTCTGTACAATTAGCTTTAGACTTACACAGTCACCAATTACAGGTTATTTAGCTCCTTTCAAAATGGTTTAGCTGAATGGTTCTGATCCATGCGTCATGTTCGCGAACGGGCGCCGTCAGTTAGGACTGGTTATCTCGTTGCTGCCATGGCTTATTTTTTTCTATTTGCTGTACTCTGGACGCTTATAACATCGTTCTCACATTATTATAATTTCAACATTAACGATGTACTTAATTCATATTTTTATAAGAATTATGAATTTTAATACAAAGAATAATTTATTACAGACATGACAAATTAACTTTGCCATTCCTCTAAGCTTAACTTGAACATTGTAATTTTTATAGTTTTGACATTAGTATTTTTATTGTTTGACATTTGTAATTTTTCGTACTTTGACATTTGTAATTTTCATAGTTTGACATTTGTAATTTTTCATAGTTTGGCATGTGTAATATTCATAGTTTGACATTTGTATTTTAATTTCATGATATTTTCCCATTGTGACATATTTAAATGCAATTTATTATTTAATTAATTAAAACTATGGAACAACCTAAATTTGCATGCTGAATTTAGTAGGCGGAATATGAAGTACTATTTATTGTATTATGAGATCTGTAAGCACCATATTTCATGCAAATAAACGATATTATTATTTCCTTTATTTAACTATATACATATAAATTATATTTTTAAATATTAGTATAAAAAATATATAAAAACATTTAAAAATATAAAAAATAGTAGCCCACCGGTATCGGGAACAGGGTCCAAGCTACCGGCGGTCAGGGCTCCAGAGAGAGGAACCTCCTGACAATGCGAGCCGTGTCCAGAAGTACCGCTTTCTGAATCAAGCCCTTGATCCAGCTGCCCAACGTGAGCCTCCTCAGGTGTTGGTCGAGGCTCTTGGCAATCAATCCATTGGCTGTGACGACTATCGGCACAATGATTGCTGAGTCAACATCCCACATGTCGACAACCTCGCGAGCCAAGTCAAGATACTTTATTTGTTTATCTTTCTCGGCTTTCACGAGGTTCTCATCATGCGGGACGGTTATGTCAACAATCATTGCGCGCCGCTCTAATCGATCCATCACCACTATATCAGGCTTATTGGCAACAATAGTCCTGTCAGTGATGATGGATCGATCCCAGTACAATGTGATATTTCCATTTTCGAGAACTGGGTCGGGCACATACCTGTAGTACGGCACCTCCGATTCCACAAGGCTGTATTTCAGAGCAAGTTGCTGATGGATTATCCTGGCTACAAGGTTGTGTCTATGCAAGTACTCTCCGTTAGCTAGACGAGAACACCCGGAGATGATATGCCTGATTGATTCTCCCGGCCGGTGGCATGCCCGACAGATGTCAACCGTGCCGTCTTTCACAATAAATCTCCGGTAATTGTTCGTCATCACAACTTCGTCCATAATTGCACAGACAAAACCTTCGGTTTCTCCAAAGAGATCACCGCAACGTAGCCAGGCTACGGACGCTAGTAGGTCTACATCGGGTCCATGAAGGGCCCGGAAAAAGCGTCCGTGAAGCTCCTTACTCTGCCATACCTCCATGCGATCATTAGTGTCAAGCACTACTGGTTTGCGCCAGTTCTCTTTAGCCAAGGAGGGGGGGGAGGCCCTTGTCCACTATGACTACATCTCGATGCATCCCCACGTCGGTTTCTTGGAAGTATTCCCTGAGATTGCATATCTCGCGATTGTGGAGGGTCTTAGCGTTTAAAAACCCTCGACCTCCACACTTTCGCGGGATATACAACCTCATTACCGATGACCGTGGGTGATGCATTCGATTTGCAGTCAACATTGTACGGACCCTCCTATCCAGGGCGTCGAGTTCGGTTTGAGTCCATTTGAGTATGCCAAAAGAGTACATCAAAACCGGCATGACCCAACCGTTGAAGGCGCGCACCTTGTTTCCGCCTGATAGAAGACTATTAAGTACTTTTTTCAGGCGGCCAAAGAAGCGCTCCTTCAACGATTGCTTCATGTCAGTAATATTGATGCCTAACGCTTCCGACATACCCAAATACTTATAGGTTTCGGATGCGGAGAGGGCTCTAAGGTTTGTGGAATCCGAGAGTTGAGTTCCCACGGATTCCACAATCTCCCCTCGTTTTACATGCATGACCGCACATTTGTCCACACCAAATTCCATCCTAATGGCGTTACTGAAAGTTTGAGTTACTTTCAGTAGCTCCATCAGTTGCAAATTGTTGGGGGCAAAGAGTTTTAGGTCATCCATGTAGAGGAGGTGCGATATAACCTGACCACCTCTCCTCAACCGATAGCCTAGACCTGAATCCTCCAGCAGTGTGCTAAGAGGATTCAAGGCTAAGCAGAACCAAAGCGGACTCAAACTATCACCCTGAAATATGCCTCGCTCGATCCTTATCGGTTCGCTATTCCTCTGAATATTTCGACATCCTGGATAGCGAAGGACCGTCCTCCATTGCCCCATACACGACATCAGGAAGGTGCGCAGAGTTGTATCTACTTTATACAATTCCAACACCCTCATGAGCCATGTATGTGGCACCGAGTCATAGGCCTTCTTATAATCTATCCAACATGTCGACAGATCCTTTCGGAAGCGACGAACCTGTTGGCTAATGGCCATATCAATGAGGAGTAGCTCCTTAGTACCGCGGGATCCATTCCTACATCCATTCTGAGAGGTAGACATGATGGCGTTGGTGTCTATATGTTTGTTAATTTTAGCTCTCAAAATGGATGTAAGAACTTTATAAACCGTCGGTAAACACGTGATCGGCCTATAATTCTTGGGTTCCGCGGTACTACCTGATTTATGGAGCAGGTGGGTAATTCCTGTCGTAAGGAACTGGGGTACCGAACCAGATTCCAAAGCGATCTGGAACTGAGATGCCAAGCGAGCGTGCGACCTTGTAAACCATTTTATCCAAAAGTTCTGCAGCCCGTCCGGCCCTGGAGACTTCCAGTTGGGCAGTGGACGGACTGCACGAGCTACATCTTGGGGGCAGATGGTTATAGCCCCCATTTCTGGTATTGGATCGCAGGCTCGCTCGACCTCTCGAGCCCAATCACCTTCGGTGTGACTGACAGGCACCGACCAGATACTGCGCCAGAAGGAACACATGGCATCATCATCCGGCAGGCGCGTGTCAGCCGCACCTTGGTCCGGTCGTTCCCAACCCCTATAAACCCACCTTTCATCACTCTGGAAGGTGCGATTCTGAGTGTATCGCTCTACTCGCCGCTTATACCGACGGATACGGTTCGCCCATGCATACACTTTCTGCTTCAGGAAGTCGATGCGCTCTGTGACACAGGACATATAGTCTTGAGGACTGATATCAGTCCCCGAGAATGCCCGCCTCACAAAGCGCATCACTCTAGGGCGAGTATTGCCCTCCCTGAAGCAGATTAATTTGCCGGTGAGCGTTCTGGCCCCACCAATACGACGTTCAATTCTGCACTGCCAAGCTGGTACGGCTGGTTTCGGTCGCGTAGCTCTAGAGTCATTGGTAAATTTAACGTGAGCTACACGACATGCCGCTACAGCCGCGCAGTACAGAATCGAATGAGTATCGGTGAGGTCTTCGCAGGTATCAAAATATTTTGACAACTGCGAATCCAGAACCGCCACCAGCGCCCTATTTTTGTTATGCATGGGCAAACGAGGCAAGCGTGGCCTAAGTTCGGGCGACATGAAGCGATATTCCTGAATCGCATCCTCCAAAGCACTCCTCAATTCCTCATTGCACTGGGTACTTACGTTTGTAGCCCTATCATTACTCCCCTCGTCAGCATGACTTGTATTATACTGCGGTGGTATTACAGCAGTCTGCGACTGGGGAGCGATGACATGGCTACTCTGTGTTTCATTTCGTAGGCGATCAAGTACAGTGTCATCCAACATATGATTACGTTGGATGACCCGCACCTGATCCGACAGTCGTTGTGCCGAAACGTTGACAGCTGGTTCAAGCACCTGAAAAAGAGAGAGCATCTGAACACGATACGCGGTCAGATTGTTTCCCCCCTCTGTAGCCCCATAGTATGAGCGCATGACATTTTCATTGATGGATCGTGTCCATCTCATGCGCTGCACACTTCCGCCGGGAGCTGGGACCCTATCAGAGGCCGGTATATTATTATTATTATTATTATATATTTAATTAAAAAGAGTGTCCGTGGTAGTTAGGTATAGAGAAGAATGCCTGATCTTCTCCATATCTATCGATTACGGTTTCGAATGGGCAACTAGCTTCATATTTCTGACTGACCGACTCCTTGACTCGAAATAAATGCTTTGAGTTTAAGTTTGATTCAGTATTCTCAAACATAAGAAACAAAAATAAAAATAAACTAGGCACTAGAATTCAGTTAAGGCAAAATAATTCTTAAGCTTATGAATTGGAACAAAAAGTATAATATATTTAAAAAAAGGTAAGTATTACACAAGCTATCCAAACTCTATCCTGCTTACTTGAAATTTAGAATACCACCTTCAAAACATCGACATTTCCAAAGCTCCCAATACTTGTGACAGATACCACATTCTTACACATATATAAAAACACTAGCTACGCTCCGCGGTTTTACCCGCATAAGTCTCGATCCCGTGAGAATATCGAGATAAAAAGTATGCTATGTCCTTTCCCGAGATTCAAACCATCTCTATACCAAATTTCATCTAAATCGGTTCAGCGGTTCAAGCGTGAAGAGGTAACAGTCAGACAGACACACTTTCGCATTTATAATATTAGTATGGATATACCTACACATGACTCATTTCTCTTTCTCAAACGCAAAACAATGTATCAAAAACTTGGGTGATCATCACCAAAGTAAGTACCCAGGTAGACCAAGTACCCATTCTGTACCTACTATCCTGATTTATGTATCGTCGGGAGACCGACCGTACCACCTGCTCCCAAGCTAAATATTCATTTGTCAGACTCGAATGTTACTTAAAAAGGATTGCTAATATCTTAGATGGGGTTCGCTTCATACTTAAAGTTTTGTTTATGTTTGAACACAGATTTGTGGGCTTGTAAATTTCTTTGGGCTTGTAAAAAATTCTGTTTTAACTACGAAAGCTTTTGTTATTATGATATTATTATGTATTTGCTTGATAAAGAGGCTTATTTTTTTTTGTATGGTAACAGCTTCGACTTAAGAGTTGTAGGTCATGGCTTCGATTCCAGGCAGGCGTTTTACTTTGTGTAGATAATTTCGTCATCACTACTCTCAAAACGGTGAAGGAAAACATCGTGAGGAAAGAGGCATGTCCTAGAAGAGAAGACATGTGACATCTAACAACCCTTTGATGGATAAGGAGCCTTGTATTTGTAGTGGAAGTAATCCACTAACAAAAACTATTTTATTTAGTCAATTGTCATTGAACTTTATCTACAATAAATGTAATGTCGTGTCATCGCAATCCTGTAAGTTTATTGCCATATATTAAGGTATGTAATAGAAACCGCTATATTAAGTGGCCATTTTCTATCACGAGTATAAAACCAGTCAACAAGTCGGCTCCAAATATTCTTCTTTCTTACAAGAAATTGTTTTTACTGACTGTCCTTTGGATAAATCTCGTGGACCCGTTGGGAATTCGTTTAGAAACATTTAAAAAATTATTATCATTTTTTTTATGGACCCGGTGCGGTGGGAAAAGAAGATCAATAGACTCGTGGACATCTGGGAACAACCCGTTATAAATATCTGTCTTCAATACCAAAACCCTGTAACGGACTTGAAGTAAATAAACAGATGAAGTTTCAGAATCCAATATTCATAACATCCTGTCACAAATATTGGGAGCTTTGGAATTGTCGATGTTCTGTTTCCTTTATTGACAAGTTGCGGGTTCCGCCTGATGTATAGGGCAATACTAATAAATATTTTAGTGACGGTAGTTCTCTAGTGTTTACATACGAATGCCTTGTTTGAAATGTTCGTTGATGTTTTACTGAACCCTATTACATTTATAAAAAAAGAAAAAAAACGTTTTGTCCCAAAAATACGCGCGTATAGACTGAGTTTTTGGGTAGCCTTTAGTTGTTTCAATATAAAGAATAGAATAGAATACTCTTTATTATGTACACCATATAAATTACAGACATAAATATATAAACTTAATAAACTGAATTATGAAAAGTCTTCCTGTTTGCCTGAAACACTAAGGATGTTGTATCAATTATATAAAATTCAAAGTCCTGACTGACTGATATAATATCAACCCACAGCCTAAACCGCTGGTCCTAGAAACATTAAATTTGGAGGGTGTGTTCTTTGTGAAGAGTAGGTATCCACTAAGAAAGGGTTTTTCGAAATTCCACCCCAAAGAGGGTGAAATTTCACGCGGACGAAGTCGCGGACAGAACCTAGTTTTTACCGACTTCATTAATGTATGTATAAAACTAGATACTTATGAACAGGACCGAGAAACGCCTAGATTGCTATTTAAGACAAGACATACCTACTCTTAGGGGCTGAGATTATAAACTTAATTTCGAGAAGACGATCCTATGTTGTTAAAGTCCTTCACTTTCTTTCACAATCCAAAGACATCCATTACCGCTGTTGCTATTCAGAATAGGGAGATCTCCTGGCCACTAAGTACTTATAGCATAATCAGCCTATAATGTAATGTTTTGACGGCACGGTTGGCGCAGTGGTTAAGCGGCGTCGCGGGTTCGATTCCCGCACCGAACAAATATTTGTATGACCTATAAGTAGTTGTTCCGGGTCTGGCTGTTTGTGTACATGTGAGTTTAAATGTTTGTAAACGCACCCACAATACAGTAGAAATTCCTAGTGTGCGGCAACGTTTAAAAAAAAAAAATGTTCCCATTGCAGTGCGGGTTGGTAGATGACACATGTCTTCGAATTTTTGGTTCTACGACATGCCGGTTTCCTCACGATGTTTACCTTCACTGTTTTTGAGAGCAGTGGTGATGAAATAAATTACACAAAGTAAAGCCTGCCTGGGTTCGAAGCCACGACGACAACTCGTATGTCGAGGCTGTTACCACTAGGCCACCACTGTTGTCTTGTTGTTAGAAATCCTCGTAAAAGAGTAAAACATCTAAAAAAAAATTCAATCAACGAAGTTTTTTTTGTAGAAACTAAAAGCCTTAATGAGAAAAAGATGCTAAAGCAGTCTCGAAAGCCAAAGACAAAAGACCAACAAACAAAGACCAGCGGGGCAATTGCGTAACACATTATCTGTCGGAATCGGTTTCATTTTGACAGTTCAACAACATTCATTGCGTTATATAAGTGTTGAACAGACAGTTTTTTCGAACTTATGAAGCAATGGATTAGCAATTAGGGTGCTGAATCCTATTTTCCATTTCCCCGGTGCACCTGTGCTTAAGAAAGTAATAGAAAAGCCGCTTGTTAGTCAATTACTGGAACTCATATAATGTCTGCAGTATCTATTATGCGCTGCGAGAACGAATGACGAATTGATTTCCGCCAACTACGCGCCTAATTGGGCCTGACAAAGTCGGGCCGCGGGTCACACCGTCACGTAATATAAAAGATAAAGATGTTTTTGTTGGTCTTATACGAAATAGATTTTTTTTTTTTCTAAATGAGACGGCCTCGGTCCTGGTTTCGCTTGCCGGGTCGGGTAAAGTGATAATGGGTTATTCCATCTACCTAGAATTTCTCAGTAGCAGCCCGAATTCTGCATTTGTGCTCGGTTGATGGCAATGGGCTTGCCCCCTATTACGTGGGACTTAAACATGACTGACGAAGTGTGTAGTTACTATACTATACACACCTCTGCTCTGGGAACACAGGCGTAGCATGTTATCCAAAGTAATAATATTATACAGGGTGAAATTGAACACATGCGACAAATCGAAATGGGAGATTGTACTCCTCATTATGAACAACTTTTACTATGGGACCAAACTTGAAATCGCGAAAAAAAAATCAGCTGTTCCCTACATTTATGTTCGCATAACTCGCCAAAATGTAGGGAACAGCTGATTTTTTTTTCGCGATTTCAGGTTTGGTTCCATAGTAAAAGTTGTTCATAATGATGAGTATAATCTCCCATTTCGATTTGTCGCATGTGTTCAATTTCACCCTGTAAATGCGGAAGTTTGTCTGTCTGTTCACGCTTAAACCGCTGAACCAATTTAGATACAATTTGGTATAGAGATAATTTGACTCCAGGAAAGGACATAGGATAGTTTTTATCCCGATATTCCCACGGGATCGAAACTTATGCGGGTGAAACCTCGGGGCGATGCTAGTGGTTTATAATGTTAAGTTTCTAAATAAAAAAATGGTTATTCAATTAGAGTGTCTTCTAAGTATTGTTTTGCCATATTTCACGTTAGGTATTCGTGAAGTGACTGTGTGTTGATTGTCACACTGAATAAACAAGTTTATAGTAATAATGGCAGAATATACTTACAATGTATTTTATCACAAATGACTGACTATATTCCATGTTTTTTTTTCAATAATTTACCTATTTATAAATTCAGAATAGTAACCCTTAGGCAAATTTAAATCTGCATATATACCTCCTAGTCCTACATCCGAAAAGGAATAAACAGTCGGAAGAATTTGATCCATTTCCAAGGAACCACTCGTTCAATTTATACATGAATAATTAATTTTAATTACATCTATGTTCGTAGCCCTCTTACTTTTCCTTCTTGCGAGGGGAGTAACAAACGCTTCCGAGTAATACGAGATGGGTTTTGCGCCTTTGGACAGACTTCTAAATAAGGGCAACTTAAATGTATTATCTTCCACCCTTGTTTTTAGAGAAAGTACTAAAAATAAACGTCATTAAGGATTATGCGACTAATTTGCAGTTACTATAGGAAACGGGAATTTCTAAGTGGAAGCTCGGAGTCCGGATTTGTGGCCGGTTGATGGCAATCGCCCCCATTACATGGGACTTAAACATAACTAGCGAAATGTGTGTACACTTCTGCCTAACCCTTTGCTGATTACAGGCGTGATGTCATGCTACTCAGTTACTAATTAAAAGAGTATGTATCTACTCATTGATCAATATTTATGGTATTCATATTAAAGGGGATTACAGGACCTAAACCCAAAAACGTAAGTTTTATAATGCTTAAAAGTATATGATCGAATACAGCAAACAAAATCAGAAAAATATAAAATATGATATTCTTCAGGATATATGCTAGTTAGATAGTGTGTTGAAAACATAATACAACTAATTTGATACGATAGAAAAAAACCACGAAGATACCTCTAAAAACTTAAAATAAAAACCATACTAATATACATGCAATCATTTTGATTTTTTGTCAGATTATTTTACAAGCAACATACTAAAGCACTAGTGTTTTAATTTTTTTTTGTCCAAACAGTAGATTTTTTGTAGGTAAATAGATAATTGCTTCATATTTTACAATAAATTACCAGCGTTGTGTCATCGCGCTTCTCTTTCTTTTCTATGCAGTCCGACAGTGACCGCGCTTTAGACCATGTAGTCCCCTTGACTTTATCATTCTCCTCACTAAACTAGAATATATTTAGATTTCAGACCTACATTCAATTTTAAAAGGAAGCTTGAACAATATGCTGCAATACATATTGTATTTAGTTGTTGTGTCCGACAGTCCATGTGGGCTTAGTTAAAACACCATGTCATATGCAATGAAGATTGAATTATGTCATATGCAATGAAGATTGAATTAAATCCTAACTAATATTATAAATGCGAAAGTAAGTTTGTTTGTTACCTTTTTACGCCTAAACCACTGAACCGATCATCCTGAAATTTTGCATATACGTTGTCAGGTGTACAGAAACGGACATACCTTTCATCCCGAACAAAAAAGTGCTGTTCCCGAGGAAAACAACAATAACGTTATTATGATAATAGATGGCGCCATGGTGTCTTTCGAATCATGATTGAATTATATTAGAAACTTTAGAGTTTAGAGTTTTTTCGTGAGGGACACTTATGCGGGTGAAACCGCGGGGCGCTGCTAGTTGAACATAAATTAGGCGCCTGGCAAGGCTCAGTGATGGTAGGTGGAGTAAGGCAGTGACCGAGTGGCGACCAAGGACTGGAAGACGAAGTGTAGGTCGTTCGGGAGCGAGATGGGTAGACGATATTGTTGCCATCGCGGGTAGAACTTGGATGAGGCTGGCGCAGGAGCGTGGGATTGACGCAAGAAAAGAAAGGGCTTTGCTTAGGAGTGGCTGACGTCGGGATGTGGATGATGATGATAATGAAGAACATAAATAACCTTCACTGTTTTTTAACTACATATTATTATTATTAGCCTGTTATGTCCCACTGCAAGGTAAAGGCCTCTCTACTCTCTTTCCACTTCTCTCTGTTCAAAGCTGCTAAAGACCAGTTCTTGTTGAAGGGGTTCAGCTCATCCCGCCATCTCCGTCTAGGCCTGCCACGATGTCGTTTGCCATTATGAAAGACCCATTAGGTCGTAAGCTTGGCCCATTGTTCGTCTGACATGCGACATATGTGTCCAGCCCAGTTCCATTTTAGCGTGGCAGCTTTCAAAGTGACATCAGTTATCTTTGTGATGGAACTACATGCAAAAAAAATAAGCCGTAGCCTGCTACGACGCTACGCGTATTGTCGTAGGCGTTTCGGTGTAAGAGGCGGCCGCCCTCTATTGTGACCGGTACGCCATAATAAGTATTATTCCATGTTTTCGATGGCTCCTATCTACCTTTCAGCGAAGAAATAAAGCTCTTTAATACCAAATCGATGCTTTGTTCTCTTCTTATTTTTGTGTACCTTTTGTTAATGTTATATAAATAAGTAAAGACTGAGGGACGACTATAAATTTACGTAGGCAAAGTGTACCTAATGACAAAAAAAAAGATGAGTCTTGAAGATATTGAAATTTTACCCCGTATCTTTTATTACAAACCTGTATTATTCTCTTTTGATAACTCCCAAGATGTAGCTTTTCATTGCGAAGATATAATGCCAAAAATATTTTAGTAAAATACCGGCTGTGTGGTTAATCTACGTTTTCAGAGGTCGGTCCGTGGATGGGTGACCATCCGTTACAAATCGAGACCCCTCCATGCCTCGGAAAGCACGTTTAGCTGTTGGTCCCGGCTGTCATTTTCATCTTTGACAGTCGTTACGGGTAGTCAGATGCCCGAAAGTCTGATAATTACTCTTAGTCATACCAGTGATATTTTATCATCCAGATAGGCAGTCGCTTCATGTAAAATAAAATACTGGTATTCAGTTGCATCCGGTTAGACTGGTATCTGACTCCAACATATTTTGGAAAAGGCTAGCCGTAAGGCAGATGATAATGATGAAAATATCGGCCGTTTTGATCAAAACACACTACACAAACACTTAATAAAATGTTTAAATAAAAATGATCTAACACCTAAGTGACCTCAATTGTTTTCACACAAAACTTCACAACTAGGTACTTAAATCGACAAAAACCGAACAAAAGAAACTTGAAAAATAAGTCAAAGAAAGCCATCAACAGTTTTAAATAACACGAAAGAAAAAAGCTTGCGAAGTAACGCGGGAAGTAAGTAAACTAAAGAACAATTTGCATTGGCCGCCTTTCAGTCTTCGGCATACGTTCGGCAACAGGTCGCCGATTTATCCGACCGGCTGACACGATGTCGGTTAATGGAAAAATGTGACATTAAGCCGGCTGTTTTTAAGCCACCGCTCAATCGGATGAGTTATGGAGTCGGAACCGATGATCGAAGATGGGAATTTGTCGGTTCGTTGATTTTGTAAGATTTATTTTTATTTTCTTAGCGTGACATTTAAAGAAGTATTCTGAGGTACATATAATGTATTTGTAAATGTCGAAGTTGTACTTCTCTTTAAAGTCACTTTTCGTGCCGGTCTGTATGACCGCGTTGTTTTTCTAAACTATATACGCAACGAATTTTGATGCGGTTTTTGACCTACTTTAGAGAATTAATTCCGGAAGGTTTTATGAGTAAATTACACGAATATTAAACTTAAACAATTATTATTTAATCAAAGAACTCTCGATATATTGTTAAGTCGTAAAAACCGTGGGATGTGGGGGTCGGTTTGCAATCAGTAGAATCAAATTGGTATAATCAGCCTATAATGTTCCCACTGCTGGAATACAGGCTTTCTCTCGGGGATAGGGAGTGGGCCGTAATCCACCACGCGTGCCCAGTGCGGGTTGGTAAATGTCACGTCTTTAATTTTTTGGTTCTACGACATGCCGGTTTCGTCACGATGTTTTTCGTCACCGTTTTGAGAGCAGTGGTGGTGAAGTTGTTTAGGTACACAAAGTAAAGCGCCTGCCTGGGTTCGAACCCACGACCGACAACACGTAAATATTTACCGTTACCACTAGGCCACTACTGCTCTACTGCCATACTTTATACTGGTATATAATAACCGACAATTCGACATTTGACCTACCCTTGTTAGCGTAATGGACGATAATTAAATTAATTGACCGAAACTATACAGTATAGTTTTCAGATAATTTCAACATTTTAATTAAGAACGTATGTGTAATGACAGCATAATTGTTATTAATTTTCAAGTATCGGTTACGAGATTATTTATTTAATTATTCGATAAGTGGTCATTGTATGCAGTGGAATTTTTGATTTTTGAAAGTGGTGATTTATTCATGCACTCGTCCATTTTGTTTTTAACAGTAATAGTAGGTGCTTTTGTACTTATGACGGGTAAAAATTTGAGAAACGTAACCTGAAGTGTAACACAAATGAACTATCCAAATCTATGCAATTTAATATGAAGTGTAACGCAATATTTCATTAGCTTAAGCGGTTCAGATAAAAAAGTGAATTGGCCTCTAGATATACATCCATTGCATATCAAAGAAAATACTTTAAAGTTTTAAAGTAAATCCTGTCGTCATAGATAAGCCAGAATAAGATGACGAAGATCCTGCTTACCTAATCTAACATAACGGACGCATTATAAAGATTCATACGCACTAAGAGTATCTGTATTTAAACTATAATAAAATAGTAACGAAGAATTGTCTGTTGGTGAGTCTTTGGTCAACTGGACCCACTCGAACTGGACCCGCGGGTCCAGTTGACCAAAGGAAAAATTTTCTATATTTTTATTGGTCAACTGGACCCACTGTCAAAATTAGACAAATATCTTTTGTTTTAAGCTACCCGTGGATACAGTCGAAACAAAAAGACAATGGCACGAATCTGGTACAGAATCTACGAGTACCTCAAAATCTAAAGATAAAGATAAAACATAAAGATAATTATGTATGATCCGGATTGGCGCAAAAACGACTGAGCGTATTTTTCTGAAATTTGGCTCACATTATAGTTTATAATGTGAGTGTGTTTATGATGTGTATAGTTCGTTCCCGTAGGATATTTTCCGCCATCCATTCTTCTCCATACAAAACTACCTTTTTTGATGTTCAAAAGTGCCTATTAAGATGCAGCGCAGACGACAGACTATCCGTGACGCACTTTTTATTGTAAGTACCAATAAAATGGAAGCTGTAGATAAATAATAACAGGATATACACCGTGTTCTTCACGATATCCATAAACTTTGTCAAACGCTTCTATAGCTTTTACAAAATAAATCTAACAAAGGAAGTAGTACTTAAAAAGGCTTCGATACAAAGATATTTGTAATTTCATTTAGTGAAATTTAATTGAGCTGTGCAGTAAGAAAGGGTCTTAACTCAGTTTTGACAAGTTTCAGCCCGCCAAATCTTATGAATGAAAGAAAATATGTCATCGTTGCCAATTCGAATAAAGAGGCATGCATATCGGGCGATTTACGTCAAGGTATTTAGTTTGTATGAAAATTAACAAAAAATATTATTATTATTATCAGCCATTTCTGTCCCACTGCAGGGCAAAGGCCTCCCTTCCCTCCTTCCACTTATCCCTATCCAGTGCTGTTACACGCCAATCCTTGTGGAAAGAGTCGAGTTCGTCCCGCCATCTCATTCTGGGCCTGCCGCGTTGCCGTTTGCTGCTGTTTGGGACCCATTGTGTGGTAACTTTAGCCCACAGCTCCTCCGGCATGCGACAGATGTGACCAGCCCAGTTCCATTTTAGCTTGGCAGCCGTGTGACCTAACAAAAAATAAGAATTCATTAATGTGTCCATAATGAAAAATGCTTATTTCCATGGTCTGAACATCTGGTCGAAGTTCCGGAACACGGTGTATACCTGGAATAGTTGAAATAAACATAGGATGATGTAGCGTTCTAATTTTCGGCTACTATACTAAAAGCTTACAGTTTAGCATTAAAGAGACATTTTGTGCGCCACAGACTCGATCGCACGAAAAGTGTGTCGTCTGCGCTGCACCTAAGGACCCTTTTGAAATGAATGATACTTTCGGGTAGCTAAGGAGCACAGTTACCTACACTACACACGTATAGCTTACACCTCATAGCTTCGGCAGCCTCAAACAAAGCTACACTCCCCATCTTACAGTAATTGAGACACATCGACATTCGACAATCGCGATGTCCGTCATCCCTTCATTGTCCATCGTGTAGGCCCGGTCCCCATTGTATGGCCGATTGATTACAATTCCCATCTACCATGTTGTATACTAATGGTCCGAACACAGGTGTATGATGAACGTATGTAATTACATGAAGCTCTGATCCGATTAATATCGCATATTATGTTAAATGGTATTGTGTTTGAAGAATCGCTTTGATGTGATCAAGTTCTTGTTTGGGATTATAAATTTGGTTGTTCAGCCGGTATACTTAGTCAGTAAAAATCTTACCGTGAAAACTTGTTCAATGAGAAAGTGACGGTCAAATGAGCTTGGAGTGAACTGTCAATAGTGTCAATCAGTAGCATCAGGTGGAATGACAGTTCACTACAAGCTCACTTCACTTATAGTCCGACCGCTTAACTGAGACGTTGCCCGAGGTAGCAGCGCGGGCGGGAGGGGTGTGGTGACGTGATGCGAGAGCTCAGTGATTCGTCAACATGTGACAAGTTTCACGCCTCCCGCACCGCGTAGCTACCTCAGGCAACGGAGAGATTTTTACAGAAAAATGCGGCTGATGCTAGGGATTGACCGCTCACTTCAAACTCACTTCATCTAAGTTGCTAAGTACTTACTATAATTTAAATTTTGAGATGATTTCAAAATGTTTAGAAATACCCATCTTGTTTGTGACCCTATTAGTTAAACTAATATTAGCCCAAACGTCTGCAATTCTTTACCATTGTAGAGAATTGTAGATTTTTGGGCTGTTTTAATAAGAACCAGGCTGTCAGCAGGGACTGCTAAAAATAACCGCTACCAATAATGAACATTGTCAAATTCGCCACGTACCACAGACAGTTTTGTATATGTCAATAGGACATTGTTTCTAAAGGCGAATTTCACCAATAAAACTGAACACGATCAGCAAATCTAAACCGCATTCAAGAGCTCTCAGTGTCATCATTGTTATGGAATTTTGACAATGACAGCTCTTTATTCCGTTATAGATATGTGATCGAGTTTAGTTTCATTGTGAAATTCACCCTCATAAAATGCTGAATACAGTCATGATGAGAAATGGATATGTTACCGGCCAAACCCGATTTCAGGACAAACTAGTTTAGCCTAGGCTAAACTAGTTCTTCCTATACGCGATTGGGGGTGCCCTTCGCTCGCCCTTGGATCTTATGTCGACGGAGCCCCGCTTCGCGGGGCCCATATTTCTGTGTAAAGGGTTTAAAGTAACCTAACCAAACCGAACCTCGGGGTGCCCTTCGCTCGCCCTTGCATCCTATGTCGACGGAACTAGTTTAGACTAGGCTAAACTAGTTTGTCCTGAAATCGGGTTTGGCCGGTAACAGATACATTTAAAAACGATTACCTTCCCAAAAAACAAAACTCATTCGAAGACAACTTAAAAGTTACTCCACAAAATACATTTACGTTGATATTATTTCTCGGCTAAAACAAATACCCAAAGTCCAGAGAGTATTCATGCAAAAATGTGTCGTGTCACCTAATGTACTCTGTCCAGCACCACATAAACCTAATGTGTGACAGTTTTCGAGTGTTTACTTACTTTAGTTGCGTTTAGTTTTGTTACGGAGGTCACCAGTCTACCGTATAACTTTAAGTTTGGGTCTTTTGAAGCGGTGACGTTTTAGGGATGATTTATATTAGACCGGGCCGTGCCCGGGGCGTGCCGTGTACGTGGTCCGGACGGGGCACGGATTTGAAACGTTACATACATTTTGTATGAAGCAGTTTATATTACACCGTGCATAATCCATGTCCCGTCCGTGTCCCGTGCCCCGTCCGGGCCACGCACACGGCACGCCGCGGGCACGGCCCGGTCTAATAAATCATCCCCTAATATGTGATAGTGAATGTTTGTGGAAAATTATTATCTTTTTCTAGTAGATGGGTACCTATAATTGATTTAGTGACGCTGGCGGTTGGACTGTAATGATAAAATATGTTTGTAGAATATTGAACCTATTGCATACATTGCAGTCACCGCTGGATATTATGGGTGAAGTAAACCTTGTTTATAGGGTACCTAAAGTTATGGCATACTATTTAAGGTGAACGCACAATTATCCGAGCCGAACGCGTCAAACAAAAACGAATTTTAGAATTCTGAAGGTATATGAAATCTTATGAAACCTCGCACAATGCCCGCGTCGAATCCTCCGAAGTGCAAGCGTGCAAGGTTTCATAAGATTTCATATACAGAAACACCGATTTTTTTAGAAATGTCAGTTGCTAGGTTTTGAAATCGCACAGCCGATTTGTTGATAGAGTTTGCCCAGCTACAACTTTGACGTTACAATATTAAATTAATCCAAGTCATTAATATCTAGTTCTCCATCTAGCTAAACAGCACCATATACCTTAGTATATAATATGTATTGTATATTGTTAGAGCCGATTAAGTGATTGTATTCAATAGATTGCAGCTGATATACATCTGTTTAATGATAAGATCAGATCAGTGCATGGAGAGGCTTGTGGCTAATTAATAACAGCCGCACGGGTCGATCGATCAGCTTAAGCTACTTTTGCCGCGGTTGGTCCGTAGATGGGTAACCGTCTTTACATACCAGGACCCCTCCTTGTCTCGGAAAGCACGTTAAGCCGTTGGTCCCGGCTGTCATTCGTGGATCTTTGACAGTCGTTACGGGTCGTCAGAAGCCAGAAAGTCTGACAACCAGTCTTACCGAGGGGTTTCGTATTACCCAGCAACTGGGTTATGGAGCTTAGATAGGCAGTCGCTCTATGTAAAATACTGGCACTCAGCTGCATCCGGTTAGACTGGAAGCCGACCCTAACATAGTTGGGAAAAGGCTAGGCAGATGATGATCAGATCAGTGCATTCAAGGGGCGTTTAGAGGAAAACTAAATAATCTACCTTTCATGAATGCGTGTTCACTGCTCTACCTACAAGTGAGCTTCTTTGATGTGACGTGGAACAGTCTAAAACAAGTAATCGATATAAACAAATGAGATGAAGTGCTTAGATTTGTCATCCCGTGCTTTCCACTGCTCTCAAAACGGTGAAGGAAAACCGGCATGTCCTAGAATAAAAAAATCGTACACATATGACATCTACTAACCCACTTGGGCCCGCGTGGTAGATAATGCCCAGTCCCTTTCACCGAGAGGAGGCCTGTGTCCCATCAGCGGGAACAGCATACGCTGATTATGCTTATGCTAAAGAGCCATCAATATTGCGGATAATAAACTTTGGTATATTCAAATTTTTTATGTCACTTACAAATAAACAAATAATTCGTGACATAACAAATTGGAACATAATTATCCGACACATTTATAATAATCAAATCAAAGCACCCAACTATAAGGTGCTTTAATTTGATTATTTTAAATGTTAAATCACCTTAAAGATGATTATTAATTGAGGTTAAGTTTATAACCTCAATTTTCATCAATGTTTTGTCAGTTATATTATTATGTCACCCTTTAGCCGACTTCAAAAAAAGGAGGAGGTCATCAATTCGGTTGAATATTTTTTTAAACAATAATATTGTTCTGAAAAAGTGAGTTATAAACTTGAAACCACAGATGAATCTGCGTAAGAATTTAACCTGGACAGGGTTTGTTTACACTTCCGTCAGTTTCTTTTAGAACAGACTATACACTGTGATACTTAGTTCTACGAAAGATAAACAAATAATCATCACTTTTTTTGAGATTTTTATCAAATTAGAACTCTTATTAAGTTAATTGAGTGAGTTTTACTATCACAATGAAACGCTGCTCTGATAGTGATGCCATATCACGTGGAGCATGAACTAACGGTGCTACTTAAATACCTGCCAATGAGACCTTTTATAGTGATAATTATATTTTTGAAGTGAAACTTCTTTATGCACGCTTGACTTGGGGAGTAAGCTGGCGAACGCGTGACGTAAGCGTTACGCAAAAATGTGATCGGGCGAGGCGAACGGGAGTTGAGTGGAGGATATAAGCAAGAGAAAGCAGTGCGCGCGCACATTTTCTTTCTCTCTTCCTCTCATAGCCAAATACGTTTGAAGTTTCACTTCAGTCGTGTGGTCATAAGCACACTCGGTTTTTTACCTATGTCGGCCTATTTTCTTTAAAAAAAAAGTCTGTTTGTTTTTATTTAATTGGAGACATACATGTTTCATGTCATTTTACTCTCTGAGTCACTATTATAAGCGGGTGAAGTGTTTTTGAAGTGAAACTTCTGTATGCGCGCTTGACTTGGGGAGTAAACTGGCGAACGCGTTACGAAAAGTGTGATCGGGCGAGGTGAACGGGAGTTGAGTGGGGGATATAAGCAAGAGAAAGCAGTGCGCGCGCACATTTTCTTCCTCTCATAGCCAAATACGTTTGAAGTTTCACTTCAGTCGTGTGCTCATAAGCACACTCGGTTTTTTAAGTGTAAGTAGTAGCTTCTGTCCGCGCATCGCATCGCCTGCTCGCGCTATTAAGTCAGTTTCGCTTAGCGTTCTTTCTGACTTCTTTTCTTTTTTTGCTCGGCTCCTTTTAAGGATATAAAGTCTAGGCTTTGATGGCTTTAGAATTGCCTTCCTCAAGAACTGGGCTATCATATGCATAAAGCATTTTTTTTGTGCGTCCAAAAAACAAACAAACTCTTCGGCTTTATTATTAGTATAGATTTGTGCTGCCATTTGTGCCTTCCACAAATGTTCGCCGTCATCTTGACGATAGATATTAATGGCTGAATCATGAAATCGTATCTTATTGCCGAGCTGTCCATAGTCATATACAGGGTGTTACGGAAAGGGTATATCAATACAAACGGGTTGAAGAGTGTATCTAGCAACTAGCTTCATCTTTCTGACTGACCGACCCCTTGACAATTCAAAAGTGCCTGTAATTGGTTTAATTGAAATAAATGCTTTGAGTTTGAGTTTGATCTGGTCTAGAATCTCTGTACAAAATTTCAGCTCAAAAGCAGTAACTTTGAAAATGCTTAATATTTTTTTATTTCGATAGTTTATTAAATTGAAATCATAAAAAACGTGTCACCGCACTACGAGGGTCATTATCCATTATCTGCAGTGTGTCTGTGCGCCTAGTACACGCACATCACGCCGCCGCGCGTCAGTGCAGCGCCGTGATGTCGAAATAAAAAATATTAAGCATTTTCAAAGTTAATGCTTTTGAGCTGACATTTTGTACAGAGATTATAGACCAGATACACTCTTCAACCCGTTTGTATTGATATACCCTTTCCGTAACACCCTGTATAAGGTCCCATTAAAATAGATGAACGAACTTTCAGAAATCATGCAGACCACCAAAATAAGGATGACGCGATGGTAAAAAAAACTTTTTAACAAAAAAATTAAACCTCCGAAAAAACTGAAAAGCAAAAAATAAAAACCTTTTTTATTTTACCTTAATAAATAAGTTCTTAAACTAATGCAATTATACCTAAGTAACTAATTTTGAGTCGGCGCCAAACAAGCAACTTAATATCGTTGCGAGTGGTCGTGCGGAGAGCGCATTTTTTTTTGGAATGTTATTATTTAGCGCTGGAGATTTCACGTTGCATCATTAATTTATTTATTTATTTATAATAATAAGCACACCAACAGCACAGTCACTTACAATTCAAGAGAAATATCAACTAAAATTAGCATTTCAGTAACCATGCAAATAACAGGTATGCATGACATCTAAATAAAAAATATTAGAGACAAAGGAGAACAATAAATAGTGTGTCTAGTAGAACTGCTAGAACACTACAAAAACAAACCAATTTAAGCTATATAGAGTTAGACGTGCACTCTTCACACTGTCTAAATAGGGAACGTCTGTATGAAGCAAAACTCATGGAGAAAATATCAATAGGAAAATCTGTCAAGTTGGACCTTTCATTATATTGCCTTGCCATACGTGTTAGAGGGCTATTAAATGTGGTGTTTAAGGTGGATGTAGGCAATTCAAAAATACGATGATGACGCTTACTACGTTGACTAGGCCTGAAGTTAAAATAGTTTACCAATTGTGCATCGATGGAGCCGTTTATAATTTTATGGAGTATTAGTAAGTCAGAATGGCTACGTCTTTCTTTTAAGCTAATCATTTTAAAGTGCCTCAACCTGTCATTGTAATCAGGTATAGCTTTACGAATCCCGTTCTTCACACACAAATACCTAACAAAACGGGCCTGAACAGATTCAACACTATTAGAATAAGTTGAATAATAGGGAGACCAAATAGTGGAACAATAATCCAAGGAGCTCCTTACTAATGCGTTGTAAAGTAAAATAATGCTACTATAATTACGAAAAGGTTTCGACGTACGGATTATAAAGCCTAGCATTCTTTTAGCCTTAGTCACTATACCATCTATATGATCGCGGAAAGATAGTGTCGTATCGAAAAGTACCCCTAGGTCACGGATAACCGACACTCTGCTCAACACCGATCCATCAATATGATAATCAAATTTAATGTGATTCACTTTATTCGTAAATGTAATTGTCTGGCATTTTTTAACATTGAGCGTCATTCTGTTCTTCAAACACCATTCCTGAAGGACATCAAGATCCCTTTGAAGGTTCATACAGTCACTCAGGTCCAATATTCTACAGTATATCTTTAAATCGTCAGCGTAGGCTAAACAATCGCAATTTATCAAATCTAAAAGATCATTCAAAAATAAAATCATTTTTATCACTGTTTTTGCTTTGGATATCTTTGGTTTGACTTACTGAGCGCTGTGTTAAAATTTGTCCATCTATTTTAATGGGACCCTATATTTATGCTCGGGACTGTACCTACACTTCGATCAATCCACTTTCACACGATAATATCCTCAGATTTACTTCCACATAAAAATCCCGTGAAATGACTGACAACTTTGTCAGTAGGTACCGTCATACTATCACGGAAAATTGTTACATAGATAACCAGAAAGGCGTATATCACATAAAAATAAAATTTATATACGCTCTACCTGCAAAGAACGCCTACAAACAATGTTAGGAAAAATTCAATCTCGCAAAATAGAAAATATTTTTACGGTCAATGAATACCAAAGTGTGGATATGGCGGGTTTATAACGGTAAGCTTTATGTTGTCTATGGCAGAGTTTCCCAAACTAGGCCCCTGTTTTACACACCCTTCCTAAGCCCCTATTCCTAAAAGAACATTTTATTAAGCCCAAAAATCGGAAATGGTGCGTTATTTTCTGATGAGCGGATTATTTATAAATGCCTATAAGTTCAAGAGCAGTGGTGGCCAACTTTTAGGTAGGTCCGAACCCAGACATGCGCTTTACTTTGTGTAAATTATTTCATGACCACTGCTCTCAAAACGGTGAAGTTAAACATCGCGAGGAAACCGGCGCCAATCAATGTCAAAAACTTGTCAAAAATGTAGGGAAATAAGTTGAATTAGGGAGTTTATGGAGTTTTTCTCAGACCACATTGAGAAACACTGGTTCCATTCTACGTGCCGTAGTACCTACGTAACTCCTATAAGTGGCCGAGTAGTTTTCCTTGTAATCTTTATTTGAGTACAAAATAGTTTATGGTACACCTTGATTGCTGAAACAAAGTAAATTGTTGCATGTTAACTTGTTTAAGTACCTACTTTTACTGCAGAACAAATCGAATCCAGCAAACCCTTTTATTTTGATAATTCAACAATATTCATTGAGTAATTACGTTGCGGAGCAGTCGATTTTGAACCGACGAAAAAACGGAAGAGGTTCTTAATTCGACGCGTATACTTTTTTTTTATGTATACTTAAGTAATTTTGAGTCGGTGCCAAACAATCAATGAACAAAGATCACTAAATTACCTTTAAAAAGAAATAACCAAATCAAATTAACAATGCAACTTGAAATCTCCAGCGATAAACATTAACATTCCAAACAAAAAATGCGCTCTCCGCACGACCAGTCGCAACGATATTAATTTGCTTGTTTGGCGCCGACTCAAAATTACTTAAGTATACTTACATTAGCTTAAGAACTTATTTATTAAGGTTAAATAAAAAAGGTTTGTTATTTTTTGCTTTTCAGTTTTTTCGGAAGTTTAATTTTTTTTTAAACATATTGGATCTCCTTCGAAATGAAGGGGTTTGTGATTGTGAATGAGTTATGCAATAAGTCGCGGGCAGATGCTAGTGTTGTTAATCATTTTCGCCACCATAACTAAATAGCTGCAGCCTTTGACCAGTGCGTTGATTAATAGCTATCATCCTAATGGTTTGAAGTAATCAATCTATGCTGACCAAGTTTATACCATTGACGACGTTGCACCAAAGCTCAATAGTTACCAAACCTCCATTAAAGGACCACTCATTAATTACTAATCTATCTATACGATTTGGACACATTGAATACATGTATGTACGTAGTGGACTATGTATTATATGTTGGACAGATTGCATCCTCTATTAGTATTGATAATAATTAATCGGGATTCGACGTATATTCAATCGGTGGTAGATGCTGAAGCAATAGGTGTTAAAGGTTGTACTATACTATAGAGGGGCTTGTGCCTATGTAATAACAGTCGCGCGGGTTGATCGATCTGGTTAAGCTACGCTTGCCGTAGTTGGTCCGTGGATGGGTGACCATCTTTATACAGGGTGTTACGGAAAGGGTATATCAATACAAACGGGTTGAATAGTGTATCTGGTCTAGAATCTCTGTACAAAATTTTAGCTCAAAAGCATTAACTTTGAAAATGCTTAATATTATTTTATTTCGACATCACGGCGCTGCACTGGCGCGCGGCGGCGTGATGTGCGTGTACTAGGCGCACAGACACACTACAGATAATGGATAATGACCCTCGTAGTGCGGTGACACGTTTTTTATGATTTCAATTTAATAAACTATCGAAATAAAAAAATATTAAGCATTTTCAAAGTTACTGCTTTTGAGCTGAAATTTTGTACAGAGATTCTAGACCAGATACACTCTTCAACCCGTTTGTATTGATATACCCTTTCCAAAACACCCTGTATACCAAAACCTCTCCATTCCTCGGAAAGCACGGTACGTCGGTCCCGGCTTTCATTCGTGGATCTTTGACAGTTGTTACGGGTAGTCAGTCTGACAACCAGTATCCAAGGGGTATCGTGTTACCCAGCAACTGGGTTGTGAAGGTCAGATAGGCAGACGCTCCATGTAAAATACTGGTATTCAGCTGCATCCGGTTAGACTGGAATCTGACCACAAAATAGTTGGGAAAAGGCTAGGTAGATTGATTGTTGTACTATACTATAATAATGCTTTCAAGTTATTGTGAGATCTATTTCTTTATTTTATAATTACTACAATATTATAATCTAGCAATTAGTTTTGTTTGAAATTGCCTAACGGCTTACTTAAAACGATATAGCTTAATATCTATAAAAGTATAATATGCAATAAGTTCTTTGTATCGTACCGATCCCGCCTAGAAATAGGCTCTCATTTGTGTGATTTATGTAGGTGTAATTCCCAACAAAAATCTGTCTCTTCGTAGTTTTTTTTTATCTTAGTCTGAGCATATCAAACTCAAAACTCTATTATACAGCATATACTAGGTCCCATTAAAATAGATGGACAAATTTTAATACAGCGCTCAGTACGTCTACCCAAAGATATCCAAGCAAAAAAACACTGATTAAAGTGATTTTATTTTGACCTAAAATAATAAATTGCCGGCCACATTAGTGTAAATTTTCGTAAGCTGATTGATTATTTTTCTTATAGTGTCTTATGCGTTTTTCTTATATATTTTTTTACCATCGTCCTTATTTTGGGGGTCTGAATGATTTCTAAAAGTTTGTCCATCTATTTTAATGGGACCTTATATATCTATGTCGGCATCTATTACTTATTGTATATTATTTTGCACCAATATCAACCCCATTTTTTATATTCACGCAATCACTGTCCATTCCAAGGTTGCCTGGAAGAGATCGCAGAAAGCGACAAGGCCGCCCATTGTATGTTTTGTATTAGTAATCGTATTTTTTTTTGTTATGTATTTTCTGGTGTAAATAAATAAATAAATCAAACTCAAAACGGTTTATTCAGAAGATAGACCATCACTTATATCGTATTGTATCGATTCGATCATTTATATCTGTAATTAGATGTAGTACATAATAAAGAGTATTCTATTCTGTTCTTTGAGTAGAAAAACAACAAAAAATCACAATTCCTTCACCATAATACTTACCCAATAAATAATTTATCATAAATAATTATAAAACCCCATGTTCCAGATACGTTGAATCCAAGTATTAACCGCTTTTGTTGTGTGGGTCTTTCAAGGAAAATTTTAAATCGATTCCCAGGCGCTTTCTTCGTTGGGAAACCAATCCCGGAGTACAATAAGTCCGTTTACAATGGCTGCTGTTATACCGCGATGACGAGACTTGCGACGATGCTTACAGCCCTTATGCCAAGGATTACGCTATTTACGTGTATTTACGTACCGCGTACCTATGTCGCGTACCCTTGGAATGTACTGAGGTTATTTTCGGGGATGGTTCTTGACTCCTGAACTACATTTTATTGAATCTCGTTTGAATTGAACTGTAATTTCGCTCAATTTCGATATTGATATCTGTTATTTGTATGACTCCAAAAACAAAGATAGTTGATGTGGCTCAAAAGGCTGCTCAACTTAAATGGGACTGGGCAGGACATCTCTGCCGCATGCCGGACAAACTGTAGACCCAAATAGCGCAGTATTGGTGCCCTGAGACAGTGAGGCGGGGTCGCGGCAGACCACGTAGGAGATGGCGGGACGAGCTGGATAGGTTCCATCAAAACTGGAGGGAGGACGCGCGGGCTCGCGAAAAAATGGAAGGAGTGGAGGGAGGCCTTTGCCCAGGAGTGGGACAGCGCAGGCTAGATAAAAAAAAACAAGTACATGATATTTATCATGTATTCTATTCTCTTAAAAAATAACATTTTTGTCAGTTGTTCAGGCCTTATGCCAAAGATTACGGGTAGCAGCCAGCAGTGGGATTATTATTGGCTGATTATGCTATCATAATTAGCCTATAAGTAATGTTCCCACTGCGGGGACACAGGCCTCCTCTCGGTGAGAGGAAGTGGGCCGTAATCCACCATGCGGGCCTAGTGCGGGTTGGTAGATGTCACATGTCTTTGAATTACGTGTATGTGATTATGTGTAGGTACTTCTTGCATACCACGTACCTGTGTAGCGTACCCCTGGATTGCACTGGCCAGGACACCAGTGTATCTATTCTGTAAAAATCCACTTAATTTTATTCTATGCCACTATTGACAGAACCTTTCATCTAAGTTTTATCGATGAGATTTTTACAGACTAGACCGGTAGAACTACTTTTATGAATCGTTTAGGATTGATTTTATCTCACCTCTGTTTTGTCCATCATGCTAAACTACCGTGTACCTTCCACGATTTTTACGAGGCCAATGATAGTGCTGTCCAGATAAAACATTCTGGTCAGACATTTGAGTTAAATGGACACGTATGGAAGGTTTCATCTATATTTTTTTAAATGATTAAATACTCAAAATGATTACTTTTGATTGAAGCCAGTCCTTTCAACACTGTTTTCATTTAGGTTAGATATTTTCATGAATTCAACTTGACAACATATTTTTTCAAATTATTAAGTGTCTTATCAAATGAAACAGTATCAGTCCGGGCGAACGTTACTTATCAACAATGATATAATTATGTATGCACACCTTTATTATTGTGTAGGTATCATGGAATTATTATGTACTACGTACAACTAGAAGGCTTACTGGTAAAATCCTGTCAAATAAAATTGAACTCTATTTGTAAAACTATATCGTTGTTTTTAGAATATCCAAATAAACAGTAAAGAACGGGCTCGAGAGAGAACAATTTAAGCTTCGTTGTGTCTCTTTCGCACGATTGCCATGTAAAATATTTAATTCCTTTAGTAGAATAAGATTGTGTAAGAAACGAAAATTAAAACGTATTATTTGCATAATATGATAAACTTATGTGAGTACCGCATAATATGTACTAAAACGAATTACCTAATATCGCTTACAGGTTTACTTATTAAGAACAAAAATATTTCTCACAATAGCACCGTAGGTAATTAGTAAATATTATTATTACTAGCAATACCGGTAAATATGGTTGTCATGTCAGCTGATGTAATTTAGTGGCGTCTTGTTCGTTGTTGTAATTGTTTTATTTTTATGCTTTTGATGCGATTTGAGAATCGATGCGACTGTTGTTTTTTTTTTTTAAAATGGTGAATACTTTCTGTGGTGTGAGTGGGTGTCATAAATAATTTTACCCTGGTTGTGGAATATCCTTTCACAGGTGAGTTGTTTTTGTAATAAATAGGGTGAACATACTAAATGTAAAATCAGAACCTAACAAAACAGTTTTTTTTTCTAGATTGCCGTCGAATGCCGAAATAAGAAGAAAATGGTTAGAGCTTATTCCTGGAAAGCTGACTGATAACTCTGACAAGATACCCTGACAAGCAGGTAACCTGACAGATGCTCGGAAAAAATTAAACAAGCTAATTTACTGCTCGCTGCCATTCGATATTTGGGAGATATAAATATAAACGTTAGGTCTCTAACATGTGATGGCACTATCACAAATTTGAAGTCCTACGAACTTTTGGGTTGTAATTTTTCATTACAAAACATGAAAACATATATCGAACATCCTCAGAAAAATTATAAAGTATATTGTCTATTAGACCCACCTAAATATATTGTCTATTATTTTATTTGAAAACATACAAACATCCTTGCAACCTCGCACCGACAACAAAACATGTTCCTAACATCTATCTAACGCAATCAAACCCTCAAAGAGTGATAGACATAGATAGCTGTTTATAACATGTTTTGTTGCCGGCGCGAACCTGGGGTTAGATACTATAGGTAGTTGGGCCCATCGCCTATCGCACTGAGACGATCATCGCGTTCATCGCTATAGGTAGGGGCCTCCGTTAGAAAGAAACACGTCACGGCATGAATTATACTTAATAGGGGTAGAGAGAAGCACTTACTAGCATGTTTTGAATTATTTCTCAAATTCCCACCGACAAATCACCCTTGGGATTTCATGTTTTTTTTTTTCCTAAAATCCCCACCACGACTTATATCAAATTTCAAGGGGATTTCAGGAATATAACACGAAAAATCCCCACTGGATAATAATGTTAAATTAAACCCCACCAAGGGTGATTTGTCGGTGGGGATAATTCAAAACATGCTAGTAAGTACTTCTGTCTACCTCTATTAAGTACTAGCTGCTGCCCGCGACGTCGTCTGCCTGAAGGCTCTACAGCACCAAAAATACCTAAGATGCCAGTGTCGCTATAGCATTATAAGTAAACGGCTTTTAAAATAGCATTAAAATATAAGTTTTTTTTGCAAGCGAAGCAAGTGAAGAGAGTTATATGGGAGTCCTGCTGAGTTCAGTGTGGTGTGGGGGATGTGACTGAAGGAAATAGAGAAAACAATGCAGGAATACATTCCAGGACACAAAAGAGTAAAAATACGTACAAAGGCATCATACCTTAAAACACTTCCCTATAAACAACGTTGGTAGTTATGCTGCCAGGAGCCAAAATGTAAAGAGAGTCAGGACTGGTGACGCGGGAGCAAGCGACGTACAGTTGTCCGTGTGAGAAGCAACTCGTCCTGAGGTCGACACCCGCTGCCCTCAGTGTCTGCCTCTATTGATGGTTATCGCGAAGCAAACACTCACGGGGAACTGTACGCGCTTGAACTGGAACGGGAAGATATGAGGTATGAGGGGAATGCATGGTATAAATACTGCCTCGCCAACGCCACAACCCGTAAGAATTTCCGCCTCAATGGTGTGTCTGTAGAGCGAAATGACTTTAGGGTGGGTCCCGTTACACAATTTCAGAGGAGATAGGTTCCGAAGAAGCATAATCGGGACACCGACCTTCAGCTTGATGGTATGCGCTGGAAGTCCACTTGCTGACAGGGAGTTCAGAAATTCCACGGGATAATGTGTGGCGTCATCTTGCTCGACAACAGTGTTTATCGAGGTGTAGACCACTTCATTCCCCTCAATTTCCGAGAGAATGCATTCGTTAATTGCTGCAGCCTGATCATTTTTGGACGTCAAAATGGCCCGCTCACACACCCAAGAATTCTGCAGGTGCAGTATACGACTGATGTCCCCGTACACACAGCAAATGAGTTCTTCTAAGCTGGATACCACTCTACCGAGAGACTCTGGAAGCACCACCTGTCCACCTCTCTCTTCTGGTAGAGTGCCTTCGCCAAGACTTAGAAGGATATTGGAGAATTCTTGAGCACGTGCATTGCCGCCGAGCCGAGCTCTCATATTAATGGTCAAACGCAGCGTACGAACTCGTGACCACAACGAAGATAGTTTCAACGAAGCATTCACCTCCTCAGCCCTCGATCCCCGTGTCACCACGGGAAGCGTTTGCCGGAAATCGCCACTGAACAGAACAGCTGTGATACGACGCATCAAATGTTCGTTCCTGCGGATGTCCTGCAGGGTTCCGTCCACGGCCTCAACTGCCTTCCTATTGGCCATCGTACACTCATCCCATACGATCAAAGAGCAATCCTTGAGCACGTGTCCCTTATCGCTGTTACGTGACACACCACAAACAGGCGTTTCGGCGCTCTCTAAATCGATAGGAATTTTAAACATGGCATGTGCTGTCTTGCCACTCGGAAGCAGTGTGGCAGCGATTCCCGACGACGCTACAGCAATAGCAATTTTGCCTTGCCTGCTGACCTCTGCAAGTATGCAAGTGGTAACAAATGTTTTTCCTGTTCCACCAGACGCATTCCAAGAAAAACATTTGACCCTGGTTTTTTCCCAACGCTTTAAAGGACGGTGTCATAAATTTGTTTTTGCTCTGAAGAGAACAAAGCGACATGGTCATTTCGCCCGGATCGTAATTTGTCTTAGCGTTATACTCCCGATTTACACGGTCTTGATGCGGTGATGATTGGGGAGCTGGTAACCCATATTCGATCAGTGGATTGCCGCCGATAGAAATGACCACATCTTGAAGTGAACTGAGACAGGTGTTCAGCACGCGTTCATCAGTTACTCCGACTTCGTCTCCAGTAGAAACATAACTTTTTTGTAATACTTAACACCGCATTTTTTTTTAATTGTCGTCCTCAACTCTGCTCAAGATTTTAAGGGTTTTGTTGGAACTTGAATTTGTCAAAACGAACTATACGATACAACTTTTATGATGAAAATGCACATTGCCATCTATGAATTTTAAGAATAACTAACTAATAACCTCGCCAACATAATCAAATTTAAATTATTAATTTCCAAAAAGTGTCAACATGTGACTTGATTTGATTTTTATGAAATCTCATAGATGGCGCTGCTTCAAAATTTTCTTTATACTACTAAAATTCATTAAACTATGTTTTTTCTGCCCAAGTTACTTAAATGGCGTAGTTTTTATAGTGTAAAGCTAGATAATAGCATGACTCACTGAAAAACAACATTTAAATATGCGTCGTTAGATTACACTCTGTCACAGAATGCGTAAGAAAAATAAAGATTCACAGCTCCTCCCCCATAGGTGATAGCGTGATAATATGTAGCCTATATGTTGACCCGACCTCTTAGTAATATTCATGCAAAATTTGAAGTAAATCCATGCAGTACTTTTTGAATTTATCCCGGACATACAGACAAACAGACAAACAGACAAAAATTCTAAAAACTATATTTTTGGCTTCGATATCGATTGTAGATCACGCCCCAAGTATTCTTTTAAAAAAATATTCAATGTACCGTTTTGACTTTCCTACGATTTTATTATATGTATATAGATAATTTATGACGATGAAAGACAAGATGGAAAATGATTACGTGAGTGGTCACTGTAATTTTAAAAATATAATACCTAGTGCCTACGATTGAAAATGTCATGCTACTAGGTGCTGATGAAAAGGCATGTAACATAAAGAACATCAAGAATAGACGAGCGTGTATAGAGTAATTATAATTATAAGGTGGCCTAGTAAAATCCGATGTACCTACCTATTACATAAAATATGGTTACCCTACTTTGACAAGGACGGGTGAAGTTTTGAAACCTCTCTTTCGGCTCGCGTTTATAATCTGAGTGAACCTTCCAGTTGTACGTAGTACATAATAATTCCATGGTAGGTATTATTTAACTTAATAATCAATCTACCAGAAACTGTCAAATTTTCCCAATCAACTTTGATCCTTATTATTTAGTGATAAAGTTGAAAGTCTATTAAATATAAATTTGACAGATTGTAGTAACTTGATGTGCTGGCGTCTGTAAATACAAGTATGAACAAACAAGAAGCAAAGAACAAAAAGTACGTACAAAGGTAATGTTACCTTTATCATCATTAGCCGTTACCTACGTAAATCCGTTTGTCGATGTCCCAAAATTTGCCATGCAATATTATTACAAAGCCTACAAACAATCAAATGAAAACCCATTTGACAATAGGACGAATCAATGATGTCCTTTTTTGACTTGAATTCTTGACACCATTCTGTGAACTATGCGTTTCAATGTTCGGCATTTTGGTCTTTGTCTGTCATGAATTTCATGTGAAGCTATGCGCTTGTCCATTTCGCGTGCTCTATTTTGGCCGCTCTTGTTAGATTTGACCCATATCCACTATTAAATACTCTGTCGGCCTGAAATTTAAAAGGCTGTTCCTGTTGTGAAATTGAAGTATTCAATGTAGTTTTGAATAACAGGCAGGAGTTAGAAATGCAATATGATCGTATTAGTTTTCATAAAGTTAAACACATTTTTAATGCAGGAACTTTCCAAAATGTATTCAAATTAGGCTGTCAATTAGCACGTTTAGATCGTCAAAATTACAAAAGACAGTCCCCCAAAACGCGCACCTGTCACCATTTCCTAGGGCTAGAAGAAGTGGCGCAACAAACTTCCCAGCAGATTATTATGTATTTTGGAAAGCCGCGTGGTTTTGACGATAGCACTATACATAGTGTTATCATCAATTGCTTTCTGCACAGCTGATAGATTGAAATCGTAACGATATACTTATTACAATATCTAAACAATATATACTCCCCCGACCGATTTCACTCACGGAGGCCCATATCAACGGATCAAGCCAGGTACGCAGGAGATATTATAGTGCACAAGTGTGTGCGCAAACACAGGTGCACTCTCTGTTCCTTTACTTTCATAGTCCGATGGGACGGCAATCCGACACGACCGGGGAGAGATCAGGCGAAGGACCAACGGCTTTACGTGCTTTCCGAGGCACGGGGTCACACCACCAACTTCCAAACTCCGGGCTGCTAACGAGAAATTCCTAATGGAAAAATCCAGTAACACTTTGCCCGACCTGGGAATCGAATCCAGGACCCAGGCCGTCGCGCTTGCGACTACGAAACCAACGCGGCAGTTAAACAAAACAATAAGAATTAATAAAAAAGGAACGCTTCATGTATTCGCGTAATCAAGGAACCAATGAAACGAAAGCAATATTGATACGGGCAGCCATTTACTTGATCTACGTTAACCTCCCATAAATGTCATTGAATTTCCGCCGACTGTTCATAAAGTCACCCCGGCATAATTACTTTAACTTATTTATTATATTACACCGTCACGCTTGTCGCGTCCATTCATCACAAGATTTTACAAGAGTAAGTATTTTAAATTGATTTCGGAGAGTTTCGTCACGGATCATTTCGGGCGGGCTGGGTCCATTGTGCTCTTAACGACATTACAGCCTGAGAGTCCAATGGATTGAATGAATAACCTCAATAATACTCAGCATTACTTATCTTCTAATTTAAAAAAGAGTTTTTTTCTCGTTAAAAAAAGTCGCTTTGTCGAACCCCTTTTTCTCATTGGAAAAGCGGAGAGTTGATTCGTTGATAAAATACAAAGCTTTCGACGATTTTTATCTTGTATTATTCCTGTCTTTCTTCGAATCATTTTCCCGTTTTTAACGAACGTAGTAGATCGGGGTATCTGTTGCGCTTAACTTTTTCTTGGGTAATATTATGTATTTTTTACGTTTTCATTGAAGGGAAATCATTCAGTATTATTTTTCTCTTCCATGAAAAGAGTTACATAACATACGTAATCAGCCTATAATGTTCCCACTGCTGGGAGACAGGCCTCCTCTTAGTGAGAGGGAAAAGAGTTGCGGCAAGCTAGTGATTTCTACTGGGAACACTCCTTGCTATTAATTATCCCATATATCTTATACAGGATCTAATTAAAATAGATAGACAAATTTTAACACAGCGCTCAGTACATCTAACCAAAGATATCCAAGCAAAAAAAAAACACTGATTAAAGTGATGTTATTTTGACTAAAAATAATAAATTGCCGGCACATTAGCATTAGGTATTTTCGTTAGCTGATTATTTTTCTTATATTTTTTTTTATCATCGTCCTTATTTTGGTGGTCTGAATGATTTCTAAACGTTTGTCCATCTATTTTAGTGGAACCTTATATATACAATTTAAAAACAACCCTTTCTCCATTCGAACCACTACCACATCCAGTCCCCATACATCAACATCCAAGAGAAGTAACAAATCAAACCGTAAAAACTTCGCCAAAGGTTCCTGATAAACGAGCGAGTCGAATAACTTTCTGTCTGTGTACTTATTTGTACTTCATTCCGGTACCGATCGATTTGTTTGAAGTTCGGTTACCGGTATACCGCGAAGAGTTATGATGAGTCTACGGTCAATTTAAAATTACTTTGGCTTGCTTGCTAATTAATTGGAAATTGCAAAGATCTTTGAGTTTCTTGCAAACGGTGTTTCCAGTAATGTATCAATAGATACATAGCTTTTCAATAGATTGCTGCAAGGTCTGTGTTCATATTGACCTTAAAGCTTAAGTTTTCTAGAAAAGAGGGTCTGCCATATTATAACAGCTGTCATGAAAATCTGTCATTTTCACCAGTAGTTGACAGGTGTCAAAAATCTGTATTTGGAGACTAGTTATAATGTGTCCGTTCACCGCTTAAAGCTACAGGGGAGGTAAATAAAATATTTTTAATCATTTTATATGATAGACAAGATGACCCGTGAATTGATAAAACACAAGTCTTTCTGTTAGTCAACTCGTAAGAAAGAAAAAATCAGAAAGAACGCAAAATCAGATTAGGTAGTGGTACCTAATCTGATTTTGCGTTATTTCTGATTTTTTCTCTTTTCCCCGGCTCCTGCGGACCTAGTGTGATGTTAAATAACCTATTGTCTTGCTCAAAAATGGGGCTACCAAATGCAAAAATTGTTTTTGAAATCAAACTGGTAATTCCAGACATTAGCGCGTTCAAACAAACAAACAAACTCTTCCGTTTTGTTCTTAGTATAGATAGAAGATAGATATCTAATACACAAAGGTAATGTTTTTGTCAAGTTAAAAAAAACTTGTCAAAAATGTAGGGAAAATAGAGATTTTCCCTACATTTTTGACAAGTTTTTGACATTTGTTTGTCGCCGAGATGACACTGCGACTGCGATTTTGTACTTTTAAGTTACGAGAATTAGCCTCTGATATGATGTTCATAATTCATTCGACGAGTTGAGACATCTTCGGAATTTATATTTTAGCTAATCCGAAGGATGGAGACGGGAGATGCTATAGATGGTGTTGTTTTTATTACAGGTATAGATGAAATCAAACATTTTTAAACTTATGTTTTGTGTACGTATTAATGACGTACTTCCAAGTAGGTAGCTCAATGATGAATGACAAAAAAAAATGCAATAAGAGGATGCGATGTTATTATATGTGTATTATTATCTCAAATCTGTGTGGTTCTCATAAGGCTTAACCAAGATTATGTCTGGACTTTAAAACAGACTGTGACCTCCGAGTTTGTTTCGATCTTTCTTTTCAGAGTAGTCAGCAGGAAACACCACGCTTATCTAGTTATAAAATATAATTTTATCGGTTTTATTAGTTGTTTCGGTGTGGTGGTTTTTTTGAAGCAATAAAAAAAATAGTAATAAATATAATTTATCATTGGCGTAGTTCAGCAATAATAGTCTAAAGTTCATGTATGAAGAAGGAAAGCCAATGATAATAAAAGCCTATCGTTCCTAAGAAAATGTATTATTCTCAAAAAAAGTACACCTACCTAGTAGTACCTAGTAAGTAGTACCTTACATTAAATTTTGATATATAACACGGTTTTCAACTTAAGCGACAAAATTATTTACAAATCTTACGTAACTGTGATCTTGGCGATAATATACCTAAAGGGAATATATACTTAAGTAGACAGCTGATGTATTGTATGAATGGGATTCCGTAAAAAATACGTTAAAAGAACAAAATATCAAATAGGTATCTACTCCAAACCAATCTGTATTAATTGTTATTTCAAGTTTCTCTCGTATTTTTACTGCAATATTATTTTGTTGTTCGATTCCCTGCATGAAAATTATTTTATGATACCTACTCGACACTCGACCCTTGCGCTTTCCAATATTTTCAAACTGACCGTCGTGTTTTTGTTTCATATTTCACGTGAAATATTTTTAATGGGTTATTCTAAAACAATCGGCTGTAAACGAATCGTAACTAAACTAACGATGCATCCACGTTGTTTTATTGGCGTGTTTTTTTTTTTTGAGAGTGTTATTTTTGTTCGGCATGTGTACGAAACGTGTTTACACCCTGTAGCTGCACAATGAGTCTGTGGAATCCACCCCGCCCGTAAAGCAGAACAAAAGGAGATGGGTAATAAAATTTGTAAACGTTGGAATGATACGCGCGCTTAACCCCGACTGCGCTCTTTGGCGACACGGAGTATAATGAGAATGAGGTAATTCGTCTCGTATGGCTGAGCCGCCTCGCAAAAAATCGCCGAGGAAATTGTGTAAATTATACTCTCTAAATTTTAGGCTGAACTGTCGGCTAACCTTTACCCGATAAAAATATGAGGTCCGGCTTAACTTTATTCGCCTTAATTACAAGCGTTGTTTAGTCAACTAATTAAAAACCTTACCTTGCTTTTAATCAAATTAGGGCATAATGATAGAAAAGGTTAACTTTGTGATTATTTTATCCTTAATAATATGCTGTCAAGTTTTTCTTGGTAGAACAACAGAGCCTTGAAGTTTAAAACTGTCTAAAGTGAAAGTCATTTAAGTGCAGCGTAGCGAGACTGCTACGATCGTGCGCTCGTAGCCGCGTAGCACAAAGCGTAGAGGCGTAGAAGCTTACTTGGCTGCACGCCAGCCTACCTGTTGGTTCTGTCATGTTCTTAAGCCTGAGCTCGTAGGCCTTCTCGGCTAACTGTTGCATGCGATTTAGTTCGAGGAAAAAGCCGAGAAAATTATACGAACCATTACATAAATAACTAGATTCTATTATCTAGCGAGCATCAGCCGCAATTTCCTTAGTAGTTACGACGGTAATAAGTCTGAAGACAATTTCGAGCATGTATGCTTATATTATTCTTTAGTATTTTAGTTGACTGCAACCAGGTTCATTCGAGTTTATGATTAAGAAAAATAGCAAGAAAGAAAATTTGAATAATTCAACGTGACTCCATAGCGCAGCGACTGTTTAAAGAACTTCGTATAATTCCGACATTTCAGGTGCAACAGTAGTGTATGAAAAATTCAATTGTAAATTGTTCCTTTAGAAAGAACATGAGGGAGTGAAATGTCTTTGTCATGTCTTAAGTAAAGCTGGCTGTTCGTGTTCAACTCTAATAATGAGTAGACTGTTCCTGAATCAAGAAGCACTGAGGCCGGAAAATGCTTTGTGCTTAATTTAAACTTAGATAGACTGTTTATTTGCTTTGTGGTTTAAATAAGGCTACTTGGAAGATGTTTTGTGATGATTGTGCAAATGCTATGTGAAAATTCTACTTCGGTCTCCATTTCGACTCCCACGGGTGGTATAAGAGATTTCCGTTCTTTGCAATACTTGCTACTGCAGTCATATTATTTATTAATCGTTTATTTCTATTCTATTCTATAGTTATCAATATTCAACAGGGCTTATGGCTAAGTAATAACAGGCGCAAGAGTCGTTCGATCAGATTAGGCTACGATTGCCGCGGTTGGTCCGTAGATGGCGTCCTTTACATACCAAGAATCTTGCGTGCATCGGAAAGCACGTTAAGCCGTTGGCCCCAGCTGTCATTCGTGGATCTTTGACAGTCGTTACTGATCGTCAGAAGCTCAAAATTATGACAACCAGTCTTACCAAGGGTGTTATCGTATTAACCTGTAACTTGGTTGTGAAAGTCAGATAGGCAATCGCTCCATGTAAAATACTGGTATCTAGCTGCATCCGGTAAGACTGAAAGCCAACCCTAACGTAGTTGGAAAAAAGCTAGGCAGATGATGATGAGTTATCAATGTTCAACTCAAAATTCTTATAAGCAAATAATAATAATACCTACTTAATAATTACCAACTTTTACTATGGGACCAAAATTAAAATCTCGAAAAAAAATTTGTTCCCTACATTTATGTTCGCATAACTCGTCAAAATGTAGGTAACAGCTGATCTTTTTTTCGCGATTTCAGGTTTGGTCCCATAGTAAAAGTTGTTTATAATGATGAGTACGATCTCCCATTTCGATTTGTCGCATGTTTTCAATTTCAACCTGTAGAGGTATTCGAAACTATAGTCATCACATACAACAAAACTAACACACAAATATAACATAATTATTATCCCTCAGGTCAGAACTGCTCCCAATAGATAGTTCCTCTCTAAACCACAGCCACCTTGGATTAACACGTCGACCGTCATCCGCCTAATTATTCTCACCCAAGACATTTTATTTGAACTACTAAGAACCCTTTACCGCAAAATGTTCTCAGGTATATAATCCCATATACATTATATTCCGACATAGAAATTTTGTGTACCTATATATGCAGTGTGAGATTTAAACTCGGTTGTCTCGAGGGAGATCCCTCCGTCAATATAATGAAACACAACACGGTTTTTAGTTTCTATTATTAGATTTTCTGTGTTTTGTAAGTGGGGAATAATGGGTTACACGCTCCGTAGGATAGAAGAAAGGAAGGTACCTGTCGGTTTATGCTGTAATAATCTTGTCGTGAACACATAGGTGAAGTGAACTGTTTTTCCACCTGATGCAAGGTGCTATTGACAGTTCACTTCACCTTATTTTACATGCTGAGATGATGATGATATAGTCATAATATCCAAGAAAAAAGAAAATGAAGAAGAGAAGAATAATCTAATTTTGTGAATAAAAAACTATATTATAATTAATTCTTGTCGTTAATAGAATAGACAGGGCCTCGGTTTCATTGCCGCAAGGAATATCATTTACAACATAAAAAAAGCAAAAATGGCTGTGTAATGTAATGTAAGGCTCCATAATAATATAAATATAAACAAAATAATCCCGGGGTTGTAATCGCCAAAATCCAAACTAAGACAGGCCGAAATCTACAAACGTTACTTAGCACGTACTTAGACTAAGTGATATTCCTGTCACTGTCGCACAACTATAAACTACAAGTGCAAGATAGAGACGGGAACATATCTAAGTCAAAGCACGAACAAAGTAACGTTTATACATCTCGGGCTCAGTTGCGCGCAAACTGAGCTTGTATAAAAAATCTTGCAGAATAACTGGCACTCGTATTGTTTGCGATCGATAGACAAATACTTTATTTGCCAGTTAAAGAGGCTTGAACGGTATAAATAAACCCACATACAAAAATACATACTAAGGTCCGGCGTTTCTAAATTTGCCAAAGATGTAAACAACAATGGCCGCTCGAAATTGAATAAAATCCATATACAAGAACATTTATTTGAAGTAATGTTTGTTTTCGTCTAAATCTCCGAGCTAACTAGACGAAAACAAACATTACTTAAAATAAATGTTCTTGTTCGATTTTTACATACTTACATAGGTCTCGCCTGTCTTTGCTGTCGCGGCCGGATAAAAAGCGAAGCCAAAGTGGCTCAATATAATCCCCGGTCTGTATTTTTCAGCAATCGAGTGTGCGTGACGGTTGACAGGGGAGAATGGAAAAAGAAACCGTGTTGTGCCGACCCCACAAGTAATATGGAACAAGGGCAGGGAGATGATAATGAGAGAGTCTACCAAAATCCAAACCAAAAAACTTAGTTGGCTAAGTTGAAACAAAACCCATCTAATTTTAAATTATTTTACAAAAAAAGATAAAAACTGTTTAACTTACCTGTTTTTTTTTTTTGTACTTAGAATGCTCCTTTATTTTGTTAAGGGCTAATTTTTCAATCGACAGATAACTTTTATTCGTACAATAAAATTGACGGCTGACAGATTTTGTATGGAAGAACTGTTAAAAATTCAAAATTATTTCTCGGATAAAATTATGTGGCGTTGGAAAAATCAGCCCTTAATATTTTTATTTCTTATAATAAAATATCAAAAATTATCATTAAAAAAATTTGCAAAATAACTGTCATTCGTATTGTTTGCTATCGATGGAAAACACTTTATTTGCCGGTGGGCAAATAAAGTGATCCCAGTTTTTGACAACCTACGTCGATTTATCAAGTTATAGCAATTTTATGCAACTGTCAAGAAATTACAGTTCTTCTTCTCCTTTATCCTGGCTATTATCCCAATTTATTTGGGGTCAGCCCTCCTAGTACTTCTGCGCCACACCGTACAGTCGTGGGTTCTCTTTTGTTGTGTTGCTCGCTATCATGGGATTTTTTATTGTTCTTAGCCAAGTTATTATTGGTCATCCACGGCCTCTTTTTCCATCTTCTGTATTTATGACAGTTGTGATTTGAATATTCGGACAATATACGTTGGTAGTCAATTTGCTCAACAATTAATTTCCCTGACTTTACACACCGACAAAATAATTCCGGGTCTCTATTTTTCTGCAATAAAATCGGCCAAAACCCGAACCAAAAAACTTTGTTGTCCCAAAAAGTTAAAACAAAATCCGTCCAAACTGAGCTTACATAAAAAATCTTGCAGAATAACTGGCACTCGTATTGTTTGCGATCGATGGACAAACACTTTATTTGCCAGTGGGCAAATGGATTCAGTACTAGTTCGTCGGTAATTTAGAGCCTGATCCAGTGCCGTGTTTGCAAACATTTCAACGAGAGATTTTTGTTTTGAACCTTTTTTTTTAGTTAGTTACTTCGATTGCATATTGGTATAGAATTGGGTCAGTCGTGGATAAAGGATCAATAGTTATACCTCCTTTTTATATATACATTTATTGCTACGTGAGTGCTTTATTATTCATAAAAATATAATAAAAATAAATCTAGAACGAGTATCATTAAGGATTCAAATAAATAAATCAAGTCGGGTTTGTGACACCATTTTATAACTCGAGAACGGCTGGACCGGTTTTTATGATCTTTGATTTGTTAAATTTGTATCCGCCCCGAATAGCAGAATAACTATTAAAACATGGATAAAAATCTGAAAAAAAATATGAAAATCTTTCATTTTTGGTTCTGAGGCGGTTCGAAGTTCGCCGGTCAGATACTTAAATAAAAACTTAAGTATCCGACTTCCGTTTATTTAATCATACCTATTTGAATAGATATCTCTGTATGAAATTCAATGAGTACCTACACACTTACCGTGCTTCACCCAGGTGGAGAAACTAGGTGAAGCACGGATCCGGACCCCTTTTTATTAAATTATTGGCAATATTTACATGAGATAATGACAACGCGAACCGATTTAGTGATCTCAACACTTTAAGCACTGACTGGTGCTGATCATCTTCAGGAAATCAGGACACATAAGCATAAGCATACGGCATAATCAACATATAATGTTCCCACTCCCTCTCACTAATCTACTCTCGGTAAGAGGGAGTTGGCCAGCCTGGGTTAGTCGCGTAGGACCCAGTGCGGGTTGGTAGATGTCACATGTCTTCGAATTTTTGGTTCTAAGACATGCCGGCTTCCTCACGATCAAAACACAGATACACAAACAACAAAACAGCAGTAGTGACCACTCATAATAATCCTTCCATCATCATCTGCCTAGCCTTTCCTATGTTCGGGTCGGCTTCCAGTCTAACCGGATTCAGCTGAATACCAGTATTTTACATGGAGCGACTGCCTATTTGACCGCCACAACCCAGTAAAAAATATTCCTTCCATAATAATTAATTCAATACGTATTCTCAACTAACCCCACACTATATGAAAACCTCTCATCGTGTAAATGGTCCATGAGAGTCCATAATATTCAATAGCTTGGCAGATAAGCCAGCTCGTTCCAAGCTGTGCTGGCTAGTTGCCAGGGTCACCTGTTGACTAGCTCGGATTTAAATGAGAACTGTTTTATTTTTAAGAAAAAAAAAAACTTCCCATATGTGGTCTTTTGTGTGTGCTAGAAGATTCCGGGCGTCGTAGTTTTTTGGAAGCTGTGACCTTTTTCTTCCATTTTCGTTTCGTTGCTTTGATAGGGTTGCGTTTTGGTCTTGCCTATGATACCATCTTGTCTTTTTTTACGGAGTAACTGAGGACATCTCCCTCCTAAACTTTACGTAGACATTAGGTTTTTTTTTAATTATGTTTTAGTATCAAATCAATAAATCTGACCAACACGGGAAAAAAAATCCCGTTGGAAAGACTAGTCTGACCGTCAATCTGACCACAGAGAAACACCCGTTTTTAATACTGTCTTTACTCATAATTTAATATTAAAATTATGTGTAGTTTTTTCTCGAGGTGAAGGAACCGACGCTTGAATTTTTCATCATATTTTTTCTCTAATGTATCTCTTTCACTCCAAATTAACATTTTGATTATTTTGTTTCAGGTAAAGTACACCAAACGTAGCAGACAACATACTTAACCTTCGTCAGTGTCCTTCTTATTTAAAATTCAGTGGGTACCTATTATAATATACATTGTTCTATAAATTAATGAGAGCAGTTGCTTGTGTTTGCGAAGCTTAGAAGACTTGTCGTGGTCTCATTTGAAAAGGCTGTTTACAATAGGCACCTCTTACTTCGACCACTTTACTTGATTGGGTAATCAACAAGTTAATTTTCTTTTCACCAATCTACTTAATAATAGTACATTACGATACGTGTGATATAAGTAGTACATTATTGCACGGTGTTAAATGCCGTGCATTAATAGTCACGTAACGTATACTATTTTATAGCTCGTGTGACCTAAACCCGCAGTTAAGTTACGCTTTTCTGTGTAAAAATGGAATACTTAAGTCACAGAAAAGCGTGACATAAGTGCGAGTTTTGTTCACACAGTGCTATAAAAGTCTTAAATTCACTGACAGACAACCCACAGCCTAAACCGCTGCGTCTAGAATCATCAAATTTTGCATAAGAGGTCCTTATACAACGGAGGTGAGCACTAAGGAAGGACTTTTGAAAGTTTATGCCTTTAAAGTGTTGAAATAGGTAATGATAGTCTGCATGGAAGTCCGTCATTTTTATTTTTATTTTCTTTTTGTTGAATGTCATTTTTGCCAATTAGAACCATCGGGAAACCAACTTGTCATAGAGCTTTAGAAAGTTGCACAATTTATCGGTGGACAAAACCTATGCCAATTTACGCCTTACTTTGTTATAGTATTTTTATATCACGAAGCGACGCGCGCTTTATTTCTGCTTACCAATTGTACAAACACGCTGAAATGAATGTGATTGTGTGTGTATGCGCAGGAGCTCTCGGTACCGTCCCAGACAACGGCGATGTTGATAAGTGATAATGTGTGTGCGTGTGTGTTATGCGCTGACGCTACCCGTATTCACGCACATATACACAGCGTGTTTATACCCTTGGTTGACACAAGTAAAGCCCGTCGCTTCATGAGATAAAATACATACTATAAATGCTTGGAACTCTAATTTGACAAAAAGTACCAAAGTCACATGTTACAAAGAAACGATAGTTAATAGAACAAGCTTGTTGACATACCACAACGGCCACTTGTTAATAAAAAAAAGAAACCCTATTCATCCAGTGAAAGAAAAATCGCAAAAAAGGTCTGTCATGTCTCAATCCTCCCCAATCAGACACATAAAGACAATACCTTATTGCATACCTCCGAGCCACGTAAAAAATATCCAACATTGTCCTCCGCGCTTTAGTGCAGTTATTAACAATTTTATGTTATTCTACCAACGAACACGCTCCGAAAAAAATGTTATATAATTCGGAAAATTCTAATTAAGGTGGGCAGCTGGTGTTGGGTTTTTTTTTAATTTTCCCGTCGAACTACGCCGTCAGATGGCGCCAAAGATGTTTCAGGCTCTAAAATAACAACAAAGTTGTGACCTCCTTTATCTCGTGTCACATCCCCCTTATTTTTATTCATCGTTCATGCTGCCGTGTTTACGAAATTCAAACAAAAAATAACTTGGGAAGGAAGCTTCTGGCTCTGAAATTAATCACTACATCGATGACGTCACATCCAACGTTTCCAGTCCACATAAAACATGTGAAAGTTGATAAATTTTTCAGTAAAGTAGCGATTAATACCTGCGGTATAACATTGAACACAAATAAACATAGTTTCATTTTAAACAAGTTTGTTATTTAAAATCCGAACAGAGATGGATGTAACATGGCGAATAAAATAAATATTAACTCGTTCAGTACCTACTTCCATTTGATATTTAAATTTAAAATATTGACATAGCTCCCATTGCGCGTATTCGATTACCGGTTTTCAATTCGTTTTAAAACACAGCTACGGGTTTGCCGGAGGGCTTGCAGAGAACATACAGTTCATAATTTACGAGATTCACGAACGGAAACAATGTCCCAAACAAAATTGATAATGAAAACAATTTTACATCAGAAAAATCGAATTACGAAGTTTAAAAATGGGATCTCGCATTCCCGATCAGTATTACGGGTACAAAAATAATTTATTGGCATCGACGGCGACTTGATTAATTTTAAAAATTAATTAACTCTCCTTTACGTACGTAAAACTATAGTCTCGGATTTTATTTAATATCTTGTCGGCTCATTGAATTTTAATCTCCAATGTTCCAAAAAGTAGGTAGAGTTGGTTTAAAAGAGACTCATATCTTGTTAATTAAATCTACTCAGTAGGGTGCCTTCGGGCGGCCGCTCGCGTCTTTGGCTGCTTTTATGAATGCTGCCGAATTTCAGACATAGGCAAGCTTTAATTTAAACTTGACTTAAAGGGCGCTTAAAAGTATTCGCGTTTATTTAGCCAAGTATTATAATTATTAATAACAACGATAGTATACAACGACAAAAGATTTGGTCGTGTCCTTTGCAAAATTTTCAAAGAATGTCGATTTTGCCTTATTAGCTATCGTTCATAGTAGATGTACATATTTTGATGTTTACTTCCCTTAAAGCAGGGAATTAAATGATACCTGTTTGTTATGTCAAATTTCATTAATGCTGTTTATTATGAAATTGTTTGCGATGTTTTCTTTGTCGGAAATGTCAATTCCGTATTGTTTAGTAATAAAATTAATTTCTCTTAGATATGGATATTTATTATATTTAATGACTGACTTACTTACCTACAAAGAAGGGTAGAAATATTCTCCTTAGAAACACAAGTACCTAATCGTGTCACATTTCTTTTTACAATTTTTTTATTTAGTTTGTGAAGATGGATGTATGGATGTTTGTTACTCTTTCACGCAAAAACTACTAAACGAATGTTGATGAAACTTTACAGTAATATAGCTTATATAACAGAATAACAAATAGGATACTTTTTATCTCGATTTTTCCACGGAATCGACACTTATGCGGGTGAAACCGCGGGGCGCTTCTAGTCACTAAATAAATACATTACATTTCAGATCATCTACATTACACACTCATATTAAAGATAAAGTTAATCTTTAGCATAATAACAATCAGAAAAAAAAAACCAGTGTATAAACAAAGTGTACGTAAATATATTACCCTCAAAATTCGACGTATTTATAAAGTAAACGCCCAGCTATATAAAAGGAGAAAAGATAGAAGAAAGAGCGTTAACAAAGCACAAGATAACCGCATTAAAACCCTTTGTTGAGCCGCCAGTGGGGCAGGATGACCGAGAGCCGTTTGATGGATCGGGTCCTCGATTATGTAGAGATTAAAATTCATTAGCCATATGAGATGAGGACCGTGATAAGATATCAATAGACCCTTAATGAACTTGTAATTTATAATGTTAGGGATTTTGGGTGTTTGGAACACTCGGCCTAGGTACAGACGCCAGCACATCAAGCTACTACAATCTGTCAAATTTCTTTAATAGATTTTCAATTTTATCGCTAAACTATAAGGTTCAAAGTTGATTGTGAAAATTTGACAGTTTCGGGTAACTTGATGTGCTGGTGTCTGTACTTACGAGTGCCAGGTGTGTAGGCTGTTGAAGGTTTGCCTTAGGCACCTGTCTCCCTGTCGACGTAGAAGCGACGCGCTATGAACTATTTTCTCGCTCAAGAAACGTACGTAACGTTTAAAAGAGATTATCGTCGTTGTGAAACCAAAATCTGCCATGTGCCGTTTTTTGAGATTTCAAGATTTTGACCAAAATCAATCAATCAAACAATCAATTTTTGTCAAAATCTTGAAATTTCAATAAACGGCACATAGCAGATTTTGGTTTGACAACGACGTTACACTAATATTATTTTAAATGTAAAAGTTTGTCATTGGATGTTTGTTCCTCAAACTCGCAAAAACGGCTGAACGGATTTGGATGAAATTAATTTAGAACCTGGACTTTTTATCCCGGTAGTGCGTTGCTTTGGGGTAATTTCCGATTTTCGGCAAAAGCTAGTCCATAATATATTGCTGATTGTTCACACTGCCGGCGACGACTCGTTTGTCGCAGCGACAAGAGCTATCAAAGAGCTCGCGACGGTCGCTTGGCGAGCAGAACCCTCGCTGAGAGACTCTCGCGTGGTACACGAATACCAGCAAATATTCGCTCGACGCCATCCAGTACTCGTTGCACGACAAATAGTTTTTAGTTGCTAACTCTACTTGCTTCTCGTTAATCGCCTGCGGGCGGATAAGGTGCCTAAAAGTGTACCTAAAAAAAATTCATCTCTGTATTTATTTTGTTTCGTAAAAACTGGCCATCTGGCAGAAATAAAATATTTATTTCCCATTTCGATAACTACCTACTATTAATCCCGGGTTTAGGTGGTTTTCACATAAAATATTAATCCCTCCGGTACAGCACTGTCAATAGTACGCCATTTTTATTTGTAGTGGGCACCGATTAATAAATTGAAAGTTTTCATAAGCTACGAATGCCAGAGTAAAAAAAAAACTGTTTTAGCTCGGACGTACTGTCAATATTTGGTATGTTTAAATATTAAATATCTGTTCGAACGTGAACACGAATCCTCTGTGCCAGTCTGTGTCGCCAAACTTGTTGATTTTTGATATTCCTTTTTGATGCGATATGCAATCGTTTGAAGTAAATATGAAACAGAATTTATTATTTCATTTTTATTTACTAGCTTACATCGGAAACTGCCGACGGAAAACATCGACAGTATTTATGTCAAGCGGAGATTTCTCCATGAAAACATTTATCGAGTTTTGTGTAAAGAAGGATACTTAAATATGGCAATATTGAAGTAAATACCTAAATGTTTGATCTGTGGATAGGTGACCATCTTTATATACCCAAACTCCTCCGTGCCTCGGAAAAGCACGATAAGCCGATGGTCCCGGCTGTCATTCGTAGATCTTTGACAGTCGTTACGGGTCGTCAGAAGCCCGAAAATCTGAACCAGTCTGACCAAGGGGTATCGTATTACCCAGTAAATGGGTTATGGAGGTCAGATAGGCAGTCGCTCCATGTAATATACTGGAACTCAACTTCATCCAGTCAAACTGGAAGCCGACCCCAACATAGTTGGGAAAAGGCTAGGCAGATGATGATACAGCGTCTGTCGTTCGACTTAAAATTAATTAAAACCGCTATCAGTCTTCAACTCAACCTATACATAAAAGAAGTTCGTTCCTGGTTGTTTGTTTGTCAGCCCGCATACCGCAACCGACCTCGTCACCCGCTTGTTTATGATTAACACCGCATTTTATTGTACTCGTTATGACAATACAAATACTTGTTATGTAAAGCTTGTTACTGAAGAATATGTAAATAAAAGGCCTAAAGAGGAGGATTGCGATGGGTTGCCATTTAGGGAAAATGTTTTATGCTAATTACTTCAAGGAATCTGATAACTAATTAATTTGTTCCTTGAAATAGGTCATAAAGCTGTACAAGCTCGTAGTAACGAGAGGAATTAATTTAACAAAAGTTTTTCGTATAAGTTCAATAATTATTCCTAGAAATCGTTCTACGTATAATTCATTTACACATTACCTACTTCAGCGTTACGCATCATACATAACATACCTACATACATAATCAGCCTATAATGTTCCCACTGCTGGCACACAGGCCTCCTCTCTGTGAGAGGGAGTGGGCCGTAATCCACCACGCGGGCCCAGTGCGGGTTGGTAGATGTCATATGTCTTCGAATTTTTGGTTCTAGGACATGCCGGTTTCCTCACGATGTTTTCCTTCACCGTTTTGAGAGCAGTGGTGATGAAATAATTTACACAAAGTAAAGCGCCTTTCAGGGTTCGAACCTACGACCTATATCTCTTAAGTCGTGGTCGTTACCACTGGGCCACCACTGCTCTACGCATCATATATCTCATTATTTCCGGCACACCAATCCTTTCGATGCCTCAAATATACATACTATAAGTACATCAATAGTGGACTCAGCGATCATTTTGTGCCGATAGTCGTGACTACCAACGGCTTAACCAGCTGAGTGCCGTAATAACAGACACAATTAAAAAGGCATTGTGTCACGCGTGGATCCACGCTTAAGCATACGAAGGGTTCATAGCCAAGAACCTCGACCAACACCTGAAGAGGCTCTCGTTCGGTATCTGGATCAAGGGCGTGATTCAGAAAGCGGTACTTTTGGACACGGCCCGCATTGTTAGGAGGTTCCTCTGTCTGGAGCCCTGACCGCCGGTAGCTTGGACCCTATTCCCGATATTTGAGCTAATATTAACATATACATCAATAGATTTACCATTTGATTAGCATGTCTATCATTCGAATACTTTATTAACATGCGACCGAAAAAAACGCGGCACTGAAAAGCCGGAATGGGTTATAAATCCCATCAGCATCAACTACGGCTTATCCATCTGTCAACATTCTCAGTGACATTTTACAGAAATTAGAGCCTTCAATACTGTTAAAAGGGTTATAGATCGAGGAGCACTCTAATTTTCGTATTATAAATTAAATGGACACATTACAGTTCCACGGAAAATGTGCCCCGGGCTAGAGACGGTACAAAGGGACCGACCCAGCTCTATTATTGAAAAGGGGTGATCAAAGCCAAACGATACGTTTTTCATATATTGTAGTCCTTTTTCTATTTCTGTTTATACAGGTGTATGTATACACGTTCAGATGTAAGGATATAAGAGTGAAGTGCGATCGTTTTTGTTGTCAACAAAATAAACTGGGTTTTTAAAAAGCAAGAATACAGCATTGTTTGGTATTCACTGTGAAAACATTGTTCGTTACGCGGAAAAGAGTGTTGTTCCAACTTTTTTACGCAACGTTGTTACTTACGGGTCTACACAGAGAGCTTTCGTATCTCGTTTAGGCTTTTACCTAGCTCAAGGCTAAATGTACATAGGTAACGTAAATGTATTATGGTATTAAATAAATGGCGTAGAAAATATGTTGCATCTAAAGTAGGTCAACTGCACATTTATCTGAATGCTCGTTTGAATTGGCTGAATTAAACCCTTAGACCGTTTTTACATTTAGGCGACTTTAGCAGCGCGACGGTCGCGCAACAGACGCGCGACCGTCGCCCAGTTAGAATTTTATATTATAAACAGACGTGCGGCGGACGCACGCGGCCAGCGCGGCCGTCGTGTGCTCACAATCAGTTGGCGATGAGCCAGTGTTGCAGGCGCACGTACGCCATCGACGTATATGTCGATGGCGCCGATGGAGTACTATCAAAAGCAGGACCAACAATATTTCTCAGTCAGAATCCACTTTTGAAATTATGTGCGTCACACTAATCTGAAATGCGGCGCGACAGCCGAGCTGCTATCGCGCGGTTGTTCTTACAATATGAAGGCACCTGTATGTCCTAATGTGAAAGCGGCCTTAATCTCTTCGCGTGAATAATATTAATGGACGTTACATTAATGCATTAACAATAAATAAGTGACATTTACATGAATATTAGTGAATTCATGAAACACATGGAATACATAAAGAGAAAATGGAATACATATTCCGGTTAAATATAAAACACCCGCGAGCCTATGGTCGTGCCTCAAGTCATAAGCGGTTCCGGATGGATCTTTTACTTTTTCAATTTTAATAGGTATAAAAACCCGAGGCTGGATTCGTGCCCTGTTGATGGCAATGTGCTCGCCCCCTGTTAAATTGGACTTAAACATAACTGTCGACTAACGACCAATAACATTTCGTTATTTCCAGATCTCCTCTCCGCATGGCTATCTTATTGGACGTTTACAAAACACTTTTTTTTTATTTGAAATGGGTTTGCTCTTGACTCTAGTCTAGGTCAGAGGTGACAGAGACAAAGTCGACGATGGAGTGAGCTTACCCAGAAGAAGCCTGTTCACTCTCACTTTGAACTGTTTGTTCTCTTCTCCTCTCCGCTATTCTCCACTTTGATGGAAACCGGGCTTATAGTTGAGAGTCCCTATTGACAAGTCACTAATTTATCTTTTAAGCACGATGACTTCATTCTCGTATAGTTTCAGTCAAAACAAGAGTGTTGAAACTTTCGTTCTTTCGCTTGCATTGTAAAAGCAAAACCCAATAAAATATTTATATTCATTCGCTTATAAATTAATCCGCTCCCCTGTACGGCCATTGGTTTTCATATTACCGTATGCTGCAAAATAAATAAATACTATTAATACGCTGTACATTCGATTTTTCTCTTGTATGACAGAGAAATATTACACGGAGTATACAAGCTTCGTTATTCAGGAAACCTTCCCGTGCATCCAATTAATTTGATTTTTTTAACTGTTGTAATGCAATTAAGGGAATATTTTAAAAGGTTTTCGTGTCGAAACCGTCGTGCCAGATACAAAATTTTGGTAAAAAATGTTGGGTTTTTCGTAATTGATCGTGAATGTAGGTTTTATTATGTTCTTCTTTTATTTATTTAACCTTTTACGCAAACGTGGGCTGAAGGGAGCGGGATAAGTTTGGACCCGTCGTATGTCTGTCTGTGGCATCGTAGCTTCTAAACGGATCAATCGATTTAATAATATAGGCAGGTACGTCACCTCCGCTATCACCTTGCTAATAAGTCAATATTACATAAGCTGCTACCACTGCACTCGCTTATTTATCCATACAATCACAAATACATAATTATCACATAATTTTTAGAACACGTTTATGTTTTAAGCACTAGTTGAAAGCACATATGTCAATAATGTTAGGCATGTAATAGGCATTTGCCGAAGGCGCCATACCTTGGAAACTATTGAAATAGGTAGCTACAATAGCAATCATTAGGTTACTTAGGTATGTATTTATGTTTGGAGAGATGTGAAAGCAGTAATGCAGGTTGTTGCGACAAATTTTCAGAGGGACGACTATGACTGGATACTGATTCAACTAAAATTGTGTAGGAAGCCATTCACCCCCATATTTATAAACGTGATTAAAATTAATTGAACAGAATTGGGCAAAAGTAGCCACTGACTGGATTCCAAATAACATGAATCGGCGACGCGGTAGGCCCAGAAAGAGATGGCGTCATGGAGAGAGGCCTTTGCGCAGCAGTGGGATGATGCAGGCTATCGTAACAAGAACTATTATAAATCCATACTAATATTATAAATTCGAAAGTAACTCTGTCTGTCTGTCTGTATGTTACCTTTTCACGCCTAAACCGCTGAACCGATTTAGATGAAATTTGGTATACCTAGAGATAGTTTGAGTCCCGGGAAACGACATAGGATACTTTTTATCCCGACATTCCCACGGGATCGAGACTTTTGCGTGTGAAACCGCGGGGCGCAGCTAGTAAAAATATAATAAATAAACTATTCCCTTTTACTATCATCCACTTTTTACTTTCTTTAACCCAACACACACTCCTGAGAGAGAACTTTCCTAGAATACTATTTTTTTATTTAACCGAAAAAGAAAAACCTTTTCTGCATACTCAAATCTCTATTTCCATTTAAGTTATTAAAGTATGCATAAAAAGACTATTTAATAGAACAATACCAATGCGTTAACATTGTAAATATTTTCCAAATAACCACCCCATCTCTCCCAGGCTTGCTCTTTGTTATCCTTTAATTCCGTGTTCGACATGAAACAGTGATTTCTACGAATACATCCAAAAGGCTTCGCTGATACCCTAGCAGGTAGTACTGGGTTATATTTACTCGCCGAGAGCGAATTGTCTGTTATTGACTGACTATGCTTTTATTACCAACGTTTGGTCAATATTCAGGGTTATTTTTGTTTCAAATGGTAAGTTTCATACCTATGCAAATTCTCCTAGGTTCCTTTCTTTATATGCAGGGTCAAATTAAATAACGTAGCAAAACTTCGCAGACGTGGTGTGTATCGATATCTAAACAAGTAAAATTAAAAAATAAATTAATCTGATAAATTTAAATTTTAAGATGATTTTTGAAGTGTAAACTTCTTTAGCGGCGTTGCACACTTTTAGTAATGGGTAAAAAATGTTAAACTCGCGTCAGGACATCGCGTCAGGACACGTGACCGTCAGGAGAGATTCCCCCCCCCCACTTTCTACGGCGGCGCCAACCGAAGTGAAGTGACACACGGACACGATGGTTGGATGGATGGATGGATGGATGGAAGTGGAAGTGGAAGTGGAAGTCGAAGTCGAAGTGGAAGTCGAAGTGGAATTCGAAGTGGAAGTGGAAGTCGAAGTCGAAGTCGAAGTGGAAGTCGAAGTCGAAGTGGAAGTCGAAGTCGAAGTGGAAGTCGAAGTGGAAGTCGAAGTGGATGTCGAAGTGGCAGTCGAAGTGGAAGTCGAAGTGGAAGTCGAAGTGGAAGTCGAAGTGGAAGTCGAAGTGGAAGTCGAAGTCGAAGTGGAAGTCGAAGTGGAAGTCGAAGTGGAAGTGGATGGATGGATGGATGGACAGCTGATGGCTCGACCGTCTGTGTAGTAGCCACACTGCTGTGTATTCGTAAAATTCGTTTATTAAAGTGTTTAAAATATGGAAATTGAACAAAGTGCATCTATTAATGAAAAAAGTGACGCAGAAATATTGAAAAAAAAATTAGTTATATTAATTAAATTAATAATTGATTTAGTTCAACGTTAATATTCAAGTTTTCACTTCTGCCGGCACTCCCGGAGTGCAACCCGTATTTTTTTTTAATAATTCTGGTAGTTTAGTTACTTGAAATATCAGTTTAAGCTTCATTTTTTTTTTGTAAATGTAACAGACGTCATGGGTAACACGACAAAGCAAATAGAAACTTATTTTCTCAACTCATACTTCAAGTAACTACATTATCAGCGGTTATTGACCCTAAAAAAATATCATCAAATCATTTTGAGTTTATAACGTCTTTTGAGTTTTGCTAGCTGATTTAATTTGACCTTGTATTTTTGGTTAATTATTGTAGAACAAACTTCCTGCTATCGTCTAAGAATTTGTGTAAAAAAAAAAAGGAATTCCTGCTCACAATCTCTTCAATAGTTATTACCCCGTAAAGGTATGTCAGTAAGTGCGAAAGAAAATAGACTATCATAATAAAATCTTAACATTTTTTCCATGTAACAAAGTTTGGAAGAATCACTTCCACTATGAAATCTAGCTGAACTTTATGGCAAATGAAGAAAAATTGTGAACGGTACCGAAGGTCGTGCTGTCGACAAAATAGGGGAGCAAACTTATAGGAGCCACTACATCACATTCTTTCTGACAGCGAATATTCACTTTGTTTTATAATAAAATGCTCTTCCTCAGGTAAAATTTATAGAACCTCTTACTGAAATAACAACGTAGGAACCTTCTTTAGAGGTGCAACAACCGTTACTAAAACCATAATACTAAACACGGAGAACGGAACAGTGAAGAGGAACAACCTATCGCATAGGAAAATGATGGATCGATCAAACAACAATGGAAACTGCCAAAATAAACAAACAATATACAAACTCGAAGAAGTTACCACTCAATAACGTTAAAAATGAGCTCTCAAATAGCAAGAAAATTGTTTTTCAACCCACCATCGCGCGGTACATCGGCAAAATGAAAAGTTTCCCTATCAGCCCACTGACACATCGATTGGCGTTTACATCTTTGTAGAAGAAATTGTTTGAGATCATGCAAAGCAACTTGGACCTTAAGCCAAGGAACATGGACCTTAAGCCGAGGAACGAAGCCTAAAAACGTGTTTAAAGTCGCTTTTTCTATGTTGATGGAGTAGACGTTTGCGAGCTGCCATCCGGCTATTGGTAAGCAATCCATCATTCGAGAGTGTGAAAGGAACAAAAGCTATATAGGATAATATCACATCTAAATAATATGAGATAATGCTTAGGCCTGCCAAGCAACTACCTAGTTCGTGGATAACAGAATGTTCTCGAGAACGTTTCGTATAGAATATTTGTGAGATTTATTTCTTCAAATCAAGCCTGAAAATTAATTACGCGTAATATGGGTAGATACTTACATGGGTGGTAGAAGAATGTTAATAGGATCCTCATATTTACAATAATTTCTGTTATGCGAAACTTATTACAATATTTTACTGAAGTTAATTACTAAATACTTACTTTTTTTATAATTTATTACAATCATTATAATTATCTGGCTGTTATTAGCTCTAATAGGAACATGGAAGAAATTCCAAAAAAAAAAAAGAGTCTTATAAACCAAGCGTAAGTACATTTTTTTTTCAGAATATTGTTGTGGAAAGGTATTTTAGTTCACTTCGTGATTTGTTAAATAATTTAATTGACATTGCGTAACAGTTATACAGATCAGAATGCAATTCCCGTATTTTAAGAACGTCTTCGTTCTAATCTCAGTCAAAAATACCTCAAATTTTCATATTTTTTAGGGTTCCGTAGTCAACTAGGAACCCTTATAGTTTCGCCATGTCTGTCTGTCCGTCCGTCCGTCCGTCCGTCCGTCTGTCCGTCCTCGCTTAATCTCTGTGACCGTTAGCACTAGAAAGCTGAAATTTGGTACCAATATGTATATCAATCACGCCGACAAAGTTGTAAAATAAAAATTGGAAAAAAATGTTTTATTAGGGTAGCCCCCCTATATGTAAAGTGGGAAGTGATTTTTTTTTTAATTTCAACCCTAACGTGTGATATATTGTTGGAAAGGTATTTAAAAATGAATAGGGGTTTACTGAAATCATTTTTTGATAATGTCAATAATTTCGGAAATAATCGCTCCAAAAGTAAAAAACAATGTGTCCCCCCCCCCTCTAACTTTTGAACCATAAGTTTAGAAAATATGGAAAAAATCTGAAAAGTAGAACTTTATAAGGACTTTCTAGGAAAATTATTTTGAACTTGATAGAAACAACAGTTTTTGTACAAAAAAGACAAAAAGTTGTACAAAATCATTTCTGGACTAAGTTCGTAGTATAATCGTATATGCAAGCTATTTTTTTTAACTTCGTTTACATATTTTATTATCCTGAACGTATCTTTTTTCAAACAAAAAAAGAATTATTAAAATCGGTTCTCGCAATCCAAAATTACCACCGAAAACTTCTGGCACGTCTATGTATTAATTAGTAACCCAATTCCCCGAGAGATGGCGCTGTAGGTACGTATTACATTGGGTCGGGTATTATCGAATTGTACGTGGGAACACTTATTGTGACGGACGGGAAACTACGGAACCCTACACTGAGCGTGGCGCGACACGCTCTTGGCCGGTTTTTTATAAAATGTTTAACATTGCCGCTGAGATGAAATTGCGAATAGATTATGAACGTTTTTAATTACAGGAATTGGCCTCCGGATTGCGATAGGATTTATTAACGCAGTATTAAGAAGTACATCGATAAAATAATCGAAGTTATGACGAGCGTGAAGATTAACTGTAATAGGTGGTTGTAGCTAGGCTAGGTGTGTGGTGTGCAAGTAATTGCTTCCATTGACATACCGGGCCTGCGAGCCGCGCAGAGAATGCCTATGCAATTAATCGGACACAAACGTAGGGAACCCGTTTATGGAGTGATCCAACACGTGGAGTGGCGCAGTATGGACGTTCCTTCCTCATCTGTTCATCATTGTTCCTTGATAGCTCCCTTATTCGGACACGTGTTACACGCTTGTGGAACGTGCAATATTGTCAAAATTTGTGGTTGTGAGGCTGCGGAATTGATTAGAGTTCCTGTATATTTTTGCCACTTTTTGTTTTAAATTGCCTAAATTCTGAAAACGGTCTTGGTTAGCAACCATACTTCGCCGCTTGGCAACTAACATAGTACGAGTCAGTACTTAGTAACTGCCCTATCTTATTTTTGAAAAAACGTAAATATCTCCGAAACTCCGCAACGGATTTTGATGCGGTTTTCACTGTAATTTAGAGAATTTACTCCGGGAGGTTTATGTGTGTATAACGTTCATGTTAAACATACATAATTATAATAAAGCAATGTCGATGATTTTGCGGTGATTTTTTTTTTTAAGTCATAAAACCCTTGCGAATCAGTCGCTAGTATACAGTGTGTCCCTGGAAGTATGGATCAAATCGAATAGGGGCATGGGCAAGGTCATTTCCAAACGTTTTAGCAAAAAAAAAAACTAAAAAAAAAGAGAAGAGAAATCGAATCATTTTAAAGAAATCTTTTAAAAAAACTATCAGGACTGTCAATTTATTTTTTTTAGATAGCCCTGATAGTATTTTTTTTATGATTATTTTTTTTGAGCACTATGCGAAGTGATTGAAAAAAATAATTAAAATCGGTCATAACTTTTGAACCGTAAAAAAATTCACTGACATTCTCAGGATTAAAAAGTTTGAAAATGACCTTGCCCACGCCCCTATTCCATTTGATCCATACTTCCAGGGACACCTTGTATATTTATCCTACTAATATTAAACGCGAAAGTTTGTGAGGATGGATGGATGTTTGTTAGTCTTTCACGCAAAGACTACTTAACGTATTTAGATGAAATTTGGCATACATATAGTTTATAATCAGGATTAATACATAGGCTACTTTTTATCCCGATATTCACACGGGATCGATACTTATGCGGGTGAAACCGCGGGGCGCTGCTACGAGCCTATAACAAAATTCGTTTTATCGTCTTCCTAAATGTAAGGTTAGACTCCATAGGAATAAAATGTTTGTTGCCAACCTAGAACGGTAGCCTGTGGTTTATAGTCACTATGAAAGATGTCAATACTTATTTATAGCCCTGCTTGCCTGAAAAAGCCGTTCAGATGTTTTGACATTTTCTCGTGTCTTTATCCCAACATATTTTATTTATATAGTTTATGTCTGACGGCGGCAATGTTCGTTATAGAGGAATACTAACACCTGAGCATTAACTATAGAACTAGCTTCTGTCCGTGACTTCGTCCGCGTGAATTTTTTTGTTCCCCTGACCCCCCGGTCTCATTGCATCACCTGCTCGCGCTATCACTTAGCTTTCGCTTAGCGTACTTTCTGACTTTTTTATTTTTGCTCGGCTCCTAAGGGTCATGGCGTGATTTTAAATAGCCTATAGCTTTTCTCAAGAATTGAACTATCAAATGCAAAAATATTCTTTCAAATCCGACTGGTAGTTCCAGAGATTACCTACATACATACTAACTTACAAACAAACAACAAACAGACCTAGCTGCGCCCCGCGGTTTCACCCGCATAAGTCTCGATCCCGTGGGAATACCGGCACTAAAAAAGTATCCTCCTATTCCAGGTGTCTACCCACGTGCCAAATTTCATCAGAATCTGTTCAGCCGTTTTAGCATGAAAGTGTAATAAACAAACATACAAAAAATCAAATCCTTTTTTTCTTTATAATATTTAGAACTTTAGATTAACGTGGCTTATTCCCGGTTTCTGAAGAATTCTTAAACGGAGTTTAAACTTTCAATAGCTATTTATTCGACATAATAATATATTTAAGCGAATTCCTTCCTTATGCTCGGTTTTTGAGGTTCTCAGATAAACCCTCGATAACAATTCACTCGACTTTTAAGCTAAACTCTTTGTCGTGTTCAGAAACACGATATCTAACTAATAATCACTATCGAATGGATAAACTCCGTTTAAAAACCTCAAGAAATCGGGCATTAGTATAAAAATGCGAGAGTCAGTATAAAATATTTATTTATGTACAGAGGCCAGCACATCAAGCTACCCCAATCTGTCAAATTTCTTTGATCGATTTTCAACTTTACTACATGGGAATAAGATATTCAATTAGGAAAATTTGACATATTGGGGTAGCTTGATGTGCCGTCTGTACAAGATTTGTTCAGTCTTTTATTCAGAACATTTTAAGGTGAAACTGAGCTAGTGGATATCAAAATTTTCTTTTTATATGACAATTTTATGGATTTAGCGTCGGATTTAATTTTCGTCTGCTCGGTAAAGAACAGGCTAATTTATATTTAATCAGAATGTTATCAGACAGTTGTAAAATTTTATGTCTAATAAATAAAAGTACCTTGATTTACTCGTAGCTTTGGGCGCTGTCATTCTACGTTTTAACCGCTTTTTATCAGCTTGTAAATTCTCGATTAAATCCCTTCGTATACACCTAGCTATAAAACAGTTCGATAGTTATGTTACTCCGATTTTATCTCCAAACTGTGCAGCTGTTTTGGAGAAATAAACCTATACTTACCGTCTTTCACGCTCGAGGTTTGCGAGAGAGCTATGGAACGAAACATTCTGGGAATTAAACTAACAGACCGGGTTAGGAATACGACCATACGTTCCATCACAAAGATAACTGATGTCACTCGGAAAGCTGCACCATTAAAATGAAATGTGGCTGGATACAACTGCCGCATATCAGACGACCAATGGGCCAAACTCACGACACAATGGGTCCCTCTTAATGGCAAACGATGTCGCGGCAAGCCCAGACTGAGATGGCGGGATGAGCTGGAATCCTTCAACAAAAAATGCGGGGTAATTGCGTCACACACTTAACCAGTAGGAATTGCTTTCATTTTGACAGTTCAACAACATTCGTAGCGCTATTTACGTTGTTGAGAAGACTATTTTTGAAGTGTAAACTTCTTTAGCGGCGTTGTACACTTTTTTTGTAATGGGTAAAAAACGTTAAACTCGCGTCAGGACATCGCGTCAGGACACGTAACCTGATCGAAAATTCGTAAGACGGATGGAGAGTAGACAGCCGGCGCGGCGTAGGAGAAGAAGTATCCCCCTCTCTTTCTACGGCGCGCGGCGGCGGCGCGGCGAAATTGTATGCCAACTGTTTCGTTTAGGCGGCGCAGGGCGCTTGCGCGAAAGTTCGCGTGTGTTTATGTTACAACGTTCCACGCGCATCCTTGGATGGTGACAGCTGATGGCTCGACCGTCTGTGTAGTGGCCACATTGCTGTGTATTCGTAAAATTCGTGTATATAAAGTATTTAAAATATGGAAATTGAACAAAGTGCATCATCTATTAATGAAAAATATTAAAAATGCACAACGTTAATATTCAAGTTTTGCAACCCGTCTTTTTTTTAAACATATGAAGCAATGGAAAAGCAATATCCTTCAAGATGATTCAGATTGTGATTGATAGTGTGTTACGCAATTAGGGCGCTGGTCATTAGTAGCTTTAAATAGAGAGAAGTGAAACCATGCAGTTGGACACCTCTGGCTTTTAATAACTGCTAGTTCTTCATCTGTTTTAATCTCTGGCTTATCCACTTTATGCTAGTTTACTCTTTTTGACCGGTAAGTACAGTCAAGAGAAATACATTCTAAAACAAAAAACTATGTTATTTAATTTTCTTTTCATCATTTAAAAAATCACTTATTTGTATTTCGTCTAAGCCTTCTTATGCTTATCATTGTAACTGGAGAATCCATGTCCTAGTTCGGTGTCGAGACCTTATTGATTTAACGTGTAATTACTGAAGTTTTGGAAATAAACTAATATTACTACTAATTTATAAACCTTTTTGCAAACCTTTCAACTTGAAATATTGTCCGTTAAACTAATAGGTACCTATATCCGTATAGTAAACACATTGCGTTAAATATGTAATTGATGTGATCCCACGATAGATCCAACACTTCACATAGCGGGTGCGACCAAGTTACATTTTTAATTCACACCTCGGTCCTGGTCTAAATGTCAAGGTAAAAATATTCCAGTAATTTATCGACACATGTTCCAGAATTTATGACTCCAGGATTATGAGTTAGATGCGCCTGGGGACAGTCGAGGAGTGGTCACGACTTGTTTGTCGACCTGCTTAAGTTTCCAGCGTATTAAATAAAAAACGCAGAAATAATAACAGGTAACCCAGTATATTTTTATTAGCTGCATTGAAAAAAATGTGGTTTTTCTATTTCATGTAACTTGTTAATCATGTGGAATAGGTATTTAACATTTTGGTATAGGTTTTTTGACTCTTTGGTCTAGTATCATGTAAAAGAAATACACGATTCAATGAATTTATCTCGATACAAAAAAATAGCAAAGTTATGTCTATTTATTTACTTTTTTCGACATCACGGTGTAACGCTTAAGAGCTATTCAATGGAATTTACTTTAAAACAGAGAATTATCATATCAAAGTTTACTCAAAGTCGTTTTAAATTTAATTAATTCATTTTGTTGTAAAAAAGGAGTAAATTTGTTTTTCCACACACGTCGTTTTATTCCGAGCGTACGCACACTATAGCCTTCTTTTGCGTTTCAAAAGTAATTGCATCATTTTCGCTCGCTTAGTAGGTTTTCGAGGTTTTTATATTTTCAAGGTAGCGCCTTAATTAAGACAATTTTGTAATAAACTTGAAATCAAACGACCCATTTATCTTTGTTCAGTGTTCATATCTATTCAAAAACTCATTTAGTTCAATTGAACATGAATAGCAATAGTTAAGATGAGGATTGTTTCTGTTTACTCAGTTTGAGATGGCTGACTCAGTTTGCAGAGTATGCTCAGCCCCGGGGTGAATGTTGGTCTAAACTCGATGTCGTCATAAGCTGGGGTAATGTTAGTTTTCCGTTTGTCTTCTCACTACAGTTCATGTAAGCTCAAACTTGTTCTGTACACGTTTTGGAGACTGTGCAAGTCATCTCCTGTTTATCTTGGCAAAGAGTTGTGGGAATTGTTTCTCTTAACAGGTAAGGGGTTTGTTTTACTACTAACTTCTGCTGGCGACATCGTCCTCGTGAAATTTCTTATACTCCATTTGTTTAGGTAATTAAATAAAGGTAAACAAAAAAACCACGTGACTTAGTTAACCGACTAAACGTAATATCACTCACTTCACTTGTCATGCTATGTCACAGTTGTACTCTTCAATTTAGCAACATTATTAACGAATTATAACGTTGCTAAATTGAAGAGTACAACTGTGACGTAGCATGACAACTGAATAGACTGGTATTACGTTTAGTCGGTTAACCACGGCACGTGGTTTTTTTGTTTACCTTTATTTAATTACCTAAACAAATGGAGTATAGTAACCTGGCCCACCCCGTCGCATTGCATTGTATATCCGTCCTATTACTTTCGTTACGTTTTCGCTTAGTGGTTTTTTAAGCTATTGCATAGCTTTTATCGCAGGCTTTGAGCGCGGCGACTGAATCAAGAAATTCCGTAACGAAAATAAACCTAACACCACTCCGACCGGCACAGCGGTGCGGCGTTGAAAGCCGTGCATCGTCTAACGTCGTTTCAGTTCGGCAGACTTCGGCACGGTGTTTGTGTGCGTGCGACTAGACGTATGCGTGTAGACGTGGTGGTCACCACGCTCAAAAAGTGTAACTTGAATTAATATGAAAGAAAAAACTTGAATTAATATCAAAGAAAAAAAATATTGCATAAAGATTATAATTGCATAAGTTGATAAAAAATGCTATGCAATAGCTTTAACAGGGCAGTCCCCGAGTGCCACACGTATTTTTTTTTTGCTCGGCTCCTAAGCGTCTTAACGTGATTTTAAGTAGCCTATAAGCCTTTCTCTGGAAATAATTTTTCAAATCCGACTGGTAGTTTCAGAGATTAGCGCGTTCAAACAAACAAACTCTTCAGCTTTATTGTTAATACTAGCTGTGCCCCGCGGTTTCACCCGCATAAGTTTCCCGTGGGAATATCGGGATAAAAACTATCCTATGTCCTTCCCGAGACTCAAACTATCTCTATACCAAATTTCATCTAAATCGGTACAGCGGTTTAAGCGTTAAGATGTAACATACAGACAGACACGCTTTCGCGTTTATATAATATATTAGTATGGATAGATACCTAATACCTACATTCATCACCATCTGCCTTTTTGGCTTTAACCGCATGCAGCTGAATACCAGTATTTTACATGGAGCGGCTGCCTATCTGACCTCCACTACCCAGTTACTGGGATATACTAATACCTACTCTCCTATGGTGCTTATATTATTCGAGAAGAATTTTAATTAGAATGAGGGAAAAAAGCTTTTGAAGTGAACTAGGAGTAGACTTCTACCTTGCCTAGAACTCATCCAGGCAATCTAAGTTCAGAAAGTTTTTGATAGCGCTTCACTTGTTTAGACTATAGTCCGAGATTTGAACTCATTTATAAAGGGGAAGAGAAAAACTGCCGGTAAATATAAAAGTACAAACGGACGTTGTTATTACGTTATGATAAAATTTTCGAAAGTGGTTTCTCGTAAGAGATACAGAATATTAAATTTCCATGGCCTCCACTTCAAAAAAAAATTCCCAATAGGTACCAATCTCCAAAAAGAACATAATTTATTTATCAAAATTTTATGCACAAGTAAAAAAACTGTACAAAGGCATTTTCTACCAGTCTACCTTAGGGTGATGCAGAGACAATACACATTAGGTGCAATAACAGAAAAAAAAGTAAGAAAACATTTATAACTAAGATATAAGAATAAATACATTTATACATACATTCATACAACAATATAAATATATTTAAAAAAAAGTTATAATTCTTATGTCTGTCAGGGATACTTTAAAACAATTACAAGTTTCGGATGCACCGTAAGAAAAACAATAACAAGGGGTGCGTCATAAGCAGAAGGTAGTCAAATTGGAAAGCGTATGACAACAGGGCTTGGTACACCGCAATCTAACTTGCCAAATTAATTTATGAGAAAAATATGAGTAGGGGGTAGAAAAAAATTTGTAAGACTTTGTGACTTTAATGGTTTTTTAAATTGTGTAATTTTTATAGGTGTAGAAGGGTTTTTTTGCAGGATGTTTTATACGGGGTCCCATTAAAATAGATGGACAAATTTTAATACAGCGCTCAGTACGTCTAACTAAAGATATCCAAGCAAAAACAAAAAAGTGATTTTGTTTGACCTAAAATAATAAATTACCGGCACATTAGTGTATTTTCGTTAGCTGATTATTTTTCTTGTAAGTATTTAATGCGTTTTGCGTTACGTTTTTTTACCATCGTCTTTATTTTTGAAGTCTGAATAATTTTTAAAAGTTTGTCCATCTATTTTAATGGGACCTTATAATTATTTTGAGATGCCAGAAAGAGTAACTAATGTAAGAAAAGAAGTAAGTGTGAAAACTGGGCTTTCGCCTGCGCCTGCTATTGACGGTTTTTTAATCAGTTAGAATAATATTGTTTGAATGTTTATTACTCAATCATGCAAAAACTGCTGGACTGATTTCGAAGAAATTTGGCACACATATAGAGTTTATAACCGAGATGACACATAGATTACTTTTAATCCCGGTAGTACGTTCCCGTGGGAAAATTTGATATCCACGCGGGCTAAGCCGCGGCCAAAAGATTGTGGTTGATATTTCCTTACAAATAACTTTTAATATATACTAGATACTTACACCAAATCAAGTAAAACTTGTTATACTAACTCGCTAAAAAGTAAACTACAATTTTATAAACGATCCACAAACTCGGCAAGTGACCCATAATCGTATTAAATCACGAACAAATCTACTTAGTTCAAAGCTAACATCCTACCGATTCATCTTCATTAACCCGCTGGAAAGACGAAATCTGTTAACAAAGCAACATTTTACTCTGCGGCACTGTTTTTGTTTCTTCCCGGTCTTGGCCGATAAACTTTTAATTCGTTTTTCACTTCGTTATAAAATATTTCAATCGTCGTAATTAGGCGCGAGGCGGCAAAGATCTCGTTACTAGGTAGTACAGTCGGGTCTTTTATATCTTCGTCAGTTTTCTAAATCTTTCCTTTATCCAGTCAAGACACGTAATACTTTTAAAGCTACGGAATTACGGAAAAACATAATAAGAAAACGTCAATATTCCAGCAGTGACACATTTCTAATTCGGTCTGACATGTAAAGAAGATGCTGAATGTCATTCTGCGCTATTTATTGACATTACGACGAAATATAAAATGCTCTGTCGATGAAACAGATTCTATGAACATATTTTGGATGTGACTGTACACAGTAAGTAAAGTATCGCAGGAAATATTTGCAGACATAATAAGTTTATTAGATTTATTAAACTAATTAGGGGTGTGAATATTTAAGTCGTAACTTTTAGTGCCTAAAATGTTTAATTGCCTTGATTTTGTTTCATTTTTTTTTTCTAGATCGTTCGTTAATATTTTTGTATTGTTCGTGCGGAAATGAAACAAGATAAAATTAATTACTTAAAAAACAAAATCATATTGTAAGAAATCGACTGTCAATCGAAAATTTAAGTGTTTATTAATATTGGCGTGCTGCAAGTTAAAACTGAATAGTAGCAAGGTAGTCAAAATCAAAATTCATTTATTGAAGATAGGCTTAGGAGCTGTCTCCACGAGCGAGAGAATCGCGGCGATAGTCTCGCCGTGCCATCAAATTTTCGCCGCGATGATATCGCCGTGTGGAGACGTTCTAGGAGAGTGTATAGAATACGTGACACGATAATAATATCGCCGCGATTCTCTCGCTCGTGGAGACGGCCCCTTAGTATCAGTACTTTTTGAACGTCAAAATTAGGCAGTCTCCTAAAACGCCTGCCCTTAATGCCACTAGTGTTTTAGCTGGGTAGAAGCAGTGTTGCAACAAGCTTCCCTTGTCAAAATAAACGTACAAAAAATCTCTTAGATTAGGGAGGCATGTTTTGGGCCAATCACGTTTCAACAGTTATCATTTCAGCCGAAAGACGTCCACTGCTGGACATAGACCTCCCCCAATCACCTCTACTTCGACTTGTTCTGCGCTTCTCGCATCTTGTGGGAGGCCTTCCAACGCTACGTCTTCCGCACCACGGTCGCCACTCGAACCTTTCAACAGTTATATAAAAAAAAAAAAACCTGGAAACATGTAAGTAGGAGCCAAAGCTTTACTACGCACTACAATAAATAATTTATGTAAAATAATCACAAAAACATAAAGCTATCTTATTAATTTATACACAATCATGTATTAATCATGCATATCTCATTACAATGTAATTATATTCATGTCATTACACATTAACATCTGAGCGCACACGGACTGAGTACCGATATTAATTTGTGATAGACATGCGAAAAATCCTACTATATACAGTGACGAGCATAAATATGTAGTCACTCAGAAATGCTCAAAAGCGATTTTCTCCTAAAAAAAATTGGTATGACGAACGTAGTATTTCCGAAACTACACTATTAAAACGCTCGTCTCCAATTTTATTCATTATTTAAGAGTAGGATAAATGGAAAAATGCCATGAGGAAAGTCTTGAGTATGAATGTGGATAGCTATAAGAGTATGTCCTTACCCGGGACTCAAACTATCTCTGTACCAAATTTCATCTAAATGGGTTCAGCGGTTTAAGCATGAAGAGGTAACAGACAGACAGACACACTTTCGCATTTATAATATTAGAAGGGATTATATAGTACTAGCTGCGCCCCGAGGTTTCACCCGCATATGTCTCGATCCCGTCGGAATATTGGGATAAAAAGTATCCTATGTCCTTTCCCGGGACTAAAGCTATCTCTATACCAAATTTCATCTAAATCGGTTCTGCGGTTTAGGCGTGAAAAGGTAACATACAGACAGACAGAGTTACTTTCGAATTTATAATATTAGTATGGATAGTATGGATGAAAGTATGGATATAAATAAAATACAATCAGACACTTAATTTTTTTATTTATTTGTACACAAAAAGCAAGAAAAACTTACTTGGCTCAAAAACAGTCATCATCATGGGCTGAAGAAAATAAACAACACAAAAATAACGACAACATTTTCACGACAAGTCTTTGACAACTTACCACAAAAGATAGTAACTTAAATAAACAGAATTCTTAGCAAAAGCGCATACATCGTCTCATCATGTAAATTGAATACGTTAACAAACATGCAACATAATTTGAGAAACTTATTGAAACAACAAACGTAACTTAGTCCAGAATTGACTTGGCACAATGCAAGTTGCGTCCGCTTGTTTACACTAACTTACCGCAGTACTGCGCCGCCGTGATTGCAACTTAATCGCTAACTTAGCGTTTAGAACAAGTTTTAATTCTTAAGGTATTGTAGAAACTTATTGTTTGTCGAATAGCGGGCATTGTTAGCGCGGCTGCAATTAGTGGCGGTCACTGCAATTTGCCTTATCACTCGAGTTATGTGGTAGATTAAACCAAGTTATTCGTACGTAAGAGGAAGAACTTGGAATCTTTTTCTTAGATCCTCAGACGGGAAAAAGTAACTGCAGTAAGACGGAGTAGCCGTAATAGGATATATTAGAATGACGAACAAAATCTAGCTAGTCTTGCTTTTGAGGTACATTCCTTTACCTTCAGATATTTTAAAAATCTTTGTCTGAGGAAACGGATGGCATTAGTACACTTTTTGTGATTTTCTTCTAGGAATTTTGAGGAACTCGGGGTGGATTTAACGAGCGCTGGAAGCTGTTGAAGTAAAATCTCGTTTTTATACAGAATTGTTACATTCTTATGCAGGTAGATACCTACCAGGAAATACAGTGATAATGACGTCATTAGTAGGAATGTAATCATGATATACAACTTGAAATAGTTCCATTTTGTCAATATTCTCATCAATCATGATGATCTTACAAAAAATAAAACAGTATAATAAATCCATGAATTTAGGTAGGTATAAGATTTAAACTCTCAAAACGGTGAAGGAAAACATCGTGAGGAAATCGACATGTCCTAGAAGCAAAAATTCGAAGACTTGTGACATCCACCAACCCGCACTAGGCCCGCGTGGTACTTTACGGCCCACTGCCTCTCACAGAAAGGAGGCCTGTGTCCCAGCAGTGGGAACATTATAGACTGATTATGTATGTTGTGTAGCTTAACTAACTATTAGTATGAGAGTTGCCGAGAATGGAGTTGAATGGCGTGCAATTGGAGAGGCCGATGTCCAGCAGTGGGAAAATTATAGGACGGCTGTAGGCTGATGATGACAACTAATTGTCTACCAAGCAACAGTAACATACTTAGATCATCTCATCATCTGCCTAGCCTTTTCGCAACTACTTTGGGGTCGGCCTCCAGTCTAACTGGATGAAGCTGAGTAACAGTATTTCACATTGAGTGACTGCCTATCTGACCTCCACAACCCACTAACTGGATAATACGAAACCCCTTGGTAAGACTGGTTGTCAGACTTTCGGGCCTCTGACGACCCGTAACGACTGTCAAAGATCCCCGAATGACAGCCGGGACCAACGGCTTAACGTGCTTTCCGAGGCACGGAGGGGTCTTGGTATGTAAAGGTCACCCATCCACGGACCAACCGAGGCAAGTGTAGCTTAACCTAATCGATCGACCCGCGTGGCTGTTATTACTTGGCCACAAGCCCCCTCTAGTGACATACTTGGATATTTGTATAAAATATACGTATCTATCTCAATTATTTCCAACAAAATTCCCCAGTCCCGGAGTATTTTTCATTCAACTCATTTATCATTCTAAAACTGCACCTCTGACAGCACTGACGTTCCACATTTATGTCTCACTACAGAACATCCGGCTCGCACTGTATCGCGTCAGTCATGACGTCAGACCGCTCGTTCACGTCATTTCCCCTAAAAATAATAACTGCACATCATTCAGGAATGTTTGCAAGCCAAGCTTTTCTGACTGTGAATTATGGCTAGGAAAAGCTGTAATAAATTAACAGCCATTTCTATTTTCTACGTCTTGGAAGTGTAGGGAAATTATATGGTGCGCATACGCTTAGATACTTCATGTGAAGATGATGATGAGATAAAAACGAACTTAGATAAAATTCTGCAGTATTTGCCGCTGCAAATCATGTCTGTGACAAGAAGGCTCAGCATGATGCTATGCTATGAGAGACCCACATCACAGGGCTGATTTTCAACAGTTTAAAAACTAATAATAATAATTAATTTACTTTCAAAGTCCATTCCATTATTGTGTCGCGGTATCTACAACGGCACATGCGAAAAACGCGTCATACTGACGTCACGCAAAATCCTGCATCTCGCAAGCAGAGTTTACCGCGCAACTAGCATAGATACAACGGCCCGACATAAATCATCGGGGAGATGCCCCCCAGATACAACACCCGTCTGGTCGGAGGATCCTTCCTTTTCCATGGAGGTTGAGTGAACTTTACACCCTGTTCCTCATACCTCTGTAATTACATTAGAAACATAAAATTGATATAATAATCACACACATAAATAAAGCTGACGAGTTTGTTTATTTGAACGCCGGTCGGATTTGAAAAAATATTTTTGCATTTGATAGCCCAATTGAGGAAGGCTAAAGGCCACTTAATATCATGCTAGGATTTTAAGGAGCCGAGCAAAAAAAAAAGTTAGAATGAACGCTAAGCAAAAATGGAAGGGACGGGATGGATCAACAGAACAAGAAAAACGCAGCAGCAGAAGCTAGTTGTTATAATATGTAAAAGCACAATCTTTTCATAACAGGCCGGATGTTTTCATAGTTATCAGTTAGCAATTAAAAGTGAGAGTGAACAGGCTTCTTCTGCTCACTCCATCGTCGACTTTGTCTCTGTCACCTCTGACCTAGACTAGATTCAAGAGCAAACCCATTTCAAACAAAAAAAAATTTTTTTTGCATCATAGCTAATTCCAGGTGCGTCTATTGTGTGTCTATTGTGCTGTATTATCATTTCAAACATTGGTAAATCGTACCAATTAATAAAAAATACACTAAATAAAACGCAGAATTTATAAATTAACCCTTCAATTCCATTCAAAACACGCCAAATAAAATCACGAGAGTCATAAACACAACTCATATGGCATACATGAGAGTAAAAAGTCAAAATTATTTCTTGTTTTATGCCATTTGTTAGCAAGAAGTAAACGGAACTGGCTTGTTTCATTGGATGTTAATCAACCGTGTGATTGGCAGGTTGGTGTCTTGTACCTACAAACTTGACTAGTACTATAAGGCGATGTAAAGGAGACTTAAAACCTGTAATGTTTATTACATACATGTTAGAAACAGAGGTTTTTTTAGTAACAACATGCCGATGTAGTGTTGAAAACTTTACGATTGACATGTTCATTAAGTATGTTTATTGTACGACTAATCGTTAGCAAATTGGCAGCTGTAAAAATATCGCATGTGTTTCAAATAACCGAGGGGCAATTCTCGTAATTTTAAGAACGTTCACAGTCTAATCGCAGTCTCAATCTGTCAAAAAATACCTCTAATTTCCCTACATTTTGACATGTTTTTGACGTTTGTTTGTCGCCGAGATGAGACTGCGACTAGATTTTGAACGTTTTAAATTACGAGAATTGGCCTTCTGATGTTACTCTGAAAGCTGCCACGCACACGCACCATCAATGGGCCAAACTTACGACCCAGTGGGTTCCGCTTAATGGCAAACGACATCGCGGCGGGCCCAGACGGAGATGGCGGGATGAGCTGGACTCGTTTAATAATCCTTTGGCAGCTCTGGACAGAAAGAGGTGGGAAGAGAGTAGGGAGGCCTTTGCCTAGAAGTAGGAGATTAATGACTATTTAATAATAAAATGTGTTTCACTATTAATATTTCAAATGTTTGGTCTGTCAAAGTGCGCCTGCGATCTTTCTCGTCAACCCATTCGGTGGACAGACTGCCACGCAAGCCCGTAACGCTTAATCATTGTTTAATTCCAGCATCACCATAGTCCTCACTATAATGGAATAAAACTCCTTAGGTAGATAATAATATTATTTAATTACTCCAATCCAATATTTACAACCACAATCAACCAGCTATAATAATTATTTAGAATTCTCTACACAATTACCTACTTTAGGTTGTCCGACCCGTAACTCGCTCCAAAACCAAGTGAAAGAATCAATTGCCGGATCGCGCCTTCCTTGAACACTTGTCAACTGTCACCGCTTGGTGTTGCCACATAAATAAAAAATCATTCTCAATAATCGATATGTCAGTTTAGTCGATGTTAAAAATACAGATAAATGAACTTAACATTCGTCCATCCTGACCTTGTGTATGTCTTCATACACATCAGTCAGGAGGAATCTTATAATACTTTCAATATCGTTGAGAAACTACTACGTGACTTATTGCTGAGAAAAATGATCTACAGTCAACGTTTCCAAATGTGTTTCTACTTCAAAGTAATCATGATAAAACTTCCCTAACTTACTGAAAAAGGCAACTGTTTAGCTGAAAGCCGACTTAATACAGTAAATAACACTGTAGAAGAGCCGTTAAACAAAAACAGTTTCCTTTTTAAACCGTGCAAATTACTTTGAAAATGTCGTTACCACAGATTTCCTGCTTAACTCTAATTTAGTAACAAAACGGCTAGCTAACAGTGTGGCAATACCATGAATCATCACCCCCCCCCCCTCCCCCCTCTTATTTACGATAAACTTTAGTCATGTTAATCATACCGTTATGATCTTACTGCCATTATAAATTAAACAAGAAACTTTGTTCGCCATTCGAAAGAATAAATTACGCGGAGCCGAGATGATTTAATTATACCAATAGTTAATTAATTAATTTCGAGGGTATCCAGCGTTCGGGAAGAAGCGATAAAATAATTGGATCCGTCAAAATTATAGGAAGCCAATCGCTCCCTTCGAATTGATTATATATTTAGGAACGGGAGGTTTTAAAAAGTCATTATTAATGCTCAAGGCTGCCCTTATTAATTGTTTAACGATTTAACAGAAGGCCAATTCTCGTAATTTAAAACGTTTAAAATCTAGTCGCAGTCTCATCTCGGCGACAAACAAATGTCAAAAACTTGTCAAAATGTAGGGAAATTCGATAGTGTCGCTGAGCTCTTTTCTTTAGTTTCCCGTATGTCATTACTTCCCAGAATTCGATCCTTATTAGCGACACTATCGAATGGTGTAATAATACAGTGTGTGTTTTCTTTTTTTTTCAAAATCAACAGGTTTGATTCCTGGCTAGAAATATTGATTTTTCTAAAATCCAATGATGCAGTTTTAGTTTTCATCAAAATCGAGCCCGAGACTCCTTTGAGTACTTTTTGCTATTCCTCATAGTTTCGGATTCGGCCATCCACGCCCACTTGAAAAATTCACCCTGTAAGTATACTAATAATAAAGCTGAAGAGTTTCATTCTTTGTTTGAACGCGCTAATCTCTGGAATTATCAGTCGGAATTGAATAATTGTTTTTGCATTCGATAGCCCGATGTCCGAGGAATGCTATAGGCTACTTAACATCACGCTAGGACTCTTAGGAACCGAGCAAAAAGAAAATAAAATCAGTAAGAACGCCAAGCGAAAACGTTAATTTATAGCGCGGGCAGGCGATGCGACATGACAGGGTGGGTGGGTTGGAGGAACAAGATATTTCACGCGGACGAAGTCGCGAGCAGAAGCTAGTCTATAAATAAGGGTGCCATATTGTTTATTAGGAAAGCCTTAGATGAGTGATTTTTTTAAAAGAAGATTAAGTACTTATTTATTTTAAATCTGCTGTTTTCGGGAAAATCCAATTTTTGCAAGGTCTTTACTTGATCTAATGCTTTTAAACCACTTCTTAAGTGTCTAACAGAGCATTAACCTAAAACCACAATTTCCACAAACCCAACCACCTAAAAAAACATTCTAAAAGACCCACTTTTCCACCAACTAGTCGACTAACCTAAGCACAATTTTTATTTTATCTAGTAAAAAGGATTTCACGTCGGCTGTCAGCCCGAGGCATAGTTAGCCAACTCTATATTAATGCATTCATTAATGTAATTAATGGAGTTAGGTAACTGTCATAATAACAACTTCCCTCGACTCGTGAATAGTTGAAGAGCGCGGTTTTCCTCGGTGGAAATATAACACGGTCAATGTACGGACGGCATTCATCACTGTTCACCGGATGAATTGGTATTTTACTAGATGGACTATGTAGGTATTTTAATTTTTTTGAAGTGAAACTTCTTTACGCACGCTTGACTTGGGGAGTAAGCTGGCGAACGCGTGGCGTAAGCGTTACGAAAAGTGTAATCGGGCCAGGCGAACGGGAGTTGAGTGTGGGATATAAGCAAGAGAAAGCAGTTCGCGCGCAAATTTTCTTTCACTCTCATAACCAAATATACGTTTGAAGTTTTACTTCAGTCGTGTGGTCATAAGCACACTCGGTTTTTTATTTGTGTGTTTTTTGTAGAGTTTTTTGTCTGTTCTTCTCCTTTGGATTCTACTAGGCTTTGGAATGGTCAACTAGCTTCAGTTTTGTGACTGATCTAGGAACTTGATCTTTGTGACTGACTGTGCCTGTATTTTGTTAGTTTTTTGTTTTAGTTGAAATACTTAAATGCTTTGAATTTGAGCGGTGTAAGTTTTTTAAAGCAAAATAGTGTTATACAGGGTGTTACAGAAAGGGTATATCAATACAAACGGGTTGAAGAGTGTATCTGGTCTAGAATCTCTGTACAAAATTTCAGCTCAAAAGCAGTAACTTTGAAAATGCTTAATATTTTTTTATTTCGATAGTTTATTAAATTGAAATCATAACAAACGTGTCACCGCACTACGAGGGTCATTATCCATTATCTGTAGTGTGTCTGTGCGCCTAGTACACGCACATCACGCCGCCGCGCGCCAGTGCAGCGCCGTGATGTCGAAATAAAAAAAAATATTAAGCATTTTCAAAGTTAATGCTTTTGAGCTGAAATTTTGTACAGAGATTCTAGACCAGATACACTCTTCAACCCGTTTGTATTGATATACCCTTTCCGTAACACCCTGTATAAGGTAGGATATATCTTCATATGCCTGAGGACAGGCAAATCTTTCATATATATTTTGTCCAATTGAAAAAAAAACTGCAACCACGAATGGCAGTCAGACTAATCCTAAATCGTAACGATTCATCATGTTCTGAATAGGTTCTTGATCACCGAATTAATATTCTTAGCGTGTCGATGGCAACTTAAATAAACTCGGCCCAGAATTCGGCTACATGTTTGGCGCTATCACTAGTGTCCATCAGTTCCTGTAACATGCAGCTGACAGGACACACATGACACGATATTAAGTGTCCCATCGTTTATGGAACAGCACCACATTTTCACTCCAAGGCGGAGTCGTCTATGAATCTATCTTATTTATTCCTCAATTTTTATGATTGCATCTACCACTGTTTGTTTCTGCATCACCCAAAGGTTGACTGGTATTAAAAGCCTATGGCATTAAGTCCGCCTTTGTAAATTTATATGCTTGAAGTATTAAATAATTAATAATAAATTTCCGCCTGAACAGGTTTTCCTTGGTTCGGCTAACCTGGGTCCTGATTTCAAATGAATGACTTGAATTTTATAAGTCGATGCTCGTCATTATCAAAAGAGCTAGTGTATTCATTCATACGTAGCAAAACAGTGTTTCCAATATATCATAATATCACAACCGAAATCCATACTAATATTATAAATTTGAAAGTAACTCTGTCTGTCTGTATGTTACCTTTTCACGCCTAAACCGCTGAACCGATTTAGATGAAATTTGGTATAGAGATAGCTTGAGTCCCGGGAAAGGACATAGAATACTTTTTATCCCGATATTCCCACGGGATCGATACTTATGCGGGTGAAATCGCGGGGCGCAGAATTTCATCTAAATCGGTTCAGCGGTTTAAGCGTGAAGAGGTAACTGACAGACAGACACACTTTCGCATTTACTTATAATATTAGTATGGATATACGTCGGCTCCGATAGGCCGAATTGATTGCAAAATAACCGTTTAAATGGCCCTTAAGAAAATTAATTAAACCGATCTCTCTCGTTCACGACTTCTTCGAAACGATCCATTTATTAATATTCTTCGTTAGGCAATACAAAACTACAAAATGATTAAAACAATTTTCTATTGATCTGAAAGCCCTTTATTATCAAAAACAGTTCTCACAGTTAATTCGTTTTGTGTCATTCAATTAGTATAGTTAATTAATTTATTGTAACGAGACACCCCTAGGGATGCGCGGTACAACCGCTCGACATTTCGATTAAAACTTCGCGTCCTTCCCGGTTCATATTAACATTGTACCGTTTGTTTGATTTCGTTTAGATATTTACGAAATTTCCAATCTGTATTATGTGGTTTTTGTGAAAACTCTGCCATTCTCATTCTCATTATTTATGCATTATTATTATTCTGAATTTTGCTGATGGCTCTTAGGGTTGTCAATGTCATTACTTTCATAGTTGGTGTAATAACCCGATATTTTTATTGCCTTATTGGTCTCACAAGCGCTACTGCTGAGCATGAGGTTCTGGGTACTATTCGCGGGTCGAAAAAGTGTTAGGTATTGGGTTTATCTATCTGGAATTTCTCAGTACCAGCCCGGAGTTTGGATTTGTTCCCGGTTGATGGCAATAGGCTCGCCTCGGCCCTATTAGATTTGACTTAAACATACCTGGTGACATGTAGGTGTACTATAGATACATACTATATTTGACAGGCCTGATGGTCTAGTGGTTAGTGACCCTGACTGCTATGCCGGAGGTCGTGGGTTCGATTCCCACCCAGGACAAATGGTTGTGTGATGAGCACGATCATTTGTTCTGTGTCTGGGTGTAATTTATCTATAATATGTATGTATTTAGAAATATATAAGTATGTTTATCAGTTGTCTAGTACCCATAACACAAGCTCTGCTTAGCTTGGGACTAGATGGCGTTGTGTGATAGTTGTGGAACATTATTATTATTATTATACACCTCTGCTTAATCCTTTAAGGACCACACAGGCGTGATTTTTTGTGATAAATTATTATTCATAAAGAACTAGCTGCGCCCCGCGGTTTCACCCGTGTAAATGTCGGTCCCGTGGGAATATCGGGATAAAAAGTAGCCTATATGTTAATCCAGGGTGTCAAGCTACCTCCATGCAAAATGTTATCGAATTGGTCCAGCTTTTTGAGCGCGAAGAAGTAAGAAACATATACACACACACACCCTCACACTCACTAACTTTGGTCTTTTTAATATTAGTGTGATAAAGACATAGATATTGACATTTTCAATTATGGGAGACTGGACTGAAGTAGGTAGATAGAAAGATAAAATAGTCTTTATTAGGTAGGTACACCATATATTTATGGTGTCATATTTTACAGCTATAAATGTGGAAATTTTACTAGAGGTGACACAATGGGCGGTCTTATCGCTAAAGCAATCTTTTAAAGACAACCTTTTGATGGATTAAGGGAGAAAGGAGACATGAAGAAGAAGAAAAATTTTGAAAATCCAAAAGTGCACGAATCATGAAGCTCATTTGATTGTATAAAAAACCATAGATATTATATTAGTTAGTTTCTTATTAATTATAATTAAACTACTTTGAATAAAAGAGCCATTTAGGATTCCTCCTATGGGTGAAAAGAATCTATTAAAAAAAATTACGCAATTGATTGATTTTTTTTTTAGAAATATTTTGAAGGTATTTCGATTCTACTGCTTTAAATCAATTTTTGAAAAGTACAAAATTAATCTCCATTAAATTATCTATACAATGGTATATAAATTAAGTAGGTTCTGTGTACTAGCAGAAATATAACAATAGAAACAGTTGCAGAAAGGAGGCAAAAAAAATCCATCGCAAAGTACTCTAATGCTTCGCATTACGAGTTGCGCAAAAAGAAGAAGGAGAAGAGGAGAAAATTTGATTAAACCCAAGAAACCCGTTTATCAAAGCCTTCATAAACACAAATAACAAGAACCTCAACACAAACCCACTTCAATCGAAACCCGATATCACAACATACCCGGAAAATGTCAGGATCTGTTATTTGATCGCTTCCATAATGCCTAATTCGGCTAAATTCTACAAGATTGCCGTATCGTCTGTCGTTATTGTCAGTCAATTGGATTGAACATATCACTAAACTGTACTCAGTGATATGTTCTGATTACAGTAAAGGCGGCAAAGTGAACTCGAAACGCTTGGTCGGATCCGATTCGCATAGTTTCGATCCCGGTTAGGGTGACACGTCAATACAAAACCGAGAGATTCGCGTAGCTGTATTTCGGCGAATCGGTTATAGTTATAACACTATACGGACATAACATCACGCCATTTGCCGACAGGACCTAGACTAAAAATATATTCAATTCAGCCTTTAATGTTCCCACTGCAGGGACACAGGCCTTCTCTCTTCGAGAGGAAGTGGGCTGTAATATACCACGCGGACACAGTACGGGTTGGTAGATGTCACACATGTCTTCGAATTTTTGGTTCTAGAACATGCCGGTTTCCTCACGATGCTGCCTTTCACCGTTTTGAGAACACTAGTGATGAAATTATTTACCTATATAAAGTAAAACGCTGTCGAGTCGAGTAGTTCGTGGCTTCGAACCCAGTCAGGTTTGAACCCACGAACTACGACTCGTAAGTTGAGGCCGTTGCCATTGAGCCACCACTGCTTAAAGACTACAAACGCGAAGGTATAATAATAAATATAAAATGTAAAGAAAAATAAACATTAAGTTTAAAAATCTTTAGTACAATAATAATATATCCTTAATTAACAAAAATAACAAAATTAAAACCTAACTTAACTAAAACTATATAAAAACTAAAATATAGCGTCGATAAATTCATCAGCATCGCTGTCGACTGGTAATGTACCCAAGAGACTGGCGGCATTACCACGTTGTATGGCAATGCTTAGCCTTTGGCCAAGGTAAAAGCCAGCCCTTGGGTCACGGGAAGTGTCAACCAGCCGTTTTGAAATTTCCTTAAAAAGACCATGAGCACTCGTACCCCACGGCCCGAGGGTTTCAACCCCAAAAATCTTTAGTCGACGAAAAAGACCTTCATAAATATCAAAGAAAAGTTAAAAATTAATTTTGTAAAGAGTCCGTTTTGTAAATCAATTTCGCTAAACATAGTTCACTAATGCAGTCACAAATAGCCAGACATCAAACTAATACCTGCACGCAATCAAACAAATGTTTTCACCATCTACATAAAGTACGGATGTATCAGGCTGTCCGTCCATTCAACGCTTATATTCGTCACAGTACAAGCCGTATTGAGTCGTAATGCGGACTGATCTCCGCGACCGGCCGTGCATTCGTGCCAATATATTATTCATATCGTTTTCAACGGACCCAGCATCCCCACACGGAATATTAGAGAGGCATATCTACCGAGTTTATACTGGCTTCCCGAATACATCGCTAACTAAATTGTTTTCGATGTTTCCCATCCCTATTCGTGTATCGATGTATTCGTACGACGAAATTATGATACGGATTCCTAAATGGTGCTCACAGATGTTGGTGATTAAGAGTGTCGTGAACTTTTTTTAAGGATGGTTTCCTTAATCGTGATAGATGTAGGATTTAAATTGTATACTATTTAACATTTATTTAATAAGATCAAACTGTTTTTCTTTTAATAACTTTTCACTTTTGATAAATGATTTTATTTCTGTAAGTAGGTTTGTACAAACACTTTTACACGTCAATCATATTTTAAAAACTAGATGAGGTTCGCTTTTCCTATCTGACTGCTCTGAGAAGAAAGGCCGACACAAACTCAGAGGTCACAGTCCCTTTTGAAGTCCAGACATAATCTTGGTCAGATCATGTGTAGACCATGTAGATTGATGTCTGAAATGGTATTTCCATACAGATTGAGTGAGTAGTTTTAGCAAAAAATATTAAAAATTACTGAACCAGTGCGGTTCAGTAGCGATATATAATTATGGAGCACAAGGTTCCATATATCCCTACCGGTAGCGATAATTGGAAAAAATCTCCAAGTATACCTACCAGTGGAGATGCATCAGTAGGGATATGAGGAACAGGGGAAAATGATTATCTCTAAGAGGGCCGACGTTGCCCATAGTTACGGAAGGCATTTCCCTTTTAGCTATAGACACTATAGTATAGGTTTGCTGGTAAGTTTGGTGACACCACTTTGGAATAGGCATCCTACCGCAACAGTTACGTAAGCGAGACATATTTTGGTCAGTGGGTCGTCTTAGGGGCGGAGTTGTAGGAGTTGGAACATACGCTTGGGGGCACTGCGAGAAGGCCTTTTCTCGAAAACGGTGCGTCGTAGGACCATGCTTCTCAGAAGCTAAATGGTTTCTGTAGACATGGTTAACCCAATACTGCAATAAAATTGGTAAATTTCCGAAAAAAAAACACGCTCCATAGCGCCCCAACAGGCAACTGGAGGAACACGGGTGGGTTTTAGTCAGTAAAAGTCTGACACGAGAGAGCGGGAGAAGTTATTTGATAATTTCCCACCCAACCAAAAAAAAAGGCTACAATCCAACCCATATTTGGCTATCACGAACTTTGCACTACATTTTGTCCTTAAAGAATCACATCCAACATTTGCACAAACGCTGGCTTATCAATACTAAAGGTTATCATTTGTTGGCAGGTTGGCGCAGCTATGATGTCCTGTCCTCTTCCACTGCCGCTCCTGCCGGCACTTCATCCACAACCTGCATTGGCATCAGACTTCCCTATCCACATTGGAATAAAGGTAATTTTTGAATGGCTTGTAGATGGTGTGGTGGTGCATGTTTATAACAAATGTAATGTTTAATTGTGTAATTTGGTATGACATACTTGTGTTTTCTGTTTCTATTTGTAGTGTTTTTTTTTCTAAATGTTAATATGTGTAATGATTGGTACAGACGCCAGCACATCAAGCTACTACAATCTGTCAAATTTCTTTAATAGATTTTCAACTTTATCGCTAAAAAATAAGGTTCAAAGTTGATTGGGAAAATTTGACCGTTTCGGGTAGCTTGATGTGCTGGCGTCTGTACATTTATGTTTTCTTAGCTGTATTATGTGACTAGTAATCATATTGGGTTTACTCAAGTTCGCCATAATTATATGTACTCTCTAACTTGTCTTGGGAGGAACTGTGACCAAATTAAATACGCAGTTTGCAATTCAAACATCAAAACTGATGCCTTACTTTATTCGTGCTCGCTGTGCAATAAACACCTGCATAATGGCATTCGAAAATTAATGTTCCACCATTTTGGAAAGTTGGTATGGCGTACTTTTTAATCGTCTAATACTAACCATTAACATTTAGGTAAGTACATGTCCTATTACACTTCTAGATCCAGCGCACAAAACACAATATCTATCCAGATTTTCGACGACACGACTTTATTCTCCACTCTCTTACCTCCTCTGTTTGCAGTAAAAAGTCGTTTGCTTTCGTTGGTAAGTAGAAAAAAAAGATGTAATTTAATCTGTTCGCTCTCCAACGAGTTTCAGGCAACTTAAATTGCGAATATATCAAAGCTTAAATAATATAAAGTAGGCGAAAGAATAACGTAACTTTGAGATTGTCGACGACGCGCGACGCTTACTTTCTTACGGTTTGTATACAATGTGCAGACGCCAGCACATCAAGCTACCCGAAACTGTCAAATTTTCTCAATCAACTTTGAACCTTATACTATAGCGATAAAGTTGAAAATCTATCAAAACAATTTGACAGATTGTAGTAGCTTGATGTGCTGGCGTCTGTACATTTTAAAAAGATACTTAGTAGGTATATTTATCTGTACACAATTGAGTAATGGGTAACACTTCATTATTACATCGAATTCAAGTTAATGTCTTTGCGACTGTTTGGAAACAGTCGATCTATCCTGTAAAAATATGAACTGTCAAAAGTCCTAACATCAGCTGATCGATTGTGTAAAAAATGTGAAGTGAGTTATCAATAGTGTCATTCCCTAGCTTTAGGTAAAATGACACCCCGGACACTCCATACAACGCTCGCAAAATAATTACCTACTACATTAAAAAATTACGTTTGTATACGTATGAATGTGTGCGTGAGGTACTTGTGTTTGCGAGTGCTCTTGTTAAAGAACTGCGACGAATACGCCGAAGTGTAACTGATGTTAGTGCGGGGAAGGGAGCGGCCTTTCTGTACGTAGTACTTTAAGTATTCTGTGGTAAAATGACACTTCACCTAAGTGTTCACGGTTTGATTTTTAAAGAATAGATCTGACTGACTTATTTAGTTCACTACGGACTAACTGGGAATACGTATGCACACAAAATGACGATTAATTATCTCAAAAGACACGCCAGCACTCATTTAACAACCTCAAGCTCACACACACACACAGGACACTGTATCAACGTGTAAAACCGTCGAACAACATTAAACTCTAGTTACAATTATGTGACTGCCATTATTAATGCGGACACCGGTCAAATAAATGAGCTATATTTGATAACCGGCCATAATCGGCTTATGGCAACACCTGAACAAAAACAAACTATTAGCGAAATTAATGCGCAACGAAACGTATCGAGATCACCAAATGTTGCCCATACAATAAATTGATGCGACACGGCTGTGAATAGGGGAGTTTATTGTGACGTGAGGTGACACGTGAATTTATGGAATGAGTCATTTTGAATAGATATCAGAAGGCCAATTCTCGTAATTTAAAACGTTCAAAATCTAGTCGCAGTCTCATCTCGGCGACAAACAAATGTCAAAAACTTGTCAAAATGTAGGGAAATTAGAGGTAATTTTGACAGATTGAGACTGAGATCAGACTGTGAATGTTCTTAAAATTACGAGAATTGCCCCTCTGATTGGCGTAGTGGCTAAGTTGGAGTTGGAGTTCGATACACGTATGGGCCAATTTTTTGAATACGTAAGTAACAAATTTGTCAGGTTATGTACAGACGCCAGCACATCATGCCACTACAATCTGTCAAATTTCTTTAATAGATTTTCAACTTTATCGCTAAAACATAAGGTTCAAAGTTGACTGGGACAATTTTACAGTTTCGGGTAGCTTGATGTGCTGGCGTCTGTACATACGCTATTGTTCCTATTCTGGTTGGTGACGTATGGGATTTATTTGATCTCTGTTGATCGGAATTTGTTTCAAAGAGCTGCGAGGTAATTGATTAACACACTAACAGTAGGAATGGCTTTCAATTTGACAGTTCAACAACATTCATTGCGTTATTTACATTGTTGAGCAGACACATTTTTCTAACATGTGGAGCAATGGCTTAGCATTATCCTTCAAAATGGTTCAGATTGTGATTGATAGCGTGTTACGTATATTAGGGTGCTGTTTCCAATCAAAAAGTATACCTAGTGGTTATTCTTACATTATGATTTCTATTAAATGTCTTTTAAAAAAATATTTAGTTTTAAGAGACCCATTTAATTCACCCAAAATAAAAAAACGTACTTGAAGACTAAAAACTCAAAAAAATGCAAAGATAAACCTAATCGCAAAATAACCGCTTAAGTTGAACTAAATTATTTAACTTAAATATTATAACGGGGAGATCAAACGAACCTTACCCACAACGTAAGATTTCTTTACGCAAAATTTTTAACTATAAATATTTAACGTAGTCTAGCGGTTTCAGTAAATTATTAAAATAACTCATTTATCAATCGCTACGAAGATATCTATTTATCTAATTTGTACTTATTTAAGTTCATCGCTGAGATTGATTTATCCTGGAAACAAGAAAATTATTACTTAAATAAGTTATTGAAAGTGAATAACTTAAGTTACACAAGTGTCAAACAAAACTCCGACGAATGCCTTCAGAAAATTGGCATTACTTGATCGTTTTATCAAACCAACAAAATTAAATCAATCATAGAAATTACATCTAATATTTTTATAAGCCGCGTTTTCATGGTCTATCCTGCTTTTATACAAATCCTTAAATACACAAACTTTCAAAACGACATGATTCATTGTTAAAAATGATAATACAAAGAATGAATGGACGAGGACAATTCTCCGTTAACAATTCACTGTAGACGAACAACGATGAGTCGGAAGTGTGAACTGTGCCTTAAAGAATTACTGCCTCAGCTTTCCTACTCTGTCGTCATTCCAGTGTCAATATTTGAGATGAACTTTTGCCCAATTACCTTTGCAAGTTAAACCGTCTTAATTTATAAGTATTGATTCGTGCCTGCCGACTTTAATTAGTTTCCAGCTTTGAGGCTCTCCTCATTTATCTGTTAGATTTGTTGCTACAGTTCAATCGTACACAGTAAATTTTAGACGAAATATTTTTCTTTTTTTTTTCTTGCTGAATGGGTCCATCCTTGACCTCGATCACGCCTGATGGAAAGCGATGGATGAGGTCTATGATGGAACGAGCGTGTCCAGAAGATGCCTAAGGTACTGGAACTCCCACGCATCGACGAAACACAGCAGGCTGCTTGACGCCGAACTCCGGTGGGAGGGTGGTCGCAAACCAGACGGGCGTTAGCTCTATCACCGCAAGGGAAGAATTGGCCAGTCAAATAAGGTTTTGGGTGTGACTTTCCAGAATGCGCCGAGCGCTCGGTTCAGTTGAGTAACTGGCGGAACAAACTGTGTTACACGAGGAGGCTTCTTCATGCATCCCAAAAAATGATTACACAAATATTATTTACTAGCCTCTGCCCGCGACTTCGTTCGCGTGAAATTTCTCGTTCCGCCGACCATCCCCGTCGCATCGCATCACCTACCCGCGCTATCACTTCGCTTTCGCTTAGCGTTCTTTCTGACTTTTTATTCTTTTCGCTCGGCTCCTAAGAGACATATCGTGATGTTAAATAGCCTATAGCATTCCTCAAGAATTGGGCTATCAAATGTAAAAAGAATTTTTCAAATCCGACTGGTAGTTCCAGAGATTACCCCCTACATACAAACTTACAAACAAATTTTACCTCTTTATAATATTATAAGTATATAAGTACGAGTATAGATGAAACGAGACAAATGAATTTTTGTTTAAAAATCTCAAGGATAAACGCTGAATCCAATCGCTGTTCTTCCTTTGTCTTACCGGTTATAACATTACGTAAAGTTAATTAAGCATATTTACAAAAATCCTAGCGGGAAAACACGCCGTTTGAAATCCTCCAATTTGTACAAAACAGCCGAGTCGCCGTGCCACCGCATTACCAAATAAAATTTAACAAACAAAACGGTTTACGGAAAGTTCAAAGTATTTTATACCGACTCGAGCACGCTCAATTTTGCACCGGGCGAAGTCATCAAAAAACTATTAAGCTGCAACTTTAAACACACGTGCACTTTTCTAAACGTGCATTATCACAAAAAAATAATAAACAAGATTAGTGCACGCCACGATGCATAAGTTTACTCATTAAACACCAATTTCCCCAAACGTCAGGAGAGCAAAATATGAAAAATTTGTTGTTCGCAGTTCGCTGCTTGAAGGCGAAGTTTATGAAGAATACTTTGAATAATTCCACGAGAGCACTTTCTTAAGTTACGTTTCTTATTCAACTAAAAGAGTTTATATTTCAAACACTATTACTGCGCCTGTCAACTTAATTTACCCTGTTGATTCAATTTTCGTCCACGAGTGCCATATTTCAGTAGTCGTGGAGATTTCAATTCATACATATTTGAATAAATAAATATGCATGAAACCAATTTATAGAGGCCGCCTGAGTCGACCGCCGGCTGAGCGGTACAATATCAGTGCCCTCATTAGATGTATCCCGCTGCTACGGCGTAGTCGCCTACGAGTTTTGCTACGGAAGCGCCACGTAGACCGCTACGATACAGCTTTGTCGTTTATTGTCTCATATTCGCGGCGCGGGCGGCCTTATTATGTGGTTTGTTTTGTAATATCCCACTTTTTTTTCATTTTTATTTAACACTGTTTTGTTGTGCAATTTATAATTTATTGAAAAGGCCTATGAAAGCTTGTTCAAACGCAAAATGAACATTAAATTGAGAGGTTTCAAATTGTTTTGTAACGGATTATGGCCGCGGGGATTATAAGCGTTGAACGCTGAAAACATCGGCAGATATGAAATTAAATTAAGTATATTGCATAATAATCTGTTCAAACTATTTCCATTAATTGTACCTATTTATGGAAAATCAGGATTCAATTAAATGTTTACCCCCTTATTCATAAAACTTATCAAACCTGTTTTAGTTAAAATGGGGTTTGTCTCTTTCTTACACACAGAAATGACAACGTGACAGATAAAGACAAACGTTCTATAAACCTATTTTAGCTAAAATAGAGATAAAATAGGATTATGAATAAGGGGGTGTGTATATTAATTACATACTGAATGGGTTTTCATTGACGTTGTCAGTTTGAATCATCTAGAGATATAATAAAAACAAAAAGGAAATAGCAGGAAATAAATCCTAAAATAAACAGAAGCACGCCCCAAATCCGTCAATGCACATTCGAAACCCATTTTCCTCAAACACAAACCTAAAAGTGCCATCGAGAATTACATAGATAGATACTCACTAGACACGCTATCATATCAATACGAAGTTCGATCAATTTGCCATCAAAGGTACACACACTACACACGCATTGCCTGTTACGTACATATTTCATTTCATATCAATACCATGGACTTGATAACTTCGTTCGTCAGTTTGAGGGTGGTTCACAAACGAGAAAATTGCTGGATATAAAATGGTTGCAGAGAGTCGGTCACTGATTTGAAACTAGCTTTTATTTTGAGAAGTGGTTTTTTTTAGGTGCTAGTCGCATTTTTTGAAGGTGTGTTTACTTTTTAACTTTACAGTAAAAAAAAAAAAAATTATTTAATACTTAAAGCACACAAATGTACATAGGCGGACTTAATGCCAAATAAATTTAAAAACGTTTACCAATCTTGTGTAGGTACGTACTATAATCGTTCAACGATTCTATGAACGCCCCTTTCCTGATTTCCTTTCTGCATAATGAGTCAAATCTTTCTCCAAACTTTAACCCTTTTCCAATCGTCCATAATGAAATGTTAGTTGGAAATATTCATCAATTATTTATTTGTAACGCTCATACATTAGGAATGTAAAGATGTGTTGTACTTTGTGACGTCAGTAGGACGGAAAAAAATCTCAGTTGAACCTAATTGTTCGGATCATCCTTTCATTTCCCAAATGATACGAATGTCGCCACTAAAGAACCAGGCGCTTTACTTGCGCTTTACTCTCAAAACAGTGAAGAAAAAACATCGTTAGGAAACCAGCATGTCCTAGAACCAAAAATTCGAAGACATGTGACATCTACCAACTCGTACTTGGCAAGCGTGGTAGATTACAGCCCATTCCCTCTCACCGCGAGGAGGCCTGTGTCCCAGCAATGGGAACATTATAGGCTGATTATCCTAATACCTACTTTGCAAAGGGAAATCCAAAACCAAAACCTATTTTAAATCTCCAAAAGTTTCCCCCAAAATGAATAGTTGAAAACACATTATAATCAGTTCTATTACTAGTTTCCATTACAATAAATATTTTAATATTTACTATTCAACTAAAGTTCCTTTGTCACACGCTTCCCGGTCTCTATTGAAGTTAAGTATTAAGTAGAAGGGAATTAAGTCAGATGCTTGTTATGTAACTTGTTACGGAGAGTTATAAAGTTATAACTTATAACTAATACCTGTTTGTAAGTTGTCGGTAAGCAACATGTTACGGGTTGCATAAGAAATAGCTTTTTCTCGATGCAGTTTGAAAAGATGGTATTTTTATTTCATTTGAGTAGGATGTTGATATGAAGTATATAACCTTATTTCTTTTTAGTTTATTAATACTTCATGCCTTTAGCTTTACGGATTTAATTGCATAGGAATTTTCTGTTTGTCAATCTTTGGGGGATGCAAAGAAACGAAACAATATGTGCTGAAAATGTTCATAAGTTTCAGTTTTCTGTTGGGACAGAATTAATTCCATTATTACCACACTTGGCAAACGCTTCAGTAAAGGTTTAACTGCATATATAGGTGCCTTTCACGGTATCGCTGGTCAGGAGTTTTAGCTATTCTTAGCTATATAAAAGGAAACGCATGTAGACTTGCAATTTAATAATTACTTAGAAATAAATAACCTTTATATTTATGTGAATTATAGTTTTTTTATTTTATTTATGATACTATGTAGTAGGGTAATAATAATAATACTATGGGGACCGTGATGTGGACTCAGCTATCATTGTACCGACAGTCGTGGCAGCCAATGGGTTAATAACCAAGAGCCTCGACCAACACCTAAGGAGGCTCTTGTTGGGCAGCTGGATCAAGGGCTTGATTCAGAAAGCGGTACCTACTTCTAGACACGGTCCGCATTGTTAAGAGGTACCTCTCTCTGGAGCCCTGACCGTCTGTAGGCTTGGATCCTGTCCCCGATACCGGTGGGCTACTATTTTTTATATCCTAAATATTTAAAAATATAATTTATATGTGTATAATGAAATAAAGAAAATAGTACTATGAAATAGTTTTTAGCTCATGCCATTAACTTATCGAGCAATTCGTGGAGGTAAATGAAAATCCATCCTGGTTAAAACGTCAACTGTACCTACTAAAGAATCATCAAACAATGTTATCATTCCTTCCTCTCTATCTACATACTCGTATATGTATACAAACATCCCACCACACAACATTTCAGCGCATGTAATTGATATCTCCATTATAAAAAGAAGTGGCTCCAAAACTGAGCTGACGTTTAACGTATTATTTCTATACTCCGTACTGCCACCTGCGAGCACCTTTAAAACTTGCATGCTATGTAAATTTTTCAATGCTAACATATTGAACGAGACAGTTAAGAAAATGTATAGTGTGAAGTCATGGAGGACCCACACTTTAGCAATATGTTTTAAAAAGGAAGGAATTTTACAAGACAATGTTCTTGTCGAAGATACCATAGTGATGCGGAACTATTGTGGGTCCGGGTTTGATGTTCTCTATGAGGTTTAAGGCGAATGTCACCAATGAACTGAACGCGATTAGCACTTCTAAACTGCGTTCAAGTCATCAGTTCAGTCTCATCGTTGTTGTGGAATATTGACACCGACATCTCTAGAACGTCATTTAAATGCGCTGATCGCGTTCAGTTTCTTTGGTGAAATTCGCCGTTAGGCAGGGAAAATTTGTACGGCTCTAGAGAAGTAACGAACTGTGACCAACCCAGCGCGAGCCGAGCGAACCAAGCGAGCAGAGCCGCAGGAGTGGCAGCAGAGTACTACATACAAGTTGGTCGTAGTTACTTGGCAATTTAGTTTTTTTTTTCCGCAATAGGAAATCCTATACCGGAAAAAAAAATTGTTTTTAGGTTCACAAAATGAGGCGCAATTATTATATAAGAGTATTCAATAATATATTTAGGAAAATAAAATGGAAATTATTATACAAATACAAATATGTATTGGAACAAAAACATATTACAATTTTTGCGTACGTTAATAATGCGTTAGTTTAGTAGCTGTGTCGCAGTTATTAGCGCCCACCCCAGGAGCGAAAGACTACTCCATAACAACAATTTTGTTAATACTTATAGGTAGAAATTAGACATTAATAATAATAAAACTAGACATTTATTTATATACCTATATAAGTTCAATTACATGCCAATGATCTTCTCATCTAGGAAAACCGATAATTTCTTAGTGGGTGGAGCTACAAATACCTTTCCTAATGTAAATAACTTTGATTGGCATCGTATTACCTTTACTCGCAAAGGGAAGTAGGCAGTATCATCAATACCCAGCTGTTTGTAATCAAATAAATTGCACCTTAAAGAGAAGAGCCCTTACCACAGATATAGATAGACCTAGATAACGCAAGTATCACAATCTGTATGAAAACCAAGCGTGCCATTTTTTGACTACCTACTATGACGTCACAAGCACTATTTAGTGATGCGAAAATCAAATCGATTCAAAGACGCCGCCGCGTGCGGAACCCGTCTCGCCCCACCTCCGTGGCCTAGCGCCAGCGCTCATGCTCACTCAGCCAGCAGTACACGTACACCAAGACTGAGCGCGAAAGTGGCGGCTTACGATTTTTGTACGTAAGCTGGTGCGACTTTTAGCACGCGAAGTAGTTGCTCTTGCGTTATCTACCTAGGTGTCTCTATATCTGTGGCCCTTACCATCTCTTAAGGTTTTAGGAATCATTACCTAGGTAGGTAATAATTGTAGGCAAAGGGCAAATCAAGTAAGGCTTCGATATTATTTGACAAAAGTGAGTGAAGAACGGATTGATTTTCGTCTCTTTAATTTTCAGCAGAACTATGGAGGTCTCGGTCTGTACTGATTAATTAGTTGTTTTTTTAGCTTTATTTGAGTCCTACATCGGAGTCGGTAGGAAAAGAATACCAAAGTCAAATCTTTTATTTCAAACAGCACCTAAAAGGCACTTTCGGACAACAAAATTTACAAAAAAATTGAATTGATTCTAGTCTCTTCTTACCAAAAAGGCACTTTTGAACAACAAAATTAAAAAAAAAAAATTGAATTGATTCAAGTCGCCTCTTCCAAAAGGTAGTTTCGTATGGAGAAGAATGGACAAGAAACTTCACCGTCACCTACAATTGCCTATACAGGTACCAATTGATAACTGATCTCTTTACAAGCTTTTTATTAACTTGCTTCGTTAAATGATAAATGAAATTATTTCAGTAAGTAAGTTTGCACAAACACTTTTACACGTTAATCATATTTTAAAAACTAGATGAGGTCGGCGTTTCCTTTCTGACTAGCCTGAGAAGAAAGGCCGAAACAAACTCAGAGGTCAATTTTGCCTCTGTTCGTTGGTATGTGTTTCCGGATATGGTCACCCATTTTTAAAAATTCTCGACAGCTTTTATTGTCACGAAGAAAAATAAAATACCCTTTTTAAGGGGCTTACAGGACATAAACGCAAAAAAACGCAAGTTTTACAAACAATAAAAGTATATGATCGACTACAGTAAAAAAAAATCAAAACAATATATGATATTCTTCAGGATATAATTATGCTAGGTAGATAGTGTGTTGAAAACATAATACAACTTATTTGGTACTATCGAAAAAAATCATGAAGATACCTCTAAAAATTTTCTTTTTACAATAAAAACCATACTAATATACATACATCATTATGATTTTTTTTAGATTATTCTAGAAGCAACATACTTAAACTCTAGTGTTTTAATTTTTTAATCCAAACAATAGATTTTTCGTAAATAGATAATTGCTTTATATTTTGCAATAAATTACCAGGGTTGTGTCATCGCGCTTCTCTTTATTTTCTTTGCAGGCCGACAGTGACCGCGCTTTAGGGCATTTAGTCCTCTTAATAGAAAGTGTGTGAACGTAAACCCTTCAACTAAAGCATGCGTCTGGATAGTCGACCTCGTAAATACTTTACCATCTTTAACATTATGGTTGAAACAGACAAGTAGGTCTTGTCGTTTTAGTAACATTCAACCTAAGAATGGTAAAGCACATACAAACAGTACGTACAGTGGACATCTACCTACAAATATTACGACATTATCCAGTAAGCGCGGCTTGAGCACCGGCCATGTCCTAGAACCTAATATTCAAAGACATGTGACATGTGGAGTACGGTCCACTCCCTCTCACAGAGAGGAGGCCTGCATCCCAGCAGTGGGAACATTATTGGTTAATCATGCTATCTGTCGCACTGTTCCTTATTGCCATATTAATGTGATAAATTTAAGAAATCAAAATATTAAAGGCCAATTTTACCAATGAAACTGTATGCGAACAGCATATCTAAACCGTGTTCAAGAGCTGTCAGTTACCTAGGTTATTCTTGTGCATTATTGACACTGACAGCTTTTGAACGAGGTTCATTTTCCAAATAAATGTTTGTAAAGCAAGTGTTTATAAAATAAAACATTTGCGGAATGAGTTGTTTGTGAAATAAATAGTAGGTATACGAAACGTTAGTTGTTAACTAAAAATTTGCCAATGGAGTTTTGGTGAAACATTAGTGAACCCGAATTTCAGTATAGAAACTGTACGCGAACAGCACATCTGAACCTCGTTCAAAAGCTGTCAGTGTCAATAATGCACAAGAATAACCTAGGTAACTGACAGCTCTTGAACACGGTTTAGATATGCTGTTCGCATACAGTTTCATTGGTAAAATTGGCCCTTAATATTTTGATTTCTTAAATTTATCACGGTTTCACCAAAACTCCATTGGCAAATTTTTAGTTAACAACCAACGTTTCGTATACTATTTATTTCATATAATGTTTCACCAAAACTCCATTGGCAAATTTTTAGTTAACAACCAACGTTTCGTATACTATTTATTTCACAAACAACTCATTCCGCAAATGTTTTATTTTATAAACACTTGCTTTACAAACATTTATTTGGAAAATGCTTCTCTTTACAAATGTTATGGATGATATTTAATCATTTATACATTTTTCATTTAATATTTAGATTCTTTTGGAAAAATAACGTTTAACCAAAATATAATTTTATAATACACTAACGACTGCATTAAAATCCGTTGCGTAGTTTAAAAGATCTAAGCTTACAGACAGAGGGAGTGACTTTGTTTTATACTATGTAAAGATTTTCTAAACCAGTCACAAAGTGATCATGACGGTATTCTCCATTTGGGTCAAATAATTTTCAGGCAAGTATTTTTTTCTATATAATATAGTCGTTTCTGGCACTCGCCGGCCGCTACCGCGGCACCGCTCGCTTCGCTCGCTCGGCTCGTGCGTAGGGGTCACAGTTTTAACCTAACCTAACCTAGCATTTCTTTTTTTAATAATTAACCTAATCTAACTAGTTCGGTTCCGGGTAGCTCACTAAAAATAATCTCTTTTTTCTATTATAGCAAGTCGATGAAAGGATGAGTTTAATTTTTAGGAAATTGCGTAATGATAAGTCAATATGTAAAACGTTTTTATTCCAAACGTTGTTTTATGAGATTAAATAAATAAAAAATGAATTATTTGTTAAATAACACGTTATTAAACAAGAGTTTATAGGGTGATCATTTTGTAAATTGAATTATTTGGCAAACTTGTTGTTGTATAGTGATGAAATGACAAATCATGTTTATGCCAGTCGTTGGTTGTCAAGTAAAAATTTGTAAATTAAGTTTTGGTGAGCTGACAGGGCACCTGAAATTCGCCTTTAATGAGACAGTTTTGTTAGATTCATGAACTAAATCAATATGGCTACAAACCAAACGTTATCTAATTAAATGCGCCAAGAACTTGTAACCTAGTTCTAGGCCTAAGGCCATAGATAAGACAGGACTTAACGAAATCCAAACTCTAAGTAAGCTATGAAATATGAGAGTTAGAACTTCCATAACTTTTAGTTCAAACCAGTCAATTCTAGGAGTATCGGAAAGTTGACACTGGTTGGTGGAAACAGTTTTATTAGAGGATTTACTAACATGACTTTTTAGTGCTTCTTTTAGTATCTAAGGTCCGGCCGCGCTAAATTTGCCAAAGATGTAAACAACAATGGCCGCTCGAAATCGAATAAAAACGATATACAAGAACATTTATTTTAAGTAATGTATGTTTGCGTCTATGTAGTTAGCTCGGAAAGTTATACGAAAACAAACATTACTTAAAATAAATGTTCTTGTATATCGATTTTATTCAATTTCGAGCGGCCATTGTTGTTTACATCTTTGGCAAATTTAGCGCGGCCGGACCTTACATACATCTTGCTTGGGTTTAAAAAGTAAGTGATGGATTCTTGGGTTTGTGGTGTCTGGCTAAGCTAAGATTTACTCTAGTAAATCTTATATTTTATGCTCATTTTGTTGCTGAATCTAAAAGGGGTTCTTCTTGTTTTAGTACTTAGTAAAAATTGGGTAGCCATGTTTCTCTTCAAAGTATTGTTGCTAAATTTCATGCAACTTATGATTCGTTTTAAATGACCAACAACATCAACAGCTATATTGAGATTGGACAGCAATTCACTGATAAATTTAATAAGGCTTTTAAAAAAAGCTGTGGTGATTAATACAGAACAATAATGTCAGGTACTCGTATTATAATGTCATTTTATATTTCATTTCATTATATGTGTAACATTTAATACATGCCTACAATTCACATTCATCATTATCATCATAACTTCAGCCGAAAGACGTCCACTGCTGGCCTCCCCCAAGCATTCCCACTACGACCGATTTTATGCTTCTCGCATCCAGAAGATATCTGCTGCCTTCAGCAGGTCATCGGTCCATCTTGTAGGAGGCCTTCCAGCGCTACGTCTTCCGGTACGCGGTCGCCAATCCAGACCCTTTCGGCCCCATCGGCCATCTGTTCTGCGAGCAATGTGTGCTTATTGCTACTTAAGTTTGGCAATTCTTCGGGCTACGTCGGTTACCTTGGTTTTCCCACGGATCTCTTCATTTGTGATTCGATCACGTAGGGAAACGCTAAGCATAGCCCTGTTTATTGCTTTTCGGGTGACTTTTAGCCTCATTCAATTCACATTATATACTTTTAAATCTGCGCTTTTATGGAACCGTTACGCTAGCTGTAACTCTGATCTTTTACTAGTTCCTTTCGGCACCTAATTATAGAATTGGGCACTAAAAATTCTACAACGATTCCTAAAAAGTTTATTTTATGAAACGTTTCTACCAACTAGAATATTCTATAAAGCAAATCTAATTACAAAAGGCCCATAATAACCGAGGCAGCTATTAGAGACGACATTTACCTATAAATAAAACCAGTATTGCACCTTTAGAAAAACCTTCATAAACTCGGATAATGGCTAAAATTATAAAAAAGCGGCCAAGTGCGAGTCAGACTGGCATACGAAGGGATCTATCGTACCAAATCCATTTGGCTTTTGGTAATAATTACCTACTAATACCTAACGTCAGAACAATCAATAATAATGTCAAAATCACTAATCATAATGTTAAAATCACCATTATTAATGTCATAATCACCATTAACTATGTCAAAATCATTAATAAAACAACTTTAATTTTAACTTAGTTGCTACTAAGTTAAAAATTAACACACTCTGTGAAAATTTTAAGCGTCTACCTATTACGGTTCAAAAGATACAGCCCTGTGACAGACAGACAGTGGAGCTTTAGTAATAGGGTCCCGTTGGTACCCTTTGTGTGCGGAACCCTAAGAAGGGGATCGTTTCAATGTAAATGATGCGACGGTACATCAGATTTTCGTCTAACAAGGAGAGACGGGCACAAAAAACGGGTGAATATTAGTGTTGTGCTAAATAACGCTGTATTATCTAAGGAACAATATAAACGTCGCGGGCAACGCAATAAGCGTTCGTTGCTTAATGGTGGCCCGTCCGTCATCTCCCAAGGCCCGTGTCTCGCCTTTGTCGATATCGATATTTATAGTCGACCAACTGAAATACTGTTCACGTTCCGCTTGTAGGCTGTGTGAAGTTGAAGCTTGAAAAAGGTCATAAAATTTAACGGTGCTTTGAAAACGGTGAACAGGATGCGTTGAGAAAAAATGGTTTGAGTTAATTCTGGTTTTCTATACGGCGTGCATCAGAAAGGTGTGGTCAAATTTAAGGGTGTGGTTCAGACCATCAAACTGAAGAACTTTCTCCATGGGACCAAAAAATCGCGGGAAAATCGCGAAAAATATATCAACTGTCCCATACAAAAATTCACTACTTACTTGACCCAAAGTATGGGACAACAGATTATTTTTTAGAATTGATAGTGCTCTGCCCTTATTGCAGTATCGTCTTTTCGGGTAAAGGCTTCAGAAGTGTTAAAAGGCTACTGAGTAAATTCTTATTTAGCTAGACTAAGTTATCGGCAAGTATTAACATAAGTTAAACGTAATCTTACCTATACACGGTCTAAAGTAAAACTGCGCAATGTTGCACACCCCTACCCTATTTCAAGTTAAACAAATATCAACTTTATTTCAATGAAAATTAAGTTGATTTCAGAGTGACTAGCACTATTTACAAATTTATAAAAAAAATTGAAGTTGTATCGTAAACTTAACTTTATTGTGTAGGAATTAAAGTTATTTTTCCATGAATTCAAACTTGTTTACGTTTTTGGCAAATAAATTGCGAATGCACAGTACATGGTTTGTTAAATTATCGATTTTAAATAGTCAGTTATTCCTGACTACTAAAATATTTCTTTAAAAATCTTCTGTGAGATGTTTAAAGCCGACCCGTTTCTACCAGCTGTTGCAGGTGTAGAGGTACAATAAGCTGACATTATGTTTTTATTTCCCTGGTCACAATAGAAATTAATCCTATTTCTAATAAAAACTTGCGCTTATCTCCTGGGAAACCACGGTATTTCTAGACTTATAAGAACTTTCTTCATAACTTTACTAACATAATGGCATACTTAGGATGGGGCCATCTTTCTTTTTTTATTAATTTTCTCAGGTCTTGTTTATGATTGTTTTTGCAAAGAATTGAGCAAGAAAGTGACTCAAAAATAGGCTTAGGGTTGACTTTACCAAAGTCTGATATCTTTTATCCGTTGAATAAAATTGACGTCTGACAGTTATAGTAAGTATGGAAAAACTGTCACAAGTTCAAATGTTATTGTCAGTATAAGACATATTCTGGGTATAAAAGCATGCCCTTAATAGAATATCAGACACGACTTTGATAATAGTGAAATATCTCAGTTCATCATCATCTGCCTAGCCTTTTCCCAACTATGTTGGGGTCGGCTTCCAGTCTAACCGAACGCAGCTATCTCCAACAGAGGCTACACAACTACATGCAGGTTAACAATAACAGGGACAAACGCGCTTTCAAATTAGATATAGGAGACCACATCCTTCACTTATCTTGTAGGTAAATTAAAAATAATATAAAGTATCTAAATTTAAAACTTAAGTTTCTTTAGTAAAATCGGTCACCAATTGGTTTACCTTACGTGGTGTTAGTTAGTTTGTATCCCATCATAACCCCATAAAGTCCTCCAGACCGAATTTCGGTCCATGCCGACCAATGTCAGCGGGGACAAATCTTCGACTCGGGAGATATTGTAGTGCACAAGTGTGTAAGTAGACACATGTGCACTCTCTCTCTTCCCTTACACATTGTCCGATGGGACGGCAATCCGACACGACCGGAGATATATCAGGCTCTGGGCCAATGGCTTAACGTGCTTTCCGAGGCACCAACCAAATTCCCAACACTTTGCCCGACCCGAGAATCTAACCCAGGACACCACGCTCAATAGTCGCGCTCGCGACTACGAGACCAACAGGGCAACCCCTCATAGTGAGTGTATGCAAGTTCATATCATAAAAATAAAGACACATCCACTAAATAAATGTTCACATTCATATAATTACTTGTTTTTTCACGTTTCCTTTGGCATTCAATTCGATTGGTTAATCAAAGCGCACAGAGCAAATAATGTAGGTACCTACTATTTGCCCATGCGGCTTTTTAATACACGGTTTTCATTATATCAAACCTGCATCCAATTTTTGATTCGTGCAAAATAAATACAACGTGGAAACAATACTGTGTTACGTTCATGTTATTTTCCAAGTTATTCCTGCAAACGAACGGTTTTCGTTTGTTTTCAAATAGTTATTTTATTGCGAAGACTTTCTCAATTACATTACAGTTTTACCGGAACAACGTATTGTTTTTTTTAACGTACAATATTGAAATGAAATATTTATTCTGCATGAAATAGGTTGTTTTTAGAAGGTTTTGTTCAAACAATGAAACACTACATCTGTTTTCATTTTAAATTGTTTTTATTATATTCGAACAAAGCTTACGAAAACATTGGTTATTTAAATGATCTGTTACATTGGTACACTGTTTAATGGTACAGTAGTATTTATTTAAAGCCTGTTGTGAGGATTTTAAAAAGCAAGCAACAGAATAAGCTGCTCTGCAAACCCAGAATCGCTGCCTTGGGTTAGAAAATATCCCCAAAGAAATGTTTGAAACAGTGCACATCATCGAGTGGACAATAGTTTCGTGGTAAACACCATTTTAAGTCGGTAGAAGTACTTACGTTTGCCTTTTTCAATAAAAAAATTGCGTAAAATTATTTTATTTTATATTAAATAAACCAATTTCTTTTTCAGTTGTTCTCACGTAAAAGCCAAGCTTTAAAAAGCAAGTAATTTCCACAACAAGAAGAGTGATGGCTATAGTGTGCGTGTGCTCGGAATAAAACGACGTATGTGTCAAAACGAAAATACTACTTAAAAAAAAAAAAAAATTAAAACTACTTTGAGCAAACTTTGATATGATAACTCTCCACGTTTTAAAGTAAATTTCATTGAATACCTCTTAAGCGTTACGCTGTCAAAAAAGTAAAAAAAAATATATAACTTTGCAATTTTTTGTATCGAGAAATATTAATTGAATCGTGTACCTATTCCTTTTACACGATACTAGACCAAAGAGTCAAAAAACATATACCAAAATGTTAAATCCCTATCCACATACTTAACAAGTTACACGAAAGAGAAAAACCACATTTTTTTCAACTTCACCTTAAATACTTGTAGATCCTAAATAAATAAATACGTTTAGCTTTACACGCATTTAGGGATTTGTTCAAACGGAACTAAATGCTCCAAGTCGTCTCAGGTTCCTGGTTTACCATGAAATTAGACACAGAAGATATTGACAGTCTAATTTATAAGCTTACAATAGTAACGTACTCCATTTATGGCTGACATGTTGAATGTCAAAGGAAACCATGGTCGGACCTGATATTATGTAATTTCCTTGCAGGTAGCGTCTTAATTGCTATCTATGTAATCTTATGATTAGTTGGCTGGCTTTAAACGGATTGTTGGATTAGAAGGGTGAGCAGAGATGTAGGTATTGTGTTGGGTTTATCTTGTTTGTGTTGCTGGGTCCTGTAATATTAATTTTATACAAATTACAACATAATCTAATAAATGTGAATGCATTTTTTTGGGATACAACAATGCAGGGGAATATTTCATATTTCTTTTAAAACAAACCCAAACAAATAAATGAGATGTTTTGATTATTTTTTTGGGAATGAACACTAACGAGGAATCTTTTATTTGCCTTTTAAAACAAAGTCGATCCACCTTTTTTTCCCAGAAATAGAGACCCAAATCGAAACAATAAACAATCAAACTTTAACATTCGCCCAGTCAATTCCTGCCTAACTACCAGCCGTACAAACTCCAGTTTATTCCAATCGAACGCCACTAAGCTCACTCGTTCATAGTGACCTATCGTTAACTTTAATCCTCCGTTAGTCCAGCCGTTATGTCTTATTTGTAACACGAACCGCAGCTTTATTTTTCCATGCCTTGTATAAAGGATAAAAGTTTTCTAATAAAGGGCTCCAGCAATCGGTAAGTTTGTGTCGTTCCCCCTTATTGGCTACTGGTGGCAATTGATGGCGATAGCTCTTTTTAACTGACTTCGTCGTGAAAGTTTTTTCTGAGCTAACAATACTTAACGAGAGAATGTTGCGTTATTGTTATATCTGAGGAACATTCTTTGGGGTCGTGGGAGTACTGCTTGTAGGATTACGGTCAAGAAAGCGCTGTAGAGAAGGAAATGATTGATTAGACTTTTTTTTTAAATTCAATGTGTCATAATGTCTTCATAGTGTCACTTCATTTCTTTTAGAGCTAGTTTTTCAATTGACAGATAATTTTTATTCGTTGAATAAAATTCAAGTGTGACAGTTTTTGTATGGAAGCCAACAATAAAAATTATTCCTCCGATAAAATTATCTGCCGTTAGAAAAATCAGCCCTTTGTATGTTTTCATTTTTCGTGGGAATATCGGGATAAAAGTATCCTATGTGTTATTCTGATGTATAAGCTATATTGCTGTAAAGTTTTATCAAAATCCGTTTAGGAGTTTTTGCGTGAAAGAGTAATGAACATCCATCCATTCTCACAAACTTTCGCGTTTATAATATTAGTAGGATGTTGGCACCTTTGTTTTTATTATTATGATATGCATTTAATTGTGCTTTTCTGTGTGTTTTGCTGTCTTTTGCATGCACTGAATAAATGGTATAGGTATCTATCTATCTATCTTCTATTTCAAGTTTTGTTTAAACTATAGAGCTTTTGGAAGAAATGATTTTTAAAAATAAATATGCTTTGCTTCAGCTAAGCTTTCGGTAACAGGCCGCCTGAGTTGCTATGTCAAATAACGAACAGTTTTGTTTATCAATGGAAGGTCAATATTTGTCTATGTCAAACACTTGTGTCCGCTTGTGCGTGCACTTAGGTAGGTATATGTGTTTGTCGACTTTAGCCGGTGTAATGAACTGCTTGCTGATTGTCATAAAATAGACTTTTAAAACAAGTTTAGTAGTAGATAATATTATTCACAATGAGGTCCTGCTGGTATTTTCTGTAGATCTCACCGTGAAAACTTAGGTGAAGTGAACTAGAAGTGAGCTGTAATTCCACGTGAAGCTAGAGATTGATACTATTGACGGCTCACTTTAAGGGGTCGGCGAACTACGCAAGCTAATGCGTTGTTCATACAAACGTAATACCAAAATAATTTGTAAATCAAACATATTCATAAGGTAGTGAGTATTTATTCCGACTGGATGACAGATTATCTAGGTTCAAAAAAATATATTTTGAAAGGGCTCTGATATAAAGACGAGATAATATGAGGAATTTCGAATTTTATTTTTATAGAAAACTTATTTTTCTCATAACTCGTCTTTAAATCAGTGTCCATTCAAAATACATATTTGGGAACCTAGATATTCTGTAATCCAATCGAAATAAATACACACTACATTAAGAATATGTTTGATTTACAAATTATTTTGGTATTACGTTTGTAGGAACAACGCATGCTTCGCCGGCCTCTTAAGTTGATTTCACCAAGTTTTCACGGTAAGTTTTTTTTTGAGAATAGATTTTCTGGGTTCTATTCCAAGGTCGGAGAAATTGTTATCGCACCCCATTACATAATCAGCCTTTAATGTTCCCACTGCTGGGATACAGGCCTCTCTTCGGGAGGGAGTGGGCTGTAATCCACCACGCTGGCCCAGTGCGGGTTGGTAGATGTCACATGTCTTCGAGTTGGTGAAATGTGAGAGTACTATTGAAACAGCTCTGCCTAACTCTTCGGGAATTACATATGTTATTAATCGCCAATAACACGCCAATTAGTTAATGTATCTAGTTTTATTCTCCCAATCCTTTGATAGAAGCCTAATTATTGCTGCCCGTCAGCCATCAGTTAACATGCTAAACTAACACACGACTAACTGACGTTCCATAATAGTCATATTTTAGTTAAACGCCTGAATACACGACATAAATCAAAACTATCCAATCCGCGCTCGTCATTTTATAAATGACAGCGATCCATTCCTGTTTTGAATCTAATAGTTCGGTAACATGTCGGGTAAAAAGCTCAATATATAACGTTTTCGGGGTGTTGTCGTTAGTTAAAAGGGCGAGGTAATATATAAATTAATTTTTAACACTACGCTCCCTGTAATTGGGGTTTTGCGTGTCAGTAATGCTTCACGCACAACTCGTACGCTCCTTTTTCGAGGGTTGAGGTACTATCTCGAGTGTTGTGAATTGGGACAAAACAAATGAATGTGACCTACTATATTACTGTCGGTGCCAATTAAAATTTTCGTTTTTTGTTACTCGCTGTCGCGGCAAAATGCTTTATTGCCAGTTATTGTTACGTGAAAGTTTGACAACGCGTGATATGAACCCCTTGGCGATAATGTGAACACACTGCTACACAAGTTACCCGAAACTTTTGTTATCACAATTTCGGCTCTCTTGAATTTTAATTATTTATATAAGTAGGTATCTAATATTGCATTTTTTTTTTAATTTATGTGTACATCGACGCGCAAACTGTAACCATGAATTCAGTACAGACGCTAGCCCATCAAGCTACTACAATCTGTCAAATTTTTTAATAGATTTTCAACTTTATTGCTAAAATGTAAGGTTCAAACTTCATTGGGAAAATTTGACAGTTTCGGGTAGCTTGATATGCTGGCGTCTGTACATGATCCTAAACATTCGTCTAGCGTTGAATTTTGTCGTCGGTTATCAATAAAAGTAACAGCTGTTTCATAGAAAACAGCAATACCTATGTACGCGGTCAAAAGGTACGGAACCAAAAAATTTTCCCACGAAATATTTCAACGTAGGAGGGACCAGAATCATTTCAGACGCCAGCACATCAAGCTACCCGAAACTGTAAAATTTTCCCAAACAACTTTGAACCTTTTGCTTTAGCGATAAAGTTGAAAATCTATTAAAAAAAATTGACAGACTGTAGTAGCTTGATGTGCTGGCGTCTGTACCTACTGATTCCATGGTAACAGCGGGGTAATTGCGTAACACAGTATCAGTAGCAATGGGTTTCACTTTGACAGTTCAACAACATTCATTGCGTTATTTACGTTGTTGAGCAGACATATTTTTTCGAACATATGAAGCAATGGATTAGCAATATCCTTCAAAACGATTCAGATTGAGATCAGTGTGTTACGCTTTACGCAATTAGCAAGTTGCGCCTCGATGTCCCTGTTATCTTGTATATCATTAATACAAATAACATTTTAGCAAAACTTTGTTCCCTGCTTGCGACATGTATCTCTTGAGTATTAATCTTAGTTCTCAGATTTACCTATTGAATATTGTCATGTCAAAGAACATTGAAACTAAAAGACGTTACCGATCAAACGCACGGTACCGTTGCGGCTCGGAAGCTACTCGGCGGCAAGACATCCGGCAATTCTAACTAGGACCGGCGCGGACGGCGCATTTCCGGCCGCCGGAATGACTTAATCCCCCGTGTTTTAACTACAAAGATTGCCAGCGATAAAAAGGCTTGTTCGTTTTATCGGTTCAACGATATTATTAACTTGCGGAACCTAATAAAGCCACAATGGTTATTCAAATAGGAAGTTATTTGGTATTTTATAAACTACTTTGACCGAGAAATGAATTTAATAAGTGCTGAAATTATGCTTAAACGAAGCAACGTGGCAAAATCTTCCAGCAAACAATCTTGGAAAAAATGCTGGTCACGCTTCAGTCCCACTTTCTCGCCGTTCCGGGCCGTCCGGGAAGTCTTCCGGCAATTGTGACTAAAACCGGCACGGAAGCTTGCCGGGTCAAGACAACTTAATCCCTCCCTGATTAAGTACACTGGCGGAAAGTCGACTCTGTGTAAATATAATACATTTCGTAAGACTTGCTTATTCGTTGATTTTTAGTTCTGTAATAGTTCGTTTGTTGTATTTATTTTGTAGGTATGTCTCGTCACCATTACGATTACAAAAATCGTCATGATCATTTTTGGTGCCGTCACGTAAAAATAACCTTGGCACTTACATGCGCAATGAGCGATTTAACGATCAAATTGGTGATATGAAGGGAGCGCGACGTAGTGAAGTAACTATTATGATTCTACAATAAAAAAATGACACTTATCTGTCTATAATATATAAAATTCAAAGTCCTGACTGACTGATATATCAATGCACAGCCTAAACCGCTGGTCCTAGAGACATAAAATTTGGAGGGTGTGTTCTTTGTGGAGTACCTAGGTATCTACTAAGAAAAGGTTTTTCGAAATTCCAGCCTTAGGAGGGTAAATGGCGGTTAGACTGGAAGCCGACCCCAACACAGTTTGGAAAAGGCTAGGTACAGCTGTCGTCACATAAAAAGAACGCTGAGCGAGAGTGGAGGGGGTGTGTCTGCGCACGGGTACGATTTTGTCCTAAAGTACTAGGCTATTGTTTTATATATGTATATACTAGCTTCTGCCCGCGACTTCGTTCGCGTGAAATTTTTTGTTCTGCCGACCCACCCCTCCGCATCACATCGCCCGCCCGCGCTATTACTTCGTTTTCGCTTAGCCTTCTTTCTTATTTTTTTTCTTTTTGGTCGGCTCCTAAGTGTCCTAGCGTGATGTTAAATAGCCTATATCCTTCCTCATGAATTGGGCTAACAAATACAAAAATAATTTTTTAAATCCGACTGGTAGTTCCAGAGATTAGCGTGTTCAAACAAAATCTTCAGCTTTATTATTAGTATAGATATCAGTCCCCAATACACACCTACTTAATAATAGTAGTTTTCGTATATTATTTGCATTAATAATATATTTTATTTAAAAAAGAGAGGAACGCTATAATAATTTTAAAGAGAGGAATGAAGCTATCATTCCTCTCTTTTCAGATTTCGGAGAAGACTTAATATGGTGGAGTTACGACAGCTTTTTTAAATAAATAAATCTATAAAATGAAAATGTTTACCTATGAATAAATAAACTGTGATTAATGTTTCTCGAAATCGCATTTCTTTTATTTTTACTCGAGTTTGTTTCGTGTAGTCGCAGAACAGACAATTTTTTCGCAGAAACGGTACAATGGATTTTCATGTAACGTCAAAAAGAAGACGATTACCCCTTTCCTTAGCTCGTCCTCCAAGCTGTATACAATTATAATATTTATCTAGTTTTCGTTAAATTTGCGATCGTCATAAAAGTTAACATAAACAAAACAATGGCGGCTTATAGACGTTGAACAGTGCTGCCACCTATGACGAGTTTTCTGTTTTCAACCCCATTATGAGCGTTTTACGCAACTAGGATTCTGAACTAGATGGTTCAGTAAAAACATTATTAACAACATGGAGTACCGCAAAATGGTCCCAATCAAATGCCTGAATAAGCCATTCTCATGGACAATTCCGTGGGAATATATCTGCGGTCACCGAGCCCAGTGTGGTTTCTGCGGCTGGTACCTAATCTTCAATCTTAACCTGTGGCTAGATATTGAAGTAAGACATACGCTGTTTTGTTTTGGCGATCTTACCTTACGTAGGCGTAGTAATGGTTAGTCAAACTTTCAACGTTAATAATAAGTATTTACGTATTTTTTACAAGAATTATTAATTTTGTTGGCAAAAAAATTACCGTGTTCGCCTGTAAAACATGTTATTTTTATGTTTGAATCGGTTGCAGGAAGAGAGACGCGTTTGAAGTAAAATATTACTTGTTTACATAATTTTTTATCAAATATCTAATTATATTCGGCACTGGTGGCCGAGTGGTGACGGCCCTGACTTACGAGTTGTAAGTTGTGGGTTCGAAACCCAAGCAGGCGCTTTAATTTGTGTAAATAATTTCATCACTGCTCTCAAAACGGTGGAGGAAAACATTTAGAGGGAACCGGTATGTTCTAGAACCAAAAAATCGAAGACGTGTGACATCTGCCAACCCGCACTGGGCCTGCATGGTCAAATACAGCCCACTCCTTCCCGAAGAGAGGAAGCCTGAGTCCCAGCAGTGTGCTTTTAAGTTGTGCAGAGAACACTATCACACTAATATTATAAAGGCGAATTTTTGTGAATGTGTTTGTATGTTTGTTACTTCTTTACGCACAAACGGCTGGACCAATTTTGATAAAATTTGATGTGGAGGTAGCTGACACCCTGGATTAACATATAGGCTACTTTTTATCCCGATATTCCCACGGAATCGACACTTATGCGGGTGAAACCGTGGGGCGCAGCTAGTTTTTCATATTTTCTAAGTGGTGTAGGTGACTGGTAGAGTTGGGTCTTCAAAATAGCTGTAACAGCATTCCCCAACTTAAACGGTTTATCTATGGTATAATCAAGTTATGGTCCGCGCGTTTTTTATTTTTCTTTAGTTTTCTATCCGTGGAAGGCTTGGAAATTCGTTAACGTTATACCTAGCGGACGAAGGTATAATAGACGACGAAGGTACGGATTTCAAGGCCTTTTTTATTTACGTAATTTTCATTAATATTTAGGACAAATCTTGTTGTGTGAATTAAGCCAATTTAATTTTTACTGACTGAAGTTGACTAAGATTATAATGGTCCCAAAACATATTTCGGGTTCTATATTTTATGTGTTAGTGGTGATTTGTAACCAAGAGAACATTAGTACAATTATAAACTCCATAAAAAGCAAGAGGAACACAAATAATTAATTAACAATAGCAATTAGTGATTCCTGAAAAAAAGAAAAACATTTTACCTAATTAGTAATTTCACAACGTCCTAACACGTCTTTTGACGACAGTGGCGAAAGCAGTGTTAAAACATCTACAGTCGGTCTATTCTGTAAAAACCTTACCGTGACAACTTAGGTGAAGTGAGTTTGTAGTGAGCTATCAATAGTGTTAATCTCTAGCATCAGGTGGAATGACAACCCACCTCATGCTCACTTCACCTATGTTTCCACGGTGACACTTTTACAGAATAGATCGACTGCTGTTCAAGGATCATGCGTTCATTAGGTTAAGTGCGCACTACGAATTTTAATCGTTGCGGATAATAATCGCCAATCTGCGAACAATACCAATATTCTATAGACCGCGCACTGTGGTAAAAAATCGCTTCAGAATTCGTTTAAAAATTATTTGTGCAAAATCGCATCCCAGTGCGCGCTTAGCCTAATAGTCGACTCTCAGAGAAAGTTGCTAGCTTCTAAACTCGCCTGAGTACCTACAAACTCGATACAAGACGGAAAACAAACCAATTATAAACTCCAACAAGATGCAAAAGCAAACCCAACGCAATGACACTCAAACAGGCATACCGGGAATTAAAATGAAAAAAGTAGATTAACCGGTATCGTAGCTTTTTAAAGGAATATCCGATCAAACGGCGATGCAAACTAATTCCGAAGAGCAAATTCGAAACTCGCTTAAAGGGAAAAAAGAAGAATTCCTACCATCCGCATCGGACTAGTAAATTGGTTATCTATTACACCGACGATTTGGCGTGATGTCGTTTATCTCTCAAAGAGTACACTCAAACCGATGAAAACTTCATATCGTACAGTTTCCTACTACGAAATTTCGCTAAATGTCAATGGTGATTAGGCTAGCCTTTTTTGGTCGGAACTATTTATTTGAAACAACCGACCGCTCCTGCTTCGCTTGGTTTTTACGGCTTAGCAAAACATAAATATTTCCTGATTATTATATAGTTTAAAAACCTCGCGAAAATATCGCGAGGAAACCAGCATATCCTAGAACCAAAAATTTGAAGACATGTGACATATACCATATCGCACTGAGCCTGCATGGCCCACTCCCTCTCACAGAGAGGAGGCCTGTGCCTTAGAACTGGGAAAATTATAGGTTGATCTTTAATATTAATTTACTACACATGTAAACCATCCGGAATAAATTCTTTAAATCATGGCGAAAAACGCATCAAAATCTATTGCATAGTTTAGAAGAACAACGCAATCACACAAACATACACGAAAAGCAACTTTAATTAATAATATGTATAGATTGCGATTCTGGAAATAATGATATTATAACCATTTCAATTTGTGTTAATCCCTGACATATAAAGTAATTAAAACTTCATTTTCATTCCTATTTGTACTAAAACACAGCTGACTAAAACGCTTTACATTATTTAAGTGTCCCAAAAAAGTAGATTTTCTTGCAACAATTTTTACTAAAACAACTAGGCTCACTGAAAGCAAAAGATATCCGTGTACACAAAGTTAAATTACTACGACACCTCCACTTGTCCAAACTTCGTGCGTACTGCATCTGAGATCCAAATAAAATTAATTCTCCCAAACTGTTGTGACAGCTGAGACGAGCATTCTGTTTTCATGACTATGTAAACATTGAAGATGATTATGTAGTTTACTTACTAACGTTTGGAATTAATTTTCAGGACCCGCTATTATCCTGAACTGCGCCGAAGACAGTAGAAAGAAAGTTTCATAGACTAGTGTAAATAAAATTAAAGTGGTTTAAGTATTAGTGTGGGCTCGAACCTGGCGTCTTCCTGTGCGAGCGGCAGACGGTCGCATTGAGTGAAATGGTCAAGGTAATGCCTAAAACATAATATAATATATGAATTATTCACCGCTCTCAATTTACGCCACGCTAACCCTTTCGTGTGTTCTTTGTAAATACATTTCTAATTCACTCACTCACTGGCCGCAAAATAAAATCAAATATACGGTGTAGGTGCGTGGAATGTATGAATTTTTGTTTAGAATTTCAAATTGTGTGTCGCACTTGTTTCTACTCACTTTTTTAGCTGGCTTTCCACGTCTTAGCGTAGCGTTAGACACGAGTGTTTTGTGCTGTTAGTGACTAACATGACATACCTAATATTTATTTCGGTGTTGTAGTGATCAATCTACCAAGTAGTAGATAGTTTGCAACAAGGATTAAAAGAAAATATACATAATCAGCCTATAATGTTCCCACTGCTGGGACACAGGCCTCCTCTCTGTGAGAGGGAGCGGGCCGTAATCTACCACGAGGGCCCAGTGCGGGTTGGTAGATGTCACATGCCTTCGAATTTTTGGTTCTAGGACATGCCGGTTTCCTCACGATGTTTTCCTTCACCGTTTTGAGAACAGTGGTGATGAAATAATTTACACAAAGTAAAGCGCCTGTCTGGGTTCGAACCTACGACTTACAACTCGTAAGTCGCGACCGTTACCACTGGGCCACTACTGCTCTCTAAAAGAAAATATATGATGAACAATTAATTAAAATTACAACATTTATAAATTCATTATTTTCTTAACTCTAAAGTAAATCAAACCGTAACATTAGTCCTATCTTGAAAGTAAATTTAATAATTGACTTTCAATAGAATTGCAAATTTATGAAGATTCTAATTTACCACTATCCACTCACTGTACCTATCTGCTTTAAGGGGCTACATGACTTAAAGTGCGGTCACTGTCGGATTGCATAGAAAAGAAAGAGAAGCGCGATGACACAATGAAGCAATTATCCATTTACAAAAAATCTATTGTTTGGACTAAAAAATTAAAACACTAGTGCTTTAGTATGTTGCTTGTAGAATAATCTGACAAAAAATCAAAATGATTGTATTATTAGTATGGGTTTTGTTGTAAAAAGAAAGTTTTTGGTTTTTTTTTTTATCTTCATGATTTTTCTCTATCGTATCAAATTAGCAATATTATGTTTTCAACAAACTATCTACCTAGCATATATCGGGAAGAATATCATATATTTTTTGTGATTTTATGTACTGTTGTCGGTCACATACATATATACTTTACTTTTAGGCATTATAAAACTTGCGTTTTTCGCGTTAAGGTCTTGTAATCCCCTTAACACTGAACTTGAGCACAAGACAAAACGCTTTCCAACAACGCAGCACTTTTCGAATATCAATACACGAAATTACACAAAAGTACAGCATTCTCGTTCGCTGGCGCTACGCTAAACTCTGTGTGTAGTCAGGTTTCTCGATGTTTAACATTTCACATAACATACATTGTGTTCTGCCTAGTTTTGTACAAGTTTCAGTAAATATTTCAATTCTCTGATTGTTCTGCCCCGGTATTTGCCAACTGTAGAACGGTACCTAGCTCTTTCATTTTTCCCTTTTGTTACCGCGTTGTCGAATACTTATGGAATGTTATTTCAAGGCACTAATTAACTCAATGTTTTACTAGTATGTGTTGTCCTAATATTATATGTTTCCTGTGTTGTGATCGCTTTGTTTAAATACTGAAGTAACGCAACTGAAAAATTCAGACCTTTAAAATAAGTGGAGTTCCGGAAAACTTAAAAAAAAATATTTCAGTGAAAGCGTACAATTTGGTTCACTGTGTTTATTTTACTTTTGTTTATAGTAACTTAAATAAATTCGGCTCTGAAATGCCTATGACGAAGTATTTTTGACGTGTGCATTGTTTCGATCACCGCGAATTTCAATCATTGTTAATAACATTGAAATATTTTCGTCGATATTAAATAATTGGGTGGTTCGGAGTAGTGGGTTTAATGGAGGGGAGGGTGGGGGGGGGTATGTAGAGCATATTTTCATATTAAATCAACATTTTGTGGTGAGTACTGTTATCCGGTCGTATATTAATTCTGCGCTATGTAAAAGCTCATTACAAATGAGGTTGGTCGACGTGCGGTTTGTTTTGTGTCTTATTTTAATCCGCTGTGTTTGACAGGTTTAATTTAATGCGGTTGGCAAATAATTTTAGCAACAGTTTAAGTTTTATTAATATTTGCTTTTTCGTTTGGTCGATTATACGGTTGTTATGTGTGTCGAATTAGGTCAGCATAAGTGACGTTTTGTGCAACGTGTAATTGCCACATTTTGGATTTCGCAGAATGGATGATTAACTGTTTATAGCAATAATTAATACCGCAACCGATCCGTGATTAACACACATACATATAATAACGCGAACGCATTTCTATGAATAGAGAGATAACCGTCCTCAAAATACGTGGTAATCCTAACAAGTTTATTTATTTTACGATTTATGTACACACATATATAAACAGACAAGAAAAAAACAGCACAGAAAAATTGGTACAAAGGTGCAGGTTTATTTCATAAGAAATCTCTTCTAGCAAACCTGCGATAGGACAATAAATAGAGAGATGTAGACAGCGTGTGAGAGAGTAAAGGAGACAAAAATAAGTTATTTATAAAAAAAAAGTTAAAGCAATTTATGTTGTTTTTAGTTAAGTTATTTATAAAATTGTAGCGGTATCTACAACGCCACATGCGAACAACGCGTCATACTGACATCACGCAAATCCTGCATCTCGCAAGCAGAGATACAACGGACGGACATGAATTACCGGGCAGTTGCCCGCCAGCCTCCCTTTTCTATAGAGTATGAGTGCACTTTACACCCTGTTCCTCATACCTCTATACTGATGACCCCGAACATGAACGTCAGCGCAGCCTTCGTGCACCTACTTCAGCGTGACGTCATCATCAGTCCCGCAAGCTTTAGAGCGGCGACTATAAAATAAATAAACAATCGTTACACATTATCAACTCTTACCTAAGAACGTGCTACACTTCAACAAAAACATAACAATATTTATTCATGCATCGCAAGTACACGGTAACGGTAACACAAACACAGCAACACAACTCAAACAAAAGATTTATATTCAAAAGTAACACATCATTGGCTGTTACGATTTTTTTCCACTGGCGCGGCCCCTTCCCCCTTTCCACCTCGTATCACTTCTCGCAAACGCGTTCTTTATCCAATTATCCGAAGATAAATCTCACCTGCGACTGCAAAGGAAATAACGTAGGAAAACGTTGTGTTAGGGAAAAGTTATATTTTCACAAAACGCTCGACTTACAGCGCCGACGTCACGTCTCTTTTGTTAAGGTTTTGTTTTTTTTTTTTAATTTAATCATCGGTACGTGTTCATCTTTGAGATATGCAGTCGGGAATTTAATTGTAAACAGAATGTGTTTTGTAAACTTATCGTTATATTGTATAACATCTCAACCTGTCATTTATTGGTGACTAGCAGCCCCCCGCGGTTTCAACCGCATTAGTTTCTATCCAGTGGGAATATGGGGATAAAAACTATCCTATGTCCTTTCCGACTCAAACTATCTCTAGACCAAATTTCATCTAAATCGGTTCAGCGGTTTAAGCGTGAAGAGGTAACAGACTTTCGCATTTATAATATTAGTATGGATACTGGCTTCTGCCCGCTACTTCGTCTGTCTGGAATTTCTTGCTCCCCAACCCACCCCGTCGCATCACTTCGTCTGCCCGCGCTGTTACTTCATTTTCGCTTAGCATTCGTTCTGCTAAGGGTCATAGCGCGATGTTACATAGCCTATAGCCTATAGCCCATAGCCATAGGCTATCAAATACAAAAATAATTTTTCAAGTTCCAGAGATTAGCGCGTTCAAACAAAAAAAAAAAAACAAATAAACTCTTCATAAACTCTTCTAAATGATAGTTTTATAGATACCCGTGATGAAATCAGAAACCATGTGAACCACAGATTAAAAGTTTCCACGAAACTGCAGCTTATTCTTTTTCGGGAATATCTACCTCCTCGTCCCGCAAAAAAACCATTTCAATGTCGCCACAGATTTTCCTGTACGACCTGGATTTAATCTGAACCTTTAAACCGTTAGTAGGTCAAAGCTTTACACAGGGGTCAATACTGCGAATCAGTTTTCATGAAACAGAAAGTACTCTCTCGAAATAGAAACAAACCATCTTGAATGAAACCGGGGAAGAGGAAATCAATATTTAGACTGTAAACAGTCAAAGGAAATGCAGGAATATATATTATTTATAAATAACGACTTTGCTAATTACCTATTAATCAGGGAAGCAATACCTTTCAGCCTCTTTTGTTTATGAGTGGATCGTTTTTCATCGACAATTTTGACGACAATCTTTAATCATTAAAGTCCCTATCGAGTGTTGTTTGTAACACTTTGTTGTGTAATATCCTGTTTAGGATTGGCGACCCCTGGTTCTTGGGACTTAATGTATCTAGTGGACTGGTAGCGCCTAGTAATTAGCTAGTTATATTGTTGAGGTGTACAGGGTAGCAAGAACATCGAGGCGAAACCTGTTACCATGATTTCAGCGTAGATTTTTTTTTGTCAATTATCAAAAATAAAAAAATAAAAACAAGTTTCATAGAAAATACCTGCGCGGTCAAAATGTATATTTTTAGTGTTCCGTATCTCAAAAGGAAAAACGGAACCCTTATAAGATCACTTCGTTGTCCGTCTGTCAAGACCCTTTGTTTCAGGAACGCGTGAAATTAGGTATCAAGTTGAAACTAATATCAAATACCCACGGCTGCAATCCCTTGAAGCAGTGAAAAAATCAAACTTCTAAGTCAACGCAATCAAAAGATACGGGCGTTTATTTTTCGTTTATGCCGCATATTTTGACACTCGCAAGGGCATCAAAACCTATAGGGTACATCCCGTTGACCTAGAATCATGAAATTTGCCACGAAGCAATGTCATGTAGCACAAGTACAAGCATCAAGCTGCACGTCGACGTCCCTACCACCTGCCACCCTGCATTTTCTTTCTTTCTACTTAAACTATACGAGATTAAAGTCATCGTGTTGCAAATATTAGCTAGTGACTCGTCAATAAAGTACCTATCTGAATACACTCAAAAATTAATTGAAAGCCTGTCTAGTATCAATTTAATTCAAAATCAGTTGCAGTCCATTGTTATCATCAATTTCAGTACTAAACGTCTACAAGCTCTGACGTAACTGTCTGTTAATTCCAAGCCATATCACGTTGACTGACAAGACTGTAATGTCTCAGAAAATTCACAGTATTATCGAAACCATCTTCGTTGAAGCGAAGCGAACCGATTAAATTTCATATGCTTCCGCGATTCGGCAAATTAGATCGGCACTCGAAACGGTCAAAAGTCGACACCGGGCCCTCCACGATGATATGACGCTATTCGTCCTCTTCACAATCACGAGGAAATTTAAAAAGTAAGCCAGACGAGTAATCTGTTTGTACACGTTGGTTCAGTACTTGAAAATGGTATTAAGATTGCCAGTATTTGCACAAGTAAACGATTCTTTAATTTAGATTTGGTTGTTTATGTTTAGATAATTTGTGTTGTGGCTACCAAAGTTTATTTTTACTCTCCAAATTTTTCTAATAAGTACTACTTTTTATCTTATAACGATGTAAATGTAACGCGCGAAAATTAATCACATTTTCTCCAATTTCTAAACTACAAAACACGCATTTATTTTAAAATGAACTCCCCCAGTTCACTTACAGGCCCCATAGAATATAATATCATTACATTTGTTTTGTTCGGGAGGACCACACGGAGCAACCGACAGGTAAATATTGGGCCAAGATTAATAGGGTTCTGCAACGCTGCCCGCGGTACCCAGAAAACGGGAAGGAGATTTTCTCCCTTTCGCGGATCGGAAGCAGATCCCATTTCCTCCGACTACATCAAAGTGAGATAGCAATCGGTTTTTTATTCGAATCAGCAATATTTTGAACGACGTCAACTAGTTAGTGGCTTGTGGCCTGATCGGGTTCCTTCGATAGGTAAATACTCCGTCGTCTCGACCCTCCGGGACTCAATTTGCATCGAGTCTTATTGGGGAGAACGTTTATGTTTATTACCTGACTATCCGGGATTACTTTCTACACTAGCGGTTGTGCACAGATTTTGTAGGTTCGTGGCAATTAGGTGCCGTAAGTCTTGGAGTAGTGGGTGAGTGGTTGGATTTGTAGTGTACTGTTTATTGGCTTTTTCAATTAGTATTCTGTTTTTATAGGGTAGTTTCACTCTTCTAACAATTCATTGACGAATGCTATTTTATGTAGTTAGGGCAAGTTAGTACTGTTGATCAGCCACGTATCGCGACGTGGGGTAATTGATGAAAAATCATTTATGTAGTTAGGCCAAGTTAAGGCTACTGTTTTGTTATTTTTATACAATTTCTAATATCAAAGCTCGGTCTTATGTGAGGATCTTTTTCTGCAGTGGGACAGTTACAGGTTGCGATTATTTAATTTTATTCAATAAATAAAGATAAAAAAGAAGATTTTTTTTATTATGTGCCAAAAGCTCAACAATTTTTATTTATTATATAATATCACGCCCGTAATTCCCAAAGGATTAGGCAGAGGTATACCTATAGTACACCCAAATTTCGCCAATTATGTTTAAATCCCATGTAATAGGGGGGCGAGCCTATTGCCATCAAACGGACATAATTCCAGAGTTTTCAAAAATTAAGTAACTTGACATTTACCACAAATTATTTTTAACACTACACAAATGTAGGTAAACGAATTACGCTTTTTTGGCGAACACATGTTGGTAATTGGTGAAGCTGATTGCTGCCCTCAATCGGGTGCCAACAAGTAAATTCAATTGCCTTTTAATGACGAATTTTTTTGAATGTCATTAAGAGACCTGTCGTCGTCGCGTTTCGTGTTGATCAAAAGCATTGTTTAATCAACAGCCGGTGTGCATGTTAAATGAATGAAATAAAATGGTAAGTAGGTACTCACTTACTTATTGCAAAAATTGGAAAGCATGTTGTTGTCAACCTTATGCTTTGAGTGCTAAATACACTCGAAAGCATCCGACCAAAAACTTTTGGCGGAATGCGACAACTTTGTTTTTTTGTTATGGCATCGCTGGATAAGGTTTTTTAGTATGGGTAAAAATAACATTAGTAGAAACTTAATATCAGAAATCAGCAGCTAACCCGATAAAAACACCAAAATTAGATCCCGTTAACGAAAACAAACACCAAAAAAAAATCCAATAAGATTAAAATATTCCAAACTACCATCTCACCTGGTAAATTATCCGCCAATACCCCTGGGCTTGGTGTAAAGTTTACATTTAACAGCGGCGGTACGCATGCGCGGGGTCCGTCTCGGGTGACTAAGTGATGTATGGGCCCGGGGTGCCGCGCTATGCGCCGGAGCGGAACCACTCGCACGGCCCGCAGGATCCATTTGGATCCATCCTTTTGCCCTCAAACTCGCGTAGGTAGGACGTCATTTTTATCAGGTAAGAAAAGGGTGAATACTGAGTATATTAAAAGTAGTACTTGCGAACTAGCGACCCGCCTTTGCTTCGCACGGTTTTTACGATTTAACCAAACATCTAGATTTCTTTGTTATAAACATCATCTAGATTTGTTTGTTTCTTTGTTATGTTAGTTTAATATTAATGTATTATTACATAAACCTTCTGGAATAAAATCTTTAAATGATGTTAAATTCTCCTAACTGATTTTGATAAAATGTATAAAAAAACTTTACTTTAGAATAACAATGAATATTCTAAACACAACATCGTTTATTTTATCGTTTCGTTGTCGTTTTTTGTGTCTGTGTAGACAGACACAACAAACGACTTCAATTTCCACTTTTATCCTCAAACTCGCGTAGGTAGGTCCTCATTTTTATCAGGTAAGGAAATTATTAATACTGACTATATTAAAACTACGACTTTGAATCATTTTTCTATTTTATCTAACTTTTCAAATCAAATTGGATCAGTTTATTGCAAACATGTTGTATAGAGGTTGGAATTAAATTAAAATTTTCAAACGTTTACATCTCGAATAAAATTTAATTTTATTAATAGAAAACAAACAGCTCATTTATCAAAGTCGACAACATGCGTCGGTTTCTTACTAAACTCCAACTATATCCGACGATCCTGCATACTTATCTCTTTTGTTGACTGTACACTGTAAGGGCTCTGCAAAACAAAATAAATTACTTTACATAAAATGTGACATTTTTACAAAACCATTTCCACAATGGCATTCTAACATGTCCGCACTTTCAACGTACTTACCTTCACAGTCAAGATATTTTACATTAGCCACATCAAAGCACATACTCGTAACCTAAAAGCATGAGCATAATCAGGCTATAATGTTTCCACTGCTGGGACAGAGTTCAGAACGGTATAGCGAAACACTCTTCGCCGATGGTACGGTTCGCCGAAATCACTCTTAGTCGACGGTTGGTTCCATGAATAAATCCATCGCCGATATAACTATTCGCCCAAAACACCGTTCATCGATGGTCGCTTCAGCTACAAGACACAGGCCTTTTCACGGTGAGAGTTTGTGAGCCTTAATCAACCCCAGTGCGGGTTGGTAGATATCACATGTCTTAAAATTTTTGGTTCTAGGACATGCCGGATTCCTAACGATGATTTCCTTCACTGTTTTGAGAGCAATAGTGATGAAATAGTTTACATAAAGTAAACCGCCTCCCTAGGTTCGAACCTGGGTACAACTCGTAAGTCGGGGCCGTCGTGACCATTAGTCGTCAGATACAAAAACAGACACCGTAGCCGAAATCAGCATGGGATATTATTGTTATTATAATCCCCCCTACCCTCCCCCCTGTCAGAATACCAGCGCTGCGACATTTATTTTTTAAATGTCGCAGCATCATGCTGAGATAGGAGCCTTTTGGCCTCGTATAGGAATTTCGGTTTCATTTTTCTTTATGTTACTTTTTTTAAATATAATGTGTTTTTTTTATTTTTGACTGTGTTTAGTTTGTGTTCTTACTGTACAAGTCGCAATAAGTACTTTTTCTTTCTTTATTATTATTTTAAAAACATAGTACAACTCAATAGAATAGAATATTATTTACAGTTACTTTCAATGTTGCTTTTTAAGTTTATCCATTCCTTATATGTATAGTATAATTTGATAGCTTAATTTTAGTATCAAATTATCCTTATAAGGACAGGATTAATACTGACTATATTAAAACTGGAACCTGAAAATTATTTTTCAATTTCATCTACCTTTACAAAGCGTGTCCTTCCCACTAAGCAGTCTTGGGTCTTCCTCCTTCCTTCCAAATCTTCCCCGTTGGCTCTAGATATTATTAGAATCTGTGTAGGTATTCCTACCTTGAATTGAACTTATGTAGGAGCTAGAGAGGCATCAAGGATCGCAAAGCTTGTAAGTTTTGTAGGCATATAGAAATAGGTGGCATCTACTGCAGTAAGTTTTAGTTAAACATTTTGGCCAAAAGTTTCGCCCGAATTACTGTCAACAGGAACAGTGCCCAAAAGGCTGGTACCATTGCCACGTTGCATGGCAATGCTACCAGCCTTTTGGGCACTTTTCACATACTTTAAATGCACATATTATATAATTATTTTAAGACTGTTAGCTTATGTGTTATGTAAATTTTTATTTTGTTACTTTAATTCAGTCTTCTTTAAACAAGTGACCGAATTCTGGGCCGAGTAAGTACATTTAGATTGCTATCGACACGCTAAGAAGAAGTCTTCTTTACATATTTTCATAATTTAAAAAGCTAACAATCTTAAAATATGTACAAATATATAAAAAGGGAGGGAAAATAATCAAAGGGCATCAAAAAATTCGTCCGCATCACTGTCAACGGGAAACGTGCCCAAAAGGCTGGCAACATTGCCACGTTGTATGGCAATGCTGATTCTTTGGCCAAAAAATAGGCCAGCCCTCTGGTCACGTGAAGAGTCGACCAACCGCTTGGCGATGTCTCGAAATACTAAGTGGGCACTCGGGCCCCATGGCCCTAGTGTTTCAACCCCAAACGGCTCAAATATGTAAGTTACAAAGAGATTGGAGTATTTGCGCCGTTTTCCACACCTGCAGCAGCCGCCCCAGCACAGCTTACCGTGCTTGGAAGATGGGATGGCGCAAGGGTGTCGACACACGTTGCATCCCACACCAAAGGCCTACCTACCTTCCAAGGCATTATGGTCATCCCGTCTGGTCTCTTACCATCGTCGCGTGCCAAACCATTGGGTTCTAAAACAGCTGGCACCCAACGTTATGTAAATAATATTATCTTCAAAAAAAAAATCAAAAACATAATTTTTATGATTAATTTCTGAGTCTGAGTAGGATCAAATACCTATTTAATTTTGTAGTTCCACTAAAAGCCATAACATCATAAATTTTCTACTTCTACGACTTCAATCAAAATTCTTGGTTGTACTACGGCAATTGATAATAAAATTTGCATAGTCGTGTAGACATTAATGTAACAGCTGTTTACATCATTGTAAGGCTAATGACACACTGCGGAACCAGGCTATTGTAGACGACTCGGGGAATCCACGCTGAGTTATAAAAATATAACGGAGTTCTGAGATAACAAACATAAAAAAAACAATCGATTTGAGAAACTCCTCCTTTTTTGAAGTCGGTTAAAAAGGGTGTTTTTTTATTCTTGTATTGAATGGAACAGACCTATTTTCAAGCCAGTGGCGTGCATTGTATATAGGCATATAAGCAGTGCCTACCTCGATATATCAACATAAGCCTGTCAATTACAATATAGTGTGTTTGCCCCACGATTAAGAAACTCACTAAATTATCATACCTAACAAAAAACAAAATCTTCATACAAACACGCGCGGCAGTAGGCAGTCGCCGGACGGCCTACTCGACTCCCGTACCTACTATTCGCACATTGTCATTGGTCTTTACTCGTTTAAGTTAATACGACAAAATTAAAAATACGTACGTCTCACGCGTAATACCATGACATTCGACCTTCGCAATTATCACCCTTAAATAGGCATGCTTATTCAAATAACCACAGTTTTGACCTCACTTTTTTCTGATTACTGACCGCGTTTGCCTAGACTAGACCCGGCTTAGTGCCTACCTATTCTGAAAACCAATGCACGCCACTGTTTCAAGCAATATGTCAGGTTGTCTAATCAAACCAGCACCCTAATTGCGCAACACACTATCAATCTCAACCTGAATCATCTTGAAGGATGTTGCTAATCCATTCCCCACAGATGCGACTGAAATTAGTATTTTACATTAAGGGGGGGAAACGGTAATTCAAATTTTCTTTTTTTTCCTTTAGCCTGTACTGTCCCACTGCTGGTCAAAGGCCTCCCCCATTTTCTTCACTTTTCCTTGTGCTGTGCCTTCTCCGTCCATTCGGTTAGGAATGAGTCTAAATCGTCACGCCAGCGTTTCTTAGGCCTGCCTCGGTGACGACGCCCGTCTTTAGGCACCCACTGTGTGACGACTTTGGCCCATCTGTCTGGATGCATCCTATAAGTGTGGCCCGCCCAGTCCCACTTCAGCCTCGCAGACTTGCCACCAACATCAGCGATACCTGTCTTGGAGCGTATTGTGGTGTTGCGAATTTGGTCGGTGAGTTTAATCTTTAAGATACTACGCTCCATCGCTCTTTGGCAAACCTTGAGTTTGGACTTCTGAGCCTCTGTCAAAGACCAAGTCTGAGCGCCATAGGTTAGGATAGGCAGGATACACATGTCGACGAGCTTACGCTTTAGTGAAATAAGAAGTTTAGTGAAATTTTCTTACGTTTTGGAATTTGCTGGTTAGTATTAATTAAGTTGTACGTGATTAAAATATGATTCGTGACCCTAACAATTACGTATTCACAGAATTATAATCATTAGAATCAGTAATACAACTTGTTAAGTTAGTATAATCCTAAAATGTCAACATTTCATGAAATAGCCATTCAGTAGGATTACTTGTCTTGGTCTTAGAGAGTTGTGTTGACGACTTTAATGATTATAATTCTGTAAATACACATTTGTTACGGTCGCGAATCATATTTTAATCAACGTACAACTTAATACTGACCAGCAAATTGCAAAAAAAGTAAACAAAAATTGAATTTCGCGGGCTATCATGGCGTTTTCGCCTTAAGATGATTACAGTAGGTAAGTATACCTCCATCTTACTTATCATATCTTCTTACTAGATATGAAATTTGCCGCTTAATTATAATATCAGAGTCACTTGTCTAATTATATTTTCCAATTACTTTACAAAACCGTAAAGTATAAATATCTAGACTGCGTTCTAGTTATTCTTAAGTAGTTATTAGTCGCAACGGAGGGAGGAAACTGCCGTTGTATATTGTGAATGGGCTATACACGAGAAATTTATGTTCTTTGTACTCAACCGTGACTTTCATATATACTTAACATAATTTTTTACTCGTCTTCGTCTCGCACTTTTTTCCCAACTTTGCACGTAGGTACCTCTATATCGTTGATTCGTTGCATAATAAGATCATCTTTACCGGAGGCTCCTCTACTTTATGCAAAAAATTAGGTATATCCAAAATATGTTCGTCACCTTTAGGGCTATTTTTGTCTGTTTTACTAGCACATCACTATACACCATGGATTTAGTATATGATTCTGAATCGGTTATCAAAAAAATTTGCAATGCCATACATTTTGACCAGGTAGGCAGCTTTCAATAAAACAGCTGATTATTTTTTGATAATTGTGAAAAACATTTCTAGGGTCAACATGCCATGGTTAGAGTTTGTGCATTGCTGTCCCTGCTATCCTGTATATTGTGTCGTAATGTCAATACCACAGATCAGCCATCTTCTTTACATTTAAGACCGAATTAATAATGTGACTCTGACCATTAAATTGAAAAAGAATTGATTTATATTTCATAGACATCAACCTAAAACTTTTTTCAATAGCCAGGTCATTGAAAAAAGTTTTAGGTTGATGTCAACATGACATTGGTCAAAGGTGTATGCTATTTTGATCTTTGTTAACAAGTCATTAAGTATAGTTTTGTATGAAATACTCTGTTCAGTGCCGTAGTCGTAAGTCTCCTGAGTTGATAAAGGAAAGAATTTGAAACTGACGAAGATATAAAAAAAATGTACAGTATAAAAAAAAATTGTCACAGAAAACGATTCAAAATGTTTACTTTTCCTAAAGACCACTGATTAAATTCCCTCAATAAACAAGTTTAATTAAAAGGTTAACCAGATTTTAACTGATGGTCTTAATGCGAAATTAGATTACCCCTCAGAAGATCCCAAAATTAGTTTGACCTAGACAATGGTGGAGTGAGGGTGAATGTTCAAATATTTGTAGATTTAGTCAGGCGGCGGTCGTAAACCAGAGATATTGCCTGAGTATTGTCTCAAAGAGATTAGTTTCCTTACGTTTCTGTGTTGCTGCTAATGTTCGGAATTTGCCCTTTATGATCTATCCTGGATGAATTGCGCTTGACAGTTTATTTGTTTTAGTTTAGTTTTTTTTAATAAATGTAGAAGACTAATAAGCTTTTGCTTAGTGACAAACTGACTTCTTATATCTATAAATAAAACAAAGTCAGGTTCGTTACACCATCTAAGTATAAACTCAAGAACGGCTGGACTGATTTTTATGATCTTTGATATGTTGGATTTGTCTCCGTCTCGTATAGCAGAATAACTATTAAAACATGGGAAAAAATTAAAAAAAAATTGATGAAGATAAGTAAATAATTTTCTCATATATTTTGTATGGAACGGCTTTTTTGATATCTCGAGAACGGATTGAATGTCTCGATGAAAAATTTTTCGTTCGTCAAGAAGTATCCTCGCGCAATTTAATGATTCTGCGGTACGAAATTCGCTGGGTCAGCTGGTTTCTTATAACATAAAGGCTTTAAAGTTAAAAACAAACAAGTAAATTAATTAATATCAATTAACACGTTGAAGTGACGAGCAGCCCGCTATATTATGTGGTCACACTGTCAGTACAACGAGCGGCTTCAATAATACGAAAGCAAATACATGGAGCTAATTAACTAATTAGCCAACACTGTGCAGTTTGGGCCTTTCTAAAGCTCAAACATCTCCTAATTCTATTTTGGCCAGTAATTCATTTAGTACACAGAGGTGACATGTAACCTAGTGTGACATGACGAGGCTAAAATAATAACGGCCGCCTGGGTCGATCTAAGGTTAAGCTACGCCTGCCGAGGCCAGTCCGTGGATGGGTGACCGTCCATTACATATCGAGATCCCTCCATGCCTCGGGATACACGTTAAACCGTAGGTCCCGGCAGGCATTTGAAGATCTTTGACAGACCAGAAGCCTGAAAGTCTGACAACCAGTTTCACAAAGAGGTAACGTTTTACCCAGTAACTGGGTTGTGGAGGTCAGATAGGCAGTCGCTGGTATTCAGCTGCATCCAGTTAGACTAGAAGCCGACCCCAACATAGTTGAGAAAAGGCTATGCAGATGATGAGATGGCACGTTTTGTCTTTGCTACGATTTTATTGTACAGGGTTATTATAAATTAGTTAGATAACTATGTAGACGCGATGGGTATCCATATCTAAACACGATAAAATAAAAAATAAAAGATTTTTTTGACGGTCAGACGTCAACGGTCGTTGTTAGTGTTGTCACCTAAAGCCGCTCGCCACAATTACGTTTGTCATAACCCGCACATTGGCTGCTACTTCATCAACCACCCGCATCGTTATACAAGTTCGCGTTGATTAAAGATATCAGTTTCGTGAACCTTTCATTAGCAATGGCACAAAGGCAAACGCAATTACATCTTGGGTGACATCTGGAGGTCTTATCATGAAAGGGCTGCATCTTAAGTTGCCGAATTGGACGGTGAAGTCTTGGTACAGACGGGAGATAAGGATCCGAGTTGTGTATTTATGTCTGCCTGTCTTTGGTGAAGTTGAATTTAATGTTGGATTATTTTGTTAGTGTAAAATGAGGACTGAGAGAGACTTAAACTTTTTGACACATATTTTTGAAAGTGACCTTAACATGGACCTACTTGATTCTAAATAGTTTTCGTACTAATCTATTATTTTTATTTATTTCTATTGACGAGTGTCAGTATTTCAGAACAATGATGAAACTGACAGCTCATGAACGCAGTTTAGATGTGATCGGAATCAGAATAATTTTGAAGCAAATTGCTAATCCATCACACTAATATTATAAAGGCGAAAGTTTGTGAGTGTGTGTGTGTGTTTATATGTTTGTTACTTCTCCACGCTTAAACCGCTGAACCGATTTAGATAAAATTTGGTATAAAGATAGTTGGAGTCCCGGGAAAGGACATAGGATACTTTTTATCCCGATATTCCCACGGGTTCGACATTTACGCGGGTGAAACCGCGCGGCGCAGCTAATTGCTTCATAAGTTCGAAAAATTTGTCTGCTCAACACGTAAATAACGCAATGAATGTTGTTGAACTGTCAAAATGAAATCGATTCCGATTGATAATGTGTTACGCAATTGCCCCGCTGATCGCGTTCAGTGAAATTGGTGAAATTCGCCCTAAGTCTCCACTCTCCAGTGCCTTGTCAAGACTTTTGGATGGCCATAAGATTTAACTAAATCGCATCATGAATAATCATACTATTTACTTTTACTTATGTATATTAAGCATCTTATGATAAGGGATCATTGTTCCATACGTAATCAGAATTATTGAGCAAATAAGAATTCTGATCCTAAACAAACATTGGTGAATGTGGAGCAAATATATGATTTTGAGTCCTAAGCTCTATCCTAACCTAACAATGATGTGTTGATCTTTGACCACGTGTACCTACTTATCTTTAGAAAAGAGTAGCATAAGTTAGCATGGCTATATCTATACATATCACAGCATATTGTAAAACAAAGCCCCCTGCCGCGCGGTCAGTCGGTCTGAACGCGATAAACTAAATACTATCGAACAGATTTTCATACGGTTTTCACCAATGGACGAAATGATTCGTGTGGAAGATTTAGGTGTATAACTCATTAAAGGTTTTGTGTAAATTAGCTGGTATATGACGATAATTGTTGAAGAGGTCGGAAAAAAAACCTACCTGGCGTGCGCCGCGTAAACCAGTAGAGTTATATGACAACAATGTATTACGGAATTAATCGATCAGGTTTTTCTTTCTTAAACCTACAGTCCGGCCGTCAATAGAGTGCGTTCCTGACGCCTGCCTGTGCGATAATTCTAGTAACTAATAAAGACTAAATTCGCAAAACACGTATTTGTTTGTATGAAACTGACAAGTGTCAAGACCGCATTCTCTCGACAACCGCACTTTAGTATGTATCTACTTATATTTTTCTTGAAAATTCAGAATTAAGACCAACTTTATCGTTATTAAAAAAATTGTAACTATCCTTTTCGTCCCGCTTTTCCGTTCGTTCCGTTCGTTTTTTTTGAATCCGTAGAACAGAAAAAATAAGCTTTTAAGTATTATTAAACATTTAAAAACGGACATCAAAATAATTATAATAAATGTAAAATGTTAGCGGAAAATGCAAAATATTTTTTCCAACATAAATATTAAATGATATTCATTACATAGATGGACCACTCCATTAGTTTTTTTATTTCAATAAAATAGTTTTCCAACAATAGGTTTTCATAATTGAAAAGGAAGGTAAAATATTTTTCCACCTATTGTTGAATCACTGTAAAATTGGATCCTATTATGCTTTTGTTTTGCAGGAAATTAACAAAATTCGTTTGTAAATGGTGGATATATTTTTTTCTTGTAAACTCGGGAAAACTACTTAGTTGTTTATCAAATTGACTACCAACGTACTCGTAATTAAACGTTACTAAGTATATTCAAATCACAACTGTCTTTCTTTGACAATTGTTTAATGAATAATTAATTTTCCTGACTGTCTTTAAATAGATTACGGAAGCAAAACATATTTTGTTTTATACATAATCAGCCTATAATGTCCCCACTGCTGGGACACAGGTTTCTATGAAAGGGAGTGGGCCATATACCACGCGGGCCCTGTGCGGGTTGGCGGATGTCACATGTCTTCGAATTTTTGGTTCTAGGACATGCCGGGTTCCTCACGATGTTTTCCTTCACCGTTTTGAGAGCAGTGGTGATAAAATAATTGACACAAAGTAAATTACTGTTCGAATTTTTTTTATACATTGAGTTCAATAATAATAATATATCAATCGTATTTCTGGTTTCCTAGTTAACATATTCACTGCAATGGTTGTTAAAATTGGCATAACTCAGTAAAAGAGAATTAGGTACGCTCAAAGTCAACTCAACAAACTCAAAATGATCATGCTTGTACAAGATCTTTTAAGCTACATTTGTGGACAAAATTCTGTTAAGCGTTTACTCAGTACATTTCATTTCGAGGGTGATCAAATAAATTCGTTGTTCTAAGGATTCGTGCATACAAGACTTTATTAATTTAACTTTCATTTCTTCCACAAAAATCTGTAGGTACAATTAAATTAAAATGGTGTTTTTATTTATTAATTAAGCATTCACAAAAGAATTTTCCTTACATGTTATGTAAGCAAAATTACGTATTACTTAGGAAACAATACAAAGCGTTTCGACACTCACTCATTGAAATTACCCGTAGCAGACATCAAGATTCAAAACGATAATTTGTACAAAATCAAATTCTGTCTCAAAGCATCGTCTGTTTTGCATTACGTGAAGACAAAGCCTTAATCTTTCCCCCGGAGCGGGATCTCTTGTTTAAATGTTGGTACAAAAGCCCCGCTGTTAGCTCTTGCCACATTGCAAACAGTGTGTGCTACGCCGAATATTGACGGCGACTCTTTGCAAAGATAAAGATTTGTTTTTTCTTATAAAGATACTTGTGTGTATATATCGTCACGGATTTCTTTAGCGCTAAAAATTGTGGGCGAAGTGGCGGGAGCGTTGCAGTGTTGGTAAAAGCGTTGTTTTTTTTTTTTGTAAATGTTACAGGATTTGACGGCAGTCGCTTCGAGTAAAACAAGTGACATGTTCTTGGGAAAGATCTGATGTTGTGTCTATACACACTTACACAGTACAGGTACACATCGACGTGAGAAAAAAATTACGTAGTCAACAAACTCCATCTTTCGTTACCGCTGAACATACTAGGAAATATTTAATCATAATATGTCACCATGCTTGGTAAACGGATTTCTGATAGCATTAGGTATGTTTCCAGAAGCGTGACGGAATCTGCCCAGCTTCTTGACATAATCATAATCAACAAGACGTGCAGGGAGAAAAGTGGTCTTATAGTTAGCAAGGTGCGAAAAAACCTTAACTTGATTTTCAACAGGATAAAAATCGTAGGCAATTTATAATGTTCTTGTATTACTATTTGTGCACTAAAATCCAAATACGTTCCGATGAGTATACAGAATGTAATAATTTTGCAATGAACGCAAGAATTGTTTTCATCGTAAACCACAAAACAGGTTCAACAAAATATGCTCATCATAATACTAAAATTTGATAACAAATGCAGCATTTGATGGATAATTCTGCAATGGAATTTGCGTTCCTGTATTTATTTAAAATGCCGTTCATATTATAGACAAATTTGGATGAAGCATGCCATGGTTTGGTATTTTATAAAATATTTGAATTAAAATGAGCTTTCGTTTAGACAGAACAGACTTCAAGAGAAAACGTCAGTCGGTTCCCGAACTTATTAAAAAGATATTAAAAAAAAAAAATGGCGCGTGCAGCACCGTACACGTGATCGAAGTAAAACTCCTTAAAAAATACAGAATAAGAAAGTTAGTGTGAGAGAGAGCGAGAAAGAGAGTGAGTTACATCTTTCTTCTCTCTCATGTAACGAAGTTTACCTAAACGTCCTTGAAATTTCACATTCTCGTCCAATTATAATCGAATCGCCGCCTAAGAAGTTTCACTTCGAAAAAACGAATGTTCCAGGTAAGTATTGTCTTAATAAAGGCTGATATTTCAATCGACAGATAATTTTTATTCGTGTAATAAAATTGACGTCTGACAGATATTGTATGGAAGAACTGTCAAAAATTCAAAATTATTCCTTACATAAAGTTATCTGGCGTTGGAAAAATCAGCTCTAAATGGTATTAACTTTTGTATGTTTTTTTTTTTTACTTGGCATATATACAGGGTGTTACGGAAAGGGTATATCAATACAAACGGGGTGAAGAGTGTATCAGTAACTTTGAAAATGCTTAATATTTTTTTATTTCGGGAGTTTCTTAAATTGAAATCATAACAAATGTGTCACCGCACTACGAGGGACATTATCCATTATTTGTAGTGTGTCTGTGCGCCTAGTACACGCACATCACGCCGCCGCGCGTCAGTGCAGCGCCGTGATGTCGAAATAAAAAAATATTAAGCATTTTCAAAGTTAATGCTTTTGAGCTGAAATTTTGTACAGAGATTCTAGACCAGATACACTCTTCAACCCGTTTGTATTGATATACTCTTTCCGTAACACCCTGTATATGTGTTGTTTTTAATTATGTTTTTTTAATACTTACAATGTATTACTAAAACTAATCATTGTGTAATGTTTTCTTGGTGTGCACTTTTATTATAACTTTGTGTATTTTTTTCAACAGTTAGTATGTGTAATGGATTACCTAATAAACGAATGATTTATTTATAATTATGTACTGTACGGATGAAGGGACGGTCTATGCATTTGATAAAAAGTATCTACGCACGACTGAATAAAGCTGCGTGACCGATGCAGGAGGGTTAGATCTAGGGTCACCTGCTACCCACTTCCCTAGCGCAGTACTTAAAACAGTACTTTCCTACAAAGCAATGCATCTACCTCTCCTGTCAAGAATTTATTAAAAATGAAAAAAAAATGATGCATCTGTGGTTCCGCTTGCGAGGTATCAACGTACTTTTAATGAACTAAATATCAGTTCATCCTATCCTAGGTCCCAAGATATCCCTTAATAAATGTTCAATAAAATCAATTGTTCATTAAAACAAAGATACAATACAAAACACTGTCATTATAATTTTTTTATGGGAAAATGTAAAGAAAAATAGTTTTTTTGTCTTAGTAAAAAATCTCCCTCACTCACACAAAATACTCGCACACACACAAAATTGGTACGTGTACCTACAGGAGCCAATTTTGTGGGAGTTCGTGTATTAAATCAGATATATCTCGCAACTAATTTGCGCCTTGAATCTAGCGTTTTTAAAGTTTGTTTTACATTTGTTGCAGGTAACTCGGAGTTCGTATTTGTTTGGCTAATGGATGTGGGGCTATTTAAATATTGCCTACTATTAACAGTGCAAATATTGCATCGCATCATGGCTGGAAACTTCATGTAAGTCTAGAGTTGAGCCTTTAAATTGGACCTGAACGCAGTTTCGGGATGTTTATTTGCGTTTTACTTATGTACTTTTTAGTAACGAAATATACAGGGTGTATTGCTAGGGTTTTCTAGGAAAGTTGTTTCGTCATGTTAAAATGGCTATCATGAAAATCTGTTATTTTCATCAGCGCGCAGCGGGGTAGTTGCGTAACTCACTATCAGTAGGAATGGGTTTCATTTTGACAGTTCAACAACATTCATTGCGTTATTTACGTTGTTGAGCAGACACATTTTTCGAACATTAGAAGTAATGGATTAGCAATATCCTTCAAAATGATTCAGATTGAGATCGATAGTTTTTTACGCAATTAGGATACAGTATTTGACAAGAAACACTATGTATTTGGACAGCCGTTACTGTATGACCGTTGTCCGCTTTCTCAGGAAATCAAAGCTTTTGGGACAAAGACAAAAAAAACACACCACAACAAACACAAAAACAATTGACAAATTGTTACCGTGAATGCATCACATGATTCTTTGTTGGCTTATACTTATGAGCTTGCAAGTTTATCCGCATCTATTAATGCCTGGTAAGCAGCAACATTCCTAATTAAATATTTCCCGCGCCAATAAATTATTCTTTGAAAATGAGCCCGCTAAATACACCGTACGCTTTGCGATGCGTACGGCACACGGCACATTCGATAAATAATTAACCAATTTTAGTTTTCGCTTAATCGGCTTTTTAGAAAACTCATTTGACTGGCAAATTGTTTTACGTGTCCAAGCTAAATGAATATTCAGGGGATAATGTTGGGTGTTAGCCTGTCTATTACCTGGCCGCCATGTTTTTATAGGAAACCTGAAAGCAAACAATTACATTGATTACGTAGGTTTTAAACTACCGTGGAAAGTTTACTCCAGTAGATAATGTACAGTCACCAAAAGAGATAAGTAACCAGGTTCATCGGGTATAGTAGAAGTTTAGTAAGAAACTGATGGATGTTCTCCAATGAAATTTAATTTGATAAATTAACTGTTTGTTTTCTATTAATTCAATTAACTTTATTCGAAAAAATCCATCGGTTTCTTACTTGTACCAGTCGGATTTGAAAAATTCTTCTTGCATTTGATAGCCCAATTCTTGAGGAAGGCTATAGGCTATTTAACATCACGCTATGACCCTTAGGAGCCGAGCAAAAAGAAAAAAGTAAAAAAGAACATTAAGTGCGGGCGGGTGATGCGATACGCCGGCCGGGGTGGCTCGGGGGAAACAAGAAGTTTCACGCGAACGAAGTCGCGGGCTGAAGCTAGTTTCGAATAAACCAATTACAGGCACTTTTGAATTGTCAAGGAGTCGGTCAGTCAGAAAGATGAAGCTAGTTGCCCATTCCAAAGCGTAGGTACCTATGGAGAAGAACGAGCAAGAAACTCCACGGACACTCTTTTATTTAAACTTTTACTTTAAGGTGAATGGGTAGTTGTAGCCCGCGAAATTCAATTTTTCTTACGTTTTTTGCAATTTTCAGGTCAGTGTCAGGTTGTATCTTGATCAAAATATGATTCGCGACTATAACAGGTACGTATTTACAGAATTATAATAATTAGAATCATCAATACATCTTTCTAAGTTAGATTTCTACCGTTAAGAACAAATCTCGTATGGAAAAGTGTTTATGGTAGAAATCTAACTTAAAGAGATATATTAATGATTCTAATGACTATGATCCTGTAAGTACATGTCTATTATAGTCGCGAATCATATTTGGATCAAGATACAACCTGACACTGATCTGCAAATTGCAAAAAACTTAAAAAAATTAAATTTCGCGGTCTACCATGGCACATTCACCTTAACTTCAACTATATCCGACCCTGGTTATATATCTCTTTTAGTGACCGTACCTACCGGTATTTTTCTTAAAAAAATATTGTAAAAACATTTGCTGGATTCTGACAGTCTCTTTGGTCTAGAGGTCGCAAGCGCTACTGCTGAGCATGAGGTCCTGGTTGCGATTTACTTAGATGGTTTCGTAATATAATATTTTATTAAGAAAAACGTTCGAAATATCGATTTAGTGTCGTCTTTGCGATTTTTTTTTATCGAGCCAACTATTAGTAACTACGTTTCCATCTTTGACCGTATGTTCAATTTTGTTAAAATGGTTTTTATGTTGCGCAATATTTAATATCACAATAATTGGAAATTAATAGCTTCAGAAAACTACTACAACGTCGCCTTAAACATAACAATGCACCTCTGCCTAACCTCTCGGGGAATAGAGGCGTGATGTTTTGATATGTTATCTTTGATTCACCTGCTTAAAAGTGGAGCTGTTTAAATGCCTTTTTTCGTACAGTCACAAACTATGACGATAGCTCATGCCATGCCCAAAATATGACAACACTTCATGGAGGCTAATTGGATGCACCTCAATTTTTTAAAAGAGTCTGTTACTCAAACTTCAGCAGAATATTTCATATAGTTTCGGAAAAGTCAACCTTTGATTATACAAACTTTTCTTCTCATCCAATTATAAACTAAGTAAATAAACCGTGCAACCGCGAACCGGAACACGTAAAGCGGGTCGTACGGTGACGATCAACCTTATGAGGGGTGCGGAAGCCTTTAGATGCAAGCCGGGCTGCAACGTAACCGGGAAGCTTACGTCAACTGTGTACGTCTTCCGGCTAGGAAGACAAATTATTCAAACGTTGGAGATCACAACGTTTTGTACTATTGTTTGAAATTACAGATGCTTTTGTGAAAGCTAGGAATGTTGCTAGGAATGTTGGTTTGGGCAATTACTTGATAGCTAGTGTGTTCGTGCATAGAATTCCAGATACCTACTTGACAACATTGGATCAAAAAACCTTCAGTTTGCACGCTTATAAAAAAACTATTACCGTGTAACTCTATGGTGCGACTCTATATTTAACTACTGTGATTTTTTTTAATTTTGTGTTCCGTATTTTTTCGGCGGTATTCTTCGAACTTTCCAAGAACCTTGACTACATAATTACGACAGACGACAAGCATTTCATTTAAATTACAGGATAAAAGTACCTTAAAAGCGAAAGCTTTAGGGTGGCTCGCAAATTTAAAATTTCGAGACACTGACCTGCAAATTGAAAAAAAAACGTAAGAAAATTTGAATCTCGTGGATTTTTTTGTTGGCTTACATTGTGTCCCACTGCTGGGCAACCCCTTAACACCCCTTTTTTCTTCCAAAATACGATGTCTTGTGCGATCTCTGGCCATATTGGGCCATTCTTCATTTATCGAAGTATAAATCAGATGCACTGATTATAAAATGTTTAGCACCACTGAGAAGACAACAAAGAAATACATTTAAAAACAATCATAACAGTTTCATTTTTAACTCATACAGGCACTACAACATATCATTCAATAGTTAGATTTTATTCCCACACTAAGTTTTTTAATGAATGAAACAAAATACTACGCGTTCGTTATTTACCGCCATATTTTTTTTGCTGCACCACACAGCCTTCAACTTTCAGCGGTCTAATGGTTAATGTATCAAATTCATACGCAGCGTTTAGTCCATTTAGGGAACATGCCTGGCTTGAGTTACCAATTACACTACATTGGCTTAAACCTAGTCGGGTAAATCGGTGTGTGTACTGTAAGCCGCATGAAACTCGAATACCGTCTGAGCTGAGATTATTATTGACTAGCAGCGCCTCGCGGATTCACCCGCATATGTGTCGATCCCGTGCGAATATCGGGGATAAAAACTATCCTATGTCCTTTCCCGGAGCTCAAACTATGTCTATACCAAATTTCATCTAAATCGGTTCAGCGGTTTAAGCGTAAAGAGGTAACAGACAGATAGACAGACACACTTTCGCATTTATAATATTAATAAGGATGTGGCGGAGACTAAGTTTGGAAGATGTGCAGCGATGTTCGTAGGTACAGACGAAATTCGCAGAAAAGAGACGCAAGAGAAATTACTTTCATAATGTTTTGGATCTTTTTTAACAGAACTGACGTTACCCAGAATGCAGTTAAACTTAAGTGGGACTGGGCCTGACACGTCTGCCGCATGTCAGACGACAATAATTGGGCTAAGAAAACCACTGATTGGGTCCCACAAAACGCACGACGCCATCGCGGCAGGCCAAGACGAAGATGGCGGGACGAGCTTGGCTCCTACCGTAGGAACTGGCCGGCACTCGCAAAAGACAGAATTGTGTGGAAAACAGAGAGGGAGGCTTTTGCCCTGTAGTGGGAGAATACAGGCTAGTTAGATTAGATTTTTTAAAAGTAAACCTATTCTGCTATACAACGTGTTTTTTTTTTATATCCCCTAACTCTAGGGGGTCATTGTACTGATCATTATGAATAACTTTTACTATAGGACCAAATCTGAAATCGCGAAAAAAAAATCAGCTGTTCCCTACATTTTGACGAGTTATGCGAACATAAATGTAGGGAACAGCTGATTTTTTTTTTTCGCGATTTCAGGTTTGACCCCATAGTAAAAGTTGTTCATAATGATGAGAGTACAATGACCCCCTAGAGTTATGGGATATAAAAAAAAACACCTTGTATAAGTTTCATACTACTAGCGAAATGTGGGTACAAGTTCTGCTTTTCCCTTCGGGCGATACACGCGACGTGATGACATGTATCTCTTACACAGTGGCGATTAGGTTATCACATTAAGCAGTACAGCGGTTATTACACAATTTGTTATCAGTCTGTGAAAATAATAAAAATAAACAATTTGACTAAAAATTAAAAATTGAATTTTCAAACAAAATAAATAGCTTCAAAATTGACACGACATAAACCACCCTCTATAATAAAGCGCTAGACACGCGCGGGGGGCGGTATCAACAACTCAACAACAAAAGTTTTGTTTTTAAAACTTCTTCAATACATCTGATAGCCTGGTACAAGCATAGCAATCAACAGAAATGGAACCTCAATCAAACAACATTGTTAATTAGTTTCTGTGCTGTCAGTTTGAGATTTCAGGTTGAATATTGATTTGCAATAGTCATGTCCCTAGTTTAGTATAGTTTTGATATTGTATTTGGGTCATGTCGATATTTATAAACAGATTGTTTTTTTATTACACTTAGGGCTGATTTTTCAATAGTTAGCTTACTAATAGTACTTATAGTACTAATAATTACACTTTTCTGATAAATATTGCGGTTTGACAGTTTTTGTATAGAAAATATGTCAAACTGTCGTACTTAATTAATTTTCAGATAAAAGGTATCCTGACTATTGAAAAATCAGCCCTTAATTAATTGAAAGTCAACAGATGCTATACTCTTTCATTGATTTAATGAGACCTCTTATAATCTTAAGTTGATATGGCTACGTATTTACCTACTTTAGGAGACTAGCCAATAAAGGCTATGCTGAATTTATTTTCAAGAAGACGTTAGAGCGACCAATACTAATCTGTCTAAACAATCGTATTTTCGCGACAATTGGTATGACAATTTTAAAACTGATTCTAAATTCGTTTGAATGATCAAAATGTGTGTAAATTAAAATTTTAAATTGCGTAACTCAGGTCCTTAAGATACAGGCGCTGCCTAGTTTGGAGAGCACGTTGAAATAAAGTTACAGTAAGCATACTTTTAAAAAAAATTTGCAACAATGGACCAATAAACTATTATTTTCCTATATTTAGTTTAAATACTTATAAATTACGTTTAAAATATTTTTATAAACAAAAAGATAAAAAAAAACATAGTAAGTATATTACAAGTATGTAAAATTATTCTTATCAAATCCAACCAGAATAATTTTTCTGCAAGATTGCACGATTTGGCAGACAGCCTTTAAAACTTTAACGGTCTATTAGTTCACAATATACCTATTTAAATTCTCTTATTTTAGTTAAGTCAGTGCGTGCACAAAAGAATAAAAATAACACATTTTCAATCAAAAAATGTCGCGAAACCAAACCAAAAATCCAATAACCACTCCTGAAAATGAACAAATAGCTCCAATTTTGAAAGTCGCAGTACATATTGTATTATGTCTTTTATCCTTTAGTCTGAGCATCAACTGCATCCTTAGAAAATAAGCGACTACAATACCGTATTACACGAGAACCTATGTTGGAAAAATGTTCACGGAATTGAATTCTACTTTGAAACGGGCTCTTTGTTAGCGAAGGTAAGAAAACAAAGTACTCGTGAATAAGCTGATATTTTACTATTCTGTCTTTACTGTTTGTCTGACTGTACAGTCAAAAGCGTAAATACCTTACTGCGTGCTGCTGTTGAGTTTGTTGCGTCACTTCTTCTTTCCAGCTAAAGTATAACTAGGAAGTGGTTAAGGGCGTTTTGAGGAACTGTCTTGTGTAATTTTGACTTTCGAAGAGTGCCTATGCCTAGTTTGAATAAATGACTTTTGATTTCGATTTTACAGTTACACAAAATTCAAAAACGTTTATCTCGAGAAATAAAAATTGCAACTTTTTGAAAAGACGTATTTCATAATAGTAAGGGTTCAAGAATACCATAAAATATCCATCAATTATTAGGCGAAAATCGCCTTTGAATCTTGCGTAGGTAAATGATAAATCTTTGCTGATGACTGTACTTGCGACGATTTTTCTTGTTTTTTTTTTTAACTTAATGTTGTCTATTCATAACACTGTTTCTTTGTTGTCCTGTTCATATTGTTGAAGGAAATAAAGTTCTGCGGAGTTTTTAGTTATTGTGTTGGTGTTAAAAATGTTGATGGCAAACAAACAATATTTTAAGTACTTACCTAGGTATTTAAAAATACTTTTTTTTCTTTTTTATAACACTAGAAATGTGTTAAAATGTGTGTGTAGAAATATGTTGTGTGTGTTTGCCAATGGCACCACGTAATAGGGTTCAGAAGAAAAAAAAATAGGCAGTCAGTTCTCACTTCTGTCGGAGATAGAGTCGTGAAAACAAAAGACTGAAGATGAAGAAAACAAAAAAAAAAACTGTCCCCAGAGAGACGTGAAATCTATAAAATAACAGTGGTTAACCTAAAGGGCCCCGAAACCACATGCCGAAACGATCAATTGAGAGCGTTAATGTATTGTGTGTTTATTGTCAATTACTTCAATTGCATATTGTAAACGATTAATTTGCGCATCGATATGTATCAATTACGTAAAAATTGACAGTTGCAATTAATCGTTTCGGGGACCCTTTATAGCTACACATACACTGTTTTTATTTTGTTGTTATTAGCATGTAGGTGACGCGAACCTATAACATTTTCCCCAAACAAAAATCGATCACAGTACCCATAAAAATTTCACTTAAAAAAACAAAAGTTTTCAAAATTACAATAATCGTTACGGACAAAACAGCAAGTTAATGAACAACAACTACCCCCAATAAGGCCTAAAAACATTAATGTAGATAAGAAATTTTCTACTTAAATTAACGAAACAAGGGGGTGTCTCAATTCAATTTACGCTATAATTATGACGTCATCGGAGAAGGATTTAATTAAAGACCTTTTAGAGGCCTCCGAGGTAATTGGTGTTCAATGAGTCTTTCGTAGTCCGAGCTACAAACATCGGACCGCCTGATCATGTTACAGTGTATTTAAAAATCTTTGTTTTAGCTTATTTCTACTGCTTTTGAGATTTTCTTGCCATTTTGGAGCTAAAAATCTTTGAAGATATTGTGAAAAACAATTTTTTCTTCGTTGACCTATATTGTCTCACTGCTGGGCAAAAGTCTCCCCCCTATATATAATTCCACTTTTCTTTGTGCTGTGCTTTCTCCGTCAAATCGGTTACAAACGAGTCGAAATCGTCACGCCAGCGTTTTTTAGGCCTGCCTCGGTGACGACGCCCGAAATACTTATAAACTTAGAAAAATCTTACAAAGTTATATTAATTAGCAGTCTTTGCACGGTAAAAAATCTTCAACAAATGGACGTTGAACTTTTGTTTAATTAAAAAAATAGATTCAACATAGAGGAGTCAAGTAACGCATACCTTCAAAAACAGTCTAATAACTTATGATTAAAAAATTTGACTTTTAATTAGTAAAGTTTGCCATAACAAAATATCCTACATTTGATTCGCTTTGTAATCGAGGCAATATTACCAGTTTTGCTAATAGCGAAATTTTTTCTTTAGCAATAATATCACAACAAAAAAATAAGAATATTTATTTATTTATACTTTATTTATTGGAACGAAGTTCTTTAACGGAGCCTATGGCAGTTTTTTTTTTTCACAAAAAGAACATTTGTTTTACTTATTTAATACTTTAAGCACACACATGTACAGAGGCGGCCTTAACGGCCATAGACATTTTCTACCAATCAATCTAATCATTTCTTTATAAAAATACTATCAAACTCTTGAAAATTAATAAAAATACCACAAAGAAAAACCGCTGTTTCTATTGCAAACAAAAACAATAGATACCTACGTTACTTCCCGCTTTTTCAACGACACGAGAAGTAGAGTAAAACAGTACTAACTCGAGTCGAGATGATAGTCCTTAAGCTTCATTCAGCTACAATGTATCGCCGTAATGATCACTATGGCGCAAGTAGTGACTACCCTAACTAGGTAGCTGCGTAACTTCGCCCTCGTTATTGGTAATTTAGAAAATTATGATGGAAGAGTATAATATTAGATTATACATACATAAACTCACGCTTTCTTCTCATGGGGTAGATGATGATCGTAATTTTTATTTATAATTAAACAAAAAAAAATGTACCTAAAGTTAGGTAAGTACTCGTATGCTACGAGCCAATTTTATTGATTAAATCAGACCATGAAAAACAGCATAAAACTTCTGGTATTGCAAATAAAATAATCTAATTATGTACCTAATAAAACAAACGAGGACTGAGAACAGTAAAAAAATAATTAAATGCACAGTTCTGAGTCTTAATTAATAAGACAACTAGATGGGCCAAAAGGCAGAATTATTCAAAACAACGAAATCAAACAATACGTTTTCCCTAGACATCGCTTTCAAACAATGCTTTGTATGTCGTAAAGAGCAGCGCTAGAACAAAAGCTTAGAGAAAATAAAAACAAAGACATATGCAGGTAATCAATACTGACGGTCTATACTGTAAAAATCTCACCTTGAAAATTTAGGTGAAGTGAGCTTGAAGTGACCTGTCAATGGAGTTAATGCATGCATCAGAGGGAAAGATAGCTCACTTCGAACTCACTTCACCTAAGTTTTCACGTTGAGATTTTTACAGAATACACCCGTTGAAATATTAATTAACAGATCCGCCATTTTTTGCTGTACCTACTGCAGTAAAAGCACAATATTTTTAATATATGAGCGGGCAGTCATTTGCCTGGTGAACATTCGCTTTCTTACCCCCAAGCACAAAGGAGATGTGCTCTTGATAGTTAATTAAATTTAAATATGTGTAAGCGAACGCGAAAGAGCGTGTTGGCTTTGTATTTATCTCGCTTGGAACGCTCGGATTAAAATACCTCCTAGATTTTTCTTAGCTTACTTCACGTGAGCGACCCTCGACTTGCCGTTTCGCGTTGCATTACTTTGAAGTTCTGTCTCATTCATTCGGGGATAGTATGTCCAAATGGTACACATTTTTTATTTAAAAAAAATTGTGTTAAATGATACTACATCCCGGCCGTCGAGAGTTTGCGTTCCTGAGACCTGACAGTGCAACAATTCTAGTCACACTAATATTATAAAGGCGAAAGTTTGTGAGGGTGTGTGGGGGTGTGTTTATATGTTTGTTACTTCTTCACGCTCAAACGGCTGGACCAATTTTGATAAAATTTTGTATGGAGGTAGCTGACACCCTGGATTAACATATAGGCTACTTTTTATCCCGATATTCTCACGGGATCGACATTTACGCGGGTGAAACCGCGGGGCGCAGCTAGTTGCTAATAAAGATCTGTAGCGGTATCTACAACGCCACATGCGAACAACGCGTCATACTGACGTCACGCAAATTCTGCATCGCGCAAGCAGAGTTTACCACGCAACTAGCATATATACAACACCTCGACATGAATCATTGGGCAGTTGCCCGCCAGACACAACACCCGTCTGGTCGGAGGATCCTCCCTTTTCTATGGAGGTTGAGTGAACTTTACACCCTGTTCCTCATACCTCTATACTGGTGACCCCGGACATGGACGTCAGCGCAGCCTTCGTGCACCTACTTCAGCGTGACGTCATCATCACTCCCGCAAGCTTTAGAGCGGCGAGTCACCCAGCCAGCCAGCACCCACGGCTTCAACGGGTATCCTGACCACCAGCATGCAGCGACCGCGCATACCTGGTCATCACCCTCAGCCTCATCAGCAACCTCGGCACAGCACACTGCACTTTCGGCCGGTCAACAAGCAGAGCCCTTCTCTCCTGGTCGACGCCAGCAGTCAGCCTCAACCCGGCGCTGTACCACATCCGACGCACTGGAGCACAACGCAGCGCCACCCCGACTCACTGGGGACATCTTCGCAGACAGTTCCGACTCACCGTGAACTATGCGGCTACCGGTTCCGACTCACTGGAACCTCAGCTGGCCTGGCAAGCATCGCAAGATACAAGACTCAGCCCACTATCGACCTCCGGTCTCCGGGGGGGAGTGATGTAGCGGTATCTACTACAACGCCACATGCGAACAACGCGTCATACTGACGTCACGCAAATCCTTCATCGCGCAAGCAGAGTTTACCACGCAACTAGCATATATACAACAGCCCGACATGAATCATTGGGCAGTTGCCCGCCAGACACAACACCCGTCTGGTCGGAGGATCCTCCCTTTTCTATGGAGGTTGAGTGAACTTTACACCCTGTTCCTCATACCTCTATAGATCAAATTTGCAAAACACGTATTCGTTTGTATGGAACTGACAGGTGTCAAGAACGCATTCTCTCGTCAGCCGCATTGTAGGAATATGACTGGAAAATTAATTATTACAAGTTTTCATTTTTCGTCATGAAAACTATCCATACTAAAAGTAACGCTGTCTGTCTGTCTCTTACCTTTTTACACCTTAACAGATTTTGATGAAATTTGACACACAGGTGGACTATGACTTGGGTTAGGATTAGGACATAGGATTTTGTTATTCGAATCCTAATTAATAATTTCTGACCTCCACGCGGGCAAAACCGGGATAAAAGTAAGTCTATAAAAAAATAAGGAACAAACGTCATTGGTTTTCATCAAAATCAAAAATAAGTTTAATTTTAAAAGCACATCGTAAAGTATCCGTTAGCCGCTTGAAAATAATTGTTAATTCTACATAGTTTTATATAGTAACTCCGGGGCACTTCTGTTTCCGTTATTAAAGGAATATTGTATGGAGCCCGAGACCTAATTAATAAATTAATCTGATACAAACAGTTTTCAATTATGGGCTTACACAGAGCTTAGCAACATGTTATTTATACTGGCTAACTGTTTTGTATAATAAAATGATTGAAATAGTTCTTATTGGTGGTTATTAAGAACCACTATATTTTCAGGGCTGTGTTTGTCCAAAAAGGACTTTTTGAACAGACAGAACCCTAAAAATTAGAAAAAAAGAGAGACAAAGAGATAAAGGATGAAGGGTAAAACAAAAAGAAAGAAAAAAAAAGAAAAATAGAGTATTCTCTTGTATTCTTAGTTTGCTCTTTTTTCTATTATTTTACAGTGTCTTTGGTTGGATACCTATGACAAGAAGGTAGTAGATATGAACTAATGTAGGTATAGTTGACTCGTTGTAGCATGGCAATAGCGGTCATTGCCCTTACCTTAATATCTGTGTCTCTAATAAACAATAAACTATGAAGGGTTTTTCGTTATTGGAACATGTTAAAGATCGCAATAGATATTGGTTAAGGACGTTAACGGACTACTAAAAATAAAAAAAGACGGGTTGCACTCCGGGAGTGCCGGCAGAAGTGAAAACTTGAATATTAACGTTGAAATAAATCAATTATTAATTTAATTAATATAACTCATTTTTTTTCACTATTTCTGCGTCACTTTTTTCATTAATAGATGCACTTTGTTCAATTTCCATATTTTAAACACTTTATATAAACGAATTTTACGAATACACAGCAGTGTGGCTACTACACAGACGGCCGAGCCATCAGCTGTCCATCCATCCATCCATCCACTTCCACTTCGACTTCCACTTCGACTTCCACTTCGACTTCGACTTCCACTTCGACTTCCACTTCGACTTCCACTTCGACTTCCACTTCGACTTCCACTTCGACTTCCACTTCGACTTCCACTTCGACTTCGACTTCCACTTCGACTTCGACTTCCACTTCGACTTCCACTTCCACTTCGACTTCCACTTCGACTTCCACTTCGACATCCACTTCGACATCCACTTCGACTTCCACTTCGACATCCAATTTGACTTCCACTTCGACTTCCACTTCGACATCCACTTCGACTTCCACTTCGACTTCGACTTCCACTTCGACTTCCACTTCGACTTCCACTTCCACTTCGACTTCTACTTCCACTTCCACTTCCACTTCCATCCATCCATCCATCCATCCATCCACCCATCCATCCATCCATCCATTGTGTCCGTGTGTCACTTCACTTCGGTTGGCGCCGGCGTAGAAAGAGGGGGGGGGGGGAATCTCTCCTGACGGTCACGTGTCCTGACGCGATGTCCTGACGCGAGTTTAACATTTTTTACCCACTACTAAAAGTGTGCAACGCCGCTAAAGAAGTTTACACTTCAATAAAACATGTTTGTGGGTCAATGCCCGTTATTGCCATGCTAAAACGCGACAACTATAGTTCCCTATTTTAAGGTCACTAGGCCATTAGGTAATCAAATCATTTCCTAATTAGCATACCCAAACTGGTAATAACATAATATGCACAAATTCAGTGGCAGCTAATGCAAAAGCGAGTTCACACAGACGACGGAAAGTTATATAAATCTCTTCAAGAAAAGAGATCCATACAAAGGCCAGTGTTCCACATGAAAGTAAAAACAATCAAACAGTTTTCCACTTCTAAAATAGCAGCAGGAACTGTACAAATAACACACCTTTCTACATATGTTAATTTAAAAGCATTTAATTCGGAACGGTGTAAGAAAAACATTGGAAGGTTTGTGCAAAGCGCCGCACAAAGGTGACAAAGTAAAAATTTACATTGAGTCGTTGTTGCATAGTGGAGTGGATCGGCTTTGAACAGTGGTCAGTCGCCTGGAAAATGTTACACATATGTACTGATATATAAACCCTTATATCCTTCTAAGGACGAAAGGTACGGTGAGATATTTTCTCGTGGTCCAGCAGAAAGTGAAAATGAAGCTGAAATCAATTTTTGAATTTCATAACGCGATTTTGTTCGCAGCTCTTTCGGTAGCACTGCTGTTGCGGTCTGAACTTTATTAAATATAATATATAAGTAGGATATAATATTATTATACACGGTCAAATTAAATTAGCTACTGAAACTCTGCAGACGTAATGGGTAATGATATCTACATAACCTACCCTACATAGCCTGCTATACACACCCTGTATAGTGCCTACTAAGACCAATGTACGTGCTCCTCGACGCTAAGTCACGTGCTAAGGCCTTCGCGATAAAAAAATCAATTAACTATTAAATTATTTTAGTACCTAGAACACCGCTTGATACTTCATAAATTTTTGTCAACGGGTTTTTTACTTAATAGTGCCCAAAATAAATGTAAATTATGAAGATGATCGAAACCTTTTCACATACTTAAATCATTGTTTGTGTCACTTGGGTACTTACAGCCTGTTTCACAATAATGGGTTATTGGCTATGTATGTATATACAATAAGTAATAATAATAAGTATATTGTTAACGATAGGCAGGTACATGATCCATGTCCTATAGAACCAAAAATTCGAAGATATGTGACATCCACCAACCCGTACTGGGCCCGAGTGGTGGATTATGGCCCACTCCTTCCTACAGAAAGGAGGTGTGTGCCAGCAGTGGGAACAATATAGGCTGAATGTGAGGTACCTAAATGATATTAGAAATAGTTTTAAGACCCAATAAGTGTGGCCTTTTTTTCTAAAAAAATTACTGGTGGAAGAAAAAAAAACTAAAGATTACTTAGAACCATTTAAAGCCATCGTGATTGACTGACACACTGTAATTGATACAATGTTAAGACCATCTAACCCTTTTGAATTAACAAAGTCGTTACATTTACTTTATTCTATTGTTTGGACAAGCGACAATTTATTGGCTATAACAACTTCATCGAAAAATTAACTTTAACGGTCTGAATTTTAAAAGTAAATGGCGAGTGAGTAAACTAACTGCATTTTAATTAAAGCAATTAAATTCGATAGTTTTCCGCTTTATTGACTTTTTACGGTTACATATTGTAAATAAAGTGCATTCGGGTTCCGCGTAGCGAAAGAGCATCGCCCTGTATAAGCCCCACCGCAATTAAACAGCCGGGCAGTGTTATTCGATAAAAAGCCATTATTGAAAATTCAAGTGTAATGTACCGATAATTACTACGCCATAATTAATTTGAACAATTGATTTTAACTGATTATAGAATTGTTAACAAATGACCTGTACCGGTGAATGTAACGCTTATTTCGATGGAAACTATGCTTTTGCTAATTCGAAAACATGCTGCGGGCTTTGATCTGTGAATTCTACATTCGTGGCTGATTGACTGTATTTAGCTTTGTGGTTATGATAAAGCTAGCGTTTGTGGAGTTTAATAATATAATTTTATTAAAAGGCCTTGACTGGACCGTTGATATACAGCAGCCTAATTGCGGAACGCCAAATCGTCAAATGATTCTGATCAGTTGGCTTCATTTCTATCACAATTGGCTTCATTTTACGATTTTCGAATTGCGAAACTCTAGTTTCTGCGCAGGGCCTTAACGTTCATAATTGGTTTCATAATAAACTAGAGTTTCGCAATTCGAAAATCGTAAAATGAAGCCAATTGTGATAGAAATGAAGCCAACTGATCAGAATCATTTGACGATTTGGCGTTCCGCAATTAGGCTGCTGGTCGCGAGCGCGGCTGTGCAATTTCAAAACCTAGCAACTGACAAAAAATAAATCAATAATTTTTTTTTGTCAGTTTCTATTCTTTGAAATTGCACAGCTACTGCTGAGCATGAGGTCCTATAGGTTCAATTACCAGGCCGGAGAAAGTGTTTATGGAGTTCTTTCATCAGAAATAATAAATTAAAAAAAAATTCCGAAGCACCCTGTTTTCTGGTCCTACGATCGGTTGATAGGAATAAGCCAGCACCTTATAACATGGGACTTTAACATAACTGGAAATGTAGGTTTACTATGGGTATACCTATGTCTTATACTTCAGGCAAACCATACGTGATGTTATGTTTATGTAATTTTATTAAAAGGCATTTCACACGTTTAATACCTACTGGCGACATTTTCACTTATCTCATAATAATGCAGTAAAATATGCACCGTTTATTCTAGTCAACATAACATTTAGTTTAACGGACAAAACAGAGATGCCTTACAATATTAACAGGTAAAACTATTTAATAAAGCACAGCGGAGATGCCAGCGCTGTTTCGACATTTAGATTAGTTCCTTAGACAATGAACGTTGGACCTCAAAATCTAATCTATATTGGGCATAGTTTAGACTGCAAGCGTTGGATGCGCGTTTTGCCAAGTTTCACTGGTTGTCTTTGTTAGATTCGCGGTCGACGGTGATTCTGCACAACGCGCGTCAACCGCTCGCCGTCTAATCTTCCCCTTACAATTATTACGACTAATATCCTCAGGTATTTAACCAGAATCGCAATTCTCAATATTACCTACTGCTATTCACAACATTTGAAGATGAAGTTGCATATCAAACGAAGACCAATTTGTAGTGTCGTATCAATTAATTTCTCATAATCAAGCAGCATTATAATTGCGAGATATCTCGGATTTGCTGAGTAATTGTTATAGTGGAGGCAATTGCAAGCCTCGGGTCGCGGGAATTATTAGAAGCTAGGTAGGTTAGGCGTAGCGTCATATTCGATCACATGTTCCTGGTGGAAGTTCGTATGATACTTTAATTATAGTATATTGAGATCGTAATTGGTTCATGCATGCACCGCACTGCATGGATGAAACAATTATCGGAGTAAATACAGGGTGTTACAGAAAGGGTATATCAATACAAACGGGGTAAAGAGTGTATCTGGTCTAGAATCTCTGTACAAAATTTCAGCTCAAAAGCAGTAACTTTGAAAATGCTTAATATTTTTTTATTTCGATAGTTTATTAAATTGAAATCATAACAAACGTGTCACCGCACTACGAGGGTCATTATCCATTATCTGTAGTGTGTCTGTGCGCCTAGTACACGCACATCACGCCGCCGCGCGCCAGTGCAGCGCCGTGATGTCGAAATAAAAAAATATTAAGCATTTTCAAAGTTAATGCTTTTGAGCTGAAATTTTGTACAGAGATTCTAGACCAGATACACTCTTCAACCCGTTTGTATTGATATACCCTTTCCGTAACACCCTGCATAAATGTTCCATGAAGAGGTAGGTATATCGAAAATAATTTGGAATATTGTTGTTGGAGTCAGGATATTTTAAATTGGTTAGATGATAGAAATGTGTGCATTTATTCATTTTTATTATTAATATGCCTTTGTGTTTTTAGATTTATGGAACTTAAAAGTTAAATAAAACTTAAATTAAGCCACTCTTGCGTGTGTCAGTCTGTCTGTCAACGTTTCTCTTGAAAACTGCGTAAGGCTGCGTCCTAACAAAACACAATCGTCACGTGAGTACCTTCGCGATAGTCCCGTTCTTTTTAACCGACTTTATATATCAATGTGACATACTCGCGCGATGAATCAAGTCGCGCTTGTATGTCTTACCTATAACATAATGATCGCGTCGATCGCAAGTTAAGTTGTAAATACATAGGTACTAAGCTTGTCAAAAAAAAAAATACCCACAACCTTTCTGCAGTAGATAAAGCTAATGAAATCAACGTCATTTGTCATATTCCTCGTCCATCCTTTATATAATTTATATAAATAGAGACGCGCAAGTGGGTGGTCTTTTTAATAAAAACAAAAGAGACCGGCTAACTCTTAGAGGTAAATTAATTAAAGCAGCGTTGAAGCTGAAGCTTGCATGTTATTCCACTAAAAGGTACCACGACTTTCATGTAAATATTACCGAAGCATAATTTATATTAACGTTATTAAACTCTTGTCTAATGCTTTCGGGATTAGTTTAAGATTTTTCTTCTCGAGACTGAGATTTTTTAATTTATAAAGAATGTGTGTTATTAAATTTTTATTCGTGTGTTATTAAATGCTTTTTAATATGTCTAAGAATCTGCTGGGTGTTGACTTTGTGTTAACTTTTAATTTTATTAAGACGAATATGAAGGAAATGTCTCGCCAGTTGGTCAACACTTCACGTGACCAAAGGGCTGGGTCGTTCTTTGCCCAAAGAATTAGCATTGCCATTCAACGTGGCAATGCTGCCATTCTACTGGGCACGTTTCCGGATGACAGCGATGCGGACGAGTACTTCGACGCCTAAATTTCCTTTTGTTTTTGTGTTTATTTATATAGTTACCCCGTTACTAATAAACGTTGCATAGCATCTGTATAATTACACAACGCTTTGTCTTCTTCTTTGGAAAGTCAAATAACTGACGACAGAAAAAGAGAAATCGGTGCGTAACTATTCATCTGTTAAAATACGTTTATTAGAAGGGGTTTAGTCTTTTAATTTAATACCTAGTATAAATAGTTACTTATCTATACATACAATAAAATTTTACTAATAGTAAAAAAAGAGATGCGTTGAATTTTAACAAAAAACGCCGCTTAAATAAATCCTCCATCTTAACAATTCACGGTAGGTAACCCTCATCATCCAGTTCGTTATAAAGCAAGTTAATCACGAATGTAACCGAAATCCCCCGATCTATCGCAATCCTACCCTGAATTTCGCATAGGAAGGCATGCGAGTAATTTGGCCGCCGCGAAATCGACTGCCTATCTCCTATTGGTTTCATCCTTAATTTAATTCTAAAGAGACGTATCGACGAGACCAACGAACCATAAAGACGTATGTAGTCGTAAGAAAGACCCTAGCATATTGATAGAAGCCATTCTGGTGGCATGCCCCATTGGATTGCGGGCGAGACCGCTCCATTTTATTATGTAACGAATTGAATAATTCTGTAGAGGAGTCCTCTTGCGATTTTGATTGGTGTTTTCATCGCTGGGTACTCGTCATTTTCGCATCGTTTTGTATCTAGAATTCGTGGAAACGTCATGAATGGGCATTCTACTACCTGTACTTGTGCCTATTTGGTGCTACGTCATTTCAGGCAGGAATGCCATCATCATATCTTTCAAAGGCTAGTTTTAAACAATGGTTCGTGGAACACTATATGGCGGTCATTGATCTCTTACCTACAAAGATTGCTGGCTTGGCTGATAAATCGATGGAACCTATAGATGTTCAAATTGTAGAAATTTAAACTAACTAGGTATTTAACTACTTTATAAAAATGATTTTAAAAAGCTCAGGTCTTTCTGACATCATTTGAGAGTTCAGCAACATTCATTGCGTTATTTGTGTTGTTGAGCAGACAAATGTTTCGAAAATGTGAAGCAATGGATTAGCAATATTCTTCAAAATTATTCAGATTTTGATTGCGATTTGGGTGTTGGCTGGCTCTTCATTCATCTCACACAAGAACAGATATAAGACTTCGTCCCTCCTTCAACTTGATGCCAATTACATAATTTAAATCGAATAAAAACAAAAGTACAAAAAACGAAAGCGATAAGGAAGGCCGTCCGTTGCTTATTTTTTTTGTTTTCGATAAAAACAATTTAGTTATGTATTTTTGTGGTGTACCTGAAACCTGAAATCACGAAAAAAAAATCAGCTGCTCACATTTTTAAGAGTTATAGGCACGAACATAAATGTAGGGAACAGCTGATTTTGTTTTTCGCGATTTCAGGGTTGGTCCCATAGTAAAAGTTGTTCATAATGATGAGTACAATTACTTCTTAAGAGGTTGTTGGTGTTTTTCCAATAACCCTGTATATATAAATAACAAATAAGTGCAGCTTACTTAAGATACAAAGGAAACAATATTTCTGCTTGATTACATCACAAAGTAATGTCGGCTGCCGACTGTTTGAGACAAAAATCCTTGGAACCAATTTTGCATAATAACTTAACGTGACAACCGTAATTGGATTCTTTGTTTTCTATTTTGTCCGCTTTCATCCTGTACGAAAATGTGGGGAAATGTTAAAAATCAACAAGTATTAGTGGATACTGTATCTATGTTATTATTTTGTTCGTTTGAAAAAACATTGTTTATTCTGCACAAACAAAACGCACATTACAAAAAAAAGACATTGTTTTGAGAATAAATGATGTTTTGATAATGTGATGATTTGCGATTATGGTGATTTGAGATTATGGTGATTTGAGATTATGGTGATTTGAGATTATGATATAAGTATTGAGAATATAATATTCAGAGACGGAGCGAAATTAACACATACAAAGTAGACAAAAGTCTCGCGAGTACTCAAGCATATAAAATGTAAAAAGTTGTCAATTATGTGTCCATTGCTTGATTTTAGGGCTAGGGATCAAAGACAACGCACATTAATTGACATTCACACACACATTCATTGAAATTTACATTAAAAAATAATCCTCGATGCGTTTGCGACACGTATGTGACAACAAAACAAAAACAAAATTCGCGTTTCATTATTATCTTTTACTTTGTTACATACCTTCTTATATGTTTACTCGTCACTAGCTATCCGCCTCTGCTTCGCACGGTTGTTACGACTTGACAAAACATCGAGGTGTCCTTGATATATGTACGTTTAATAGGAATATATTATACATATAAATCTTCCGGAATACATTTTCTAATCGAAAGTGAAAACCGCATGAAAAGCCGTTGCGTGGTTTAGAAGAACAACGCGGTCACACAGACAAACACGAAAAGCGGCTTTAATTAATTTAAAATAAGGATAGATTAACGTTTCAGTATTAAAAAGTTCCGTATTAGAAGTCTAGACTCAATCTGTCAAAAATACCTACCTATAATTTTACATTAATTTTGTGACAAGTTTTGACATTGATTGTCGTTGAGATGAGATTGCTACGCGATTTTAAACGTTTATAATTACGGAAATTGACCTTCTGGTTTGAGGGATGGCTTAAATACTCGAATCTTGATTTTTTTAAGATCAAAAGTACTAAGTTGAAGTTCAATTTAATTTCGTATTTAACTAAATTTGAAATACCAATATTTCTTTTCAATTCTGCACTAACAACACAATTCAAAACATAATATTTAAGTACAACAAATTCACACAAACGACCATGTAAACAAAATTACTCCCCCACTATAAACTGAAGTCAGACCGAGTTCTCTCGAATGTATTTAATTTTCTTTTTATTTGGAAGAAGCTGGTCCGTTCCCGTAGAAGACTGGAAGTTAACTAAGTATCTTGCCAACGACATCACGAAGGCAAGCTTAGTCTTGGCGAAGTCTCCAGTGGTTACTGCAGGCAAGCCGTTGTTTCAGAACGTTGAAATAATAATTCGCTGTTATTGAGGTGCGAATTATTGATGCGATGTTGTTTTTTTTTTGTTCTGTGGTATTAGGTATTTTGTAGAGAGCTGGGTAGAAGTGATAGTAATGTCTTTTCCAGTATGTTGTAGGAGATATTATTATTGCTAAGCACTATTACCAATCGGATTTTTTAGGAGCTCAGCGTACTGGGACACACTATCTTTTTCAGCCAAATAAATCTTCTATAGATATCTATACTTATAATAAATCTGTAGAAAGGTCAATTCTGTACATGAAATATATTTTCAAAATAACTATCAGGGGGTGATTAGTGATCGATACTGATGCCAAAAATGCAATCAGTAAAATTTTTGTCTGTCTGTCTGTCTGTCTGTCTGTCTGTCTGTATGTTCCTTATAGAAACAAAAACTACTCGACGGATTTTAACGAAACTTGGTACAATTATTCTTCATACTCCTGGGCAGGTTATAGTATACTTTTCATCACGCTACAATCAATAGGAGCAGAGTAGTGAAGGGAAATGTTGGGAAAACGGGAGAAGTTACTCCATTTTTTAAGCTTCCGTCGCGTGTGCAGCCTTAATGGTTAAAGTTACATAGAAATCATGTATGACGGAAATGTTCTACATAAAATTGTCTAAAAAATATCCTTCAACAGCATATGTCTATCTTTTATGGTTGACTCACAATAACACGTGTAACTCCTGATAGCTTAGCACTTCGGAGCATTCTGATTTTATTTGTTTACTCTTACGTTTATAATACTCTCACTCATCCCTAATTTAAAAAAGTTAACATTATTACCTATTCAATAAAAAAAGAATCATAGAAATCGGTATAGAAACACCAAACTTATACATGAAATAAGCCATCGCGCCGTCGCGCGTCGCACGTCTGCATCATGCTATAAGGATTATTTTTGTGTAACGGTTGTCAGAGCGTTCGACCTTATTGACAGACAATAATTGATATTGAGAAACCGTGCTTATCAGCGCGACTTTTAGTCTTTAAATAGTTTATTTGAATTTCTTTTGTTGTTATTTTGTAAAATAGGTATGAGTTGTTTTGGTAGTGTTTAAATATTCGTTCAAATAAAAAATTATTAAACGTAGGTACTTTTATTAATTAAAGTAGTTATAAGTATTTATTTTTAAGTGAAGTAGGTATAGGTAGATAGTATTGCACAGGCGTTTCAGCTTTATTTTCATTTCTTTTTTGTTGTGTAGACAAGGAATAAGGAAGGATTTTTTGAAATTCAACCCCTAAGGGAGTTAAATAGGGGATGAAAGTTTGTATGAAAGTCCGTCAGTTTTAAAGTTAGGATCATCAAATTTTGTGTTTAGGCTGACGACTAAAAATTAATTTATACGTGTCTCAGCGTTTTTGATAATTCTACCCCCAAAGGGTTAAAAGGGGGGATGAAGTTGTGTATGAAAGTCCGTCAGTTTAAAAGTTAGGATCTTTAAATTTTGTATTTAGGCTAACGATTGAAAATTAGTTTATACGTGTCTCAGCGTTTTGATAATTTCTCCCCCAAAAGGGAGATGAACGACCTGACTGAAATATCAACCCACAGTCTAAATCGCTGGTCCTTCCTAGGGACATGAATTTTGGAGGGTGTGTTCTTTGTGAAGAGTAGGTATCGAATAAGAAGGGGTTTTAGGAAATTAAACCTTTAAGGGGGTGAAAAGGGGGGGATTTTGTTGGTATGAAAAATCTTATTTCTTGAGTTAATAACCTTGAAACTTGGCACGAATACTTATCTAAGTAAATTATGAAGTTTGTAATTTTTCGCTTTTCTAAAATACCCCTAAAGAGGTATTGGGGGGTGTAAAAATTTGTATGGAAGAATTTTAACGCCCTGTCCGATTAACTTGAAACTCAGTATTTATACTAAGGACTAAAAATAATTAATAACATGTATTCGGGGTTTTCGAAAATCTACCCCTAACTGTGTTAAAGGGAGGATTTTACCGCGTGGCTTGATTAGCTCGAAAATTGGTATAAATAAACTGAGTCAAGTTATAAAATTCCACCCCTGTGGGGGTGAAAAGCGGGGATACAGTTTATTTGAAAAATCTGATTCCTTTGTTCTATAAACTTAAAAATTGGCCCGAATACTTATTTATCTAAATTAATTATAAAGATCATACCAACATACATTTTCGAAACTTTTAGAGGAAAGTACGAATTTCACGCGGACGAAGTCGCGGGCAGAAGCTAGTAAATAATAATAATAATAATAATAATTTTATTTAGACACATTTTGATGACATGCTAAGCACAACAAACAAAATGTAGTACAATAAAAAACAAAAATAAGAATATTAAAGATATAGTGCAAAAAAGGAACGCTAGACCCCACACTAGGATACCCTGTGTCGTGGGATCTAGTTATTTCGGCGTTAATGACACATTGTAAGTGCACTAGTGGGTAGTTCAGTGATCGTTTGGTTACTGAGTCTAAACAATATTTAAACTTACGTAACTAAAGGAAAAACATGCAAAATTACAATAAGGTTTGTGTACGTTTGGGTAGTGTGAGGTTTGTGTGTGTGTGTGTGTGTGTGTGTGTGTGTGTGTGTGTGTGTGTGTGTGTGTGTGTGGGATGTTTTAGGGGGATGTGTTACACCTGGGTGAGTATTTGCGAGGGACTTAAAGTATGGGAGTCATCAGAGCTTCAGTCCGTGCATAGTCCTGAGCTGATAGCCACTTAATAACTTTTATTTTACAAGTGCGCTTTGAGCAACCCACTATGTCCAGGGTTTTGTTTATGTGTTGATAAATGAATGGGCCCATGTATCTTGGAGCTCTTTGGGCGAATTTAGTGCGAGTAGTGGGTGTTTTCCATTTTTTCTGTCTGCATGACCTGATAGATTTGGATTGGGTTTGGGGTGCTTGTCGGTGGAACCGTAATAAGATAGACATAATGAAAAGCTGTCTTACCCTAAGCACGTGACATTCTTGGTACAGCCTATCAGTGGGATACCGATATGGCCTTCCATAAGCAACCTTTAGGATGCCCCTTTGTGCTCGTTCAAGTTTTATCAAATGAGTCTTTGCTGCTGCACCCCATGCCACTATACAATAATTCAGAATGGATTGGCATAAAGCGAAGTACACATTTCTGAGGGTGTTATGGTCGGCAATGTTCCTAAGTTTTTTAAATATGAACATAAGTTTACGGGCCCTAGCAGTGACAGCATCTATTTGTTTGATCCAGGATAACTGGTTGTCGATCAAGACGCCAAGGTATTTAATATGGTCAACTTGTTCAATCTCGACACATTGACAGGAATCACTACTAAGGTACTTGCAGGAGTGGAGCCTGATTCGCAATGGGTTTTCGGGCTCCAAGCGTTTCGATATTTTAAATGCCATGTATTTTGTCTTACTTGCATTCAACGTAAGAAGGTTTTGCTGCAGCCATCTTTTTACCTTAGCTAGGCCTCTCTGAGTAGCATCAACGACCCCAGCCCAGTCATTGCCATGGAATACTATAGCCGTGTCATCCGCGAAAGTGAGAATCTTTGCATTCTCTAACCGAAGGTTGCAGAGATCATTGATGTAGGCCAAGAATAGAGTTGGCCCGAGCACGCTTCCCTGGGGAACGCCAAAGTGGATATCAGAATACTCGCTTGTTGCTTCGCCTTTACATTTTATTCTTTGCTGTCGGTTTGATAGGTAGGAGTGAAACCAGTCCTGTGCTAGACCCCGTATCCCCATCAACGATAGCTTCTGCAGAAGTATCGGCCGAGACACAGTGTCGAATGCCTTAGCCATATCTATGAAAACACCAATGCATTTGTTGCCAGAATCTACCCTTTCAGTGACGTGGTCAACAAGCGTTACTACTGCATCCTCTGTTGACTTTTTTTGACGGAATCCATATTGGTTATCAGATAGTAGTTTTTCTTTTTCTAGGAATTTTTGTAACCGATAATTGAAATAAAACAATGTCCGGTTGGTTACACCATTTATAACTCAAGAACGGTTGAACTGTATGATCTTTGATTTGTTGGATTAGTCTCCGTCCCGAATAGCAGAATAGTTATTAAAACCATGAAAAAAAAAATTCATGATATAAAAATAAGATAATTCATTTTCTGATACATTTTGTGTGGAACGGCTTACTGATTCTGAGGCAGTACGAAGTTTGAGAAAGACACAATATTTAAAAACTTTGGAATCTCTTTCTCACCTAAATTCTGATTTTCACTAAACAAAGATTTAAAACCTTGATAAGCTAAATAAAGTAAGCACGCGCAAGATAATTATGAACGATAATTCCCTATTGAAAACTAATCCGTCCTTTGTTGCTCAAATACAAAATTATATTCATGATTTAGCTAAAAGCAACCGCCATTACCCGGTTTGTTAAATTTTTAATTAGAGTCGGAAGTTATAACTTGTAAACCTGACATAGGTACCGGTTCAAAGTTCAACCGTAAACTTCGCATTGTTTATATAACTTGGAGTTTTGAAAGCAGGTAAGTTTTAGAACATTGCGGTTTTAATGATCTAATATTAAAGGAACGTTGAGGGTATTAATTAAGGATTCTGTGGCGTAAAAGCGATATCGAAATTATAGGCGCGCTCCTGTAAATGCGCTGCTGTTGGGCTTCAGCGCGATGCAACTTTTGTGTTAAATTTTAATAAGGCTTTGGATATATTAACGCGGTTTGACGTCACAATGTGTTGGCATCATTGTAGCGCTTGTTTTAATGGAATATTTACAGGCAATCTAGTTGGAATTGGAAGTTATAAAAGACACCGTGTGTGGTCTGGACTCGTAAAATGCCGTACTATAACCAGCACCCTAATTGCGTAAACCACTATCAATCGGAATCAGAATAATTTCGAAGCGAATTGCTAATCCATTGCTTCATAAGTTCGAAAAATTTGTCTGCTCAACACGTAAATAACGCAATGAATGTTGTTGAACTTTCAAAATGAAACCGATTCCGATTGATAAAGTGTTACGCAATTGCCCCGCAGCTCATACTCGTTACTAATGAGTGTCTTTGTTTACGGTGTCGAAGTTTTGTTCAAGTACCCATACACAAACACTGATAAGTCAGTAGTATTGCACTATTTTTGATCGAAATTTTGATCTATAATAAAATTGTTTATTACATGAACACTTTATTGTTTTTTTTTTTTAATTATTAGTTAAGGCGACGATAGCAGACTTTAAACTGAACTTCACGTAACGAACCTAAGCTGTATTCACTATAAGTTAGTAGTGAAACATTAGTATTTATTAATAATATTACGTATGTTAACAACAAATAACTGTACGCGTTGTTTGTAGACGCCTAGGGTTTACCTGTTAGTTTACAAAATGTTTAATAAATAAATAAATAAGAAATTACGCAACACTGAAATAAGAATTAGAATAATAAAAAAACACCCACACTTTATTTGGAGCAAAATTCGAACGACGAATGAAATAATTACTGTTAAGTACTTCAGTATAACTATAGTTTTAAGTGTAGGTTGTACCTTTGTATACAAGTATACAAAAAGTTAAATAATCCGCACAAATTCTAAGGGTTCGACTGTCAGTCTGTGTGTCATTTAAGGTGTTCAATATATCAATTCTCTCGCTGCCTAATGCTGACAGTTAACTCGTTACACCTAAAATAGTTTGAAAAACTTTCCAAAAATGCTGTCGTTGTTAAAATCAAAATGGTCCAGTTGAAAATTTGAGCGTTTTTTTCGTTGACAAGTGTCAGATTTTATTGACGTGTTGCCACCGACTAAGCCTATTTTACAGAAGCCATCAACCCTGAAATTCACTGGAAGTGACTAGCAGACGGAATTATTAATGTTTGCAAGTTCGTGGTTGAGAAATATTTGAATAAATGGACAGTTGTGAAGGTTTGAGTTGATTTATATCTTTGTAGAATTAAGCCTAGTGGTTTGGGCAGTTTAATGGTTAAAACTGAAATCAATATGGAAAGTATTACATTGCTGAAAATATGTCCATTTAGATGGGAAGGTTTTTCTGGCCTTAAATCTAAATCTATTTTTATAACTTCTACCGAATACCCGTGGACAGTCGCCACAGACCCTAGTTTATTTTTTATTCTGAGATCAAAAGCTCCTTTGACAGGTCATTTGGCCTTCAATCCGGAACACGTTTATCAGCACTGGTTGCGTAACACGCTATCAATCTCTAATCTGAATCATTTTGGTGGATATTGCTAATCCATTGGTTTATATGTTCGAGAAATCTGTCTGCTCAACTACGTAAATAACGCAATGAATGTTGTTGAAATGTCACAATGAAAGCCATTGATAGTTTGTTACGCAATTACCCCACTGGTGGTGGGCTTCATCGATGGAAAAGTGAAAAAAACAAAACTCGAAAAATCCGTTAAAAATACGTCTTCCAGTGAATAATGTATCCGTTCGAAGAATCGTCATTTATTTGCTGACACGGCACCGTTCAGTTAATCCTACTATGTCAGCTTCGCGACCTCTTTAATCCTTCTTCCCTTTTTGGTAAAGCCCACAGAAGCACACTTTATTTAGATTGAACATTTTTCCTATATTTAACTTGAGATTTTCGGCATGTTTGGATAACTGCGAGTGGTTCTGAATCCGGCTTAGAAAAACGTATATGTACTGTTATACAAGAGATAAAATGTATCATTAAATATTCTGGTATGAATTATATAGGAAAGTTCTCGTACTAATTTCATAACCACTGCCCTCAAAACGCGGAAGGAAAACTTTGAGGAAACCGGCATGTCCTAGAACCAAAAATTCGAAGACATGTGTGACATCTACCAACCCGCACGGGGCCCGCGTGGTAGATTACAGCCGACTCCCCCTCGAAGAGAGAAGGCCTGTGTTCCAGCAGTGGGAACATTATATTCTGATTATGTAAAGTTCTCGTGTGTAATATCAGCTAAGTATCCGAAACTGTGAAGAGGGAGCAACACTCACGATCAATAGGTATTTTCATCAGATTAATAACGTCACTTAACTAACTGGGGCCCGGGCGGCCCGGACTTGCATACTTACCATACACAAGAGCCATTCTCGGGTATCCCCAAGTTATTTGGCGCGAAACTTGTAAGCAGCTTACAATTCGTGCCCCTCCTCGGGTAATATTCGCAAAATTACTCGTCTAGTCAGTCGCTGTACGTAGTTATTTGAATAATTGATGCGGTTCTCGTGAGCCCGGGCAAACATTTGCGATCCGCAATCAAGGTCCAAGTTGCCTCTGTTACCTCAAAGCTTTCACTCGCTTGCATTTTGATGGGAGATACTGAAAGTGTTTTGTGTGCTGTGGAAATGTAGCCTTTAATCTTATTCGTAATGGATTATTTATTCGTGGCCCCTTAATTTGAAGTTGATGTAAGCTCGGGGCGGACCTTTATTTTTCATTTACAATTTAAATATATATGAATACTTCATCGACATATAGGTTCGTACCTACCTACCTACGTCCTTAGTATTTCAGACGATTGTAGAAAAACGAACTGCTTCTTATGGTATTTGTTGTTTATTCTTCGATGTTTATCTGTAATTCATATAGTGTACATAATAAAGAGTATAAATTATATTCTATTCTTACTCTGATCTTTCAACTGATTTAAGCAAACAAATATTCTGTGAAAGATTTTCATTTCATTCAACCAATTTGTCGAAATAAAAGTGATCTTGCCATTCGTAATGAACACAAAGTCGATATCTACAGCAAAATGTTCTTCACATACAAATTGTACTGAACTGTATTATGCTCAACCTTTGCTCACTGTTTTCAGTAAATGCTCATTTCGACGCTCAATTTCGGATCGGACTCGGTTCCACGCAACTGTTTGATAAAGCCTTATTTGAACTGAAAATGCTCTCTGAAACGTGGTCCGATGGAAACTACGTAACATACGAACAGATTAGAAATAGACTTGTTCGACGTACGTTCATATTTGGTATTGTGTTTGGTTCGCAAAATCTGGTATCAAAATTGTATTTTGAACTTGCTTCTTCCTCTATAAGTCAGACTACGAGCCTAAAATTTTATTTGCTTAAGAAGATTATATTTTATATTATTTGTTAAACGTGATTCTATTTTTTTTGTTATTAGAAAATCCTATTTTATATTTTATTTGTTTAAGAAGATTCTATTTTATTTTTGTGTTTTTTTTTTTTTTAAACTTGAGGTAGGTACATAGTTTTTAATTTGTTGAAGCTTGTAAATGGCAACTGTTACCGTTAATTGTATATTATTAATTTAGATATTAGATTGTAAGCTTTCTGAAGAATAAGTAAATAAATAGACATAATAACCAGACTCAGCTAACGTATTAGTGATTATAGCAAAGCAAGATGATTCCGTCTTGTTTTTGATTTAACACAGCCCACACCTTTTAAGTGGCCCATGAAAAATTGCTTATTATTTATGGGATAAACACTAAAACTAATTCAGATAGACACAAGTGCTGTCTTTACATCCATACTTCCACTAATCTGTCTTTCGGTTACCTTTTCACGCCTTAATGGCTGAACTGATTTGACCCACGGATAGACCATGCCCTGGACATAGGACACTTTTTAACCTGTTACATGTTACCGCCGGATAATTCCCGACCTCCCCGCGGACGAAGCGGAGAGCAAAAGCTAGTTACTTAAATCTACGAAGAAATTCAGCCAACTTTAGACAGAAAAATAAAATATACTAGGGTCTTAGCCTTATGCTGAGCGATCACCGTTTTGCGTGGATGTGACGCATGTTTTCTCCCAACTTGTTATTTGTTTTGTGCTTGTGTGCTTTTTATGCGCCGTGTTTACCGTAAATAAACGTATTTTTTTTCTATCAAATATTTGTTGAAAATCTTACAAGCAATTACCTACTGATGTAAAACTTTACCTACCTACCTACATTCAGTGTTTGGCCAGACTGGGGCGCGGGCGCGGGTGCGGGAACGCGCGCGGGCTGCCTGTCCGCACTAGAACGCGGCTGCGTTCTGCGTGTTGTCGTGTCCAGTGTTTGTCAAAATATAATATGGATAAAGAAGACTTATTTTTACTAGAAAAAGGCTCTAACTAGTTTTGAGAACCTTGACCGTGCACCAACTGCGGCCACTTGTATGAACGAGCTATGGCCTGAGTTGCCCGCACGCTCCCCGCGCCAAGCAGCCCGTGCCGAGCAGCCCGTGCCGAGCAGCCCGCGCCGCTCACCGCGCCCGCGTACCCACTATGGACACTCAAAGGAAGTTCATAAATGTAAGGCTGATTTTATAGTCACGCGTTTCAGCAGCGCCGTCGGAGCGCGCGCGCTCGGATATGTATTGGGGTAGTAGTAGCGTTTCAAATTCGCGCGCTTGAGCAGCGCCGTTCGGTGAACGAGAACGCGCGCTGTTCAACAGCGCGCTGCCCAACGGCGCGTCTAGCGGCGTCACTATAAAACCAGCATAGAGTTCGCCGCGCCGCGCCTGCCCCACGCCCGCGCTGCCAGTCTGGCCACTCACTTACTTTCATAGTCCCAATTGTTTAATTTGGTAACAATATAACTTTATAATTGGCTAATATTAAATTCATGTGGAATAATTTCGTTTATGATACATTTTAGATAACTCACTGTGGAGTTTCGAATGTGAATGGTTAGACTTGCGATATTAGAAAAGTGTACGTAAGCTTAGTTGGTCCCTTTGAGCTTTTTATATTTTCTTTACAGATTTCACAATGACACGCCATTGTGTTGACCATAAATGATTTGTTTACTGTTTCTTTGTGTAGGGTAGGTAAGCTTTTTATTTCGCATAAAGACTCCCACGGGGGTAGACAGAAACTCCTGGACTCACTTGCCTTACACCTTTTGCGATCCCTACATTCATTTGCCTCGACGAATAAAGACATATTTAGATTTTATTGAATTTACTTGCTTAACATGCTTCTGAAAATATCTCTCCCGAAATTCAGAATTTATTTGCCAAAAACGTAAGAAATTTTGTTTTGGGCCACTTTGATTATAATAGGTAAGTATGCTAAATTATAAGTAGTTTGACAAATTCTCAACTTCAAATTCTCAATTCCGAAACCGGACGAAGGTCGTCGTTACATTATTGACTCACTATTTCTACTATTCTCAAGTATTTTCTAACTTAACTGACAGCTGTGCTGCTGGAGAGTTTGTTGCGCCACTTCTTCTCCCCAGCGAAAGCACTAGGAAGTAGTGAAGGGCGGGCGTTTTGGGGACTGTCTTTTGTAATTTTGACGTTCGAAAAGTGCTGACTCTCAGCCTAGTTTGAATAAATGACTTTTGATTTTGACTAATTTCGGCGCAACGTGTCTTTTTCTTCCACATTTCTCTGTTAGTCGTCATCTCGGTAGCCACCCCCTTTCTAGCCATATCATCTTTGACAAAGTCCATCCATCGTTTCTTTATTATTAACTACTAAACCGTCTTTCTATTTCGTAGATCTACGTCACCGTCCATTCCATTCATGACGTCACACAACATGAGCACAACTGTTACTAGTATAACTACAGTTTATTAGCACCGGACTACATGTGGGATTACGTTACAATGTAGCGCTACAGCTCTGTATTTACTGTTTACTGCTATTTTGTAAGCGCTGCCTTTTTGTTCAAGTAATTAAAAGTGGGGTCGAAATGGTTGAATGGAATTGATAGTTATTTTGCGCACTTAAAAGGGTTTCAATGGGTTATTATTACACTTTCCTGTGTATGAAATGTGAATATGTGCGTGTCAGAAATGTATTCTGTCTCTGTTGATACCCGTACAGGAGACAATTACGGCTGTGAAATTTCAAAACCTAGCAACTGAAAAAAAAATCGGTGTTTTGCTAGATTATCTAGAAAGTCAAATATGCAAAAACACCGATTTTTTTTTCGTCAGTCGCTAGGTTTTATATTGCACAGCCGATTAGCTTTCACTCTGGACAAAATTATGCTTAATAGGTTACTGAGCAAAAACTTGAAATTAGCCATTGTGTACCAACTTCTAATTAAGTTTTCGTTGAAGAGTAGCAACCAGAATACTTACCTACAATGTAGGTGACAGCCTATAGCAGCAACAAAAATACACAAAAAATCACGCCTTCTACCCTTGTGGTAGGCAAAGAACGCCACATGCTGCGATCTTCAATTTTTTTTTTGCTTTATTATTCGAGTTTACAAATTTTTGTTTTAACTGAGGGGCAAATCTCGTAATGAATTTTTGACATTTGTTTGTTACCGAGATGAGACTGCGACTAGATTTTGAACGTTTTAAATTACGAGAATAATTGGCCTTATTGTTTCTGTTGCAAATAAACCTATTTTTCTTTCTCTATCTTTACATACCTACTCCTTTTGCTTTGTCCGCGTTCAAACAACTGTTCATGAACGCGGTATTGAGCTGTAACACATTTAACTGCATTTAAACCAAAATGACCACTTTTAGCACACGACCGGCTATCGTAACGCATTGTGGTCGGTGTACAGTTACGTGCTGTCTATTCAACTGAAATAATTCGATGAACCTGATAAACGGAAGAATTTTACTTGTTTCGGCTGACAACCACATGGTATTTTAATTGATACATTTCACTAAAATACTGGTTATTTAACACGCTGTTTTTAGTGGTTGCAGATTACATTACTGGACTTGAATTTTCTTGTCCAGTAGGTAACTATGTTTGCATAATCTGCCTATAATGTTCCTACTGCTGGGGCAAAAGCCTCTCTGTGAGAGGTAGTGGGCCATAATATACCACGCGGGCCCAGTCTGGGTTGGCCGATGTCACATGTCTTCGAATTTTTGGTTCTAGGACATGCCGGTTTCCTCACGATGTTTTCCTTCACCATTTTGAGAGCAGTGGTGATAAAATAATTTACACAAAGTAAAGTGCCTGTTTGGGTTCGAACTCACGACCTACAACTTGTAAGTCGTGGCCCTTACCACTGGGCCACCACTACTCTTGCTACTCACTCTTCCTATGCTTACAATTGGTTTAAAATTATTCACTAGCATTAGCAATATATTCGTGTAGGAATTTATAATATTACAGATATCCAACAGAATGTGAAAAGCTTAGTATTTATGTAGTGTTCACTATAAATGTGTAGCTTCTTTGTAAAATAAAACTAATTGCGTTGCTCTGTAAAGAGAAATTTTATTTTGCACAAAATTTAAGTTTTCACACAGTTTCAACACAGCTTACCTGTAAAGAGAAACAACATTTTAAGCTATATTTCTTACTCAATTTACTTTTAATCTTTTATATTACAAAAATCTTTAGTTTCAATCGCCAGTTCGCTACGTGAGAACTTTTATATCACATCAAAACAGTCATGTGTCAAACTCTCTAAGACAAAAGTCAAATGCGCGGCAAATTCAAATAAGTTCAATGAACTTTATTTACATTTATGTAAACATTTTAGTCGCTATTCGAACAATGAACGAACGTAGATACCGCTGACTATCTTGTGCGGCGTCTGAGCACATCTCGAGGGAGATTGACAACCATGTCCACCTGACAGCACAACGAGACCACCACCTAATTCCATTCTTCCAAAGATAACACAGGACCTATTCACACACATACTACAACTTTGCCTACTCCTCCTTATCATAAACTTACCGAGTCCTACAAACCAAGCGTGATAATAAACTCCCACCATTAATTCAAGCCCCTCTTTCCACAGCTCTCCAATCCCATTAGAATTGAATAGCCTGAAATAAAAAGCGGGTACGACAGACGTTCCTAAACACTGTTTAGAAGGCACCGAGACGTCGCAGACGTGTGACGCATACCAGATTCAAGCAACAAGTGACATCGGCCTTTTATCTCGACGGCCGTTTCCCTACAATCATCTGTTTTGGGAAAATGGTGGAATAATTGAAAAGGGAGAACTTATGTGATTTTTTAAGTAAAACTTCTTAGGCGGCGCGGCGGGTCGATAATTGGACGAGAAATGAGAGTGAAACGTCAAGGACGCGTCACGGTTAGGCACATTTCGTTACATGAGAGAGAAGAAGGATATCTCTCTCTCTGTCTCTGACACTAAAGCTATCTTAATCTTTCTTTATTTTTTAAGAAGTTTTAATTCTATCTCTAGTGCAGTGATGCACGCGCAATTTTTAGGCAGTTATACAGCTACTCCATAAAAACACTGGAATTTTACTGCATCCAGTTAGACCGAAAGCCGACCCCATAATGAGGATTTTTAAAGAGGACCATCTATTTGTAGTTCGACAATCGAATATCAGAATTACGTAAGTAGGGATGTGGATTATTATGTTCGTTAAACATTGAAAGATCGTGGAAGGACCACTAGAGGACGGAATAACAAAGAGAGTAGTCATACCTTTCAATATAAATGCTCCCCCACGTTCGATTGTAGGAATATTAATTCAGCTGATGTTTATTCCTTTCCTGCTCGACAAAAAGATTTCGAAGTATTCATCTATATAACTACATCTATACATGCAATGCTCATTAATGAGGATCTAGTCAGATACAGAATATCCGTCATTTTTCATAGCTCACAGTTCGGATAAAAAACAAAATAAAGAAGTTTCCTAACCTTGTAGACTTAGTTATACTACAATATAGACAAAGACTATCATTATGGGAGTCTTGAAAATAGAATGTTCAGCTGTATTCATTAAATTACCTAATTATAACAAGACAAACAGCCATATCCAAGCTTTTGATTGTGTTTAAGAATAGAGACAATTCCTTGTAACTTTAAGGAAATAAAGAAGTCGATATTTACCTATAAACGAAAAGTACTCCGCCATTGAACACATCATGGCCCACCGTGCACATTAGTCAAAAGAAAAGATTTTAGTATTCCGAAATGCAGACGATATCAAGACGTCTCAAATATAACGTAGCATCTAATGTGTTGCACAGTCTAATGCCTCAGACTGGATGCATCGCGATTATTCCGCCATTTAAGGGCACGTCTGACTAAAAGCGGTGTGCGAAGCGAAGCGGAGCGGAGCGGAGGATTTTATACGACTTCTATAAACCTGGGACATGTTTTCCAAGAAATTTAAGACTTGTAAAAGGTACCGCCCCCAACTCAGCCCCGCTCCGCCTTCCTTATGACGTATACCTCTGAAAACATTTGGAGAATACTCCGTTACTCGTTAGGTCGGACATGCCTGCCGTGGCTTAGGAGCCGCCATGATAAATATGTTTTTAAACTTATTATTAATGTTACTTTTCCAATTCAAAATTCTGTACGATTTATCATAAATGTTTTAAAGTTCTGTCAATGTTTTGAGTGGGAGAATTGAGCATTTCAATGAGTTGTAAACTTTGTTTTTCTGGGTTGTTGCGGAGATTAGTTCTGTTTAAAACAACTGGAACACGCCATAGTGGCAACAATGTCGTCTTTAAAAAAATGATTCTCTTAAAATCAATTTCCTATGTATGTGATATTTCACCAGACAATCTTTTATTGTCGTTTCGAGCTATTATTATTTATTAGGTAAATAAATACTTTTTACTAAATTCGTTAAGCGAAAGGTAAGGATTTGCAAAGCGGTTGACGACAACCGCGCTATATGGACTTACTTGAAAATGCATTGTGCTTATGTAACCCAATATTGCCAATATTTATGCCTGCCAATATTTACCTATGCGTATGTTCGGGTGAGACTTTCAAAGGTTTACTAAGCAATCATTGTGAGGAAACCGATGTCCTAGAACCAAAAATTGGGAGATACGTTACATCTACCAACCGGCACTGGACCCGCGGGGCGGATTATTCCTACTCCTTCGCAATGAGAGGAGTCCTGTGTCCCAGCAGTGGGTGGACATTATAGGCTGATTATGCTTGCTTGCTTGTAAGCAACCATTTTATTCCCAATTGATTACGTATCTGTGTATTTAATTTACAAATAATATCCGCCATTATTGATATTTTGTTGGAACAGCCAAACTGTACTGATTTTATGTTTCGGAAATAATGAGTGGACAATGTTACTAACGGCTATCGATTCGGCCTGGTTGTGACCCTTGTCAAGGTTGCTGGTCGTAATATAAAATAATAAAAATATATATACCTATATTATACATATAAAAAAAAAATAGGATATTTTGAAGTTTCTTGATTATTATTAGCACTTTTTTGTCTAGAAAATGTGTAAGTATACCTGAATCTGTGATGGGAAATTTGCAGAAATGGGTATATATTTCTTTAATGATCTGATTTGAAGGGTATAATTGAAGACCTTTAAACTGTCTGAAACATCGGCAGCGTTTCAGTGTGTAATCATAGTCAGCGGTAACAGCTTGCCCTCAGGAACGCAGCCGGCCTGTTTCCCAACCTGCAATTTTAATATACATGGTGGTTTTTTATATAGGTATCTAAATTTCTCAAAAAAAAGGACATGTTTCTTAAGACCTTCCAAGTCCATTCTGTATATATGACACTGTTAAATCAGGGAAAGAAAACAGCTTTATCTATTGTTGTAAAGGACGATCAGTGATCAGCGCAAGCTGAAGCTTTAGAGTTGATCTTGTTCAATCCTTTCTCATTTAACAGTTCATTTTACTAGCTGAAAATTTAAGAGAACTTCTGACAAGCACTTGCTACATCGTTAAATTAATTAAAGTAATAAAACATCTTTTTTCCTCTCCCAAAATCAGCATGGGGAAACCTTACAAGTTTTATTTTTACATCATAATGAGGCCGCATTTGAATGTAAAGTAACGAATTTGTAAGCCGTAGTTTTCAGGAGATTCAGTGAGAGATTCTGTGTTCCTTCATTTAAATTTGTGTTGACCTGTTTGAGAACTTTACACAACATCCAAAGAACAATGGGTAAAGTTGTATGGGCCCCGTACCCAAAAAAAAAGATGACTGTAGCATTATGAGCTATATCGGTATTCGTTGCCCTCATGGAGTAGTTTAATTAATCCTAAGACAGCATGTCTGAATTCACTTGGAGAAAAAAGATATTTAAGGAAGTTAAATTGGTTTTGAGAAGACGGTACCTACCCAGAGACAAGGTTAATTGTAGCATTATGAACTATGTCGGAATTTGTTGACCTCATGGAGTAGCTTAATTAATCCTAAGACAGCATGTCTGAATTCACTTGGAGAAAAAAGATATTTAAGGAAGTTAAATTGTTTTAATAAAATAATAGGAAAGTTCATTATTTTTATTCATTATTGTAATTACCATACGTATATTGGTTTTTATTCAATACTAGCTGACCCGGCGAACTTCGTACCGCCTTTAATTTTTTTTTTTTTTGTTAATTTTTTCCCATGTTTTAATAGCTATTCTGCTATTCGGGGAGAGATTATGAGCTATGTTGGTATTCGTTGCCCTCATGGAGTAGTTTAATTAATCCTTAGTCAGCATGTCTGCTGGCAACCGACAATGCAGCATAAAATTAGATACAAAAAAGAAATAAAAACAAAACAATACAAGTTCTAAATCAATTTTAATTATTTTTTAATCAAGTTCTGTTAATTTTCTAAATCGCTGGAGCCTTATTGAACACGTTCCGTGATCCATTGTAGAATAATCCACACGCTTACATTACATTTACATTGTCGAAATAATAGAAGACAGAATTAACGTTTCCAACAGGTTTGATGACTAATATATTGTGGACTGTAATATCAACCGCCAAAGGGTACGTTTCACAGCGATGGAAGAAAGCGATGTACCATTTCCTAGCCTCAACGAGGAGGAACTTATCTTGATTAGTTTAGGCACATATCAATTAAAACTCGCAAAATCATACGTGTCAGAGCATTTGCGAAGAGTCATGTAGGTAGGTAGAGGTATGCGTAGAACCAAGTCCTAATATGAGATATGGCGCAAGTGATTGACTGTCGAGTAATTATTATTTAGTAAGATTATTGTAAAAATGGAAAATTATACCTGTGAGACCTGCTGGTGAAGTATGTTTAAATAGAAACATTTTCAAACGGTTGATTGATGTAGTTTTTTTTTGTGGGGTATGCACAAAAAAAAACTACATCAATCAACCGTTTGAAAATGTCTGAAATCTCTGTGCACGCCACTGCATGATTGCGACCCTCGTGTGTGCCGGGAAAGATAAACATATTAACAACGAGGTTGTTAAACGTGGAATGTGGACTCAGCGATCATTGTGCCGATAGTCATGACAGCCTGTGGCTTAATAGCCAAAAACGTCGACTAGCACCTGAGGAGGCTCTCGTTGGGCAGCTGGAACAAGGACTTGATTCAGAAAGCGGAACTTCTCGACACGACCCACATTATTAAGAGGTTCTTCTGTCCGGAGCCTTGATTGCCGATAGCTTGGACCTGTTCCCGATACCGGTGGGCTACATCTTTTTTATATTTTTAAATGTTTTTATGTTCTAATATTTAAAAATATAATTTGTACAAACATGCATAATGAAATAAAGCAGGTAAAATAATAATTAATGAGAATAAATAACGTTCTATTATTTTATTTTATTCTATTTAATAAAACAATTTAACTTCCTTAAATATCTTTTTTTTCCAAGTGAATTCAGACTTGCTGTCTTAGGATTAATTAAACTACTCTATGAGGTCAACAAATACCGACATATTTCAAAATGCTACATTTAACTTTGTCTCTGGGTAGGTACCGTCTTCTCAAAACCAATTTAACTTCCTTAAATATCTTTTTTCTCCAAGTGAATTCAGACATGCTGTCTTAGGATTAATTAAACTACTCCATGAGGTCAACAAATACCGACATAGTCCATAATGCTACAATGAACCTTGTCTCTGGGTACGGTCTTCTCAAAACCAATTTAACTTCCTTAAATATCTTTTTTCTCCAAGTGAATTCAGACATGCTGTCTTAGGATTAATTAAACTACTCCATGAGGTCAACAAATACCGACATAGTTCATAATGCTACAATTAACCTTGTCTCTAGGTACGGTCTTCTCAAAACCAATTTAACTTCCTTAAATATCTTTTTTCTCCAAGTGAATTCAGACATGCTGTCTTAGGATTAATTAAACTACTCCATGAGGTCAACAAATACCGACATAGTCCATAATGCTACAATTAACTTTGTCTCTGGGTAGGTACCGTCTTCTCAAAACCAATTTAACTTCCTTAAATATCTTTTTTTTCCAAGTGAATTCAGACATGCTGTCTTAGGATTAATTAAACTACTTCATGAGGTCAACAAATACCGACATAGTTCATACTGCTATAATTAACCTTGTCTCTGGGTACGGTCTTCTCAAAACCAATTTAACTTCCTTAAATATCTTTTTTTTCCAAGTGAATTCAGACTTGCTGTCTTAGGATTAATTAAACTACTCTATGAGGTCAACAAATACCGACATATTTCATAATGCTACATTTAACTTTGTCTCTGGGTAGGTACCGTCTTCTCAAAACCAATTTAACTTCCTTAAATATCTTTTTTCTCCAAGTGAATTCAGACATGCTGTCTTAGGATTAATTAAACTACTCCATGAGGTCAACAAATACCGACATAGTCCATAATGCTACAATTAACTTTGTCTCTGGGTACGGTCTTACTCGTTCTCCTTTGCTGCAAAAAAGTATTGTTTAACAAACTGTTATTTTTATTCTGTCTTTTTCTCTATAAACAGGTTATTTATTGATGTAAAAAAATGCTAGTGAACGGATAAGGCATATTTACCTCATTCGTGTTCATTGGCCTGGTGATAATAATTTATATAAAATGAAGCAAGAAAAAGTGGTGACTCTAGCGGTGTGTATTTAGTTTTTTTTGTTGAAATAATAATTATGTGTATCTTAGTATCTTAATAGTCAAGAAATACTTTGAAACATTAGTATTAAAATTACAATCTATGTCGGTATAACGGTATGTTTTGAAAAAGTACGGGTATCATTATATTCTGTAGGTGTTACGCCTTTAACACAAGCATACAGATTCAAGCTTATAATTGAATAAGTATATTGAATATATACTCCGCAAAGTTATAATAATCAGCCTATAACGTTCCCACTGCTGGGACACAGGCCTCCTCTCTGTGGGCCGTAATTCACCATGCGGCCCGGTGCGGTTTGGTAGATGTCACATGTTTTCGAAGTTTTAGTTCTAAGACATGCCGGTTTCCTCACGATGTTTTCCTTCGCCGTTTTGAGAGCAGTGGTTATGAAATAATTTGCACAAAGTGAAGCACCTGTCCGGGTTCGAACCTACGACCTACAACGCGTAAGTCGCGGCCGTTACCCCTGGGCCACCACTGCAAAGTTATAAATAGAGCAAAAACAAGAGCTTCGTGTTGTGTGGTTAAAATTTGTAAATTAAATTTTATTGCACCATTAAAATGGAATATTTAATATCTGTCCAAACCAATACTTTTAACAACCCACTATTGGAGATGTCAAAATACTGTATACGAGAGGAATCGGACTGCTTTTTACATTTCTGGGAAAGCTCGGGGCCAAAAAATTGGGTCTGCAACGTAAGGCTTATTCAGGCGTCAGGTCGTCGAAAATCCAAATATTTGGGAATACGACCACTATTGACGTCGAGCAGAGGTATTGACTCAGTCGGTATGGCACCTGGCAACACTTTGTCGAGCTGTGTTGTCATTAACTTAATTAAAAAACGGGAAACTAGAGAATAAAATGCACCTGTATTTTTTTTTTTGCTGAGAATTTGTTTGTCGTATTGTTGTTTTGTCCTTTTACGTTTATGAAATATTGTTGCACAGAGATTTCATTAGCCTAATTGACAAATGCCTATGACCCTTTGATCATCTGAATAAGGCTTTTGCTTGTCAAAGAGGAAAAACAGTGATGTTAGTTGAGAAGTTCATTTAGGTAGGTACTGTAAAATCGTTTTCACTAAAACAGAACCAAGTAGAAAAATACTTCCTAAAAATCCGAACTAAAAGATATTATTTATCATATGACAACACAAATTGAAAAATTTTACTATAAAATGTCACGGGAAAATTGACTTAAAACCTTAGCACTACCTGAGTTAAAGCTTCTTTACATCAAACGGCATAACAAATTCATACATAATGTATAAACGGCTTAATGTAGCTGGCATGAGGTCAGGCCGACTTGGCATTAAGAGCTTTCGGAAGGGACTGCGGCGCGAGGGTAGGAGGGGGGGTAGCACCAAAGTGAATATTACAACAGACTACAGCGATGTTCTTGTTTCACCTGCCATGCCCAGTTCCCTTTGGTACGCACTACGCTTTAGAATCGGTCCACTGGACACAGCGGAAGCCTTATTCGAATCACGGGCATTTACGGAATCACGGTTATCATGTACACATTAGGTGCTGTTGGCTGTTAGGAGAGCGTTTCGTGTTCCTTATTAGCTTTAACCTGTACTGCTCCGGAATATCTGGTCTTAATAGCTGCAAATGTTGTGGTTGGTGAAACGTTATTGTTAGTTTTTATTATCGTTATGTTTAGCGTAGTGTCGTTAGCAAAATTTTCTACAAGTCCTTTTCAAAACTTTAAAGGTTGTCGCTTTATCTATTTTTCCTTGTATTTTTAGTACAGACAGAATATTATAAAAGACACTTAGGTACCTAAATCTCCTTTTATTAATATAGTCTCTTTACAAACCCATTTCTTTTTGCTAAAGTAAGTTTATTTTAAGCCAGACATAAGCCTAGGTTTCGACTGTGGTTACAACGTATGAAATTAATTTGATACGTCACAATGAAGCCGAGGCGTCAGTATGTAAGAACGTTGCGGGATTGAAGACACCATTTGCATAAGTTTCGCGGTTACACTACGCGTCTTAAGCTGGTCGAGGAACTAGAAAATATTGAAGTGGCTCAAGTTCGCCTCTTATTAATTTGGTGATTGTTGTTCCTGTAAGTTATTTCTTGAAATATCACAGTTGTATTTCAGCCCTGTTTTGAGCCCTCTTCATGCGAACAAGTCGCATACAGCCAGCATGGCAATTACGCAGATTAAACGTCAAGGCAGATTAACCGGGCAGAGAAATGCCACGCTGCCCGCTCCGCGTTTGCAAAACCCCAGCCTTAGTGTCAAGACTTGGGACCATACCGGGTCTACCTAAACTAAGCAAACTTCAAAGCTTTTAACGTGGGATCTAAAAAACACATGGGACTCGTAACAAATGAACAAACTCGCTTTACCGAAGTGTTTGAGGTCAAAACTAATTCTAAAGTCACTGCGCAAAAGTGACGCCGTTTTGCAAGTTGACTGTATGGGTTACTAGGTGAAAATTTACTTGTATTTATGAAATTAGATTCTAGACCGTAACGATACCTAGAAACTTGTTATTTGGAGTCTTCGTTTCCATTTAAAAGAAATTTGAATAACGTTATGGCGAGAAACCGTAGCCTGTTCTTTCAGGCATTTTTCCGAAACCTAAAACTCTGCATAATAAACCTAAGCACTAAAATATATGAATTTTCCGTTCATTTTCCAATTGGTAGGTATCCACGCTACCTCTAAAATAGCAAACAATTAAACCTTTGCACATTCCAGTCACTCTTAACCCCTTGTTCACCTACCCACCGTCAATTAATCAACAGTCGACATACATATAGGTTTAATCAATTATTACAAACACTTCCCCCTGTTTAACGAGGAGCCCGATTGTGAGAGTCTTATCTGCACTTAACGGGGAACAAACATACTGTCATTGATCCACGTGATTGTCAAAATGTGCCCCGAGTTGTCTATTGTAACGCCAATGTCCAATTATGGGATGGATATGGAGGAATTTGATCATTTGGCCCATATTACTCGTACACGAAAAGTTGTTCAGGATCATAGATTGTTTTTAGTGCTCTACCTAGATTTGTTTTATGATCGATATAAAAGTACTGGATTCGGGAAATGTAGAAACATTTTATACAACGGCGAAAATTCTCGCTAAATAAGGATTTATCGAGAATTTTCGCCCTTTGAACTTTGTAAGGACAAAGTTGCAGTTTATTCCATGTAAACGGAACCGAGTCCCGGGCACCACGGTCTAATATACGCGTCACCAAACTTTTTAAGACACACACAAGACTTACAAGTAATTTATTAACAATGTCGTCATTCTGCCAGAGGACATTTACAAGTCACAAAGCAAATACGTTTTCGTATTCATTCTCCAAGTAGCCCGACCAAAACAGGCCTGGGGATAGAGCCTATGTAAACCTACTCTTGATACTTGCTAACCGCTACAAAGACGTAAAGAACCCCTGGTTCGGACCTTCGGAACGTTCTGTTGACGAGGCCAGACAAATATTCATATTTAATTCCTTGTCGAGGGTTTGAGCCCACTAATATTAAACAGAAATTCAAAGGACTAATTCAACATTTAAAGGACAAATGTTCGGACAAGTTATTTTTTGCGGAATTAACGTACATGACGTAGTTTCGCTCTCGACTTCGGGGTTGCGGGAACTTTTCATAAAGTTTGTTACTTCTCGGTCCCCGTCCTGCCCCGAACTATCAATTGCCATCGTTTTGAAATCCACACGGATTCGACTATCTTGTAATATGAAACTCATTTCGTGTTATGCTCTTAAAACGTATTCTGCAGTACGCGGATTATGTTGCTTTTTGGATTTGCTCGTAAAATCGTGAATCGGATTTATCAAAGAATATTTTTGAATGCGTTTTCCATTTTCGCTTGTAATCCCCGCCCCGTTTAAAGTGCACGGTAATCCCTCAATATTACGCTATTAAATCATTTGTTACGATATTTTATTGAAAACATAAATCTATTGTTTGTACTCTAGTTTTTAATAAAATATTTTGATATTGAATACAATACGAAAATGAAAATTGCGATCTACCATAATCGGCAGACAAAAAAACATAAAAGCATCAATTTCCAATCCGATGATTCATAATTTCGAATGCATGTTTCATTAACATGTCGTAAATCAGAGCCTTGTGACATATAAATTAGAAGTGCCAAAACAAACAGTCGGATATATCCGCCTACAAGCGCCTAAAAATCATGGTAAAGTAAAAAGTTAATTGTGATGTTGTACGTGCGAAACTAATTATCCTCCTACGTTGACTATCCCGGCATTGCCTTCATCCCTTCACAGTGTTAATCTAAATATCCTATTCTGTTTGTACCTGTAAATTTGGTAGCAAAAACGCGAAGTGCGGTCAGGCCGTCCCCTGCTCGACGCCGGTGAACACAGTATTGCATTAAATAATTAATGATACTTATAATAAATTCTGTTTTTAATTTGATCTGGACCTGACGCCAAAGAGCTGTGTTTGATAGGCACGTGCTGTATCGATGTCGATGAGTTGTGCTCGATGTGTGACATGCATTTATGTATTGTGTGCGTGGGTTCTTTGACAAGTGAAAGACAGGTATGCGTTTTTTTTTAATGAAATGCAGTAGCACGGTTTGTTGCAATTGTTCGACATTAATGATTTCTGTAATTGCGAAAAGTATTTGAATATAATAATCAGGTTGATCTCGCATGGATCCATTTAGTTTTCTTTTTCTCATCTTTTGAGCTGTAGGTATTCATTAGTTTAATCATTTTATAAACACTCAAAGAAAATATGGTTAGCATTGTATTCGAATAATTTATGTTCTATTAAGTACTATACCAACAGAGCTTGAAAAAAATGCATCATAATATTCTCATTGCTAGGACTCAGACCTCCTCTCTTCGAGAGGGACTGGGCTGTAATCTACCACGCGGGCCCAGTGCGAGTTGGTAAATGTTATAAGTCGTAGAATGTTTGGTTCTAAGACCATTCCGGTTTCCTCACGATGTTTTTCTATTTGAGAAAAATATTAAAATAATATTTATCGACAAGTCGCTTAGCACAGCACTAGAAACCACACAGCCCTTTCCCCGGCGCTCCACAAAGAATATTCTGAGCCTGCTTATGAGTGCCACACCGAATGAATTATATCTACACCAACATAATGCTGCACCTAACCTCGTTATGTACTTAGAATACATGTGAAAATGACCTTATCTTTTTAATTTGAGTGAAAAATCAAATTAAGACTCGCTGAAAGTCTTCATAAAATTGTTTCTCCATTTGTATTTTGTTTGGCTTATTCAAATTAATTATACACTTGTATTTTTATAGTGATTTAATATTTAGGTAATGTTGCCAACTCCAGTCTACGTAGCTTTGTAGGTTTTTACGCAATACAGAAAAAATATACTTGAATTACGTTAAATAGTTTAATCTGTCAAGCTCCGCTAATGAGACACAATTGATTTTGTATTGTTTCGTCGCCGATCGGCGAACCGCGCCGCCTGACCGGTTAAATACTCGTAATGTATCTTTATTAATAATATTTTACCGATAATATTAGCATAAGCATGCATTATATTGATTCTTTAACGAAACGAATTACTACCAAAAGAGAATTTTACTGTTAATTAAACAACAATTTCGCGGCCGAATACGTACGGAAATGCAGCATTTCCATTTTCCATCCAAATATGAAGATTTCACGGTATTTCACTGGATATTCCTCAGCATTATTATTATTATTATTGCGTGCGCGCGCGACTTAGTCAACAATTATTGTGAATTTCGAAACGGACAAACCAATACTTACCAAGAATATTCCGGCTTTAGATTTAATCATTAGAAATGTTGTTCTGTTTATTCAGTCGAAATTTTGTTTTCGCTTTAGTGTTTCGCATTACATGCTCTAATGGTGTCCACAAAATGGGAAGTGGATTAACGGACAGTGGCTGTGCTTTCATTAATTATAATGATTTTGTCCGAAGCATCATCAGAATTATGCTTTAATTTGGACGCGCTTCAATATCAGACAATGGGATAATAGTTAATACCTGCGAGCTCTTGCGTTGTAAATACATGATAACCATGCAATCATCAACAATGTTAATCTAACTAACATGTTTGTTAACTAGTAACGTGTGTTTCGACTTTTAATAAAAATACTTAAAGTACCCCTTTAATCCAGGTTATAAACTGTGTGCCAAATTTCATCCAAATTCATTCGGCCGTTTTTGCGCCAATCCGGAACATATACGTCCAGACAAAGAGACGAACGGGCAAAAAATCTAAAAAACTATATTTTCCGCATCTCGTTCCCACACCTCGTAGCAATTTTTTTTTAAATATATTCAACGTATAGTTTTGACAACGTTACTATTTCATCATATTCGTGTAGATATTAGATCTCCCGATCTCCTGCCTATATTTTTACTTGAAAATTCCAAGTCTTTTAAACTCAAACGTCATTACATGGCCCCCGTTGAAACGGACATATAATTTTACTTTGTATGCAACAAAACGAATATTTTGTCGGTAAAGACGACTCTGTATTTTATAGGATCTCGTCTCTTTTCGAATCAAAATGTTACCATTTAGTTTTATATACTTGTTGGAACAATGACTTATTCTGCATCTGTTGTCATTGTAAAATGTTGTCATCCTTGAGGCTATTTCTGTTTCTACCAGTAACCTTTGCAAGGCTTTTCGCTCGTTTATTTTCAGTATACGCCCAATAAACATTTATGACGTTGAGTAGACGTTTTTATGGCAACTTAATGTTATTTAGTATAATTGTATAAATGTCATAAGGACGTTTACCCGACGGCATTAGGGCCCATTTTATTCAACTTAAGGCGCTAAGAGTTTCGTGTAACAGTCATATAAATACCTACTTAGTCGCATAGTAGTCATATACACGTCACTGATTTGAATACAAGTCATGTAATGATGATCAATATGACTTTTATATAATGTAATCGTTGTGTTATTGTCATTTAAAGATTAAGAACGAATTATATTATAAAATATTAATTTAATTTGGCAGTGTTTTTGACAGCTGTGTTAATATTGCATTTTTCTGTTATTAGAGGTGATAAAACCATTTCATCAGTTGTAAACCATTGCGCAATTGAGTTTACTGATTAATGTGAGGTAAGTTTGTAACAAATTTTTTATGCGCTTTTAAAATTTGAATGTTTTCACATATTTTTATTAATAATTTATTAAGTGACTGCGTTATATGACAACTATATAACTTCCCGACCTATAATCTGCGTGTTCATTGTAAATGTGTGTACCTATTATACGCCATGAAAGTTAATTTAGGGATCAATAATAAAATTATAAACGCCAGGCTAACTTAGTTCAAAGAATTTACATTTTAGAACAGAAGGATTTGCGTGACATATAACTTATTTAAGTCTAAATAATACTTTTGTTTTAGGTAAACCCCACAATGATTTATAATTATGCATGTCGGAGACATCATTAGTACGGGAGCTGACTTGACCACGAAGCGGAAGCGCTGTGACGACAATGCTTCCATGGAGTCATTCGTATGACTATTCGGAACGCCTGCGCTGAGTCTAGCCTGAGTTCGTGGGGACTACAAGAGAGCGTGCAGCGTGGTGAAGCGGCTCTCTTGGACATCGGACATCAAACGAACAACATGCGCTCAGAAACTGTCCCGCGTTCCGTATCTGATTGTATAGTGTACCTATAGTGTGTGATTAATTTGTTTGTGAAATTATGATCTGATTTGAACTGCAAACCGTTTTTCTATTGCGCAATAACCAACACTTTACCCATAGTTTGCCCACAGTAGTTGAAATATGGCTGATAATAACGAGACATACATGCCTTCTCCGTTATGCAGATGTTGATAAGTTTTTTATCACAGAATACTGCGAGACAAGGAATAATAAAATCAGTAGCCCACTTTTTATAATGGTCTCTGAAGTCATCAGTTTTGGTTGAAGTGTTTTCTTTATTAACATTATCTTCATTTTCGGACGATGATCTCGTCCTGAACATGGGCAAATGAACTGCAGGGTATACTCGTAAGGGCACGCCACGATAGTGGCGGTAAGACCCCTCTTTGAGGAGTGGCTAGAGAGGCGTCACGGCGTCCTCACCTATCGCCTGACGCAGGTCCTCACCGGACACGGATGTTTTGGGAGGTTCCTGCACATCATCAGGCGGGAGGAGACGCCCGGGTGTCACCACTGCGAGGATCGCCCAGAGGACACGGTGGAGCATACGGTGGAGGTATGCCCCGCATGGGCGGAGCACCGCCGTGCCCTCGTAGAGGCGATCGATAGCGGCGGCGACCTCTCGCGTCCGGCCCTGGTTCAAGCCATGGTCCGGGGCGAGAGGGAGTGGGAGGCCGTCACCTCCTTCTGCGAAGCAGTCATGCTAGCGAAGGAGGTGGCGGAACGGCTAAGGGAGAGAGCCTCACACCCCAGCCGCCGCGGGAGACGCTCCGGGCGTCGGGAGCCGCGTGACGACTCCCGGCCACCGTAGGCGCGGGCCTGCGGACGGAGAGTAATGGGTAGCTCACCGTCCGATCAGGACCAGGCCCGTGCCGGACGGCGCGTACGTGTTCCACGCGCGCCTCAAAGAGATGTCAGCATAAAGGAAGGGGCCTGCCAGGGCCGAAGCCTGCCGGGGGTGCGGGATTGTCCGAAAGGGTTACCGCTACCCCGGAACATAAAGGGCTAAGGAAGGAACACGGATGGGTTTTAGTCAGTAAGAGTCTGACACTCCCTTCGCTCCACCCAGAGCGGGAGGGGTCATTTGATGATTTCCCATCCATAAAAAAAAAAAAAAAAAAAAGGGTATACTCGTAGCATTTTGGTTAAATTGGTTTAAAAGTGATACGGAACCCTTCTCATTTTTCTTACTCTCAGCTTGAGCTCTATTACTTTGTATTAAATTACGTGCTTGAAGCGCTTTAATATGAGTATTAAATATATAGCGGTCGTATTATCATGTTTGTGATACTTTAGGATGTATACAGGTTACACTCGTAATACTTATTCGACTTATATATAATGGTTACAAATACTATGTGTAAACAATTATCATCCGCGTAGCAGATGTTTAAAAGGTAATTATATGACAAAATTGACAGTATTATGACGTTTATACTACGAAAACGTTTACACGACGAAAAGTTGTATAAGTAAGTTTTATAGATGTCGTCGTAAACGCTATTATATGACGATTGTAAAAAAATGTCGAAATAACGTCTACATGACATTATTATACGACAAAAAATGTATATGACTATTCGGACACATAATGCACCAGTATATGACGAAGAGTTTAAAAAAATACTGTAAAATAACTTTAATAAGACTCAAGGTCATATAAATGTTTGATTATATGACAAAAATGTTTGCTGGGCGGCTCCCTAAAGAGGTACTAAGTCCGTATACAAAGAATCGTTTTGTGAGAAACAGTTGATATATCTCCTCCTTCTTGAGTGAAATCGGTTTTGGCTCTATCATTCTCACTGGTGATTGATTCTTCTTGTAAAGAACAAATTTTCTTAGAACTATCATAAAGGTCAACTCTACTCAACTGTAATGAGACTTAACTTATTTTTATTTAATAACTTCTTCATAACACAAAGTAAACTATAGTGCTTTCGTCCAAAATACCGTAACTTAGAACATAAACACCTGATCGTAGTTTAATTTATCTTCAAAGTTGAGTAACGCTTTAAGGCTGGAGTTAACAACCTCCATGCTTGTTTACCTCCATGTGATCGTTAGAAGTTCACCATAACGTCACACCTGCATCACCTGCATCACCTGCGATGTGTTGGACTAGAGGTGCACCTAAGCGCAACCACCTCGCTGCCTGCCCGTAACAGTACTAATAGCAAATTACCGTGTATGCGATGCACGCCGCTGCAAAAACCAGCTCGGAGCCCATACAAAAAGCGCATTTCAAGCGCACCATGTACGGTATCCAACAAAGCGTAAATGCCATGGTCAACCATCGTAACGGCGTGATCGGTCCGATTTTTTTGTCGTAATTTATGCCTTATTAAAACAATTTATTCGGTTTTGTTCTCGGATTCCACGGACGATTTACTTGCATTACGATGCGCCCGCTTTATGTTTTCTTTTCTCCGTCCGTTATTTTGCTTTTTTTTTTTCGTGTTCCGACGATGCGGTTTCGGTGTCGCTTCACTAATGTTGTAATGTTGATCGCTGTTGATTACATGTTTATGTAAATTGTTCTAATTTGTGATAAGTATTTACTGGGATGTGCCCTGATTACATACTGGCGACTGGCACTACTATATCAATGGGCTCGTATCACGCATAGTTCATAGACTAAATTAAAGTGAGACGTAGAAAGATCACTCAGCTTTTGAAAGTATTATGTTTTCTTTTTAATATATATTTTTTTATAATAACCCTTTAAGTATTTATTTCTACCTACCCTTCTGAGACACAATGTAACCATGAATTCGACACATTATTCTAGACCCACTAACGTAAAATTTCTCCTCAGTTACAAAAAAATCTATTGTTTCATGGAAGTGTAATACCAAACTTTTGGATTTTTTTTTAAAGAACCAACGAAATATTTTAAGGCATGGAGGTTTAGAATCATGTAATGAATCCATGCCTCCATGGTAACAGGTTGCGCCTCAATGTCGCGTCCCTGCCACCTTGTATACCTATGTATTATTTTCTTTATTTACTCATCGCACCTAATCCTTTTTAGGAGCGTTTACGACGTACGGCATTTCATACAAACTTTCAAGCCCTTGTTTTTCGAAATGAATGAACCGATTTTAATTAAACTTCATACGCATAAGCAGGATACAAAGGTCTAAAAAGTTAGTAAAGAACATTTTCGAAATGTCTTATTTAAAAAAAATATTACTGGAAATCTCTGTTTCTATGGAAAATTCAAAATCGGTCTAATTTGGCTGTGACACTATTTTTCTATTGAGAGCAGTGGTGGCCCAGTGATATCGGCCGCGACTGACGAGTTGTAGGTCGTAGGTTCGAACCCAGACAGGCGCTTTACTTTGTTTAAAATTATTTCATCACCACTGCTCTCAAAACGGTGAAGGAAAACATCGTGAGGAAACCGGCATGTCCTAGAACCAAAAATTCAAAGACATGTGACATCTACCAACCCGCACTGGGCCCGCGTGTTGGATTACGGCCCACTCCCTCTCACAGAGAGGAGGCCTGTGTCCCAGCAGTGGGAACATTATAGGCTGATGATGATGATGATGATGACTATTTTTCGAAAATGTTCTTAACTAACTTTTTAGACCTTTGTATCCTGCTTATTCGTATGAAGTTTCACTAAAATCGGTTAATTTATTTTGAAAAACAAGGGCTTGAAAGTTTGTATGAAATGCCGTACGTCGTAAACATTCTTGAGATATATTCGACAGATAACTATAGCATGCACTATAATTAGCCACTATAGGCACGTTGACACTATAAGCCTCTTATCGCGTAGTAAGTGTTAGTTAAATAATATTCTTTGTTGAAAGTAGACTAGCCATCAGTGGCGGATTTACACGTTTGCCGCCAGTAGGCTATTCAAATTTTGCCGCCCCTACCGACCTCTACAATAATGTGTCAGTTTCTATATAATATTTATAACCCAACGATGTTAAGATTGCACAAGAAATAGTTTTTGGGTACCTATATATATTTCTTAGCTCATAAAATTTCGAATTATGTACCTACTACTAATAAAGCCGCGCCTTAATACCTACTACTTACACAATAATGAACATTCTTTGCCGCCCCTAAAATCTGCCTACTCAGCCTGTTGGTAAATCCGCCACTGCTAGCCATGCTACTAAATTAGGTCTTGTACAGTTGTCAGTCACTTGGTCAGTTATTTTAAGGCCTTGATGAAATAATTAGATTAATTTCATTATACACGAATGGAAGTCAGATTGAATGAATTTACATCAAAACATAATTTTAACATAATAAATGTTTAAATAGGTAGGACATGTCTTTTATAGGATTTCTTGTGAAATAGCCTGCGAGCATTATTAAGAAACATTCAAGGATCCGAAAATGGACTAATTTATTATCTACATAATAAAACAAGGGAGCTTCTAGTATTTAAGAATAAAACACAGTACTTTTTAATTCTAACATAGTTCTTGTTAGAAAAGAAACCTAGACATTAGCATGATCTAAACATATTGCCCATTTTAACTAAAATTTGTTAAACAAAAAAAGAATTTGTATTCTCATAAAACGTTTACTCATCGCATTCTTTACTGCTCGCGCATCTAAAAACAGCTGCACCTGTTGTCTAAACTTAATAACACGCCATAATCGGATCACATTTACAAACGACACTGAATAAGGTTCCATTCTCACAGCCCAATGTTAAGGTCACGTTACATAACACCGCTCGTAGACGGCTTGGCGGCGTGCGCGCAGGTTCAACGACCGGGGCCCGCGCGGGCGCACAGCCTAACTTTGAACTGCGGAATTTGCACTCACATGCCTTCTAGTTACACACATACATGCGCCGTGATTCATACACGCGCGTTGGAGGGAGAGAGGGGGGGATATTTAGGCTGTAAGAAACATATTGCATGTTTGACGTGGAAATTATGAGTAGGTACCTACTAATGGCAATATACCTACTTAATGTATATGTATGGAGCTGTATTTAAGTGGTATTTATAGCAGCTACTCAGATTATGAGGAAAATACGATAGGTAGTAATTGTATCGCTATAAAGTGGCTCTACCTAATTACATATCTCTTCTCTTTACATTTAACATAGCGTAATATCACGCCCGTAATTGCCCCATGTGTTAGGCAGAGGTGTACCTTAGTATGTACCTACACCCAAGTTTGTTTAAGTCCCATGTAATGGGGGGCGAGCCTATTGCCATCAACCGGGCTGCTACTTAGAAATTCCTTGTAGAGAAACAAACACACAACAAAATAAAAAAAAGAAACTGAGTGGAAATCATAGTACCTACATAGTAACAAGAGATACATTTCTACGGAAAAACTGAACAATTCCCGCCATAGTAGGCGAGTTTTCCAACGAACGGTGTCGTGTAATAACACCAAAACCTAAGTACTATTAGTTATTCTGTGCCAAAACTAGGATAAAGGTGCGTATTCCATAATAATTATGACACAGAACCGCCATCTTTCAGCCTAGATACGTTAATCTCATTAGTTGTAAGTAAAGCCAAAATGTATCTAATTTATTACCTTGACCTTAGCCGAAATATGTACCTATAAGCAAATGTGCAATTTTTGACATATCGTTGACATTTGCTGTCAAAACCAGCGCCATCTTGAAATACTAAAGTCATACTCAGTACCCGGGCAAAAATAAGACAGATTAAGCTTTAGAAGGAAACTGACAAAGATGTGTGAGTGACAGAGGCGCACTACAGCCAAACTTTGCCTATTTCCTAAAATATGATGTACCGTATTAAATGTGGCCTACGTCTGCTGTCAAAACCAGCGCCATTTTGAATAACCAAGTATTATTTGCCGCCCCAAAATATCCATGCTATAGGAACTGTGGAATACATGTTCAAAAACATGTAAGTTCCCGCATTCTCTAATTACCTTAGCTTGTTATAACGATGATCAGAATTAATTATTAATACTATCGAAAACAGGCGCGTTTGAAGTGTAGCCTTTGTAGTGAAACTTAGTAATGGACTAACCATTTCGTGACGATCTTATTATGTTGTGTTGTTGTTATAGTCTGGCGATTATGTTTGTTTATATAAAGCACTAGGAAGTAGTGAAAGGCGCCGTTTTTAGGAACTGTCTTATGTAGTTTTGACATTCAATAAGTGTTGATTGACAGCCTAATTTGATAAACGACATTACTTAGTGAATGAATGAATTGCACCGACCCCAGCATGGTTAAACCAGACTTGTGGAATATTTGTTTAGAAGTAAAATAATTTGCAATTAAATAACAATTAATACCTAATTAATGAATTAAAATAATAAAATTATATCCTAACTTAACTAAAACTATTCACAAACTAAAATCTAGCGTCGAAAAATTCATCCGCATCGCTGTCGACTGGTAATGTACCCAAGAGACTGGCAGCATTACCACGTTGTATGGCAATGCTTAGCCTTTGGCTAAGGTAAAAGCCAGCTCTTGGGTCACGGGAAGTGACAACCAATCGTTTCGAAATTTCCTTAAAAGAAACCTTTAAATTGTACTTAAATAAAAATAAAAAAAATCATTGATTCAGAAAGCTGTACTTCTGGGCACAGCCCGTATTGTTAGGAGGTTCCTCTCTCTGGAGCCCTGACCGCCGGTAGCTTGGACCCTGTTCCCGATACCGGTGGGCTACTATTTTTTATATTTTTGAATGTTTTTTTATATTTTTTTATATTCTAATATTTAAAAATATAATTTATAGGTATATAGTGAAATAAATGAAAAAAATCACTAAATGAAATATATCATTATTCCTATTTCGACATCCCCATTCACATCTTATATTACCATAATTTTTTTTAAATCTACCACAAGAAAATTATGTTAGGTATAAGTACAGCATTTATCAGAAATTTGTGGTCATAGGTAGGTACCTATGTAAGGGTGAGGTACATACCATCAAAATGAACGACTTTCTCTAAGGGACAACACCTTAATCGCGATCGCGAAAAATAATCAGCCTTCCCATGTATTTGGGTCAAGTAGGTATTTTAGTTTTAAATGGGACAGTTTTACCCGTTGGATGCGAGAAGCACAAAACCGCTCGAAGTGGAGGTGCTTGGGGGAGGCCTATGATCCAGCAATGGACGTATTTCGGCTGAAATGAGATGGGACAGTTGATAATGAAAATTTTTTCGCGATAACGATGTTGGTGTCATGTACCTAGAAATTTGTTCAGTTTCATGGTCTGCCATATCCTTAAAATTTAACCTTACCTTTCTTTTACATTCTCGACCCTAATTGCGTAAAAAACTATCAATCACAATCTGAATCATTTTAAAGGATATTGATAATCCATTGCTTCATATGTTAGAAAAAAATATCCGAACAATACCGTAAATAACGCTATGAATGTTGTTGAACTGTCAAAATGAAAGTCATTCCTAGTGTGTACCTAATAGTGTGTTTCGAAATTACCCCGCAGGTACTTAGTATAATTATTTAACCCTATTTCATATAACAATTTGGGTGTTCTTCTCTAGTATTAATTCATTATTTATAATGTTGTGATGTTAGAGGTTGTATGTAACCTTGTATTTCATAATCGTTTTGTCTAATTTGAAATTAAAACAGAGCTTTGAGCGGCTTCCACGTAAGACCCTTAATACCTACTTTACAAGTAGATTATGCAGTAAATATTTATATTTAATTACGAAGTAACCCTAACATTAGAATATTTCCATGAAAAGTAGAATTAAAGTAAAGTAAAATTTCATATATACTTACAATTTTAATATTAATATTATGAAAAATCTTTAAAATGTTTTTCACTCTCATTTGCCTACCAGTGTACCGCTTCTAATACCTTTTATTAAGTACTAATGACGCCCCGCGGTTCCATCCGCATAAGTTTCGATCCCGTGGGATTATCGGGATAAAAACTATCATAAATGTCCTTTCCCGGGACTCAAACTATCTCTATACCAAATTTCATCTGAATCGGTTCAGTGGTTTGAGTGTGAAGAGGTAACAGGGAGACACAGTTTCGCATTTATAATATTATTATACCTAATTATAATATTATAAAGTATATAAAGTATGGATTCCAGTTATCATTGAGTTCTCGAATTCCCGTTTTTCAGTACATCAATAAAATGGATTTGTAAATATGTAGGTAGACATTCGTAGTTTCCAAAAATATATATATTATGATATTTATTTATATCTTTCAGTCAAAATACTATTATTAGTAGGTTCTGCTGTAAAGCTTAAAAATAGACAGGAACACTGTATCACTTATAGAATTCATGGTCAGCATTATAGTGCTGTACAGTAGCTGTTCATTACAACTCAGCGAACAATCATATGTTTAAATAAGATCCTCCTCGACTCATCCGCGTGCCAACAGCATGTGTGATCCAAATCCGTTCTGTTTACTCATTGGCTACTAACGAGAATGTAATCTGTGTCTCGAGGAAAAGATCCTAAAGGTAAATAGTGTTCGACGTTAAAAGGTGCCTAATCCCCTCTAAGCGTGTACAACGGGCTTACACCGTACCTCTTCAGATGTCCTCTCTGAGGAAAGCCGGACCTCGCAGATCAATGCGATTTATCCCAGTTATCCCGCTAGAGATTTCCGCAAGATAATGCCTCTTATTTGCGAGTCGTCGAGTCGCCAATTTATTTTTGTACGCTCATTTTCTTTGTATAGTATAGGGATAGTCCTATTTACGTTTATGCGGCGGATGAGCAGGTTCGTTAAAGTCGAAAAAAAAAATCCACGATTTTCCAATACCCATGTTCATTTGTAGGTATTTTCTTCAAATATAATTTTTTTTTTATTTTTTTTTAAACTTTCCGAAATAAAAAGAAAATAAGTTTTTCGAAAGTTCGATATCAACTTTACCCATAAAACATTGACTCAGCTAACTCTAGCGCTGAAAATCTAGAAAAGCTCATGAAATAATATTATATTACGATGAAAAGTTGCAGTATAATGACGGTTGATAGTGCAATGTTAGAAAGAGGAGCGTTGATGTGTCGGTGTCTGTGTGTGGAGCGGAGGCTGAGCTCGCGCGGCGCAGGCGCCCAGGTGGCTCAGGTGGGCCCGCCCCCAGCCCTCCGCGCCGCGCCGCGCACCTGCCTCGCCGTCAGTCCACCGCCACACGCCGGCCCGGCGACTTGTGCTCCGTGCACGACGCCACTCTCTCCACACTCTCGCGAGCCCTGTGCGACGTTTCTCGCTTCTCCCGAACGCTCAGTTTCCCGCTCCCTCGCGGCGACCCGGCCCTTCCTCAACTAATACAACTCTAGTTTCGACACTTTCCGAAGTACTTCGCGCCACGCTCGAGAACTTGTGGAGTTCCCGCGTTAAGTTGAAAATAATTCGGAAGCGATCGCGCTTCGGTCAAGTCGGTGGTCGGGCACCTCTGTCGTGTCGGGAAGTCGGCGGCGCGCGTGGCCGTCGGACGGTTGGAGGTCGGCCGTGGATGCGGTCGTGAGAGACGTGTGCGAGGCCTCGAGGAGGCCGCCGGCACGCTGTTCCCGCCGCAGCTCGGGTGCGTGTCCTACGTGCCGCCGTGCGCCTGCTGCCCGCCGCTGATCCTGCAGCCGGCTCCGCACCCGCACCCGCTCCCATTGCCTCTCCCGTTACCCCTTGCCCTTCCACTCCAAGCCCTAGATCCTCAAGTCGCTAAACACCAACGGCTGCTGCTCTCTAACATGGTAAGTCAAGTCTGCTTCTCTGCTGTTCCCGCTTATCTGTCTCCGCGCCGTGAGCACTCGACCGATAAGTTTCTACGAGTAGAGAGCACAACGCTGCAAAGTTGCGAACAAACGGATCTGATAATAACTCTCTCGGGCCGCAGACTAATGTATGGCGATACAATCGCGCCCTCCATGCCATGAGCGCGGCACGAGTATCGCGCCGATCAAAACTTCTCACGACAAATAAATAACAATTATATTTATTGCGTAACATTGTCTAACGGCGACACTCTCCGATAGGCGCACTAACTACAAGTTAACTTGCCTCGTATATAACTATACACAAGTAGAAGTTCGCACGCATAAGTTAAGCATATTAACGTCTCCGCTGTTACTTTAACTTCGGCTACATTGATCCTTTGGGAATATTGAAATTAATTGATCTAGTTTTGGCATTTCAAACTGTCTTTCCCATAGAAGTTTTTAAACTTTAGTTAATGTTTTAATTCACACTTGGAGTGTGGGGTTTGAGTTGAACAAGTGCCGTAATAAAATGTTGAACACTGCAAAAGTAGCAGAAGTTGAGCTGTTAGATGAAGGTGCTAACAAAATTGCAATGTTATTTTTGTTGGATAACTCTGAAAAAATAATCTTTTAATTTGTTACGGATAACAGGATATCTTGTAAGCGTTTTTCCTTCAGCTGATCGGAGTTTGTTATTCTAAACCAAAACAATGTTTTAACTCGTGCCGCCAACGAACTTCGTCAATGTAAACTTTTAACACAATTTCAAATGCAATCCCAACAGAAGTTAGAAAAGGCGGAAATCGAACGGAGCGGTCGTCTGCAGTCAATAACAAAATCAAGTTTTGTTTACGTTTCGATTGAGATCTTATCTCATTTCCGAGGTAGCCGAGGTACAGCCGAGCCTTGCCTAGGAAAGTAAACGCTGATGACAGAACTTTGACTTAAATGGAAGTCGTATCAAACTTTTCTCATTAAGACTACCCGTCAAAGGTGTGTTTATGTTATTTTAATACTTGTGCGCAAATCTGATTCGCTCTCTCCACAGACGAATAGCTCTTAAATTTAGTCCGGTTTCAAATCTTCAAGCTATGAAACAATTTGAATCTCACTTTTGCTCTTTAATTGATCACCTATCAAGCTTAAATAAAAAAGCTCACTAAAGTGTCAGTTTTAATTACCTACCAATCTTATTTATTTTTATCGCACAAATCCGGAAAATTGTCTATTTTAAAATAGTGTGAACCTATCTCCATTATAAAGTAAGATATTCGAGCTTATAACAGTCACATTTGAATCACGGAATATGGGTCGTCAAATCGATACTAATATTCATTTGATTGAAATCGTTTGCATTTTCATCACGTTCGAAAATATTCAGAGTCGCGACCATATAAGTAACGGCTCGCGAATGTTTCTAAAGAATCGGGAACCATTACCATGCTAAATTTCTTCAAGGAAGTCTGGTCTAGATAACGGGATACGTCATTTGCAAATGCCTAAGTCCACTCGCCTGAATTTTTGATAAAACAGAACTGTATAAATGTAACGGAGCCTGAAGATTTAAACAGTATAAAAAATATTTATTCCATAAAAAATGCAATCTAAATTTTGGGCTAATCTTACTCAATTTTTGTTAGTTTGTTGCCATCGACACACTAAGACGATCTAAAATACATTTTAGACTCAATGTATCCTTTAGATGAACTTTCAAAATGACTACATCTAAACAGTTAAGTTTCCAGAACCTGTATTGCTAAGCGCAGCTCGGATTACTCTCCCAACTTGTGTGGGAAGGTAAATCCTACATAAACTGTATCCTACACTTGACAATCGACAAGAAACTAATAATTCAAGTCTACCAAGATAAAATACTCATTCATAATAATCGCTTATATTCCTAACATTCAAATAAACTTCTTGTTTCCATGTTAACGTTCCATGATTGTGTTTATGAGGTCGTTATCTTTAAATAGAAACGAGCGTAATGTCGGAGAAAGCAAAGAAAACTATCTGGCTATAATACACATATTACTAATAATGGAATACATTCCATTATTACGGAGGATAATTTACGATCGAAGCTTGCTAGAGGTTTAAGTGGAGACCCAGAAAGATATTATATTATTTACTAGCAGCGCCCCCCGGTTTCACCCGCATAAGTTTCGATCCCGTGGGAATATCGGGATAAGAACTATCATATGTCCTTTCCCGGGACTCAAACTATCTCTATACCAAATTTCATCTAAAGCGGCTTAAGCATGAAGAGGTACCTAACAGACAGACAGACAGACAGACACACTTTCGAGGCCTTCCTTTCTCCTTTCCACTCCCCTTTGTCTTGAACTGGTGCGGACCAATCCAGTCTGTACTTAGAAAGATGTATTAGTTCAAGTTACTTGTACAATATTTTTGAGATTTCGAAGACTTGATGCATAAAGACTGCTCAACAGAAAATGTATGTTTCAGCCTACCCAGGTCCGGTATGATAAACGCTCCGAGAGCATATTGCCATAAAACCATGCAAAGCCGACAGATGGGTGTTCACAGATGATAAATACTTGTAATCAATTACCAGGATATTGCAGTAAATAATAAATCATGCTAAAAGTACGTGCGCCACATCGCGTGGTGGCCGCACCATTATATTAGTTTCTCCGCAATTTCGTTTGAAAGTCGCTCCGGTGCGACCGCGCGAAACGGTATTCGCTACACAACTATGCACCTAATTGCATTCATACATCTAATGAGTGTATTAATTCCAATTCAACAATCAATTAGTGATGCAAAGAACGGATTCTGTCACGTGATGCGGTCTGATTTAACGTTGTGTGACGACCGCAATCTGAGTTTCACCCGCACTATTTGTTACCGTACGGTTTTCTCCTGATTTTACAATAACAAATTAGAAGTTCGCATGTTCCGACGACGCTGCGACGAGGCAGCGGTAATGCCTTTAAAATTAATTAATGATTTTCAGGTGTTTCGTGAGCAAAAATGCAATAATGTCGTGTAGCGGAATATCTCCTGCGATCCGACGTGCTTTTCTTTTAAAGCTATTAAAACCTTCGTGCAGGGTCGCCGACGGAATTATCATGGTCATAACGAAATTTCCACATTTGGCGTGTTTATGTCATGCATAAAGTTGAAATAGGCGTAGTAATACAGACTATGGCAGCCTTGTAATGACAAGAACACAACTTTTACATAAAATAAAATAATAATAAAAATATTTGTTTCGGTGATGTCGGTTTCTCATGGCAGATTTTTCAGTGTTACGAATATTTTTCACGATAATGAGGTAGGTATCACAAAAGTAGAAAAAAGGACGTCTGATACAACGGAAACGAGTTTTTCTCTTGAAGATGAAAAGAGTTTTCTTTCGATAGACTGAAAAAGAATTCGAAGCTTTACCTATAAATTTTTTAAACAACTCAAACCTCTTTTCTAAAAATCTTGAAGCTCTCCAGGTATTTATTTCCTTAAATCAAACGAGTATAAAGTAAGCCAGGCGCATTAAACAATAGGCCCGAACTATTTACAGCTAGGGCGGCTGTGGGCGTATTTGTTATTCTTCGACGCGTGCGTGCCGCCGCGTTCGTTAAGCCTCCTCATAAACAGTTTTTAAAAACGATGAAACTAGTTTTACACTTTCAAGCCACTTTTGTGTGCACAGTGAATTTTCCACGCCGCTCGGTACCAATTAAATCTACGAGGAAATTACTTCGGTCACTTGCAATATTTTACACAGTCCAATTAGTCAAATTAACTCAGTTTGCCGAAAGATTTCGGATTTTTACGCTAATAAATATTATTTTGTTGTTGTAATTAAAATGTCTGGATTTATGTGTCCTGAAGATATGGATCTGATAGATGTTGCTTTAAAAGCATAAATAAAATGTGGAACTGTTTATGATCTCAAATTAGTCGCACGATTTTTATTACCTACGTTTACTTTAATGACTATAACTTCGTCTCATAGATACCTGAAACTGCACAAATTGTCTTTTTCTGCTTCAACCAGTTATCAAAGCAGGAAGAGTTTCATTAACAATTATTATTCCTAATCAGAGTCTACGAAGCATGTCTTCAACAGTAAATAAAATCTTCCTCTGGGGCCCCGACTGGTCATTTTATGGGCTCACATAAAAACGCCCCTACAAGAGGGGCCTCGTTGCGTCACCATGAGTGTTGAGAAAATTTGTATAATAATTACACGTAGCTCAGATCAAAAGCGGACAGCGGTTATAACTCACTTCCTCATCTTTAAATTAATCAAAGGTTTTTTTTATGTCTAATTTAAAAATCATTGGACAAAAAACGTAAAACGATTATAAACTTGAAACTCAAGAGTCAATAGTTCCCTGGATAGCAATTTTGGAATAGTCCGTATCTGGCGAATTTGTACGGGTTGGCACAACTCCAAAATTTTTCATACGCAGCCTATCACAGTTCACTTGGTAGCAGACCGCTCCCAAAAAGGGAGGTACTTAATATTTCAGATAGACTGAGATGTCCATACTATCCATACTAATATTATAAATTCGAAAGTAACTCTGTATGTCTGTCTGTCTGTATGTTACCTTTTCACGCCTAAACCACTGAACCGATTTAGATGAAATTTGGTATAGAGATAGTTAGAGTCCCGGGAAAGGACATAAGATAGTTTTTATCCCGATATTCCCACGGGATCGACACTTATGCGGGTGAAACCGCGGGGCGCAGCTAGTTATCCATAAGTGAAAGAATCGGAAATAGAAGGAAACTTCTTAAAATGTATTTTATATTAACTAAGAACTGGTGGCCCAGTGGTAACGGTCGCGACTTACGAGTTGTAGGTCGTGGGTTCGAACCCAGACAGGCGCTTTACTTTGTGTAAATTATTTCATCACCACTGCTCTCAAAACGGTGAAGGAAAACATCGTGAGGAAACCGGCATGTCCTAGAACCAAAAATTCGAAGACATGTGACATCTACCAACCCGCACTGGGCCCGCGTGGTAGATTACGGCCCGCTCCCTCTCACAGAGAGGAGGCCTGTGTCCCAGCAGTGGGAACATTATAGGCTGATTATGATGATTAACTAAGAATGCAGTAAAGTAACGGCGACGACAGGATAGAAAAGATATTATCTATATGACAGGTTATCGCCAATTAAAATTTTCACATTATTACCTGTGTCTATACCTAATTTGGTATATGTTTCCGAGCTAAAAATACACTGCACTTATCGAGCAAACATCTAAAATATATCCTTCCTATAATATGTACTTATATCACTATGCTTTAATTAATTTGATAATTAAATACCACTCATGTCTGTTAACAATTGAACCATGGCACTAATTGTTTAATGCTTCTAAATATGTTTAAACATTTGTATAATGAACCGTTTATTCATCTGTGTTTGAGTAAGTGGTTCTCTAAATTGTGAATTGTCTGAGTTTTCAGCTAGGTAAATATTTTTTTTAAATAATAATTTATGCTGTAGGTATGTCAATAAATATCTAGACTTTCTTTAAGAATTTCAATTGCATCATTTGTATAAAAACATATAATAGGTTTATATTTAGCTGCATCTGGTTACACCGGAATCCGATCAACATAGTTGGGAAAAGGCTAGGCAGATGATGATAATTTTCTAAGTACCTCATGTACGGATATCGCTTCCGCCCACGATTTAAACCAATCCATAAATTATATAAGGTCATCGTGCCGACTTACAAACCGGAACGGCCGTACATTCAAGTGTCTACACTAAAAAACTAGTCTCCCGAACTGTTTGTAGTTAGTATTTTGTCATTATTAGCCATACATTTGTATCGCCTATGTTTTAACAGGCAGACAGACTGTCGTTTAGCGTGTTTTTCTTGCATTTCCCAGTTGGTAAACAAATATAGTACGAAAATCACGAGTTTTCGCATCACTCTCACAGTAAAAAAGCAATGATCTATAAAAAAAATCTACAAAATTATGTTCATCAAAAACTGCTTCGAATTACCCTTTAGGAAATAATCATTTCGTCAAAATAGACATTTCGGTAGCCATATTTCTTTACCAAATCGGACAAGTAAAGAAAAATACACTCTACATTAGATTTCCATACGAACTAAACGATTAGTACTATTAGTTATTCTATGCTAAAGGTACAATTTTTACTCCACATAAATAACGTTGAATTCCTTATATCTGGTAGTATTATTGAAAATGTATATATAGCCTCACAACCACCTTTGCTGTAAATTGCCGATACAATTATCTGAATACATGTTAGTAGCGTGGCTAAAGCCAATTAAGTATTAAATTATGAGTTGATAATACGATTTCGCTTTGAATGCTAATTGTTCAGATATTCTTCGAAATCGCTAATAATTTCAGTTCTGTAATTTACCTTCTTTGTATTGTATTATGTAGTTAAAAGCTGTTAAATTGGTATTTCATCGTAAGTTAACGCATTAAACATACAGTGGTTTTCCTAAATACGAACCTAATGCATTTTGAGAATAAAGAGACATGTTCTAAAATCGTCCAAAAACGTACTTCGTAAAACTCTTTCGTATTTTAAAGTAATCAGTCTCATGAAAAGATGGCTCATTTGAAGTCAAAACCACAATGTTAAAGTCATCCTCTAACACAAAACCCTCTCCTAATAGCTTTATTAAAAAGTGCATCATACCGAATTAAATATACGAGCACGGATCCCACGACGACTTTTTAAAAATATTTCACCGCAGAACTGAAACACTGTACTAGACGTCAGAGCAACGAATTTTTCTCCCTAATTACTTGGTGTCAGGGCGATTGTGCAGGAAATGCCCCGGCGCCGGACAAAGGAGTCCGGGACGTTCATTAATAGGATCTTTCTAACTGCAATTTCGCTGAATAAAACCCTCGTCCCCGCTGGAAATATTAATATCGGGCAATATTCAACCCGCGGCGTTAATAGTTATAATTTGTTTGTTTTTGCCGTGAGAACTGATGCTGATACAATCGCGCTCGTGTTTTGTTCAAATCTAAGATGGCGTAAATACAGTCGGCAACAAAGCTTTGAAGCTTACGTTGTTTGCAAAGCAATATGTCAAAATCGTACGCGGAATTACGTACCGTCGTTACGTAAATACCTACTGTAAAGTTGGCGGCACCATGCTGAGACGGAATTCTTTTAGTTCCGCTGCCATGTCTCCCGGATTTGTATATAATGTCTTATGGGACTGAACTGAAGCTGTCGAACTAGAAGAAATCTTACAAGTTGCAGACAGAGAACATACGTTGTGACAAAATGTAACGTAGCTTTTAAAAATCTCGAGAGTTTTAGTTAGGGATATGCTAGAAATTACTTAACCGAAACATTTTGGAGGATAATCTATCTTATCTATACACTAATAATAAAGCTAAAGAGTTTGTTTGTTTGAACGCCCTAATCTCTGGAACATCATTTGATAACCCACTTTTTGAGGAAGACTATAGGCTATTTAACATCACGCTAGGACCTTTAGGTGTCGAGCAAAAACAAAAAAAGTCCGAAAGAACGCTGAGCGAAAACGAAGAGCGCAGGCAGGCGATGCGACGCGAATGGTTGGGTCGGGTAACAAGACTTTTCACACGGACGAAGTCGCGAGCAGAAGCTAGTGCTAACATGATTAGGCAGGAGGATTGTCATTTAACAGTTCAGGTACATAATTAGATATATACAACCGCTTCCCTTTAAAGAATATTTTGTTCTAGTCGCTTTTTCCCTGCATGTAAATTTTCTTTTTTAGGGTAAAGAAACAAAGAAAAAACTTCCGCACCTCTTGCTTTTTACGTATTAAATTTTGTACCTAACACATCAAAATTTAAAAAATAATGTCTACTAGCGGAGACAAAACTCCTTACTTTTCGAAGACAAAAGCACTTTTCATTCAACAAATGTTTCTGATACAATAATAACAAAAGGCCGAAGCAAGAACCATTATGACGTCTTTAAAAAAGACCGACACTACACAAGAAAAGAGGAACTGAAATAAAATCCTCTTTATGATGCAGGTAATGAAAAGAAATGGGAGGTCAACATAATGAAAGCCTCTTCGTAAGCTTATTAACTCTTCCTTTTTATTACCTGCAAATTCCCAATGCTATAATCGCCTTCCTTGTTCAATAATATCAAAAATGTAATGGTAAAAAATTAAAATTAAAATTTAGTGTAAAGAATGGGGAAAGAATCACTAGAAAATGTTTAAAACCCCTGTAATTGTTACGCAGGGTTGAAAAAATAATGGGCCCAAATAAAAATGTAAGTCAAAAGAGGTGAAGTTCTGATCAAAGTGAAGTATTAGGCTTGAAACCCTAATGGATTGTACCAAACAGGCGAATTTTCCTGTAATACGCTTATAATTTGACACTTAAATTGCGAATGGAGCCTTAATCCTCAAAAAGAAGCCTTTATTTTACTTCGATATATCAGCAATCTTATTAACTTATACTACATAGAGCTTAAGTTTTTCATTTCAAACCAAAGCTATATTTAACAAATTCAAAATGTCCCTTGCATACGACACTGCTTCATTCAATACCTAAGCAATGCCAAAATTTTCTTTTTCTTCTTTTTTTTTTGCTGAAAATTTTCTCAAACTCAAAGCATTTATTTCAATTAAACCATTACAGGCACTTTTTAATTGTCAAAATTAAGTAGTCGGTCAGTTAGTCAGAAAGTTGAAGCTATTTGCCCATTCCAAAGCGTAGATCTCTATGGAAAAGAACGGGCAAGAAACTCCATGGACACTCTTTTAAGTCAAGATATTACAAAATCCTGGGTACATTATTCTTGTTGCTTCTATAATATGTGACTCAAAACTATTCACTTAGCAGTTCTCAAAAACTTCATTTGTTTTAGTATTTTGTTGGTTCTTTGCAATAACTATGACTTATCTATTAGAATACGATGGAGCAGAATTCCTGAGGGCAAAACAGTATGAGCTCCATATCTTAAACATATAATAAAGGATTCAAAGTTTCTCTCCGGGGAAAAAAGTAAGTTTTTTAACATCCTTTGTGCTAAAACAATAGTTCGGGAGTTTTTCGCATTTACAAATTAGGATCTGTTTATGTAGTTTAGAAGCTTTTTAGTTTGTGTTTCGGGATCTAAAATCACCAAGTAGTTAAGTTTAATTTCACCATTCCAACTACATGCAGCAGAAAGTGGAAAATAGTTTTAAAAAAATTAGCTGAGTTTTGCTTTTTCGCTCGATTCAAGACGGTGTTGGAAATAATTAATTTTATTCAAAAGTAAGAGGAGCCCTAAATGTGCCTGAATATTAGTCAAGGTCTCATACCGTCGTTCTCCATGGGCTTTAAGAATCCTATCTCTGTAAGATGGACTTGTGAAAAATTAAACCGTTTAACTTTAAACCAATGTGACAGCTTAGAGCGAAAATCTCAAATCGATTTCCAGAAAATCCCTTGTTAAAATATCAAGGAAAAACCTGTGCAAACATTCAAATGTTCGACCATTAACGACAATATTGGTTTACGGTGGAGCAATAACGATGTAGATATGGAAACTATCGCGCGCTATTGAATCGCAAGGAGCGTTGCGGGTCAAATTTGCGTACCATGGATGCTGCCAATATTTCGGTTATTTTGAGTTGTATGGTTGTGCCGTTTTATTTTGCGTTTTTTTCTGTGGATATGCAGTTTTAGTTATGTGCTTCTGATTCCTTAAAATAAATTGTTTACTTGCAACGTTGGAATAAGTTTTCGTAACGACTTATGCGTCCCTCGTTTCTGATATCAAAAGAAATAAAAATGTCCGATTGTCATTGACATCACAGGAATTTAAAAATATTTTTTATTAAAACTTAGCACACGTACACTTTATGCTGAATGCTGAAAAAAAGTATTTTACTAGGACTTTATTAAAATATTTTCATTCGAGACAAAGTTTGTTCTGTTGACAAAAATGTTCATAATCTGCTGCACGATAAAAGGTGAAACGTGTGTTTAAATAATACACAGTCCGTTCAAAGAGAAATATATTTTGTATTTTTGTTCTCTTATATACGTAGGTAAATAACTGCTATTTTGTTTGTAGGTTTACTGGCTGAAGAGATGAAAAGGTGTTTAGGTGTTGGGAAGGTTTTACAAAATCTGGTCTAGGTATTAGGAATTAATATGGTTATGAAATAATATCCGTAGGTACGTTTAACATCGGTGATTATGTTTTTATTTAACCGTTTATATGTGTACATAAATGGTTAAATAAATAATTATAAACAGACAAGAAGAAAGAAACAGAAAAACACGTACAAATATTTGTATTAAAAATAATTAAGTATCAAAATCGGTTCATTAGTTTTTGAGAAAATTGCGGACATACAAACATACATACATGCATACACACGGGTCGAATACAGAACTTCCTTTTTTGAATGTCTTTATTCGTTTTCATAAAATGATGGTAAATAAGAGTAGAGCAGTGTGCAGGGGCCCGTATAAACTGTTTAAAAGCTGCCACACAGCTTATTTTCCGTTCAGTATCACATCTAAATGTAATTTTAAATGTAAACATTTCACGAAATTGCGGTCAAACACTTATTCGTAACATTTACGTGCAGTGAATACTACCGGCGTACAGCGAGGAAGGCATGGCGCGAAATTCTTCGAAATTTTCCCAACAATTTTATATAAATCGTCCAAAACATAAAATATTGGTTTTGTACAATATTTTTACTTTCATTTTCTCGTGTGAAGCGATAGTTTTGTTGTTTAACCTTCTCGTGAGCGGCCATAACTCTTGGAACAATGGCGCGCGGCCTGTCCAGAAATAGCCGCGGAAAACAAACACACGCCTTGCGGACACCGCACTCCTTGTATAACGTACAACACTAACTAACATTACATTATAATCTTTACTACTCTCATAGACGAAAAGATTAACCAGTGATGCAATCTTTAGCTCATGAATCATCCGCATCTCCGAGAACAAGTGAATCTGCGTTCAACAAAACAAAACGTAACTTGACATTGTATTGAAACCGATAATTACACACTTTGTACAAATTAACGAGGCCATTAACAAACGTTAACGAACCCGCTTGTTAAGAAATAGGACGTTACTTTACCTACTCATATGTTCTTTTTATTTCACTCGCTCTAATTTACTGCCGGTTTCCGCTTCAGTTACGTTAAAAATAAAATTCATACATAGTTACGAAAAGAGTCGGAACTATGTTCGACGATTGTTTCTAAAAACAATTTAATACCCGGTTGAGCTGCACAAACTGCTAGAGTACTGCTACATTCCGAACTGTAACTGAATCAGTTTCAACTTCATAGCTGACTGCGCTCCGAATCAATAGTCTACACTGTAAATGCATGAAAGGTGTATTAATAAAAAAAATGTGAAATACGAATTGCAGCGTAAAAATTCTTGGCTTTCATCGTAGCCCAATGGTGAAACGGGGCATGTCCTAATGTAAGCAAATTGCCGTCACAGCCTTTCAGCGTCCGGCCGCGGCTATCATTCCCAAGATAAGCGCTTAAAAGCCTCATGGAAAACGCTTTCAGCAGGCGGACTATTACCGGGTGTTTCCATACTTTTTGCTTTTCCTCCAACTGGCCGGGGGAGTATCTTATATCGAACGCGCTACGTATGACTGTTTTGAGTGCACGATCCAAATCTACGTTGTTAGCTCCCGGTCTGGTTTGAATTCGACTCTAACTTAGAACTCGCACTTTGTGTCGCGATGCTTTGATAAAATGTGACAAATTTTCAAACCGAAATAGAATTTCTCCAACAGCGATATAACAAGAACCAAAAAAAGAAATGTTGGCTCAAAAAAGTCGCTGTATATAAAAGACCGGTAAATTTTAAAGAAATAAGATGATGTCAGAACAACCTAATAATCTTAATGCATTAGATTACAAAGGGCATACTCGGAGAAGGCGAGCAACGGGCGGGGAGGAGTCCTTTTATTTTTCTTCATAATATTAGATTTTATGATTATTTTAAAAGGGGCAAGGGCTCTTTGCTACTATACATCAAAAGACGATGCCATTGATCAGACATCTTTATCGAATTACGTGTTTGCGTATACAAAACGACGGGTCTTTGGAGTTTCTTTGTGTTCGTTTCTTGTTGGTAATCTAGGCGGGTGTGTGCGGGGGTGCGGCGCCGCGGCGCGCGGGAGGCGCGGTATGTACTTGCAACGTAATGCCGCTGCACTTGCCCTGGTCAGGAAGCGCGGCGGAATGCAGTCAGTCGCGTTTGTACCACCGCGGCGGAGGGGTGCGGGGCGGCGCGAGGGCAATGCACGCGGCGCCGGCGCACCTCGCTGCCTCCCATTCAGTACATCTCACTGATGCTGCATTTATTTACTATTCTTAACGTCCAGCTTTTTCAAGCGCGAAGTTAGCTGCGAGTCCAAGAAAAGGGCACCAACTAACAAAGCGACTCACTTTAAAACGCCGCTGTAGTTGGTGAAAGTTGTGAATTGCACCCGCCATTTCGTTCAAGGAGCTCGCCTGAATTTGAGACTCGGTTGCATACTTAACATTGGCTATAAAGCTTGGATGAAAGTTGTGGCGGATTATCGATAGTCTGTAAATCACAGGTCGTAAGAGTTAATGGTAGAGCCAATTTTTATGTTGGAGGCTACATTATCATTTATCAGTGTCATTACGAGAATGTTGTAGAGAGAAGCTAGTGTTTGCAAACAGACGAATCAGTATACGTCACAGCCACGCACACACTGCCTACTGATGCACATCATGCAATGATACGGCCCCGTCATCGCTTTGAGTCGGCGAGTGCCGCAATTTCACTGTATGCCGTGCGTTCGGAACGCGGCACGGGTTGGAATGCACTCGTTATATGCACACCACTCGAAAGGATTACCCACTAGTTGGCGGCGATTAACTGGCGCGATCGTGGTTCGCCAGCGCCCTGCTATTGGTTTGTTTCCGAACGTGCTAACGTTTGAATTTGGAATGTTATTTCGGTTTTCGAATAACTTTAATTAAATTTGCTTTTCTGAACTTTTTTGCATTGAAATTGCAAAGTGGTCTACGCTGATAATTTTCATCGGTCTAAAAAGACTTCAAACGAAAATTTTCAAAGACTTGCATATTGCGAAAGTTAACAGTTTGTTCGTCAGTATTGATAAACAAATGTATTTTCTTTCCAGGTACGTGGGTGTTGTTAGAGAAAGTTCACGTAGATTTCATTCACTTACAACTGCGTAAGTAGCAGATTTGTTTTATTTTGCTTACTGTGTTTTTTTCGTCTAATGATAGTAATGACGTCACGGTTCCTTAACCACCACCAACTTAACTTCACCTTAATGACTATCTGGGCAACCACACCTCAGTAGATAAGTGCGCTAACTTCGGAGTGACGTCAAAAAACTTAAACAGCTATTTTTCAATGTCTTTGCAATAACAGTATCTTAGTAGGAGTAAAGTAGTTCATTAATATTGTAGTTCAACATCTAGACTTAGTGTCATTGCATTTGAATGGGAGTATCTCGAATGGTTGTGATTATACGGGAGCTGCGAACTGGCTTCTTCAAACAGAAAGGCTTTTAAGGAGTCCTTTAGGTGCCAGAGTGCCAGGTAGAGCGCGGGTCGATAGCTACCGATTTGGATAATGTGAGTCACTATGTTACGCCTTAGGCTAAGTTAGATTTGAAAGCTTTTGCCGCGCGTCTGGTACGCCTCATGTCTAACAGAGTGGTGCCATAGCAACGCGCGTTTGTTCGAAACGCACGTGCGATGCTGTAGTGACGGATGATACGCGTCTATGCGCAATTTCGTGACCTTTGATACCTATCATACTTGAGTTGACATTAGCTGCTCTGTTGACCGCGTTTGTCGTGTTAACTCATGCTTGATGGTGTTCATTTTTATCACAATATTTATTTGTAGCATGGCGTCATTCAGCGGGCGACGACTTGAAAGTATTATGATGGGTCAGTGGTGACAGCAAAGTTTTTGATTAGAGCAATCGAAATGCTGAATAAATCGTTTTAAATCATGACTATGTTAAACACATAAATAAATTGTATATATTTGTGCAAAACCATTAACTACGGTAAATTGTTTCGTCACGTTTGCTTGGATTTCAGAATTAGGCATACTATGCAAATAATAATAACAATAATATTTTATATATATTTATAAAATAACAGAAGCAAGCATACGAATAATGAGGATTATTTTAATTAAATACCTACATAGGTATTTACGCAGTTACATAACTGCGAATGCGCAGTAAAACTATAGCACAAAAGGAAAGTCTCGAAAAATAAGGGGAAAAACCGGACTAATACACGAAGGGTTCTGTACCACCGTACAATAAGCCTATTTATAATACTACCATATTTAAGAAATACGTTTTTTGTATGGGGAACACCTTTAATTGTTTACTTAATTTTATTATTTGTTGTTATAGCGATCTAAGTAGAGATTTAAGATTAAAATTTTAATTAAATTTAAATTTTATCTACCTATCTTTATCTACCTATTATGGTTCAAAAGATACATCCCTGTGACAGACGGACGGTCGGACAGCGCAGCCTTAGTAATACGTACCCAAAGGGTGCCAGCAGGACCACATTACAGTCTTAAACACAACATGCAAAACGGCGCACCAAACTCCAAATTGAAATATTGCCGACGCAGCCCAAACTCGAAATTTACATTTTGCCGGGCAGTTTATTCCGGTAGTAAAATATCGAGTAGTGTGTCGCGGTCCCCAGGTGTTGGTTCAAACGACGCAAGTTTCACTAATGTGCGGCTTAAATGATGACAGTGTAGCGGGACTTAGCCCACCTGTGAGGGGACCGCACTTTTTGGTACTGAAAAATGGGACACCTGATTATTTATGAAAGCCTGGTGCGAGGAAATTGTTAAAAGTTGATGTTAGGTTGGCAACAATTTAGAATTATTTTTGGCATAGCATTAATTTCTCTGTCTTCAGCTAGTGTGAACCAATCCTATCTGTAGGCGTCAAGGTCGTCACTGAAAGTAAAGGAAAAATGAGGCCTTTGCCCTGCAGGGACAACACAGGCTGAAAAAAAAAGGATTTGAAATTCGTAATATCTATCTGAAACACTTCATTTCTTGTAGCAACGAAATTACATAGACATCACGTAACAAGACATACCTAAATATAGACGAACGAGTGTATCATTACTGTACACTAGAATTGGAAAATTTCAAGCCTGTTTTCCCGTATAATCAAATTCGATTCCCTGTAGGATTCTTACAAATCACCGGTTGCTTATAAATCGTTCGTCTCGTCAGAGATTTATTCGGTTCCCTCTCGTCCAAATCCGGCTCCCAAAATGTTCGTCGGTTGTAAACCGCACTTGGCGTAAATTACACACGTAGGTATTTGGCAACAGTGTTTAAATAGGGGGCGCTTAAATTTGTACCCTTAAGTAGGGGGTAATAGAGGAAGTTTGCGCGTCTTACGTAATCGAACCCCGGAGTTGGGACTGAACAAACTAAGTTTTTATCTGTTAACTTTAGAGTATGTTACGAGTGAGTGAGGATGGATTTATTGACAACAAAACTGGCTCCTGCGAGAGTTTTGGGTGTGCGATGATTTATTTATGGAGTCTTAGGATTCTTATACGAGAGTTTTATTTGACAGTGATATGGTTTGTAGTAGCATGTTTTATCGACAGTTCCAACATATTTTTGTGAACTCTGATATCAAATAAAATATCGAATCTTGTTCCCTCGGAGGGTTGGCCAGAGGTGTACTTATAGTACACCCACGTTTTTTTGCCAGTTATGTTTAAGTCTCATGTAATAGGGAGCGAGCCTATTGCCATCAACCGGACACAAATCCAGACTCCGGGCTGCTACTGAGAAATTCCAGATTGAAAAACCGAACACAACTTTGTCCAACCCGGGAATCGAACCCAGCCTCATACGCTAGCAATAGCACTTGTGATCACTAGACTAACGGAGCAGTAAAATTTAGCTCACCTTTAAAACTACATTTCCATGTTCCTTTAAACCATTTTCCATCTCAAACGTTCTCAGTTTTCGCTAAAAAGCTTGAGCATCTCTTTACGTTATAATGAACGCAAATGGTCCTTCTGTGTGCACGTCCCACGATCTTCAATTACGATTCACATTGTTACTGCGGCCCGCTGGGGAACTAAACTTAGCGATCTAATTGCTCGATGTCTAATCGATTGTGACTCGTGTTGGCTTCTGATGGTACCTGTCGTTACAGATAATAGTGTAGTAAAGGTGCTAATCATTGTAGATGTTAATGTGATCGGTGTAAGAAGGTTGGAAATAAAGTTATCGGGGCTGTTTGTCGACTAATTTATTCCGTTGTTTAAATCTTAAGGTAGGATACGTATTTTTCAGTATTCCCGTTAGAAGACATTTAATTACTACTACTACTGTAATCCAGAGATCATAATGAACAAATCAACATTCGTTTCATTAATATACACCACGGTTTTTGGTAGGCCTAATCGCCGAACAAAACTATCTCATTTGTATGTTGTTTTGTTCAACTATTTGAATTATTCAGGCAAATCTCTTAATTAAGTAATTAGGCTTCTAGAAACTGAGGGTCTTCTTCTTCGTGTCGCTGGCACGACAGTATTTTAGATCCTGTTGGCCCAAAACTTTGCCACTTCCACAGCGTCGTCGGTGGCAAGCGCAGAGGTCACTTTGACTGCATGTTTTGGGACACTGAGGGTACGTTCAAATTGATCGTCATACAGAAACTAAAACTGAAACGCTGGCTTCTCATTAGCCAGTTTCTAACTTCACGTTGCGGTTCACTTCACCTCAAAACAAAAACACAAAATCAAAAACAATACTACCCTTATCATCAAGCAAATAAAATAAATTTCACACAACGCAAGTCCATAAACGCGACCGGCGCCTCCCCCATCACTAAATATGTGCACAAACAAACGAATATCAATTCATACAGGCCAGTATATCGGGCGAGTAATGAAAGTGGTGTGGACTGAACCCGCCATTAATTGTCACAGGTGTCGATTACCGACAATACGTTTTTTCTATCGATAGTTTTTTTACGATTGTCCATTACAGTTTTCATGACTATTTCAAAGGTTTAATATAAATATGGGTTTGGAATATATGGTGTTGTTTAATGGTGATATCTGTTGATAGTGGTTGTTTGTGATTGTCTATGACTGGGATCATCATAATTCTGCCCTTATCGCAATTTTTGAATTTTTTTTTGGGGGTCGCTGCAACATGTATTTTCTCTATTACACTTCTCTATTAGACGTCATCTCAGTAGTCACCCCTTTTCTAGCCATATCATCTTCCACACAGTCCGTCCATCGTTTCTTTGGTCTCCCGCTTCTCATATTGACATCCATACTCCAAATTTTCGTCACAACATTTTGAATGACTGGAATGTTATTCTAAAATACAAAATTTCTTAGCACCTTTAAAATTAATATTTTCGTTTATTTGTGTTTTCCTTCCTAACACTCTTAACCCTTATTTTCATTTACGCAAGTATACAGTCAGTAAAAATACATTAAGAATCCGCACAATGGCAAAATTTTCCTGCGAGCTTTTAAGGTCAGCAGTGCGCGTCTGAGCAGGCAAATAAACGTATATTTAAATTTGTTCCTACATTAACGATGGCTATTAAAACTTTTTTCTGTAAAATTGCTGTTTTGTCATGGAACTTGAAAATGTTTACGTTTCTACATAAAAAAAAACAGCCAGTGCGAGCAGGACTCGCACACCAAGGGTTCCGCACCACCGTACAATATTGGGCAAATAACGCCAAAAAAATACGTTTCCTATAATTTTTTTGTTATTTGTTGAAGCGGTAATAGAGATACACACTCTGTGAAATTCAACAGTCTACCTATTACGGTTCTTGAGATACAGTCCGCTAACAGTCAGACGGATGGACGGACGGTGTCCAGGGAGGCTTAGTGATGTGATCCTGTTGGCACCATTTGGATACGGAACCCTGAAAACGATGTAAAGAAAGGAGGTCGTGTTGACATAAAATTCAAAGCAAAATATACTGTTATTGTACTAACTAATACCTACTTGAATAAATAATTTACGCTAGGAAGAAAGTTATAGAACTTACAAGAAAAGCTTGCGTTTTAATTAATACCTACGCTCTCATAAGTATATTTTACTCGTGGGAATATCGGGATAAAAAGTATCCTATGTGTTTTTCTAATATACAGGGTGAAATTAAATTCATGGGCATCCTTTTAAGGGGTCATTCTACTTATCATTATGAACAAATTTTACTATGGGACTAAAGCAAAAATCGCGAAAACAAAATCAGCTGTTCCACGCATTTATGTTCACATAACTCGTCAAAATGTAGGGAAGAGCTGAATTTTTTTTCGCGATTTCAGGTTTGGTCCCATAGTAAAAGTTGTTTATAATGATGATTATAACGTCCCCTTAAAAGCATGCCCATGAATTCAATTTCACCCTGTATAAGCTATATTATTGTAAAGTTTTTTCGTGAAAGAGTAACAAGCATCCATCATCCATCCATCCTGACAAACTTTCCCGTTTATAATATTAGTAGGAAGTAGGATAGTAGGATTGGAACCTTAATTTATTATAATCAAGTCTAATAAAACAACAAACAACATATTGTCTAAGAAAAACCCTTCGAAGTCTACTGCATTGCTTTTCAATTTAAACCAAATATTCGGGCAAACTAAAATCATGAATAGAATTACCCTTCGAGATCAATCGCGTGTTTTGAATACCAACCCTTAAGATTAACCCTCTCACTGCAGCCAGATGTTTGACAAATAAATTAAGCTTATTTGAATACTAGCTTGTGCCCGCGACTTCGTCCGTGTGAAATTACTTTTTTCTCGGATCCAAATGGTCATAGCGTGATGTAAAATAGCCTATAGCCTTCCTCAAGAATTGGGCTTTTAAAGGTTGTTTAGCGCATTCAAACAAACAACCTCTTCAGCTTTATTATTAGTATAGATTTTCGGTTGGGTCATTCAATAATCAAGTACTAACGTTATCGAGGTACTTACCTGCCTACCTTCAACAACACGCAGACACGATAAACTACAATGATAAAGGGTGACCGAATACATAAAAACTATTGATTTTATTTCCTGTAACATTTTGTTCGGTACGCCTGTTATCAATTGATTAATGTTTCAGCTGGGTAGATACAGCCTTTGTGTTCGTGTTGATATGCTAATTGATAGCTGGAGTTATATCTTCTTTCTATGCTACTCGTAATTATAGATGATGGAAATGTGACAAAAAAATGTTGCTGTCAATTTCTGCATTGTACCGTAAATTATCTTATAGGAAATCTGTTTAAATAGCTATTCAGAAAAAGGCTTGTAAAGGCTGTCATTTTATTATATGAGTATTAGCCACTTCTTTGTTAACTCTTAAACAAAATTTCCACAAACATTAGCACTATAACTTGAAAATTTTCATCCCAAAAATAAATGAAGCACAAAACTTAAGTGTAACTAACACTAAAGTTTGTACACACATCCTCTTGTTCACATCGTAAGCACTCTATAACTCTATAAAACCAACACGACTACGTGACACAAATAATTTTCACTTAGACCCAAGTGTGGCGAACACTAAGAATTAAGTAGCGAGTACATAAATCGGTACACAAGTTGCAGGTAAAAGACATACCGTGTTGAGTAAGCTTTGTTCAAACAGTACAACAAACTTAAATCCTGGAGACCTGTACCGAAAATAAGCATGGTACAGATGGGGCTCAGAAGCTGGTTCTACTAATTTGCGTACTACTTAATTCTTAAGTTAAAATGCATCTTTTAGGTATTTGAGAGCAATTAGTAGTTGGTCATGGATCGATCACCACTGCTCTTAAAACGGTGAAGAAAAAAAAACATCTTGAGGAAACAGAACATGTTCTAGAACCAAAAAAATTAAAAGATACGTGATATTTAGCAACCCGCACTGAGCCCGCGTGGTAGTCCAGTTCCGGCCCGCTCCCTCTCATCGAGAGGAGGCCTGTGTCCCAGCAGTGGGAACATTATAGGCTGATTACGCATGGACCGATAAAAGTACAATAGCGTTAAAAGTCGAATGATGACAAGATGCATGAATACGTGCTAAAAACAAAAAGGTCATGTTAGGGTCATAGGACGAAGAGTTCCGTTATCCTACCATGTTCGTTAGTAGGATTAGTGGCGTGTGATTTGACACCAAATTAATGATGGTATAACGACTCGAAATTAGCTATATATTTATAGCTTTTACCGTAATCACGACGACCTTCTATAAACACTATGGGCACTTAAAATAACAAAACGTTCTCAAACATCTATTAATTTCACCAACGTCATAAACAATCCTTAAATGGGGATAACGGTAATCAAGTTTAAGATACTTAACTTAACCCTAGTACTAATCGTAAGTTCTTTGCGAAATATTCGCTTACTTGCAACTTAGCTATCGGCCTCCACCAATTGTTTGGTTAGGTAATAGACGGCACGGGGCTTAACGGACCTGCCGACATTATGGTTACATTTAGAAACGTTAATTACCTATTAAATTTCACACATTAACGATTATCTTAATTCATTTGTGTAAGCTCGGCTTTTGATTTACGTTGTGATCGTGATGCATTCGATCGTGTTTTGATATTTTTTCCTGTGTTTAGTTTTAACGTACCTCCAAACTTTACCTTATCGACAACCACAGATAAGTTGACTTTGATGAAAAGTTTGTTGACGAATGAAGTGATTGACGTAAAGCGTTTCGGAAATCAGACGAGAACAATATAAAATATACATATTTAGATAGATCGAAGAGGTCCAACTACTTGACGGTTTAGTATCTTATCAAATCAAGTGAAGTCATGTGTACAAATTGAAGACGGACGCTTTGATCGGTCGCCTGCGAGACCACACACATTTCGTTTTGTTGACTTTATAGCTTTTTGCTTGGGATGTGCTATTCCCTATTTTTCTTGGCATCATCACGGTTCACGACTCACAGGGCGCTACGATTGCATTATTTATTTTATATTGACGTTTTAATAATTGTGCCCACGGCCTTGGCGAAAAATAAATAATAGCGAGTATTCGCGACCTGCCTCAATATGAACACGCGGTGCCAACAATAGGTGTAGAGCACTTTAAATAATAAATCCATATAGAGTTGGTTTTACGAGCGCATTCCGAGCCGAACACCTGTCTGTAATAACGTCCTGTGTGCACTGCGTACCAAATAATTTGTGTACAAGGTTTATAGCATACTTCACTTTGCTATGATTGCCTAGTACAAGGAGCAAAGAAAGTGTTTTTTTTTTTTGTTTATGTCTATGTTTAATCTACATAGTGTCTATGCACTAGGTGGGTTTCATCGGCTCATGCTTATTTGTGACTGAAAGAAAAACTATAATGATTTTTTTCAGTATCTTCCTACTATATTAAGTTTCTATGTTTGGATGCTTGTTACTCAATCACGCAAGAACGGCAGGACGGATTTGGATGAAACCTGGATTAACACATAGGAAACTTTTTACCTCGGTAAGAACACGCGGGTGAAGTCGCGGGCAGAAACTAGTCTTTAATAAGTCTTGCTATCACATGCGTATTTTCTTTTTAATATTAAAAAAATTCAGTGGATGCTTTAAATTAGAATGCACACATCCCTTTAAACAAAGCGATGGAAAAATGTAACAATGCTGTTTTCCGATCACTTTATTTGAGTCCAATTAAGAGAGTGAACAAAACGTTTTGTATTCATTGTGTTGTTTTTACTATCATCGATATTGGTGATAAAATATTATTCGCAAAGCTTCGATTATAGAGGACATTGTTGCTAGGAAACGATTGAAATCAATTCAGTTTTTTTTTTTTGTTAGAAAAGTCAAGTTTTAATCTTCTTTCTACTCTTTGACAAATAATATAGGTATTGTAACCTAGCTGTAGGTATTTTAAGCCACTCATGTTGTCTCAACTTGCTGCTAAGGCGATTGGCACACTGTACCGCATTACGCAGCGGGACGCAGATAACGTGCCCCCGCGCGTGATTTTTTACATACAAATTCAATAAAAACGCGCTTTCGTGCCGGGAATTTGGCTCCGTTTCACGCACCCCGCTGCGTAATGCGGTGCAGTGTGCCAATCGCCTAACCTGTGAACCTGCTTAATGTATTACTTGGACAATAATATTTTCTATTTCTACTTGATTTTGTTTCTACGAACGTTGCACCTTTTCATGCTAAAAATATCTTTAAAAGCTCATGACTCGTTTTTTCACACAAATCAAAATAAACGAACTATCGAGTCGCATTTTCATGAGTTTCCTTTTTAGCTGCTCCTAAAAAATATTTTTATTGGAGAATCCATTACAGTTTTTCTATCAAAGGCCAAACTGCTGACACACTTTTATAAAACTTGATTTTAAACATTTCAGATACCTACTTGGTCAACTTTTGAAAATGACTAAATCTAGGTAATTGGAGGGTGGCCATCTTACAGTTCAATTGTCCAATCAATCATGCATCTTCAGAAAAGACAACCTAATTAAACAATATTTTCTAACAAAACCCCAAGTATGTAACTGAGTAATAAAACATCATTTAAAAATGTTTTTTAAGTAGTTATTATTCGAATTATAAAATGCCTTTTATCTGCCTCCCATCGTTTCAGTAATATTAAAAATAATTGGAAACCAGACTACAAATTGAAAAAGAATCACCATTTCGTTTTCAGATACAATTTAAAATATAATTTTTATGAACGATTGGCCTCCGTTATTGACCTGTTACCCAGAAAATTCTCTGCGAAAGGTTTATCTTTAAACAAGCTCGGTCCCATAAGTTGTTTAAACAGCGTTTCTTAGAGGCTTAGTTAGACCCGTCAATACATTCGGTTAAGCTTTCCTTACCCAATTAATTAGCTGTTATGAAGATCAAAGACGCACCAGTTTGTGATCTTTGTGCTAAGCCTCCGACCCATTCAACTTGGTAACGAGACTGACAGTTTAACTTTGCTCCAATCACTCTACTATAATATACAGCGTGACTTCTGTCAATCAACTACGTATCGGAGTTTGCACCGACACCGCAGATTTACGTCTACCGTTATCAATTTCAACACCTATTTCGATAATGATAGAGTTGTTAATAGAGTGCGGTGTTCGATCGCTTACGTCTTTGTGTATGACAATGAAAGTTTATCCGTTTTATTAGCCGTCCACACTGAATAAATTTACGTGGTCTTTGTAATAGTGTTTAGTGAGGATTAAGTGTTAAGGTTTGACTCGACCGTCTGCAGTTCGGTCGCGTTCGATGGATAATATTCGCGTTAATCTGTTAGCGCCTGAGGAGGGAACGTTAAATAGATATTCGGATTTCTCCAATGTTTGTATTGCGAAGTTGGACGGGTACGGTATTAAGAGATACGTGTTATTGGCTTCGAGATAGATCGTAGAATGAGATTTGATATCTCAGCTTCTGTTTTTCTTGTAAACTTCGCACCTTATTACTTTTATTTGAATTTAGTTTATCAGATTCGGTGACAAGTTTGTTCAAGATCTGTCTAACTTGGAAAGATCTGTTTAAGACTTTAGTCTCAGACAAAATTTTGATTACTTCTCTCTCGACACTAAAACGAGATAACTCTTTTATCTTAAATTAGTTTAAAACTACATAGAGATTGGGCTATGGATAAAATTCTTTTCAATCATAGATTTACAGATTGCCAGTTAATTAGCAGTTGATATCCTACCTACTTTTACGGATAAGTAAATAGTCTTATTTAATGATCGAGCTGTGTTTGCAGTGCAAAGGAGATCGTATTGCCTCAACAAATAATTTCTTTACAAGAAACCCACTGTATTTATTCTTTATGTAAAAGATGAGTTTTTGAAGTGAAACTTCTTTAGGCGCGCTTGACTTGGGGAGTAAACTGGCGAATGCGTTACGAAAACGTGTGATCGGACGAGTAGGGAAGGTACGTATTTATGCGACCGGGTTTTTACACCAGGTATTTGCTTCCAAGTACGCACACCAGGGTCACCAGGTACCGACTCAAAATACTTGCAAGACTATAAAGTATCTTATACGGCTACTCGCTCAAATACGTAGGTACTCAACCAAAAATTTTGATTGTCTAACTAAATCTGACTATTTTTAATCGTGATTAAAAAGGTGTGGAATAAAATTAGTTGTCATGAATAGAAATTCACACCAACACCTTGACTTCAGTTGCAAAAACAGTACCGTCTGTATCTTTTTGAAGTGAAACTTCTTTAGGCGCGCTTGACTTGGGGAGTAAACTGGCGAATGCGTTACGAAAACGTGTGATCGGGCGAGTAGGGAAGGTACGTATTTATGCGACCGGGTTTTTACACCAGGTATTTGCTTCCAAGTACGCACACCAAAATACTTGCAAGACTATAAAGTATCTTATACGGCTACTCGCTCAAATACGTAGAAAAATTTTGATTGTCTAACTAAATCGAACTAAATCTGACTATTTTTAATCGTGATTAAAAAGGTGTGGAATAAAATTAGTTGTCATGAATAGAAATTCACACCAACACCTCGACTTCAGGTGCAAAAACAGTACTGTCTGCATCTTTTTGAAGTGAAACTTCTTTAGGCGCGCTTGACTTGGGGAGTAAACTGGCGAATGCGTTACGAAAACGTGTGATCGCGAGTAGGGAAGGTACGTAAAAAATAGCTGGAAATACCTCGTGTAAAAACCCGGACCCGGTCGCATAAATATGCGACCGGGTTTTTACACTAGGTATTTGCTTCCAAGTAAGCACACCAGGTACCGACTCAAAATACTTGCAAGACTATTAAGTATCTTATACGGCTACTCGCTCAAATACGTAGGTACTCAACCGCGTTAGTTTTCGCAAATGCGATCATGCTCCTTATCAGTAGGAGTCTACGGAACAATTTCGTATGCAAGTATTTTTGAAGGGAAACTTCTTTACGCGCGCTTGACTTGGGGAGTAAACTGGCGAACGCGTTACGAAAAGTGTGATCGGGCGAGGTGAACGGGAGTTGAGTGGGGGATACAAGCAAGACAAAGCAGTGCGCGCACACGTTTTCTTTCTCTCTTCCTCTCATAGCCAAATACGTATGAAGTTTTTGAAGTGAAACTTCTTTAGGCGCGCTTGACTTGGGGAGTAAACTGGCGAATGCGTTACGAAAACGTGTGATCGGGCGAGTAGGGAAGGTACGTATTTATGCGACCGGGTTTTTACACCAGGTATTTGCTTCCAAGTACGCACGCCAGGTACCGACTCAAAATACTTGCAAGACTATAAAGTATCTTATACGGCTAGTCGCTCAAATACGTAGGTACTCAACCGCGTTAGTTTTTGCAAATGCGATCATGCTCCTTATCAGTAAGAGTATACGGAACAATTTCGTATGCAAGTATTTTTGAAGGGAAACTACGCGCGCTTGACTTGGGGAGTAAACTGGCGAACGCGTTACGAAAAGTGTGATCGGGCGAGGTGAACGGGAGTTAAGTGGGGGATATAAGCAAGAGAAAGCAGTGCGCGCGCACATTTTCTTTCTCTCTTCTTCTCATAGCCAAATACGTTTAAAGTTTTTTTTCTTCTGCTTATATCTCGAAAATGGTGCGTCCTATCGCAAAAATAATGAAAATTTCGACCCCCTTTATAAAGCCCATAAACTCCTAAAACTCAACATGTAGGTAATCATTTTTCATATTTTCCATACAAAAAGTGAAAAATTCCTTAAAAAACAAGATAAGGCCGCCCCCTCCGCGCCTGCGGCTCTAAAAAACAATACACGGGGTAGGGCAAATAAGTACCACGTGTCGACGAGTCGCGATTGTCAAATTCGATTTTTGTTGTGTCAAAATTATTGAAGTGAAACTTCTTTACGCACACATGACTTGGAGAGTAAGCTGGCGAATGCGTGACGTAAGCGTTACGAAAACTGTGATCGGGCGAGTAGGGAAGGTACGTATTTACGCGACCAGGTTTTTACACCAGGTATTTGCTTCCAAGTACGCACACCAGGTACCGACTCAAAATACTTGCAAGACTATAAAGTATCTTATACGCCTACTCGCTCAAATACGTAGGTACTCAACCGCGTTAGTGTTCGCAAATATGCGATCATGCTCCTTATCAGTAAAAGTCTACGGAACAATTTCGTATGCAAGTATTTTTTACTTTAATGGTTTGCAGGTATTTATTTGTAAACGCGATTTTGCTCCTTATATATAGGAAGTCATTGATCAATTTCCTATGCAAGTAGTTTTACTTCCAACGGCGCTTTTGAATACGCGATTATACTTCTTATCTGTATGAAGTTATGGATCAATTTTCTATGCAGATAGAAAATACTTGAAAGTATCTCGCTCCGTCGTGCCTCGACGCTCGAGTACGTAGGTACTCAAATAGTTCAACAACCGCGTTTGTTTTCGCAAATGCGATCATGCTCCTTATCAGTGAGAGCACAGAATACTTAATAGTACTACGTACAGAAAGGACGCTCCCTTCCTCGCCCTCATATCAGATATCGCACCTCACCCTGCATTTCGAGGTATTCGTCGCCGACTCTTTAGCAAGGGCGCTCGCGAACCGCAGCGCTGTATTGCTGACACGAACACACAATTATGCGATTTAAATGTTTTATTTGAGTTTTAATCACGATGATGGTTGGATATTGTGATGCTTTTCCGAATTCGTATTTACATAAACTGTTTGTAAGATTTCGCATTTTTAATAACATGCGATTTAACCGATTATTTACAGATAAGTCATTTAAACTAAACTATTTTAGTGTTTTTATTTCATTACGAACCCGACTATACAGGGTGTTACGGAAAGGGTATATCAATACAAACGGGTTGAAGAGTGTATCTGGTCTAGAATCTCTGTACAAAATTTCAGCTCAAAAGCAGTAACTTTGAAAGTGCTTAATATTTTTTTTATTTCAATAGTTCATTAAATTGAAATCATAACAAACGTGTCACCGCTCTACGAGGGTCATTATCCATTATCTGTAGTGTGTCTGTGCGCCTAGTACACGCACATCACGCCGCCGCGCGCCAGTGCAGCGCCGTGATGTCAAAATAAAAAAATATTAAGCATTTTCAAAGTTAATGCTTTTGAGCTGAACTTTTGTACAGAGATTCTAGACCAGATACACTCTTCAACCCGTTTGTATTGATATACCCTTTCCGTAACACCCTGTATAAATAAACAATTGAACTACATGATCACTTTATAATAATGCACACGTTCGGGCCGCCGCCGTCGTCGTTCGGTTCCCCGACACAAATTGCTTACCGCGCCATTTTTTTTACGCTACTAGATTTCACGCACACATTTGCACGTATACAAACGTCATTTGTTTATGTAGTAGTAATAGGTAATTATTTTGCGAGCGTTGTATGGAGCGTCCGAGGTGTAAGAGTCTACGGAATAATTTCGTATGCAAGTATTTTTATTTTAATGGTTTGTAAAAGTATTTATTTGTAAACGCGATTGTGCTCCTTATTTATAGGAATTCACGTGTCAATTTCCTATGCAAGTACTTTTTACTTCCAACAGGGCTTTTGTTTGATTACGCGATTGTACTTCTTATTTGTATGACGTTATGGATCAATTTTCGATGCAGATAGAAAATACTTGAAAGTATCTCGAGCCCTGGTTTTACTCCCTGGTTTCTTAAGGTGGACGTACTTGGAAGCCCTGGTACTCGATTTTGCAAGTACGACCCATGTCTACGGGCTACGGGCGAGGTGAACGGGAGTTGAGTGGGGGATATAAGCAAGAGAAAGCAGTGCGCGTGCATTTTCTTTCTCTCTTCCTCTTATAGCCAAATACGTTTGAAGTTTCACTTCAGTCGTGTGGTCATAAGCACACTCGTTTTCTTTCTCTCTTCCTCTCATAGCCAAATACGTTTGAAGTTTCACTTCAGTCGTGTGGTCATAAGCACACTCGGTTTTTTTTTTATATTGTATTATAGGATATAAAATTATTTTTTCGTAGGCATGTGTTATTGCGGTACAATATTTTCCGTTTTTAGGGTTCCGTACCTCAAAAGGAAAAAACGGAACCCTTATACGATCACTTTGTTATCCGTCTGTTTATCTGTCAAGACCCTTTATCTCGGGAACGCCTTGAGGTATCGAGTTGAAATTAAAACCATATACTCAAGTCTGCGGTCCCTTAAAGCTGTGAAAAAAATCAAACTACTAAGTTAACGTAAAAAAAAGATAGAATAGAATACTCTTTATTATGTACACCATATAAATAAGATACGACCGTTTATGCCGCAAAAAAATATATTTCGACACTCTCAAGAAGCAAGATCATGTAGCACAAATAAAGTAAAAAATCCTGGTCGTTTTCACACTGTAAATAATAAAAAAAGAGAGAAAAAAAAGAGAAATATTAATCGTAACACTTGTAGATACAAAAGAGGGAATCTAGCCAGTAGAAGAGAAGCACTTTATTACCTTGTCTTAACATTTCTAGCTTACGTAAAAGAAAAAAACGAGTGTGCTTATGACCACACGACTGAAGTGAAACTTCAAACGTATTTGGCTATGAGAGGAAGAGAGAAAGAAAATGTGCGCGCGCACTGATTTCTCTTGCTTATATCCCCCACTCAACTCCCCTTCGCCTCGCCCGTAGCCCGTAGACATGGGTCGTACTTGCAAAATCGAGTACCAGGGCTTCCAAGTACGTCCACCTTAAGAAACCAGGCCCTAAAACCAGGGCTCGAGATACTTTTAAGTATTTTTTATCTGCATAGAAAATTGATCCATAACTTCATACAGATAAGAAGTACAATCGCGTATTCAAAAGCCCCGTTGGAAGTAAAACTACTTGCATAGGAAATTGATCAATGACTTTCTATAAATAAGGAGCACAATCGCGTTTACAAATAAATACTTTTACAAACCATTAAAGTAAAAATACTTGCATACGAAATTGTTCCGTCGACTCTTACCACACCTCGGACACTCCATACAACGCTCGCAAAATAATTACCTAGTACTACTACATAAACAAATGACGTTTGTATACGTGCAAATGTGTGCGTGAAATCTAGTAGCGTAAAAAAATGGCGCGGTAAGCAATTTGTGTCGAGGAACCGAACGACGACGGCGGCGGCGCTGCCCGAACGTGTGCATTATTATGAAGTGACCATGTAGTTCAATTGTTTATTTATAATAGTCGGGTTCGTAATGAAATAAAAACACTAAAATAGTTTAGTTTAAATGACTTGTCTGTAAATAATCGGTTATTAAATCGCATGTTATTAAAAATGCGAAATCTTACAAACAGTTTATGTAAATACGAATTCGGAAAAGCATCACAATATCCAACCATCGTGATTAAAACTCAAATAAAACTTTTCGTGTCAGCAATACAGCGCTGCGGTTCGCGAGCGCCCTTGCTAAAGAGTCGGCGACGAATACCTCGAAGTGCGGGGTGAGGTGCGGTATCTGATATGAGGGCGAAGAAGGGAGTGTCCTTTCTGTACGTAGTACTATTAAGTATTCTGTGCTCTTACTGATAAGGAGCATGATCGCATTTGCGAAAACAAACGCGGTTGTTGAACTATTTGAGTACCTACGTACACGAGCGTCGAGGCACGACGGAGCGAGATACTTTCAAGTATTTTCTATCTGCATAGAAAATTGATCCATAACTTCATACAGATAAGAAGTACAATCGCGTATTCAAAAGCCCCGTTGGAAGTAGAACTACTTGCATAGGAAATTGATCAATGACTTTCTATAAATAAGGAGCAAAATCGCGTTTACAAATAAATACTTGCAAACCATTAAAGTAAAAAATACTTGCATACGAAATTGTTCCGTAGACTTACTGATAAGGAGAATGATCGCATTTGGGAAAACTAACGCGGTTGAGTACTTACGTATTTGAGCGAGTAGCCGTATAAGATACATTTACGTCACGCGTTCGCCAGCTTACTCTCCAAGTCAAGTGTGCGTAAAGAAGTTTCACTTCAATAATTTTGACACAACAAAAATCGAATTTGACAATCGCGACTCGTCGACACGTGGTACTTATTTGCCCTACCCCGTGAATTGTTTTTTAGAGCCGCAGGCGCGGAGGGGGCGGCCTTGGCGTGTTTTTTAAGGAATTTTTCACTTTTTGTATGGAAAATATGAAAAATAATTACCTACATGTTGAGTTTTAGGAGTTTATAGGTTTTATAAAGGGGGTCGAAATTTTCATTATTTTTGCGATAGGACGCACCATTTTCGAGATATAAACAAAAGAAAAAAAAGATACAGACCGTACTGTTTTTGCAACTGAAGTCAAGGTGTTGGTGTGAATTTCTATTCATGACTACTAATTTTATTCCACACCTTTTTAATCACGATTAAAAATAGTCAGATTTAGTTAGACAATCAAAATTTTTGGTTGAGTACCTACGTATTTGAGCAAGTAGCCGTATAAGATACTTTATAGTCTTGCAAGTATTTTGAGTCGGTACCTGGTGTGCGTACTTGGAAGCAAATACCTGGTGTAAAAACCCGGTCGCATAAATACGTACCTTCCCTACTCGCCCGATCACACGTTTTCGTAACGCATTCGCCAGTTTACTCCCCAAGTCAAGCGCGCCTAAAGAAGTTTCACTTCAAAAATCCGTTACGAAAACATTACAAAAGCATTCGAGACACGAGATCGATACGACTAACGCCTTAAGACGGACACAAAACGAGCACAATATGTCGACAGATAATTCCAAATCGTATTGGCTTCATAAGGAAAGAATCCATTCCCGATACAAATATATTTTTTGCAGTCACATTCGTAAATCGCGTCTATTTCCTTGTAGGGATGTACGACTGTTACGTTGGAGGAAATACTCATAACCGCACGAAACGCGTTTGAAATTTTTTTCACGTATCAATACCCAACGGTCGGGCGATCACCCGCCAATTGAATGGAAACACTCGAATTTTTCTACACGTTTTAGACTTCCGGTGTGGAAGAAATTTAGAGCGGAATAGCGGTCATTGGGAAGCGCTCGCGTTTTTACGAAGACTTCGCGACTTGAATATTGCAAGATTTTTTTTTTCTAAATCTAAAGGCTTATTAACACGGTGTGATTTAGGGGTTTATTCATAAACGTTGCTTAAAGTTAAGTAATGATTAGCCGACCGTTCAACCAACAATATTTTTGACGTTTCAATGTCTCATAAGTAAAGGCGTCGGCCATACATACATAGATACCATAAGTTGAAGCAAGAATACGTGTAGCACCGTTTAAACAGTATTTAGATAATGCAAGTTTATTAGTTGTTTCAATTTTATTGTATCTGTGCCGCAGGCAAGAAACTTGCATCGTGTGAATGGGGCTTTAATAAACCAGCTATCTATACAAATAAGTACAATAAAATTGACACTGTTTATAATGTCAAAATAACAGCTTCTTACTAAATATACATATATGAACGTACGGTCCCTATAAAAAAAACATTATTTAAAAATTTTGTCTGTCTGTGTGTCTGTCGGTCTATTTGTTTCGGCTAATCTCCGAAACGGCTGAATCGACTTTGATAGGATTTTCACTGGCTAGCTGATGTTATAAGAAGCAACTTTGGCTACTTTTATTTTAGAAAAATGATTAGGGTTCTGCGTAAAAAATTAAAACCCATGAATCTTTGCTTTCCGGCGTGCACGAGAACGAAGTCGCGGGCACAAATAGTTCTTTTATAAGAACACGAATTCGAAAAACGACCATTTAAAAAAATCGATCGTCCATTTGCAACTGTCCGAAAACATAAACAAAAACACATCAACGCTTCCTTTTATCTACGCATTCCCATTTGAAAATGCATTAAAAAAATATACGTTTGTAGAACAGCCCCAAGCCCGTTCGCCGGCTTGTGCCGGATATTGAACCACGTAATCTGACTACAGTGTGTCTCCATAGCAATTTATCGAACGATGAATGGCCCACCCATTATTTCCAACCCTTAACCTAAAGCTTATTAATATCTACATAATTTATTGTAAATTGCATTCTGCAGTGAAACCGTGCGTGAAGAGGTGTGGGATTGAATCTTAAAAATGTAGGCGCAGTTTATTTTCTCTGGTGGTAAAGAGGAAAAATCAGCTGTATGAATCGGTGAATAAGGTGTATGTATGACACATCCAACATAATGTTTACTGTTTCGTCTGCATGGAATTGTTGCAACTATTTACCTTATTTTTGAAGTGAAAACTTCTTTAGACGCGTTGGGAATTTTTTGCGATAGGAAAAACCTTTGAATTCGCGCCACTGTTACCGTAACCGACACCGCTTCGGATGTGTTCGGCTATCCTCGGGATGTACTCGGTTTTAATGTATATCCGATATGTCAGTGAGTGATGGCAAAGTATTCTGTTTGTGTTTTGTTTTCACTTGTGTCGGCACTCCCGGAGTACTACTGTTTTTTTTTTAGTTAGGAATGCACTTCAAAACTAAATTCTACTTTCTCCTTTTGCCTTTATAGAGTGATAAAGCGAGAGCGCTTTTTCATAATTTGTGATTTTCTGAATGTGTTTTGTGAATAAGATAGTAAATTAACGTAAGTCATTTCTGGGTAAAAATTATTTTTCAATACTAGTTGTTCCCTGCGGTTTCTCTGCATACGTCTCGAACCCGTGGGAATATCCGAATAAAAAAATATGAATATCTAAGTATATGGATAAAAAATGTCCTATGTGCTAATCCAGGTCATGGTCTACCCATGTGCAAAATTTCATTCAAATCCGTTTAGCCGTTTCAACGCGAAAGCAATCTTTTCTCTTTAGACATTCTCAGAAAGGTAAAACTCCTGAAACCGTTACCCTTACCTTGTATTTCCATTGATTACTGTAGTCCGCGCGGGACTAGTTGGCCGCGCCTTAGGTACTCGTATATGAGCGGTGGCATGGAGGGGCGGGGTACGTGTGTTGCGAACCGCCGCTTCACCCCTATCCCCACCTCAGCGGCCAACTAGTTCCGCGCGGACTATAAGCGAGAACTCCTGAAAATAATAATTGCCCTTAGGTACCTATTTATTTACCCCAAGTCATATAAAATATTCAAGATTTATCGACAAGGATTGGGAACTAATCATACAAAGTGTTTTCTTTACAATTACGGCGGTCATTTGTCATCGAACATTAGCTGAATAACTCAGTAGAAATATAATAATAATAATAATTTTCTCATAATTTCGTCGTTTACTGTCCAGACGGTTTTAAGTGATCATTATTTGTGAATAAATCATTTGAAAAATATGGACTATGCATGCATCATCGATTATCATCTGCCTAGCCTTTTCCCAACTTTGTTGGGGTCGACTTCCAGTCTAACCGGATGCAGATGAGTACCAGTATTTTACATGGAGCGACTGCCTATCTGACCTCCACGACCTAGTTACCACTGGGCTACCATTGCTCAAGAAGGGTTAGCGATTTCAAACTTATGACACTTATCACACCAATATTATAAAGGCGAAAGTTTGTGAGTGTGTTTGTATGTTTATTACTTCTTCGCGCACAAACGGCTGAACGGATTTGGATGAAATTTGGCACACAGATAGTCTATAACCAGTATTAACACATAGGGTAATTTTTATCCTGATATTCCCACGGGATCGACACCTTTGCGGGTGAAACCGCGGGGCGCAGCTATTATTGAGTATAAGCCCAGGTTTCCTCTAGATATTTTTTTCCTCCACCGATGTCGGTATTATGTACCTACCTGTATCTATATTATGGATGTAGTGCGACTTGCCTAAGATTACATGCAAGTATGTGCGATTCACGTTCACACAAGTTTATGAACTAAAGTATCCGTGCGCAAGTTTTCCGCGCAAGTATTCTTGTCAACTATGTTCGGGTTCGTTGCTAATTAGCTTTATTGAAAAACTTAAAGTGAAATTTGTTTGTTACCAAATATACTGGACTAGCTTCTCCTCGCGACTTCGTCCGCGTGAAAGTTCTTGTTCACCCAACCCGCTCCGTCGCATCGCATTGCCTATTTGCGCCACTACTTCGTTTCGCTCTTTCTGAGTTTTTTGCTCGGCTCCTAAGGGTCTTAGCATGAAGTCAAGTAGCTTATAGCATCCCTCAAGAATTGGGTTATCAAATACAAAAATAATATTTAAATCCGACTGTGAGTTTCAGAGATTAGCGCGTTCAAACAAACAAACTCTTCAGCGTTTACTATTACTTATAGATAATGTAGGTAAGTACTTTTGAGCATAATAGGAAAAAAGACATAACTTAACATCACACCTGTAATGTCCAAAAGGTTAGGCAGAGATGTACAGACGCCAGCACATCAAGCTACTACAATCTGTCAAATTTCTTTAATAGATTTTCGACTTTATCACTAAAGCATAAGGTTCAAAGTTGATTGGGGAAATTTGACAGTTTCGGGTAACTTGATGTGCTGGCGTGCGTCTGTACCAATAGTACACCCACATTTCTGCAGTTATGTTTAAGTCTCATAACGTAAAAAACGTAACAATTAAAATTACGTCCACACCTTACTCGACTCGTCTGCACCAAGCCTTAGCCCCGAAGAGCATCGAATACGAAATGTATGTGCCACTCGGAGCACCATTCAGCTATAATGTAGGACTTAATGAGTAGTGATGCACCATTAGGTTATACATTTCCGTAGAATCGTGCGACTTATACGTGGAGGATACGAATGTTTTCTTGTGTGATTTTTTTGTTTAGCAATTTCTTTTTGCTTATGATTGCACTTCGAATACTGGATTCTCGATTTATGTTCAGTTGTTTCATTGAGAAGTAATTTAATTCTTTATTTATTTAAATCTACCTTAAAAAATATTATATTACTGGTGATATTACATCGTAAGTTGTTAAATACATATTTTTGAGTAATGTGTTGTGAGCGAGCTTGCTTCCTCCACGTTGTCACATAAACCTTTAAAGGTTTTTAGACAGGTTACACTCACTAATTTTACAAGCATACTTGTATAATTAGTGAGTGTAATTTAATGTATTGGAAAAGACATAAAAAAATCTAGTTTTATGGAAAATAAACCACATAGCTTTTTGAAAACCTTTCGGGCTTTAATGAATCTCAGATTTGGCAAAAGTTCAAATTATCGGAATTAAAACTGTGTGCTCTCGATATTCTAAGTATAGGAAACATAATCAATTAAATAATTATGTTTCCTGTTACCTGCGATGGTTATAGCCGGAAAAATCAATGAATTTGCCAGAAAAACACGGAAATAGTAACTAAACAAAAATAAAATTTCCACCAAAATCCGTTTCTATCTCACAAACAATCAAAATACAACAGATCCTAAATACACCAAAAGACGGGCATGTAAACGAAATTTAATTTTAACACTAAAATGTTCTTACCGCTTGTTATAGTACAATATAAAATGCGGGCTCGTTCAAACTCACGCTCGTTCAGACCGCCTCCTGGTTTCTCTCACTCGCCGATAGCTATCATAGTAAATCACTGCACTAGCGTCTGCTGAGAAATTTATTTTTGAAAGCGACTATTTAAATACTGCTAAATTACTACACGTATGTTCTATGAGTACTTGGTAGTTGTGAGAATTGGTTAGGTAGGTATATCTGCTATGTATTTTTGGGTAGCATGTTGTTAGGAAATTCTGACAGAGATCGAGTTTGTCTATGGCGTAATATGCTGCGCAGATATGGTATATTGTATTCTGTAAAATAGTAGGTATGTTTCCTTTAAATAAAATATTTTTATATAAGTATTTTAGTCAGTTATTTTTAGAAATGCGTGATGTTAATTCGTCAAAAATTTTGCGCAAATGTTTTCAGTTGTTAATTTAGATAAAATCAACGGGATAAATAAATTTATAGGTCTCTATATGCAGAAAAAATCCTAATTAATATTATAAATGCGAAAGTAAGTTTGTATGTTACGCTTTTACGCTAAACGGCTAAACGGATTTGGATGAAATTTGGCACATGGGTAGAAGTTGACCTGGAGAAGGACATAGGCTTCATCCTCATCCATCATCATCCTGGATCGCAGTAGAAGTCACGGCAAACAGCTAGTAGATCATAATATATTCAGCCAGAACCAACAGAATTATTTACGCCCACATTTAAATTCATTTCTCAAGAAAAACAAAGGCACCGACACATTTCGCACATGACATCACAAATCTCACACAACATTGTAATGCTCGGCGCATGCGTCTCGCGTTGCATAATGCATCTAATGACGCGACCCGTTGCCCTTCCGTTTCCTGCTCAGCATTAATTAGCTTTTACACAGATTGCGCTTACCGTAAGGTGTTGCCAGATATTGTGTGTTGTTTGAAGTGTTGGTGAACGAAGCGCGTCTGGGAATTAGAGAATTTATGCGCTGACATGACATGTGGGATGGGCTTAATAAATAAAAATGTCAGAATGTTTGGATGGTTTTTTCTCAGTAACTGCTGAGTGGGTTTGAATGAGATTTAAAATCAAGTAGAATGGTTCTTAGATGAGGTTATGGCTAATTTTCTGTCGGAAAAACCAAGAAGTTTTCATTCATGTGGCGCCGCAAGCGCACCAATTACGATTAAAATCAAGCATCGTGTTTTACTTATGGGGGTTTGTTTGTAATCGTTGCTTAAAGTTAATCAAAATAAACTTAAAAAAAAATGTCTATGGACATATAATTTTTTTTTTTTAATTAGTGATTGTATACAGGTACTAATCATTACCTACTTAACTTTAAGCAATGTTTATAAATACAGTGTAAATAGTTATCATTTGAACAGGTGTGTTTTGTTGCAAGTGTCTTTAAAAGGGTATTCCTTGGATAATAATTATCAGGACTATAAATCAATGTCCTGTAAAACTTGATAGTTCGAAACAGCATTTGACTAGAAAATTACGTCGACGCCTTTCTCTTACACACACAAACTAACACACACGCATACGAGCACTATGATACTATGTATATAGAGACAGTAAATTATATGTGTGATGAAACCATTTGCGCCTTACTCATATTAGGTCCTTACATATGAAATTGGCGTTTTTCGTACTGGCCACTTTAATCACGAATTTCTCCTCTTTGGTAAGGAATTCCAAATTCAAATTTGTACAGCTATTTACTCATGTATTTGTGCTTCGATGACCGTCATTCATTTGTTTTTTTTCTTCTGTTTTTTCTGTTTGCGTCACTCATTTTACAAAATGGAAAATTTAAAATATCGCATTATTTACGAGTACGAGTTCCGCCGTGGCACTAGTGCTGCGGAAACGACTCGAAGGGTGAATGATGTGTATGGCGGTCATGTTGCAAAAGAAAACACAGTTCGTTTTTGGTTCCAACGTTTTCGTTCTGGAAATTTCGACCTGCAGAACAAGCCCCGTGGACGGCCTGAGACCCAAGTTGATAATGGAGAATTGAAGGCTATTGTGGAAGCGGACCCATCGCAAACCACGTCCGAGTTAGCTGCAGGCTTCGATGTTAGTGATAAAACTGTTTTAATTCACTTGAAGCAAATTGGGAAGATTAAAAAGCTTGAAAGCACGACAACGCCAGACCACACACTGCGCAACAGACGGCTACCAAATTAGAAGAGCTTGAATTGGAATGTCTTAGACATCCTCCGTACTCCCCGGACCTTGCTCCAACAGATTACCATTTTTTTCGCAATTTGGATAACTTTTTGCAAGGGAAAAAATTCAACTCCGATGGGGCAGTCCAAATCGCCTTCAAAGATTTTATTGACTCCCGTCCGACTGGTTTTTTTAGTAAAGGGATCAATGAACTACCTATAAGATGGCAAAAGTGCATTGAAAACAATGGTTCATACTTTGATTAATTAAATATATTATATTAAAAAATATTCGACTTTTTGTTCCTTCCATACAAAACGCCAATTTCATATGTAAGGACCTAATATATCCGTTTCCGTGTTAGATTAATTGGCCCGTAACGCACGGAAGGATGTATGACTGTCACAACTCATGTTAATTGTTGTCTTAAAGCTACACCGAGCAAGATGCTCTCGTATCATCATATTTAAAATTCTGAATTATATATAACAGTCATTCATAATTTGTTAAATGTACCAGGCAATATCGATAAAGTTAAAATGGATAGCGTCCTTTATTTTAATCATTAATTTTCATTGCGAAATAATCCACTTGATATACCTATCCTAAATCTGTTTTTATACAACATCTGCGCAGCATTGTTGGATACTAATCTAATTAACCTTAGACACGAGTCCAAATGTGTTAACGGGCGGTTCGGGAAGCCGGGATCGTCACGGAGAGCACGGCAATCCGACGCTTATTGTGATCGGCGTAGGTGCCGGATTCCGGCGCGTAGCCGTCTCATTAGCATTCATCCTGCGCTCGCGGCCGCGCGCTCCCGAATAAAGCATCTGTTAAATGTCTCGTGCTAGCTAAAACTTACCCGTAATTATCTGTTAACATTCCCAAGTTTGACCTCGCGGAAATCTTGCGAATACTCCCAAACTCCGGTCTGGCCCACCGGAGGCGTTTTACTTCCCTAATAATCGGGCTCATGGAGATTTTTAATGAAAAAGATTGTTCGCCGTTATTTAGAAAGTTTGTAAAAGGGATCCAGTTTGAAGTTTGTTTTGATTTAGTGTTGCGCACCCGACGTTGATTGTGTTCTTCTACGCGGTTTTGTATCGGATTAGGCGTAATTAAAAAAAATCCGGGGTCTGTTGATAAATCCTTCCCATTCATTGGGATCAGTGACACGAATTAACTTTTCCCATTTTTAATTTTTCAATCTTTAATATTAGGTCCTTACATATGAAATTGGCGTTTTGTATGGAAGGAACAAAAAGTCGAATATTTTTTAATATAATATATTTAATTAATCAAAGTATGAACCATTGTTTTCAATGCACTTTTGCCATCTTATAGGTAGTTCATTGATCCCTTTACTAAAAAAACCAGTCGGACGGGAATCAATAAAATCTTTGAAGGCGATTTGGACTGCCCCATCGGAGTTGAATTTTTTCCCTTGCAAAAAGTTATCCAAATTGCGAAAAAAATGGTAATCTGTTGGAGCAAGGTCCGGGGAGTACGGAGGATGTCTAAGACATTCCAATTCAAGCTCTTCTAATTTGGTAGCCGTCTGTTGCGCAGTGTGTGGTCTGGCGTTGTCGTGCTTTCAAGCTTTTTAATCTTCCCAATTTGCTTCAAGTGAATTAAAACAGTTTTATCACTAACATCGAAGCCTGCAGCTAACTCGGACGTGGTTTGCGATGGGTCCGCTTCCACAATAGCCTTCAATTCTCCATTATCAACTTGGGTCTCAGGCCGTCCACGGGGCTTGTTCTGCAGGTCGAAATTTCCAGAACGAAAACGTTGGAACCAAAAACGAACTGTGTTTTCTTTTGCAACATGACCGCCATACACATCATTCACCCTTCGAGTCGTTTCCGCAGCACTAGTGCCACGGCGGAACTCGTACTCGTAAATAATGCGATATTTTAAATTTTCCATTTTGTAAAATGAGTGACGCAAACAGAAAAAACAGAAGAAAAAAAACAAATGAATGACGGTCATCGAAGCACAAATACATGAGTAAATAGCTGTACAAATTTGAATTTGGAATTCCTTACCAAAGAGGAGAAATTCGTGATTAAAGTGGCCAGTACGAAAAACGCCAATTTCATATGTAAGGACCTAATATTTCTGGCAAAAAAATCGTGCATGTGGCTTTATTTTCTTTTAAAAAGTTAATTTCATAATTCGAATTCACATCCGACCCGTATCGCGAGGCTTTTGTGAAAGACAGCCATTCATTTTATCGATGATTCAAACCGTATCCATTCGGGCCGCTAATGGTTTTCAAATAAACCAGTGCTGTTAATGGTTCTGAATTTGTATAAAAAAAGGGTGAAATTGAGCTAATTGATACGACGTGCGCCCTTTATTTGTGTGTTATAGATTCCTGTATCTAGGGAAATTGATACTAGAAGGTAACTTACCTACCCAGTAGAATGTAGGATACTAAAATAAATTTTATGTTCTTAACTAGCTGCGCCCCGCGGTTTCACCCGCATAAGTTTCGATCCCGTGGGAATATCGGGATAAAAACTATCCTATGTCCTTTCCTGGGACTCAAACTATCTCTATACCAAATTTCATCTAAATCGGTTCAGTGGTTTAGGCGTGAAAAGGTAACATACAGACAGACAGACAGAGTTACTTTCGAATTTATAATATTACTAGCTGCGCCCCGCGGTTTTACCCGCGTAAATGTCGATCCCGTGGGAATATCGGGATAAAAACTATCCTATGTCCTTTTCCGGGACTCAAACTATCTCTATACCAAATTTCATCTAAATCGGTTCAGTGGTTTAGGCGTGAAGAAGTAACAAACATATAAACACACACACTCACAAACTTTCGCCTTTATAATATTAGTGTGATAATCGTATATACAATCCTTGATAACTATCTCCTGAGCAATATTATTATAAGTACTTAACTTTGCAGTGCACGCGGCAATTACTGCGGTATCATAAGGTTTATCGCAAAATTTTCATCTCTAAAGTTTCTATTCCACACTTAGATAAATAAAAGTTATTCCATAGTAAAAACGACTTTGATTACCATGCAATCAGTTGAAAAAATCTAACTTATTTAAACAGAGCGGCTCACTTAATGGCGGCTATAATAAATCATCATCTTTTCATTTAATTACTTGAGCGCAGGTATTTTCTTTCAATGATACGGGATTTTATTTTATTTGCATCGTCAGCTCTATGGCGGAAGAGTCAATAAAGCATAGCATTAATCATGAGTCATGACTGACAGTATTATACAGTCCGACCTTATCGTTTGAAAGTGAATGTATTTTGATAGATTCGCAAAGGTATGATGTCCCTATATCGATTTTCAATTAATCTTTTGTCCCCTTGTGCGTTTAGACAGATTCATTTTTCGTTACGTTGTAAGTGAGGTTTTTATTTATTTTCATTTTCTTGTGTTTGCGAGGGTAGACTGGATGCTCGGATGCTCGGGATCCGCCGGCCGCCGTCTCATTCCTCTGTATGTTAAACAAACAGACATGAACACAAACATTGAAATCGTATGGCGATGTTATTCATTCCTATCGATTCGTTGTCATATTTTTAACTCTTGCAGCGTTTATTTATTCTGTGCTGTGTTATTTATATCGTGTGTTGTTTTATAACAACTCTTCTGATTCAGATTTTTAGTAGAGTTTAAGTCTTCTCTTGTTGTTAATATACTTCTTTTTTCTCGCGGTGGAAATCCTCATGGACTCCCTCTGTCGTGGGGGTGACAGAGGGGCATGCCGGACTCCTACCGGCTAAAACCACCGCGGTGTTCCACCTCTACCTATGGCCGGGGGTGCGGGATTCGCATAAGCAGTAACCGCTCTCATGTTGTTAATATACTAAATTATCAACAGTTACATTAAAAATATTCAAATTCATACCTTTATAAATAACATCGTAGTAGCTCAACTGTCACTAATGAGACACCATTGTTTTTTCTATTCTTACTGATCTCTAGCAGATTTCTTAACCGGATTACACGAAAACCAAAGACTTGTTTATTCTAATCAATTGTACCTACACTCAATTTGTAGACAAATTTTTCCCCAAGTATTTGATACTCGTACTTCTATGAAATAAATTTAATTACCTACTCCATACCTTTAGAATTCTTTTAAAAGCATCCTCGAAAATCATAATATAAGTCTGTACATATATTTCCCTGTAAAAACATCATTGATCCTTTTTTTTCAACAAAAAAAATAGGCTGGTAGTGAAGCGATAGCAAAAAAGGCTCGTTGAATAGCCGTCTGCACCGGAAAGTCGGAAAAAATCGACACAGATTCGCGCCTGTCCGTTTTATAGTCGATATGTTAATAAACAGTCGACGTGCTGTGAATAGATGAGATTACGGTACAGCTACGGAACTGCACCACCATACAAAAGATTAATAAAGATAAATGCTCAGAAACCAATAAAACTACTATGTACACAGGCTTAATGCATTTATTCATGAAAGATTCAAGTATTCATTTTTAATCTTGTTCAGCGTGCATATTCTTTTCATAACGGCCATCAAAGCATTTAACATCGTGTAAGCTATTAAACTATAGCTATTATGCTGCTACAAATAAGAATCAAAGAAAAGCCGGCAGGGCGTTATTTTAGAAAATGTAATATTTCCTGTTTGTTTATTTACTAGTCGCGTCATACGCATTGCGTTTGAGCACGTGTGGCTTACGCCGAACTGGCCGTCTCGTTGTAATTTTACGTTCCTTTATACTTAGTTATTTTGGGATTCGTTTCCTTACTAGTGAATATCCGTGTTCAAATTACCTACAACATAGCTACGGGTGTTGCTGTTCCACATTCCTTCCTGAGACATCGCGAATTAATTTAAAAACAAAACATACTTTCCAGAATAATTCATGATAAAATAGACGTTACTTTATTAAATTTCTTGCTACCTGCCCAGCCTGGCTCGGTAAGGCTTCGCTTTATGGCCCAATTTAAAAAATGTTTCACATTATATAGGGAGAAAATAATGCAGTGTAGTCTTACAGAGAAATTAAGGGGCTTAAATATATTTTGTACTTATATTACTTTAGAACGAATTATGAAATGAATAAAAAAACCGTTTGAAGCAGAAGGAAGAAGCGTGAAACGTGTAATTTCTTTAAAAGGTTTGTGCCGAAAAGGTTTGACCCAAAAGTTTACCGGTGTTGTGTGACCCGTCAATCAAAATGTTACCTAATTTACCGTTTCAAATGGGTGCTTACTACCATTGAAACAAAGAAAGAAGTGGTCAAACAACTCGCATGGACAAAATTAAGTTTTTTAAATTGGGGACATAAGTCACCAAGTATTCCGTAATCAAAGGAGAGGACGATTGGCGGCAAGCTCACAGAGGGCCCTCCTCTGAACCTCCAACATTTGTCTAACCTTGGAATGCCTCCTTTGAAATTGTGAAACTAATTCGAAGCAGTTCTGTGATTACTTCCATCTGATGTTTTTGCTGCCGTATTTAATGAAATTGAAAGCTTTCCTTTGTCGGGAAACTATTCGGGAGACATACCTTTAAATAAAGTATCTTCTTTCTCGGTCAAATTATTTTGCGACAAAACCTTAGGCTTAAGGGTTCTGTGTGAGTTACTCGAGTTTGGGTACAGTTACGCATATTGCGAAGGTATGTTATTAAACATTAGACACATTGTGTATCTTAATAGGGGCGTAGCTCCGTCGGTTGCCTGTTTCACTCCAAGTTTTAGAAGTTCTGACAACGCATCTTCCCGGGTATTGTTTAAAGTTTATTAAGTTTCAAATATTGCATGACGTAAGTCGACGTAGACTGGTAATGAACTGAACACAAGGTGACTCTGAGACTATTTCACGGTTTCGCTATTCAGTTGCTTTGCTCCTCGTCGTATTTGTTAACATTGGAATTATTTTAGCATTTCGCAACGGAAAGTTAGCGATGTATTCGGGAACGACAAAGTTAGTTATTTGATGAAATTAAACTGTGTTAAATATAAACATTGTGTTAGCTGCGGAATTGAATAATAATATACAGTGTATAGAAAATTGCTCGCTTGTGTCAAGTTAATGTTTTGGCTAATACATTAAGTTTCAGCATTTATTTTTTCGTTTAAAACTTATTTGGTCCTAAACAGTGTTATAGGTATTCATCTTATTTTTAAAGTGTATTTAACGGTTTAAAACTACAAGGTCTACCAAAATCTCTATTGGCGCCCAACCGGGACATTTTAATCTCGGGCGCCAGTAGAGTTCTTACAGTATGGTTACAGGTTGCGTGGAAGAAATCGCAGAAAGCGATAAGGCCGCCCATTGTATGTTTTGCATTAATAATCGTATTTTTTTGTTATGTTTTTTCTGGTGTACAATAAAGTAGGTATATATAAATAAATAAATATGGAAACAGATTCATTAAAATATTCTTCAACCTACGACACACACGCACATATAAAACCCTCCTTACAAAACAATGCTTTCCCCGCATTAGCTCCGAACACCCGTAACAAAATTTTGGAATTTCTATATAGGTGTGTTCCTTCCAACTTCATCTTACAAAGCAAACATGGGTCGGTCGGTGTAATTAGTTAAGGCACGGTTAAGTTTAAGACATGACGGTGCAACAAGTTCTGCTGCATTAACTTATGATCAGCCCCGAGCATCGCTGATGTTCACTTGTTCACGTCACTACTCCAAAATGGAGGATTTTCTTAGACTGGCGCTCTTGGTGAATTTCATTGCAATGTTTTGGAGCGTCTAAAGTTTGTGCTTTGTTAATACCTTTTTGATTGACGAAGACGGTCTCTAGTTTTATAATGCTAGTTTTAGTATGTCGGAGTTGAGTTGTTTAAATAAAACGATGTTTATTTGTTTTATACGCCATTATTTCTTAATAGTTTTGTCTGGTGATGATGTTGAATTTATTGACTGTAGCTGTATTTTCTTCATATTTTATTTTATAGCATTTTTTTTCTTGGATTTTTTTGTCAAAATAAGGTTTGATTAAAGTTTCATAGGTAGGTACTTTATAACTTCTAATGAAATGTAAACCACTCTTGAATTGTAGATGTTTCGCTTCCAAACTTGTAGGTCTCTTTCTTTTCACATCATTAGGTAATTACGGTATTGCAAAGTTACAAAAAAAAACTTGGACAGCAAATTCTCTTGTGTGGTAAACCAATTCACGCCTAATAAAACTCACACAATCCTGTACAAAAAATTTACGTACTCATTCAATATCTATCGATGTCGATTCTTACGCACGCTTGACGTACCGAATGACTATCGACACTTGACTTCCTCTTTCTATTATCAATACATGAAGTTTGCCTTGTTCGCTTCTTGGAGATGTTTGCGTAGTTTCTAGGAAAAAGTTCGACGTTGTTAGGCAAAAAAAACACTCTTCTAGTGGTAGCCCAATGGTAACGGTCCCGACTTACGAGTGGTCATGAGTTCGAACCCAGGGAGGCGTTTTACTTTGCGTAAATAATTTTTCATTTCTCATACTCGGAAAGTAGTGTTTGTTTGATCCAAATAGCAGGTGGAAGACGCTGCTTCCCACCACAGGGCGGGAAAGACTCATAGTAATTACTTCCCTCTTTTGGATGGGAATGAATTTTAAAAATAGAACTGTAGTCAGCTACGAAACTTTTTACATAAATTAAGAAAAATGCTGCAGTCTTGTGAGTGTATAAACAGCCAGTGTGAATTTAAAAAAAAAACCTATTAAGTGAGACAGCCCGCGGCGATGACGCGGTGTGTTCCATATTTAAAATAAAAAAAAGACAATAGTATTATTTGGCGGGATACTAACCCTGTAAGCTGTACCGAAATTCAAAAACTTTGCATGTTATTGTTATCAATAAATATTTTAGAAAAACTACTACTTTTTACTTTCCTTATATTCGAAATGAAAAGAACGAACCGTCTTGCGCGCAGGTTTGACGACTTCCAGCCTCCCGAACAAGCCGGATTCCGTAAAGGCTTCAGCACCGTAGACCACATACATACGCTGCGACAGGTTATACAGAAGACCGAAGAGTATAACCTGCCTCTCTGCTTAGCGTTTGTGGACTACGAGAAAGCCTTTGATTCGATCGAGACATGGGCTGTACTGCAGTCTCTTCAACGGTGCCAGATCGACTATCGGTACATCGAGGTGCTGAAGTGTCTGTACGAAAACGCCACTATGTCAGTCCGACTCCAGGACCAGACCTCGAAACCTATCCTTCTGCAGCGAGGTGTGAGACAGGGAGACGTTATCTCTCCGAAACTGTTCACCGCTGCTCTGGAGGATGTCTTCAAGGTTCTGGACTGGAAAGGAGCTGGCATTAATATCAATGGCGAGTACATAACTTACCTTCGGTTTGCCGACGATATAGTAGTCATGGCTGAGACTATGGAGGACCTCAGTACAATGCTCGATGACCTCAGTAGAGCCTCTGAAAGAGTGGGTCTGAAAATGAACATGGACAAAACGAAGGTCATGTCAAATGCCCATGTAACACCCACTCTCATGAAGATCGGAGACGCTACACTCGAAGTCGTGGACGAGTATATTTACCTAGGACAAACTGTCCAGTTAGGTAGGTCCAACTTCGAGAAAGAGGTCAATCGTCGAATCCGACTCGGCTGGGCAGCGTTCGGGAAGCTTCGCAATATCTTCTCGTCCCACATACCGCAGTGTCTCAAGACGAAAGTCTTTGACCAGTGCGTGTTGCCAGTGATGACATATGGCACTGAAACGTGGTCGCTCACAATGGGCCTTATTAGAAGGCTGAAAGTCACCCAAAGGGCAATGGAGAGGGCTATGCTTGGAGTTTCCCTGCGGGATCGAATCAGAAATGAAGAGATCCGCAGGAGAACCAAGGTAACCGACATAGCCCGAAGAATTGCCAAACTTAAGTGGCAGTGGGCAGGGCACATTGCTCGCAGAACAGATGGCCGATGGGGCCGAAAGGTTCTGGAGTGGCGTCCGCGTACGGGAAGGCGTAGCGTTGGAAGGCCTCCCACAAGGTGGACCGACGACCTTGTGAAGGCCGCAGGAACTCGTTGGATACGAGAAGCACAAAACCGGTCGAAGTGGAGGTGCTTGGGGGAGGTCTATGTCCAGCAGTGGACGTCTTTCGGCTGAAATGATGATGATGATGATGAAATGAAAAGTAGAGTGTTTAACACGGGTGAAAGTCATCAATTCCTACTCGGGCTATAGCCGCCCTCGCTGCGCTCGGGCGTCTAAATGCCTTGTATAGGAATTGATTCCTTTCGACCCTTGCATAACAATCTACTATATCACCACTGCTCTCAAAACGGTGAAGGAAAACATCGTGAGGAAACCGACATGTCCAGCCAAAAATTCGAAGACATGTGACCTCTACCAACCTGCACTGGGCCCGCGTGGTATATTATAGCTCACTCCCTGTCGAAGAGAGGAAGCCCTTGTCCCAGCAGTATGTTTACTCCTCTGGCTGATACGGCAGATTATTTGTTAGAAATTGAAATTAGGAATTAAGTAGAAAGGTATGTGTGCAATATTGTAGGTACATAATAAAGTAGGTGTTTTTCTTCTATTCCTAACCAGCCAATCACAACGTGTTTAATTACCAAAGGAATATTAAAACATATTTCGAATGGAGTCATGCCCCAAGCAAATATATCAATAAAACAGTATTATATATTCCATTCATAGATTCCACGTACCAAAAATCATCAGCGCATTTCACAAAAGTTTGTTAAACCTGCACCAATATTAATATTTGCAATCATGCATGTTCAAATTAACAGAGAAAGGATGAAAAGTATTCGAGGAATGAGTTCATACAGGGAATATATCCAGACATTTTCCTATTTTTCTCCCATTGTCTGTATTTCAATAAAACAGCAGAACTCAAAACATGGATTTTCCTTTGTTTCCCATCGTCCATTATTAGGGGATTTAGAATTAATCCTTTACTCTCTGTATTCATGTTAGCACATATTTTTTCGATTGTTCGATTCGATCGTGCTTTATTCCGGGACATAATCGCGAATGTTCCATCAAAGTGTATTATCGTAGCAGTTAATACGTCAATAATGGTACTGTTCAATAGTGAGGCGAAACAATTCCGGCGCTGGTCGTTTGTCGCGTCACTATTATTCGTACTATCGAGTCTCTATGCTCGGCTACGTTGGAGCAGCATTAATAATAGAGATCCATAATCCATTCTCCATTACCGTCCTTTGTGCGCTAAACGTTTATTAGCGGAAAATCATTTTGGCCTTTAAACTGGTCCCTCGTTTGATCGACTTTCAGTTTCAGGTACAATAGCTGTTTAGGTTCGGGTTAGTTTAATGACAAACTAATACGCGTTCCCAAATTGAACGGCAAATGGGAAACGATCGGTAATATGTTAATGTTGAGCAGTTGTTTACCTTCAGTTTGTAGGTAATAAATATCTGTGAAATATCACGATATTGAACTGTTTAAGCGGCACTTTGTAATGGATGCGTAACAGAACTGTTACGTAAAATACGAAATTAGTTTAGGAAAGGTGGGAAATAGATGACGCCTGATGAGTGCAACTTTAGTTTCGTATGATTTTGGTCACTCTAAAGATTTTTTTCTGCCAGGAAACCTTATTATGACAACATAGGGAACTAGGCAACTTTAAGTTGTTATTTTTGTTAAACCAGCACAACTCATCAGCGAACCAATATGAGTCCCAGTAGATTTACTGACCGAAGTTCAGATGTTCATAAACCAAAGCAAAATCTACATAAACGCATTCAACCACGCAAAACCCTCCGACATTCTAACCACTTTATCTTAAACCAACGATCCTCTAAATAAAATACACTCCTCAAGCAACTGATTCAATTTCCCCGACGTCTCGCCGACGCAGACCGAAACATCGGAACGCATTCGCCGAAACCCCAAGAGCTTGTTTCTAGTTGACGTCTATTTGCATGACTAACCACCCTTAAACCCCGGGCAGTGGTCAACAATGGGAACGTTTAGCAATTCGCTCCCATAATGAAGTTAAGCGGGGATTGTACACCACCCCTATGAATCGAAACAGAACAACGTTACGGAGTAACCAGCTTTATAAACAATGCATTTAATATACGAGATTTATAGTTCATTTGTATGCAGTTTATGATGTAATTTGTGTCGATTTTGGTGGGAAAGTTTACTTTGACTGCTTCGTCGGTCTAGTGGTCGCAAGCGCTACTGCCGAGCATGAGGTCTTGGGTTCGATTCCCAGGTCGGGCGAAGTGTTTCTAGGTTTTTCTGTTAGAAATTTCTTAATTGCAGTCCAGAGTCTGGATTTGTGGCCGGTTGAAGGCAAAAGGCTCGCCCACTATTACATTGGACTTACAAATAATAGGCGTAATGTGGGTGTACCATAGGTACCTACACCTCTGCGTCTGCTCTTTCCGACGAAAGTAGGCGCGATGTTATGGTTTCAGTTTATTTTGAAAGATGGAATACTCTCTAGAGTACCTAGTCTTTTTGAAGTGTAAACTTCTTTAGCGGCGTTGCACACTTTTAGTAATGGGTAAAAAATGTTAAGCTCGCGTCAGGACATCGCGTCAGGACACGTGACCGTCAGGAGAGATTTCCCCCTCCTCTCTTTCTACGGCGGCGCCAACCGAAGTGAAGTGACACACGGACACAATGGATGGATGGATGGATGGATGGATGGATGGATGGAAGTGGAAGTGGAAGTGGAAGTCCAAGTGGAAGTCGAAGTGGAAGTCGAAGTCGAAGTGGAAGTGGAAGTCGAAGTGGAAGTCGAAGTCGAAGTGGAAGTCGAAGTCGAAGTGGAAGTCGAAGTGGAAGTCGAAGTGGAAGTCGAAGTGGAAGTCGAAGTCGAAGTGGAAGTCGAAGTGGAAGTGGAAGTCGAAGTCGAAGTGGAAGTGGAAGTGGATTGATGGATGGATGGACAGCTGATGGCTCGACCGTCTGTGTAGTAGCCACACTGCTGTGTATTCGTAAAATTCGTGTATATAAAGTGTTTAAAATATGGAAATTGAACAAAGTGCATCTATTAATGAAAAAAGTGACGCAGAAATAGTGAAAAAAAATGAGTTATATTAATTAAATTAATAGGTAATTGATTTATTTCAACGTTAGTATTCAAGTTTTCACTTCTGCCGGCACTCCCGGAGTGCAACCCGTCTTTTTTTTTCTTAATACCCAACCCTGATTGTGTAACACACTTTAAATCACAACCCGAATCATTTTGAAGGATACCTATTGCTAATCTATTGCTTCATATGTTCGAAAAATTTGTCTGCTCAACAACGTAAATAACGCAATGAATGTTGTTGAACTGTCAAAGTGAAAGCCATTGCTACTGTTAGTGTTTTACGGAATTACCCCGTTGGTTTTGTATAAAGTAAATTACTATAGGTAAAAGTAGCAAGCCTGTTAAAATATCCAGCTTAATTTCTAACTACAGGCAGCTACTGAAAATTCTTCTCGTCCAATCTCGGACCATTACACTAATGAGGCAGTCAAGGTTCAGACAGATAACGTTTTTGAGTTCATGGAGGTCGCAATCAAAATTGCTATGAGTAGATATGCATCTATTATTTAGTATACCTAAACAGCACATCAAAATTAAATCAAAAAGTACTATTTTTTACCTGAATATGAAAGTTTGTAAGTATGTTTGACACACAATCACACTTAAACGGCTGAATTGATTCGGATTAAATTTAGCAGACAAGTAGACCATGACTTCTATTAAAATATAGGATACTTCGCATCTTGGAACATATGTATAATTCAAGCGTAACCGCGGGCAAAAGCAAGTGATTAACAAAACAATTAATAAATTCACCAAAAATCCGCACACAAAACATTTATAAACGTTTATTTACCTAAATAAATAAATACAATCCCGTAATTGAATGTTCATTGCTAATAAAATCCCGGACGCGCTTACAGACAAGCCCTTGAGTGGCAAAAACAAGAAAATACAGGAAAAACATCCGATTAGAATCAGTTCAGTGAATCTGAAGACACAGGGAGCGGTACAAAGGACGCACAGCTTTTAGTTCGCAATCGTCTATTGTAAATTAACAACATATTTCAGGAAACTCGAAAATGTAATTTTCCTGAAACTTGGAACTGTTTTTGAACTTTTTGGTCTTATACGTATGCAAAACAATTTGAACGCTAGTTTAACAGTTTTATTTTAATTAAAAGGTACACCAACGACTTATTCACTAGTAACATTGACATATAATAATAAAAAATAACATACGCATTGAGTTATGGTGAACTTGTCACTTATAGGTGTACACAGCACTTACATAAAAAAAAATTCATGGCACATAAAGTGCCTACTTAGCTAAAAACACTTTTATTCTATTTTTAGAGAAAACAACCAGAGTCAGAGCTGGTTGATCTTCTCCGCGCAAGTATACATTGCCCGGTGCCCTGTCAGTTCACCAAAAATTTATTTACAAATTTTTACTTGACAAACAACGATTGACAAAAACATGATTTGTCATTTCATCATTATACAACAACAAGTTTGCCAAATAATTCACTTTACAAAATAATCACCAGATAAACTTTTGTTTAATAACGTGTTATTTTACAAGCTATTCATTTTTTATTCATTTTATCTCATAAAACAACGTTTGGAATAAAAACGTTTTACATATTGACTTATCATTACGCAATTTCCTAAAAATGCAATTCATTCTTTCATCGACTTGCGATAATAGTAAAAAAAAGATTATTTTTAGTGGGCTACCCGGAACCGAACTAGTTAGATTAGGATAATTATTTAAAAAAAAAGTTAGGTTAGGTTAAAACGGTGACCCCTACGCAAGAGCCGAGCGAGCGAAGCGAGCGGTGCCACGGCAGCGGCCGGCGAGTGCCAGAAACGACTAGATTATACCTATAGAAAAAAATACTTGCCTGAAAATTATTTGACCCAAATGGAAATAAATGATCACTTTGCGACTGGTTTAGAAAATCTTTACATAGTATACAACAAAGTCACTCCCGCTGTCTGTAAGCTTAGATCTTTTAAACTACGCAACAGATTTTAATGCAGTTTTTAATGCAGTCGCTAGTGTATTATAAAATGATATTTTGTATAAACATTATTTTTCCAAAAGAATCTAAATATTAAATGAAAAATGTATAAATGATTAAATATCATCCGTAACATTTGTAAAGAGTAGCATTTGCCAAATAAATGTTTATAAAGCGAGTGTTTATAAAATAAAACATTTGCGGAATGAGTTGTTTGTGAAATAAATAGTATACGAAACGTTGGTTGTAAACTAAAAATTTGTCAATGGAGTTTTGGTGAAACATTAGTGAACCACATTGCCCACATACAATAGTCAATTCACAGAAACAAGTAAGAATTTTCTCAAAAAAGCTTCGTCTATTTCAGAAATGTATAATTTTCCACGAAAATCTAACCTTGCAAAACATTCACATGATTTCCGCGCTTGAATATCATAATAATGTACCGTTTGAAGTTCACGTAACCTCACCGAAAAAACAGCATATCACACAATGAAATAGCTCGACATCGTGCTATTGAACCTATAGTACCCCATAGGATTCCACAGGATCGCTGCAATCGTTCCGCGAGCGAAATGTACCAGGAATCGGTTTATACAAACTACTAGTTGTAACAATATTTCTCCTTTGTTTACAGGTGAGTGAATCTTCACTACTTGAGTGCAGCAGCGGGCGCTACACAGCGTCCGAAACGGTGAGTCCATTTCAAAAGTTATCGTGCTCACACTGGCTCTCCTCAATCACGCCCATTCTGTCATTCAAAATAGTTTGAATACTACATGTGAACACGCTTTTATTGGCAATGTTTTGATAACTGAACTTTATGTTGCTTGGGTTGTGGTAACAAAATTTTCGGTCTGTGGTGGAGGTTCCAAATTAGATTTTACTAAAACTATGTCCAGTGCACAATTTTCACCTCACAAAATTGTTAGTGTATAAACTTGTTGAAATTCCAAGAATACTCAAGAGAAATGTCCAAATGAATCGTCTATTTGTTTGTTTCCCTAATATTATTTTATTCGGAAAACTTGAAGGACCTCAGAAGTTGTTCAAAATCGTAATAAGACGAAAAAAGTAAAAGATACGTCGAAATAAAAACTCCAAGAGCTAATCAACAAGACTTTTTCATACTTGTAGAAGTATCAAAGCGAGAGTCGTACTTCGCTAAAAGTTGCTGCGTTTTTTTTTTCTGCGGACGCTATACTTGCGTAAATATATTTTTTTACTTCATAATCCAATTTCTACTTTTTTCTCGGAATAGCCCCAATACACGCGTTTACAAGTGTTGTAGTTTCATTCAAATATGATAAACTGACACTTCCTGAAACGTTACGTCGAATGAATTTATTGCTGGAGAATCATTCGAAGTAGTGTTGTAAAAATATCTTATTACTTTTTTGCTGATGATCAAGAAGGGAGGCGATAAAAATGATTAATATTACTATAAAGTTTATGCTTTCTTTCTATATTGACGGAGCTTAATAATAACTATAAATAAAACGAGGCTTACATAAAGGTGTGCGTGCATTAGTGGGTGCGGGGCCGAAGCGCATCGTTGGGTTTTTATTACCATACCTACATAACTGTAGGTTCATAAAATGTATAGAAGTGATTCGTGTGGATTAACGCGCTGCAGTGCGCCCAGCTGCGGCCCGGCATAATGTAGTACTACCTTTAGCTAGGAGTATAATGACGTGTCTATATTAACTTTCCTAGAGGGAAACTCAAAGTAGGTAAGTAGATGTTGTCGGAGCTTAGAAGATAAGATAATACAAAAACCCGTAGTATGTTTAACAACTTCATTCATAAATCAAGCAGCGGGAAAATCGCAGACTAATAAAATCAGACCAGTCAGTTGTTTCAAAGTAAAACACCATTCGACCGTTACTGGTGCAAACAAAAACTAAATCATAGCAAAAATATTGCCCGTAGCAATCGAAAAATGTAATTCAGCAGTCAGAGTCGGACGCATCGGCTCCGCGGGCACTCAGCCCTCCCCCGCATCTGTTCACGGTTCGGATCCAAAGACTAATTACGGCCGAGTTTTTACCACCTCACTCTAACATGTTCCCATTGCACCCGTCGGCGAAAAAGTCCAAATGTAACTCCAATGAATTTAAAACCCTCGCATACTGATTCAGTGTCCAATATTCCCTGCAGCCAACCCTCCATCTTCAACGTTCCGCTAAATTGAAACTTAAAAACCACCCACTAAGATTCAAGTTCCTACTCAAACATCCATCTCTGGGAAATTAAACTGCCGCAATCAAGCTATTTTAAACTCTGCTGTAAATAATATTAGGTCCAAGTTTACCTTGCTAACGATGAACCATTTTCGAGCTGGTTGAGTCTCAAGATTTGTTCGTACACCTCGAGTTTATAATTACTAATAACTGTAATTATATCATTTATAGTTTTTAAGTTTCAACATCGCTTATTACTTTTATTTAATACGTAAAGTAAGTTTACGTATTAATTTAAAAATTATGCTATATTCATCATTACTTTTAATAATAGTTTCTGTCCGGAAGTTCTATTTGAAGCTTCGTAAACAAGGGTCTTGGAATATTAATTATCCCAGCGCTAAGTGCGCAGCTCAAAATACCGTATAAAATAACACAAACAAACATACACGAGTATGTATGATTGAAATATGACAACACTTCTGTGAATCGACATGTAGGATATGCATCGAATGAATGGTGAATAATTAAATCGCAATCAAATTCTACAACCTGTTTGGGAATTCCAAAAACCAACGTAACTAGACTACGATGTAATTGTGCTTGGGAATATATGAGTGGAAAGAATTTCATTTAAAAATAGTATAGCTAGCTTCGGACGATCGCGCGCAGTTTGTTCGCCGTATGTTTACCAATTAGCAATGAGATCGCGTTTCACGTACAACTATGTATCTCGTTCCTTTTTTACTTCCAGTCGATATTAGATTCAAGAAACCCTTCCGGTGCGCTGCTCTGATCTCCTCCTATTCGAATGTTCGCGGAATAAGAGATGAACTTATATTGTAACGAATCGCTCGGTTTTATTTGTAGTTACAATTTCGATACGTACGTTTCATTCGATTGCAGCGTACGTTTCGATAGCTGAGTTTATATTTAGGTAACCGTGTTATTCAGCGGCGTGGATTATTCCCTCGTATGTATGTACGTTGTGTAGCAGCATGCAGGCAGATAACAGTCTCAATTGCAGAGCGGCACTCGTTGGATCGCCTCACCTCGCGCACGCCGAGGCTCGACGAGTTTTTGAATTTTTAAATTACTCATTGTGCGATGGAATGTTGCCAGACGCATTCCCTCGTACGGGCACTGCTCATGCGATCGAATGTGCACCCAAATCCTGGGCCCTACGTCTCATAATACAGCGGCTGTCACCACTCCGTTGTAACGTTTGGAGGCACGCTATGCGATATGCTCGCAAGCCTAGAACGACGTCCCCCAGAGTGTGATACTAACGAATGTCGTCCTAAATTTTTGATAGATAAAGTCGAAATATCAGTGACGCCCGATTGCACGCTTAGTATACCTCTCGCACGCTGTTCAGGCCATTCCAGTGCTCTCCCACGTAATCCGTAACTTGAGTCACGTTTGTGATACTGTACAAGTTCCACAGACAGAGTATGAAATTTAGAAAAATTAAACGAACTTCGGATACAGGTGCGCAGTAAATACCTGTATAATATTATACAGCCTGACGTCTGCGAGGTTTGTCGTCTCGCGAGTTAAAGTTTAAGAATATCGTGTGCGAAGATCACTCACCTGGAATGCAACTAGATAAGCGTAACTGTATAGGGCGTTAACAAAGACTGTCGAGACGCTCTCGTAACCAAGAAAGTTATTCCACTTACGGCGACTGCATCCACGACTGCTCAATTGCTCGTATATTCTGAAACAGCTTTGCTTATAATATGTTATATGGTTGAGATTTAACCAGATTTAACTACCAGTTGGTTGTAGTTACTAGGTAGGTAAGTACTTCCTTTTCAAATACAATTTCTATAAGATTCGAAATGTAATACTCGAATGGTTTTAAAACATTATTAACCAGCAATTTTAACAGCGGTGTTAGCAATTTTCTTTCAAAATAATCGCTGTTAATGACTGCTAACACATCTACAATTTAATATCGTGGTATGTACCTGTATCACTGCATCTAAAGGCAGCCTCTTTAACCATTGTCTTTCATACAAATAATCGTCGAAGTCATCGACAGAACCCGTTCCACACGGCGGCGTACCGCGTCGTAGAATGTTATTACCTCGGTACCCGGGAAGCGCAGGCGCAACTGCGTGCGAGAGAGACAACTGATGAAGAAAGTTGGGAGAGTGAGAGAGATGGCCGCCGTGGGAGGAACCAAGGGGTCAGCGAAAGTGCATTGCCACGGCCGCAGTGCAGCGCACCCGATGGGCAAAGTTGTTCTCCGTGCGCGTAGAATATCCAACATGGGAAATTTTATGGGAAATATCATGATGCATGCTCGAACACCGCTATTACAACGGTTTTGATTACAAGACCCACGTGAAACTAGCCATTCCGTGTTACTTACTTTTAATAGCTTTAATTTTGTGACTGGTTTCTGAACAGTTCGATAAATCGATACAGGTGTAGTAAATATATCGTTTTGTTTTTTCGGTCAGTGATCATGTGGCAAGTCTTGAGAAATCCAGTTTAGTAAGTTCCAACAATTCCAGCATTACTCACACATATCCCGGCAGGTTAAAGGAATTTCAAAGCAGCCCAGTTAACTGAGGGCAGTTTAAAATATAAAATAATGTTCTGAGAAATCTTGTTAATTCATAATGAAGGCTGATACACGGCGCATAGAAAGAGCACCCTCGCTCCAGTTTCAATTTAAAGAAAAAGTAAAAATGAAGCGTGTCAAGTGGGGTTCCGTACTCTCGGCCAGAGAGTGGGCCTGTTCCCTGTCTGAAACAAAGGGGGCATTTTTCGACATAACTTCTCCTTTCTTTGAGAACATTCGAATCACCTGAGATTTGCACCCTTGAAGTCGATGGTTCGTCTCGTTTGTTTCTGGTTTTCGAATTAAATCTGTTTTATTCCTTAAGGTGCTCCCTCACCAGGAGCATTCGCGTGTAATGTAACATTACAGATTCGACTTTGAGCATTACATTACAATACTAACTCCCTGACTGATGAGCATTCGCGAGAAATGTAACATTACAGATTCGACTTTGAGCATTCAATTACAATACTACCTCCCTGACTGACGAGCATTCGCGTGTAATGTAACATTACTGATTTGACTTTTTACAAGTGGAGCGCATTGATGTTACAAGTTGTATCAAGGTATTACACATTTTATCATTACAATGTGCGCATTGTAATGCTCGGTTCTTCACCTTCACTGATGTAATACTCGTTTTGTATCATTACAAGGTGCGCGTTGTAATGCTCGGTTCTTCACCTTCACTGATGTAATACTCGTTTTGTAACTTTTGTATCATTACAAGGTGCGCGTTGTAATGCTCGATTTTCCTCCCTCACTGATGTAATGCTCGTATCTGTAACGTTACATTACAGGCGAATGCTCCCGATGAGGGAGCACCTTTAGATTTTATTTTTGGAAACTCTATAGTCCGTCGCAATGGATTTATTTCATACTAGCTTCTGCCCGCGGCTTCGCTCGCTTGCCGGGATAAAAAGTAGCCTATGTCCTTCCCCAGCATTTCATCTATCTCTTTGACAAATTTTATCGAAATCCGTTCAGAGGGTTCGGCGTGAAATAGTGACATACAGACAGAGTTGCTTTTGAATTTATAATATCAAGTATGGATACAGCTTAGCAGTATAGTGCAGACTATTCCACCACAGCAAACGGCCCACATCTCAATATCGATTCGAGTAAAGTTCCAAAACTCATAAGTTACTTAAGAAGCATTGAAGAGCCTCGCGAGAACGAACCTAACGTTCAGGTGGGTCTGGATTACATATAAGGTTCTAGTTTAATATGCAACGAATTTAATAGTTAATGTTCGCGACGAAGCAAGCTCATGTGCTCGCAAATTACTCCACACTTATTCCCTAGAGGGGCTTGTTGTAGATTTATGTTTGTACTTCAACTTGCTGACACAGGTCGGCGCTACAGAATCTGATTCGAGCCGTTTTGCATGCATCGCGAGTATAATTGGCGCGGACGAGTGCACGTAATTCTATTTTTCTGTTCGCGGAGGTTCGTGTGTTTTGTTTGGGTGCAACGTTGGTCTTCAATTGAGCTTGTAGGTTGAGCAAAAAATTAAAGACGTAATTGGGAGAATAGGTGAAAAAAATCAAAAGTTCAAAACAAAAAAAAAATCACTAGTCATCTAAACTATAGTAATATTGTAAAGAGATTTTTATGTTTGTTTTTTATGCTTTCACGCTAAAACGCCTGAACGAATTTTAATGAAATTTGGCACATGGGATACTTTTTATCTCAATATTGCCACGGGATCCAGACTTATGCGTGTAAATCCGCGGGGCGCAGTTAGTACCTACATTTAAAAAAAAAAACAAGATAAAGAAAAGCTATTTCAAAAGATCACGAAATAATTATAAGATAAAGATCGATCCCTCTCCAATTATCTATTCGGTTCCCTACTAAACGAGCTAAAATATTTCCTCAAATACATATATATTTATATTTTATTTACTTTTCCCGTAATTGTATATCGGTTTTATTTTCCCGCTTCATGAAAACCGCCACCACAGATTGGTTTGCACTTTATTATCGCAGCAATATTCTATTTTTACGCCTTAATAACGGCCCACATATTATATAGGTGCTAATGTCATTAATCCATAATCCCCTAGTCCCAGTAAATACCACAAGCAAACTAAAATATAAAAGTTACTAACAGCGCCCCGCGGTTTCACCCACATAAGTTTCGATCCCGTTGGAATATCGGGATAGAAAGTATCCTATGTGTAATTCTGACGTATAAGCTATATTACTGTAAAGTTTCATCAAAGTCCGTTCAGTAGTTTTTGCCTGAAAGAGTAACAAACATCCATCCATCCATCCTAACAAACTTTCGTGTTTATAACTATTAGTAGGATAGTAGGATAAATACTTTTGAACATAATTTCTCCATTAAAATACAAATTTATTAAACCTTAAGGTGGTAGATTTTTAACTTTTTAATGATGATAAAATTGTTGGCAGTAGGTACTTTTCTTGAAGTAGGTTATAGGGGAAGTATTTTTAAGTCGCGTAAAAATTTAATCATGTCTGCTAATTGAATGCGGGCCAGGATCTCTTGGAGCTATTTTATCCGGGACCGCTGGCTTGAAAACTCTGTTTTAGAAAAGTTTTAAATCATGTTTCGGAACTAAAGAGTGTTTTTCTTTACTTGTCTTGTTTGATAAACAAACATGATACGAAAATCGAGTTTCCGCAGTTTTTCCGCAGATAGGGTGATATATTTATCTGTTATGTCTGTTTATGAGGCAGCTGATTGAAGTATATAGGCTGAGAACACTTACTTAACGTGTACGTTTTTTGTATATCGTTCTCACATTTAGTAATAAATTCAACATTAATAATGTAACCAATATTTTTGTAACAATATAATTTAAAAGTTTCTTGCCCATTCTTCTCCATAGGTACCTACTACACATTGAAATGGGTAACTAGCTTGATATTTCTGACTGACCGATTCCTTGACAATTTAAAAGTGCCTGTAAATGGTTTATTTTCAATAAATGGTTTGAGTTTGAGTTCTACTAACAAGCATCTGGATTCTGGACAGACGAACTGTTAGAGATGAGCTTGTTTTAGCCTAGGAAACATAACCCAAAAAAATCCCTATCAGTATAAACAAATGAAACTTTATAGCAGAAAAATTTAAAAAGAATGTGTAAGTAAGTCTATAAATATATAAGTTGTAAAAAGTTTGCCAACTCTCTAATTTGGGCACAATTAACGACCAATTATGAAATAATTAATCTAACAACAGATTACATATTCTTTGCGAATATTTCTAGCAAGTTTTTAATTAAAATTCTTTCACAGAAGCCGAAATAAATTTTAACGGTCTGCTGATAATTTCAATTTCCTATTTGGAAGTCTTCTTAAGCTAAGTGTATGGGTACATATATCCCCTGTTGTTACTTGTTGAGTTTTAAATTAGTCTCTTTCATATTCTCTCCGTAAAAAGCTTATATGAAAAGCACTAAAAAGGTCTAAATAAAAATACACTTCAATCGGATACAACTAAAATAAGATTTCCCCACTTTATTTCTGTTACATCTGAGGATATCTCCTGAGATTCCGTTACATAATGTCAAAGTTTTATTAGTAAATAAAGGCAGTACATACATATCCACTTCGTTACAAAATGGTGCCTACAAAGTATGAAAAACCGTCGCATTTTTTCATTTTCTATGTAACCTCGGTAGACCACTCAACGCGATTCCTTTCATAACTATGACAGTTGTCATACCGGGTGGGCTTTTAAAAAACCTATTCATTTTGACCTCAAGACGACACGGGACTTAATAACTGTGGGCTAGGGGGAGCCGAAAACGGCGGCGAGTGAGGTTCGCATCATCATTACGATTTAATTTCAGGGTAAAGCGGCCGTGACAAAGTCTACCGTGCCATTATTCTGTTCCACCTCGCAGGATGTTTAATAAACAAATGACGTGGGGCCTCATAATGACGCCCCGGGTGCTACCTCCTCTCGTCTTTTAGGGCCCATTTTAAAGTTACCGCCATGAGCTATGTATATTTTACGGATGCGATATCGGACAACCTCAATGACACCTTTCAGCGGCGCCGACGCTGATAAAAATTAACACTGAGTTATATTTTTGTCTCGACAGTTTAACACTGACATTTCGTTGGTATCTTGCCTACATGTTGGCACATAAATTTTATTCTCCTCGAACATTTTTCTGTAAAAACCTCGTAGCTTTTTTTATTCAGCGTCCCTCAAACTCCAAATTCGAATAATTACTTCAAAGATTTTGTTCCCTTGGAGCTGTAAAATCGCGAATGGAGATAACAAGCGTTTTGCCCGCTCCACAATTCCCCTCTTACTAATTTATTCGTGGAAGTTCTTGTCGTTATAGTCGTATCTAACATCATTCGTGGGCTTATACTTTATCCGTTTAATACCCCCGGCATATGGGATCGAGCTATATAATTTACTTGAGAAATTATCAATCTACTTGTGGGACTTAACATCCGTGTATATTGTTACAAGAATTAAATAGGATTACAAGTTTTTCTGTTGTATTATTATTCCTGAATTCCACACAACTTCGACGCTGAATTGAGTTCCGTTGTAAAATAAAAATCGATTTCAATCTCATGGGGTGTCAATAAATGTCATAAGTCATAACATATATTGTTTACATTATTTACAAATGGGTTCGATACTTTCAGAAACATTAGCACCTGTCACCGTGTCGCTGTCTTAATGACAGTATTTATAAGGAAAACTCGGCTGAACACGAAAATACAATTTGGTAAAAGGTAGAAGTTGTCACAGTAACGCGAGTGAAACATTAGGCGGGCGGGGCGTCACGTGACACCAGGCCGCCCTCCGCGCTTTGCCTACGATACACCACAAATTACTGAAAAACAATGCTCACCTAATGTGTATGTTTACGTTCTGAGAACTGTGTTCAAATATTCAAGTCGCACACCCGTGTAATTATCGTATGTTTGGACGTTATTACTGATTTTTGTTTTCGTAACGGTGTGCTTTCTAATGTAAGCTTTACAATATTTATTATTTAACTTGGTGTTGGTTTTACTCCTGGCAAACCGTCACCATTACGTGACTATATACAATAGGTACTATTCTAGAAACAGACTATCTAAAATATCAAAGTCAAATTATGACACAATCATAGTTTCACGATTCCAGTTATAATTGTCGATTTTGCGTCCATTAGTTATCAATTTGGCTTTACGTCGCGTGGCCACTCTAATCTAGCATCGATAAAAGAGGCGATTAAACCAACAAAGGATTAATATATGACGAACTCGGCCCACGGGGCCCATGGCCAGCAAATCGTAGCCATCCCCACAAATTTACCCACAACAAACCACCTCGTGAGAGCCGGAACGAAGATTAATCGCTGGTATACGGGATTACGGTAGTTGCGGTGGTACCTATAACTGTTCACAGTAAAGCTATTATAGCCCCTAACTGTTACAACTCTAAGCTCAAATTCCCATGATGCATCTCACCACAAAATCTAGGCCCAAAGGCATTCGTTCCTTAAACTTCTCTATTTAACAGCGTTATTTCATTATAGTTTAATGTTAGGTAAAGGTTCTTTAATATATCAACTAATTTTGTAGCAACATCATCATTTACTCTTGTGATAAATCGTGTAAATTATTTGAATGAAATTTTGGTACATCGCTTTAGCTACACTTTCCGGCATTAAGGAAAACAAATGAGAATAATGCCTATCTAGGTATAATCCAAAGTACGAGAACTATTTGTTCTAGGATATCATAAATCATTGACAAAACTTCAGAGATCTTCTTCTCAGAGCCAAAAAAGTTCAAGACATTAACTGACGAAAATCTATAAAATGAAGGAAAACGAGCAATTCCTACGAATATGTCACAAGCAAGGGCAACGTTCGAAAAAAATAACAAAGCATCGGAGAAGAGGTCCGGATCTCATTTAGACAAATCGCTCGTAGCGGTCAGGTCAGATACCAATAACAAGGGGCCACACGTGCTATTGTGCTCCATGTCGTCATTAGGCCGCTTCCGTATAACTTAACAACTTTATCTTTGCAGTATACCCCACCCTTATTACAATAGTATACGGCATAAATTTGAATGTACCGTATAAATTGGCGAGAGTAAGCCTAGAGTCCCAATAACGGACGTCGGAGGGACCGACGACGGATCCGATACAACGGCGTCGATTTCTCTTCTCAATAAATTGTTGCTCATTGTATATTTATTATCTTTATTGTTGGTATAATTACTGTTAATCATTATAGTTGTTATGATATAATGGAACACTTAACTTTAAAATCCCTTTCAATTGAACGGGGTAGTTTCAACTTTCAAGTATGTAGTTTAATTGATAGTTTATATTGTAGGTTCTTCTGACACGTTTCAGAAGCTTCATCGGTCAGACTTAACATAATTTCGACTTCTCTTGTTTTTTACTGCACAAGCTTTAACGTATAATTGGACGTTGAATTTTAAAATACGGTAGCATCCAGTCTTACATTCCAGTCGGGACTATTTAATTCCGTATTAAAACACACGACGGCACTGTTCTACAGCAAAGCAAACGACGCCGACGACTTGTTACGTTTTAAGTCAATTATCCCACAGACTACAAATCTGCAGAACTAACTACATTTCTGTACTTAAAAATCTTATATTTTAGTAGGAAAATATTTTTAACACAACGTTTATTTACTTACATGTTAATAAAGATGCAAAAGCAGAGATCGTCAACATTTACTCAGTCTCAATAAAATTCGAGGTCCATTTGTGAATTTCATTGCAGTCGAAACTATCTTCATTTAATGACATCAAAAAGCAATTATTAGCCAAGTTTGCATACAAATCTCCTGTCGAGACGCTATAACGAAACGTAATATAATCCTGGGTGACTCTACTTACTTAATTCAGCAGCTTCCATAATAAAACACGCGACAGACTATCTCGAGAGTAGCGCAAACTCGGACTTGTTGCATTTAAGTTAATTAATCCAGGGGCTAGATCAGATAAAGTCTGACTCGAAGGACCAACCTCTCAGACAGCCTTATGCCTCCCGCACCACATTATGTTTGTGGAAAACATGCCCCTTACTAACTTTGGTTCGCTATGAAGTTTAGACGTATGAGTTAGCTATTTCTAGATATCCTGTACATTAGTATGTGAGCTAGCTCGGATTGAATGAACTCGGTACAGAGCTTTGAGTTAATTAATTTATTCTTTAACTCTTATATGAAAAATGTTTTAAACTTTGCCATGATTAGTTAAATTTCAAAGAAGTACTCTACAAGAACAGAACTTTTCAATTAAAGCTTATAAATAATCGATCATATTTTAATACAAGTTACCTTTAACAGGGAAAGTTGTAGAATTCAGTAAGGTAGTTAACTGAAAGAAATACTATTTCGTAGCAAAAAATTCTCGAAATACCTTATTGGAACCGATCTGATTCCGGAATAATATTTGTCGACCACAAACAATGTGTTGCCCTTCTTTTTTGTGGAAAAAGCAATCTAAGGATAAATATTATATCAGTTTACGGCAATCGGTCAAAGTTTCCTTCATGATTTAGGAAATGGAACCTTTATAGTTTTAGTAGATAGCGGCGAAAAAATCGTTTCTTCTCCTCAATCTCGTGTATAGCTATCAGCGATTTCGGTGATAGAAAAAGTTTTTGGCACAGCCAATCTACGTGAAAATGAATGTTTAACGACACCGGGGTTATTTTATAGGGTTTTTTACTGTGCAATATTTTAAAGGAAACTCTTTTGATGATTTATGATTAAAGGTTGTTTTTTATTTCTTTTGAAGGTGTTAAAATCGTTGGATATCCATCGAGATTTTATTTTATATCAAACTCAAAGTTTATTTGTGAATGTAAATAATTTATCAGGTTTATTATCTTGAAATATTTACATAACCTAAAGCTAACAGTCATAAAATAATAATATGTACAAGTATATTATAAATTAGGTGTATAAATTATAAGGTGAATGCTTACTGCCAAGTGCCAACTTAACAAAAAAAACCCAAATCTATTAGGACTTCTTTGAAAATATATCAAAAATATGTCGGTAAATTAAAATCAACGCGCCATTTGATACCGAAAGAGGATTTAATCCCCAAATTTCACTCGGAGATGAATGTACCAGAAATCTGAGTGCGTGCGAAGCTGCTTAATCCCTTCTTAGCTTAGTCAAGGAATTGGAAGCTCATACAAACTGCTTCTTGATTCTGCGAGCCTGGTATACCGGTACAATTATGTGGCTGAAAAAAACTTTTTTACAAAAAAAACAACCGACTTCAAAAAAAACACTACAAATTGAAAAATAACTTTAATTTCGGAAGTCGGTGTCGTTGCTTCAGCATTTTCGTTTTTTGACACCGACTTCCGAAATTAAAGTTATTTTTCACTTTGTAGTGTTTTTTTTGAAGTCGGTTGTTTTTTTTGTAAAAAAGTTTTTATTTTTCACTTTTTAGTTGTACCTACCCCACACAAATTCAATTAACACTAGTGCATTGAAGACACGACTCGAAGAAACATCAAAATTCACATAAAAATGCCGGAGATGCAGTACATTTATGCATATAACTTCGTACATAAGAATAATTACCTGATGTATTATATACTAAAACCTTCCTGAAAGTATGTAGATTACACTCATGAAAGAGTTATCAAAATCGGTTCAGGAGTTTTTGAGATATTCGCGGACATACAAACATACATACATACATACGGGTCGAATACAGAACCTCCTTTTTTAAAGTCGGTTAAAAATTGCTGACTGTTTTTAAATGTGGGTCGATTCGGTCCACTTAATCTCGTGCTTTTTTTCAGAACATTGTGTGGTCATCTTTGATTTCGTATCTTTAAAGTTATTCATCTAATTTTATTGAATCATTACGACATGCGAATCATGATGCAATTATACTCTTTGTATGTTTCGTACAAAATAGGTTTCTTGGAATTTGTTTGAATTGATTTTCAATTTCTTGGAATTGAATTTCAATGACCTTTTCATTTCCCAATTTCGGTTCCTAGAACGGTTACATGTCGTTAATACTTTCAAAGAGGTTACTTCATAAAATAAATGCTACGGAAATAGCTCAAATTACTCTCTAAAATTAAATTCAAATTACCAAAAATAACCTGAAATTCAACCTCCACGTTCAGATTATGAAAATTTCGCGTGAAATTTTGCAAACAAAGGGCCAGATAATAATTGCTTGTGTAATGTTGTCTGGGCATGGTATAATAATATCGAGGTCATTCTGCTAACGTGGAATTACAAAATACAGAAGGTTAGTTCATACAACGAGCGAAAACAGGCGCAGGCACTCACGGCACAAGCAAAGGAAGAAGTCTGAAAATCATTAATTTGTAGTTTTGTCATACAAGAAAAAGATATTTCTTGCGATTACAAACTTAGATTTGCAGTTGGAGCTCGACGTATATCGAATGACGAGTATGGGAGAACATTTTTTCAACTAAAAAGTTAAGTTTGTTCTTGGGATAAATTGATCCAATTAAGGGTTCCGTATTTATACGGAACCCTTTATTGTACGTTCTCCGACACGCACTTGACCGGTTTTTCAATACATTTCACAGAACAATTGCACAAATGTAATTTACCAACAACGCCTCCCTATCAACGATAATTCAAGTGCCAAAAGATCCTAGTAGCATTGTACAGACGTCAGTACATCAAGCTACCCAAACTGTCAAATTTTTCCAATCAACTTTGAACCTTATACTTTAGCGATAAAGTTGAAAATCTATTAAAGAAATTTGACAGATTGTAGTCGCTTGATGTGCTGGCGTCTCTACGTACAGTCATTTCACAATAATTATTCTACCTCTGATTTTGCGTCACCTGTCAAAATCACAATGATCTTTATTCTCGTTACAATATGGTTGCTGTTAGGTAGCAGCTGTTAGAGGTAAAATAACTTTGAACGGGCTGTACGGAGATCTCTAACTATCTCAAACGAATGACAGTTACGAGTGCGCTTGCACTCACTGTACGTGTAGCGTGTCTATGTGTGCGTTGTATGGAACTGACCTTCTGCATCTATCTATTTTGTGGTAAAATGAACAACTGAAATTAAGTCTAGAGGTCATTTTCAGAAAAACGAAGTTCTTGTCTTCATTGTCTGATAAGTTGTTTTCCTCTAGAGGAATCGTCGATTTGGTGATTCGGAAGGTAATGACTGGAAGGTATTTTAACTGAGTGCCTTGATGGGAGCCTACCAACGTCTTCGGTTAAACGGTACCTTGGCCTCTTTTCAGGGTTAGAATTTCGTATGCTTTCTTGCCTTCATTTGCCGTTGGGCAGTAGCCTTAGTATGAAAACGCGTCTGTAATTTGCTAAAAGCATCATCATTAACATCGGTCTGTTCATAAGAGTACAGAAAAAGTTTCTATCCTTTGAATTAGATTGTAGGAACAATCCCAAAACCCTTAATAATTCATGAACCATATAATCAATCATGGTTAAACAAAGGGAACCGTAGTTCACTTTTTTGTTCAAAAATGCACACCAGGACGAGTTTGTGGCCCTTAAGCAAAGTTCAAATGTTAGTACAGGGGTATGATACTCAACTTCTAATTGATACTTACCCATACGAGAACATTAAGGGCATGATGGTTCAGATATGTGACGTCATAAAACGTACCACTGCGTGACGTATGTGAAGTAATTAGCACGCGCAAGATAGGCCACTATGGGTAACATAATTAGTGTTCCCGTATGCTTAAACTTATTAAGTGACCTATAACAAAGTTTCGAAGTGTATTGTGATTTGATAATGGAAATTGCCAGCATGTAGGTCAGAGCGAACGTTCAGAGAATTTAGGGAAATAAAACAAAGCATTTTACGATACTAGAATTATGTAGATTGGTTTGAAAGTTATTTTTTAATTCACAAAAAACCCAAAAAAAATGGACTGGAAAAAATAACACAAAAGCAACAACCGCCAACTATTCAGCGCCTAAATTTTCCATTTAAAAAACACTTCTGTAGGTACACAAAATATTCTAACAAAAAGTATACAGCCTCCCAATTAACACAGTCCTACTTTGTCGCGACGGTTTCAAGATAAAACTGGGAAAAATGTACTTAATGGATTGAAGTCAAACTTGTCGTGAAAAATTTTAGTCAATGGGGGAGATAATTTCCTCGGAGTAAGGAGAGAAGTGTTTCATAATATTTCTGTGAAAAATAATTGTCCGCGGGCTGAAGGTCTCCCAATCGGGCAGAGTTACTGCTGTAATTTGCGTCATTTGTTTGCGTTGAATATTTATTAGCCGAACCGAAAACAATGACCGTATTGAAATTCGATGTTCGAATTGAATGACATGTTTACGTTTCCGAAATACGCGTTTTATAAACTTGGTTACCACACTTACAATAAAGGATATTATTTAAACATAAAAACCGTTATTGTTATGTAAGAACTCATTTTTGGGCTAGATCAGTCCCATTTGTATTGAGGAAGTTTTTAAAATTTAATTAATTGTTTTTGAATCAAAATATTTATTCGATTTTTTAATGCGAAAACGTTTACTACCGCAAGTAAGTACTTTTTAAAGAGAGGCGCGAAATGTAAGGTCCATTTTACGAAAGTAAAAATGTTACATAAAAACCACTGAAAGTTTATCACTTCTCGCCTGCTCCAGTTAAAAAAGCTCAATTAAACCTTGAACACCAACAGTTATTTTCCAGAAAACTATAACCTCTTTTATCTACAAAAATAGCTTTGCTAGTGGCAATTAGAAGTTAAACTCACGTAATAATAATCCCGCGGGCAAAAGTACTGGAACCTCGTAAAGCGCGATATTTAAATTCGCCGCGGAGACAACTTTGCCGCCGGCGACAATTCAATTACAAGTAATAGCCTCTGATTCATGTTTGTATTGCTAATTAGTCGCCGGCTCAAGTTTTGTCACTCCTCACTTAGTGCCGCGTTCCCACCCAATGTACTCGCTGTTCTCTTAAATAGATTGTTCTTTGTCGACTGCGGCTGAACGTTAAACAACGTCCGCTTTTGTTTGCCCTCAAATTAAAGCACGTCTTTTCATCTTGTATTTAAACTTCGCTGTATTAAATCTACCCTCTCTCTCTTTATATGGAAATGATTTATCATGCCTCCAACCTCGACAACGCAATGACCGGTCAACCTAAAAAAACACGTAAAAATGTTTTTATTGATCCCATTCATAGTTAACAGACAGTTCGAAAGGGGTTTGGGGTAACAATGGATTGGAAGGATAAGTTTATTCAACAAGCGAATTTTCTTGTGGTAGTTGGGACAAGAAGGAAAACCACAAATCGACAAAATATCAAAGGGTTGGTGAGAGCTAACTTTGTGAAAACACGGTGGGTGAAAGTTATTTACGTCGTAGGTATCGGACCTTAACAGAAAGCATTTGGACCAATACAAGAAAACTTGTAAATCCTGTGGTGGGACCGCAAGGTACACGCGACCCGGGTATTAGGGGCTCAGCGCGACCGCCGTTCTTGCTGTCCTGTAAATAGCCTTAGTTAACGTACAGGTACAGGTTAACAAGATTGTTTTGTGAGTTCTGTAGTTCGGTGTGTACTTGCCTTTGAATATTTCTTGCTTCGATAATTTATGAGTTGTAATTTCTTATTAATTAAATTACGGATTTCATTAAGACAGCTCTTCTTGGCTTTCGTATCCTAAGAAAAGTCTTTCAGATTCCTTAAAGGTGTTCAAAACTTACGTCACCTAGTGCTCCTTTTTTATTGTTTTGTATTTCCTGTCATCATCATCATCAGCCTATAACAGTCCACTGCTGGACATAAGCCTCTCCTATTGCACGCCATTCAACTCGATTTTCGGCAACTCTCATCCAGCTGCTACCAGCCATCCTGCAAAGATCGTCGCTCCACCTAGCCTGAGGGCGTCCCACCTTACATTTACCGATTCACGGTCTCCGCTCAAGAACACGTCTACCCCAACGATCATCGGTTCTACGGCTAATATGGCCGGCCCATTGCCACTTCAGCTTCGTAGTTCCTGTGCCTGTCCCAAATAAAATATTATTCTTTTCTTTCTTTTTTTTCCAAAACATTTCATTAATATTTTCTTCTCAATAAACATTCTGTAAATAAAATATGTATTCCCACCACAAATCACTCCACTAGCTCACAAGTGCTTTTAATCAAAACATAACCTATCTTAAAGGTTGTTGAGTACGTCCGATAAAACAATGCCGCTTGCAGGTGAAGGGCTCTCGATAGCCGGCGTCTAATAGAGGGAGCCAAAGAGATGGGCTATTGTTACTGTTATGAATAGTCTCATTTATCTGTTGAATTATATTAATGATCGATCGATGGGTGATGTAGAAAAGTGAAAAGATTTGGAAATGTCCCGGGAAAATCAGCCTATAATGTTCTCAGTGCTGGGACTTCAGCTTCCTCTCTGAGAGGAGTGGGCTGTCATATACCACGCAGGCTACTGCGGGTTGGTAGATGTCACATGTCTTTGATTTTTTGGTTCTGGGACATGTCGGCTCCCTCACGATGTTTTCCTTCACCGTTTTGAGAGAAGTGGTGATGAAATAATTTACACAAAGTAAAGCGCCTGTCAGGATTTGAACCCATGATCTTACAACTCCTTCGTCGCGGCCATTACCACTGGACCGCCAGTGCTCGAAGTGCCCTAAAATAGGCAATATCCGAAAAATATCACCTCGTCAATATCCTTATTAAGGAATAAGAACGAGCTGAGAAAATACAATATTCAGGGATACGAATATTTAAAAGATTTCCATACTCTTTTTTCACCGATTTCTTTCCTCTTAGCTGTCACTCACAATCCCGTCAAACATAAATAAGCACTTTTCGAGTCAATTGGAAACCTTATTATTCCTTTGAGTTCAAGATTAAATATAAATAAACACCTTGAAAAATCTCTGCATCTAACAAAAATAAATCCACGTATAGAACCGCGCTCAGTAAAGAAATCGACACACAACAAACTCAATATGATACAGCATCTATCTGCTAGTGCTTTACTCTCGCAAGAGGTACGAGGAATCACAGATACACACTCGTAGTTGGTACTATTGTATTGGCAAGCGAGCGGGCCGCAACGACCTGTTGCTTCGAACTATTTTATTAGCGTGAGTGTGTCGGCGGCCCATTCTTTACGGCTCTTTTGTTGGCGTGCCGTTTAGTCCCACATTGTGCTAGCGCCGACGTGATTGGTCGAGTTTATAACGCAAACACCAGGCATATTTTCCATTTGTGCCACCCTATCCAGCTCTGCTTAAATTCTCAGTTCTGCTGATGTGATTCTGTAATAATTTTGGTCGTTGTTGTCGTGAGTTTGGGATAAAATTTAAAGTTCTCGCCTTGGGTGGGATTTTGCAGTTGTAATAATATTCTGTGAAATCTTTAGGGCCTCGAGTACAAAGTGCTTAGTTTGAAATTTCATTTAGGTTGAGACTCTTAATTGCTTTAGGCTGGCCTTTCTTAGACTAACTTAGTGTATAAGTAGCCGTAACAATCGATACATAAAACGATGAAACGGTCCGCAAAAATGCAAATGCTCGTGTACGTAATCCTAACAAAACTGCATTGTTCAGCCGCCTCCCGTATGTCAAGATTGTCATCCGGATAGACGCCAATGCGGCCCCCTGCATAAATTGAAGGCTTCGCAGCCGCAACGCTGCCGGGAATTTCCCTCAGGGTTTTCAACACAGAAAAAAAAACTGGATTCATCTCCCACTTCCAATACTTCATCTATAATTCAATATTCGCTATTACCTCCGACGACTATTTACAATGGTAATTTACGCGACTAATTCGCCGTACGTACACTTGAATGAATAATGGCTTATTTTCATTCGTATATAAAAATTCAGCAGCAATCTCGGCCGTAATGTGCTCGAATAAAAGCGAGTATAGTATGCGTCGAAACTTAGGTACATTTGCATCTAAATTAGAAATCTAACTCTGACAAAAAGTAAATAAAAGTAGAATTAGTCCGGCTGTGACTCTTCCTACAGGATTTTTTATGCACTCGGCGATTCATTAAGCAAATAATACTATACAGTCGTATCCAAAGTGAATCATTTAGGTATATTTGTTCAAAATAACTTTAAGTCCAACAATTTTATAATGAATGACAAAAAAAGGTAAAAAAGTTTAAAAGGTTTAAAAGGTGTTTTAACCAGAGGTCGGAGTAGGTAGATTGATTTTATATACTTGCGTCCAGATATTATAATATGGACATGCCATTTTATCCATAATGTGCGGGAAGTACCGGAAAAAGTTCCGGGATTGGAATTATGAAATAAAATAAAATAAAAAACATACAGATAGGCTAACAAAATCGTTTATTATATGAACACCCGATGAGTCATACAGGATACTTGCTTCTGATTGGTCGTTGCGTGCGGTCAATGCGTTGTGAACATAGAACATGAGATAAAGAAACAAGAGGCCCTGTCTAAGTTTTGTCTCATACTGTCAAGCGTCATTTCTAATTCAACAATAAGGGACAAAATACGGTGTAACTATTCCAAGGTATTTTTGTATAAAATAAAATACTGATTTCTTTCACCATTAGCTAACACTGGCAGCGTAGATTGATATTATTAATACGTTTTTAATACGTGTAATTTATCTATAATATGTATGTATTTAGAAATATATAAGTATGTTTATCAGTGGTCTAGTACCCATAACACAAGCTCTGCTTAGCTTGGGACTAGGTGGCGTTGTGTGATAGTTGTGGAATATTATTATTATTGTTTTTCACCTTAAACACAATTTCAAAATTCCGGAACAAATATCACAATAAATATGAAGTTCCGGTATTTTGGAGGCATATCCATATTATCCTCTACGTTTGACGTCAACGACCTTAAATCAATCTACCTACTCCGACCTCTGGTTATAACACTTCATAAATCAATATTACAGTAGCAACCGAGGTTATTTTCTTATTTGTAAAAAATCTGAAATCGAGTGAGGTTCCCACTAGACAATCTTGTAACTTTATATTAAGTTAGGAAATCGTTTAAAGACTACCACGGAGCTCAGACGTCGGGTATCGATGCTTTCTTATTTAAGCCAACTTTCCGGACTTAGAATTCAATAAAGCGGCCAACGGAATTTACTTCTCTTTGACTAAATAGCTTAAAAGATTAATTAAAATAAACTTTCAGCGGATCCGGTTAATGTTGTAGCGTAAACACTTTAATTTTGCTTGAAATAAGTTTGTGCATTAGGATTGAAAAAGATGTAAGTTCATAAACAAGCTTCATTTAAAATTTTCAAGAACATCTCTAGCGTGATACTATTTGTGTTAAAAAAAGAGTATTTACTGAGCTAAAGTTATTTTGTGCGAATGAAAATACTGAGTCAAAGTAACTTACTAGTTATTTTTTTATTTGATTTTGAGAGAGGAACTTATCAAGCGTTTAGTGTCCGGTAAATAAATTAAATGTAGATATGTGTACAGACGGATGGCGTGATAACACGTTAGATATGGGTAAGTTTACCATGATAAAGAATGAAAATTGAGTCACTCGACAAACTTTGTTTATCGACTATCTCTGCCTGCTTACTCCTTTTTTTAACCTAATTTATCCCACTTCTGGGCAAAGGCTCTCCGGCCATTAGGCCAGAAACGAGCTTACTCCCTTAATCCGGGAAACGATATTTTAACTAAAAATGAAATTTAAAAAAATGCCTATATATGTACCAGAGGTGAATTTACTCCGTAAATTTATAAAATAAATAAGAAAAAAAAAAACAATGAGAAAATTGCCTACATAGCATAGGTATAAAAAAAACCCTTCCCTCGCCAACCTATTACCGCCGCCCTAATCCTCATTCTCGTTAGAGACCTCGATTAGTGTGGATTTGTGCAAAGTGCAATACGTTAGTGCACATTGCACGATTGCATTGTCATCGCATTTCAGTCGTGCGAACGTGACCCCATCTCCTTGTAATCCTTGGACACCTGCTTTTCAAATCTTCATTTCCTCTGTGGTAACATTTATTTGATGGAAGCTGTATGTTGTATTACGTTTTATGGCGTTATCCGGTTTTAAGTGAAATTGGATAAACATACTGAAATGGTACAACCGAACCAGTATCTTTGTTTGTGTATTTAATGGATTTCATTTTAGAAACGATCATAGATAAACTGCTATGAACAGATACACAAGTACCTACCTACGGGCAGTTTCTTCATCAATAGTAACAGCCAAAGTAACGTCACAAAAGTCAAAGTAACGGTTAAATTTGTTTCTTCACTATTTTAGATGTTACTTAAATGAAGAAACACATATTGTGCCGTAGGTGTCAGTAAAGGTCAAGTAAAAGTCAACAGTAAAAGTCAGTTTGACTGATTACTTTAGTTGTTGATGATGAAACTGGCCGCTAGTCTTGGAAAGTTTAAGCTCCTTTAACATAATTCATATTTACAACTTCTAATTGTAAAAACTCAATTATAAACCGCGCTATTCTGATGCACATTTTAATTGCGGATTAGAGACAAAAACACCGCTGAATTTCAGCACTATCTTCAATTAACATGATATAAATGCATCACAAGTGCACATTGAACAAAAACACAAAACCCAGCGGTCCGTTGAAAATATTTGCCAGAGTTATAAATAGGGGCTTTCATCCGATGAAAAAACGTGGCGTTGCACGACAAATCGCGTGACGTCGGGATGAGCGAACGCATCGATCGTGACGGTGGAACGTAATCATTTTCGAGTTACTAGGTCTAGGTGAAAATCGCTAAGTGGGACATTTTAAAGAGCGACGCGTCCGTGCGCTGCGTTTTAAGGCTAAACGTTTTTCTTGGCGGTTTTGGGTTTAATTTTTGGATAGCTTTTATTATTTCTGAGATAGATATACTTAGCGCTATGGTTCTAGTAAATATAAAGGTTTGCATGCTTCTCGTGTGTAAGTTGAGCGTGATATTTAGTAGGAATAATATGAAATTAATAATAAAAAAACCGGCCAAGTGCGAGTCGGACTCGCGCACCGAGGGTTCCGTATAAAAATTTAAGGTTTTCGGAATTTTTCCTTTATGTGTGCTATAAAACATTGCTTCATGCCAAATTTCAAGATTCTAGGTCGACTGGAAGTACCCTTTAGGTTTTGATTCCCTTGCGAGTAGTTGCGAGTTTGAAAATATGCGGCTTAAATTGCCGTTTCTTTTGATTGCGTTGACATAGAAGTTTCATTTTGTTACAGCTTCAAGGTATTATAAACCTGAGTATTTGATATTAATTTCAATTTAATACCTATACGCGTTCATGAGAAAAGAAGTAACTTTAAAATTTTCAAAAATATTTTTTATTATATGATGTAACAAAAAATTTACGGTTTTCGCAATTTTTCCTTTATCTGTACTATAAGACGTTACTTAGTACCAAATTTCAAGATTCTAAGTTCACGGGAAGTACCCTGTAGGTTTTGATTCCCGTGCGAGTTTCGAAAATTTGCAGAAATTTGCGGCATAAACGGCTGTATCTTTTGATTGCGTTGGCTTAGAAGTTTGATTTTTTCACAGCTTCAAGGGACAGTAGACCTGAGTAATTGATATAAATTTCAGCTTCATACCTCCACGCGTTCCTGAGAAAAAGGGTCTTGACAGACGGACGGACGGACAGACGGACAACAAAGTGATCCTATAAGGGTTCCGTTTTTTCCTTTTGAGGTACGGAACCCTAAAAATAAAAATAAAGTTTGTAATATTCGCAGTTTTAAACCGTGTAATTATTTATTAACATTGTTTATTGGGTGCAACAAAAAAAACTTACAAAAAATGGACTTAAGGCATTATATTGGCTAAATACCCAAGTTAAAAAGAAATACCATCAATCAAGTGTCTATACTAATACAATTAATTACAACACATATTAAACGTTAAGATAATTAATTAATGTAATTCAGCGTTAATTTCTAGGGAAGTAAACGGTGGACAAGTGAAATGTAATCAAAGGGTACAAATGCCTATCTGCCAACAATCTAACTGACGTTTGCTTGGAACTCTTGTTTAATTAAACAAACACATTTTGATCTGTTAACCCTTTACGCGTTCAGGTTATCAATTGTGTGTGTTACGGGTAACGAATGTGTGGATGTGATGATACGAGCAGAAACATTTATTAACTTGGCTTTGTTAATGTTTATTAGGTACCTACTAACTGGCCTGACGGAACTTGTCCTGTACAAATCTCGATAGTTCTTCCAAAAATTCCATAGAAAAAAGGACCTTTAGTTTTTCCAGAAATTGAAAATTTTCCGGGACACTTTCAATTTTTCTTTCCATAAAACCTTATTCGGACTATTACGAAAATTTTATAACAAGAAATAGCCAAATCGGTTCAGCTGGTCTCAAGTGATGCGCTTACCAACGAAGAGCATTTCATTTTTTTTTTTTTAGATTTTAGTCTACATTTTTGTTCGAATTTATGAAAAAAATTGGCCTCTTGTCAACCATAAATAAAGAACAAAATTTGCCTGCCTTTTCTCAACTAGAGCTGCCTATCTGACCTCCACAACCCAGTTAGGTACTGGGTAACACGATAGGTACCACTTGTTAAGACTGGTTACTGGTAGTCAGACTTTTGGGCTTCTGAATACTCGTAATGACTATCAAATGTCTACGAATCACAGCAAGGACCGGCTTAACGTGCTTTCTCGATATGGAATCGATGGTCACCCATCCACGAACCGACCGCGCCAAGCGTAGCTTGACTTTCGATCGACCCATGCGGGTGTTATTATTTAGCCTCGAACCCCTCTAATCCTGATTCCCAAATCAAAAACCTAGACAAAACAAAAAAAAAAAATTTCAACATGCCTACATTCTTCAATGTAACGTTATCGTTTGTATCAATTAAACGTTAAAGTTAAGCATCGGATAGGCATGCGCGTCGAATAGCCCATCCGAGTGGACGATTCGGAGGAAATGGCGCAGAAAATTGCGCGCCGCCTCACGTGGACGCAATATCCTACGACGGCTACCAATTATGCAGATTATGTCGCCGACGATACACTTATTACAAACGTTACTTAAATTTACTTTGATCAAGTTGATGTATGGACGTGGATGAGGGTCCCGGCGGTGTAACTACGGCCTGTTTGTCTTTGAGATGGAAAATGTTTAGGTTGAAAAGTAAACCTTAGATTTTATTTAATTAGGAGGTTTTGACAAGTAAACGTTATTTAGTGTGTGTGTTAAGTTTGCTTGTCATATTTTAGGTGGATAAAGCTATTTTGCTTTGTATTGATTCCGTACAATATAAGATCCATAATGGAATGTTGACAAAAATCGTACAGGAGATGTTGAAACTTACTTATAATAATGCTTACATCCTGAGGAAGCACTGACCCAAGGAAAACTAAAAAAAAAACCGGTCAAGTGCGAGTTGGACTCGCGCACCGAGGGTTCCGTATAAATTTGTGGGTATGTAACTAAAAATTTACGGTTTTCGGATTTTTACCTTTACTTGTGCTATTCCTTCTTGCCAAATTTCATGATTCTCATTTCAGGTCAACGGGAAGTACCCTATAGGTTTTGATTCCGGAACACAAACGCCCGTATCTTTTGATTGCGTGGACTTAGAAGTTTCATCTTTTCACTGATCACTGATTCAAGGGATTGTAGGCTTGAGTATTTGATATTAATTTCAGGCATAAGTGTCGATCCCGTGGGAATATTTGGATAATAACTATCCTATGTCCTTTCCCGGGACTCAAACTATCTCTATACCTTTCATCTAAATCGGTTCAGCAGTTTAAGCATGAAGAGGTAACAGACAGACAGACACACTTTCGCATTTATGATATTAAGTAGGTATGGATTATTTGTCAATTTCAAAATAACTTACGCAGAAAAAAAGCGGTATGTCACAACTCACAAGTCACAACACCAAACAACATCGCAAATGACTGAAACATTATTCATCAGCGGTAAAGACTTAAAAGGACCACGTCTCAGAAATGCAGGTTGTAAAAATGTAGATGATAGAAACACGTGGACCACGGGAAGATGTTTAGTGTACGTGCATATGTGAGTCGAGGGCAATCTGCATAATGAGAAGTCAGGGGTTATTGTGCGGATCGGACCAAGTCGGCAATTTCCCGCCTCGATTGTTATAGAGACTGGGAACGCACACATTGATTCCTATAGCCTTTTTTCTATTTTTAGGTACACTTGCGAAGGTAGGCTAGGGACATCTCCGTTGGATATTTCTGAGATGGGAAAAGTTACCACGTACTATAGCAACTTTGCCCAATAAATAATTCATAATTTTTATTGGTTTACTTAACTAACTTTCACAATATTTAACACACCTATTTACACTAGGTACTAATTAAATGACTAACTATACAAACAAGTACAAAAACAAAAGGACACTAACGGCTGATTTTACCATCGCCAGATAACTTTTATTCGAAGAATAAAATTGACGTTTTTGCATGAAAAAACTGTCAAAATTTCAAAATTATTCCTCGAATAAAGTTATCAGGTGATTGAAAAATCAGCCCTTAGTCATAGAAATAATCATCCGCAGCGCTGTTATCACACTAGCAGCATTGCCACGCGAAATGGCAATGCTAATTCTTAAGAAAAATAGTAAATAATTAAATTATTTTAGTTCAAAATTAATATTTTAGATAATTTCATTAGTCGACATAGTTCAAAGTCAAAAAAAGTCAAAGTCAAAGCATTTTTTTCAAATAGGCACATAAAAGGTACTTTTGAACGTCAACATTTACATTAAAATAGAATTGATTCTAGTCGCCCCTTCCAAAAGGTAGTTTTCGTATGGAAAAGAATGGGCAAGAAACTCCACAGTTATTGGATAGGCCACGTGAATTTCTTGCATTTGCGGGGCAAAAAAAAAGTGCTTCGGTTCCCAATAAAAAATAAAGAGAGCTTAAATCTATTTAAACGCGATAAACTGTGATACAGATGTTTGTGTTACATAGCAGACTCTAGTCACGTGCTTCTTCCTCCCCAAACGCTCACATTTACCGATTAGCCACTACAGGAGCCAAGACGTTGGCTTTACGGGCCCTACGATCCGCGACTGTATATCGCAAAATAATATATCCCGGATTATACTTTCCCGTTATTTAGGAACCTTGAAAACAAAACGTATTATTAAAGTTACATTACGATCATATTAGTATGAAAGCTAATATTTGATTTCGGTCCTAATGACACCACCCATTACAGTTCTCTACTCACCTCGTGTAAATCAAGACCTTGAGTCGTAACTTCGACCTTTTCTTTTTTAAATCCGTTCTGTGTAAATAAATAATGGGCTGCGGACGTCTTTATTTCACGACACCGAAGGTAAATAGCATTCTCTATCAATCAACCTTGGGTTCGTGCATAATTTAGTGAAGGTGGCCTCTTGACCTCTGGAACTTCTCCTTCATATTATTGTAGTGTTGTTCTTGCTCATCGCAAACTCCGGATACCTCATCTGTCGCGCCATCCCGACTTTCCTTTACCTTTTTTTATGTATTTTACGATGTTTCTTTATTCATTCATGTGTTCAGAAAGTTTGGATGGAACTACTTTAGGTAGGGCGTTCAACTGAAAGTTGGCGAGTGAAGGAAACTCGTAAAAACGTTAGCTTAATATTATGAGTGACTGACTTAGTTCCGGGTTAGTATATTCATTTATCTTTTTGCTTCTTGCAGAAGATGAGATCGCAAATTTAATTGCATATGCTTAAAATCAACAGCATTGAAGAGGACAGTGTTGCCATCTATAGGTAAAAAATTGGTTTTGATTACATACATATTCTTACTAATAAGTTTAGATGAATTAGATGCATTACAAGTTGAAATATCTAATTGTCTCTATTCAAGTATTACTACAGTAGACAACCAATAAATGTCACCACAATCGATACTTAACATTGTATTCCTATTCTATACCTAGCAATACAAAAAAAAAAAAAAAAAAAATGAGCATTGGCGGCATCGTTTACTCGGTTGACATGGCCCCAATTACCTGCCGATTGATGGCAACTGCCGTCAACCTACGGCAGATCAAGTTCCGACCACTTGGCGCCCGTTCCACCCTCCGACGTCTTACTTAGCCCCCTTCAAAGTCCGCCAGACGTATTTGACAGATTTGCCCCAACCCGAAAGATTTTATTGACCGGTTATTATTTTATTTTATGGCCATCCACTCTTATTTCATTGGCCCTAAGACGAGGTTACAGTTTTTGTCGCTCGATTATTGGAGCAAATCTTTGGTCACATCTAACGTTTTTATTGAATCGAATTCGGTGTAGATGGCTTATGGGATTGTCGTGAACGATGTGTAATACGAGTCTTATATTTATGACGTTTTCGAGTAACTGATATATTCCCCCGCCTTTATTCTTATCTTTTGTTAAAAGAAATCTAAAATCGGTAGTGATTTAAAATAGAAACGAGGGATAAAATTGTCACCTAACAGAATATTGGCAGCAGCACAAACGAATCAAGCGAAATATAAACTAAAAGGAACAAACAAAATACTGGGAAATGTTCCGAAGCGTGTCTTACAAACCGTTCAACGATATTGAATTGGATGAAAATAAAAACTGAAGTAGTGTCCTGTAGAGTTTTCGATCAAAGAAAATTACGCTAGGCGTGGAGTGAGACGGGCGCTTGGTCTTTTCTCCGGAGCCGTTGCTCTGGAGCTCTATAAAATCCCTTTCCTCGCAACATATCGTTCTTTTCTCCCCAAATTGCGGCTGTCCCGACGCGGCAGACACGTCCAGGTAATAACGCAATAAACCACTGAGAGCTTCCCCCTGGAAAAGCGATCGAGTTTTCCTTCAACCTTTCGAAAACGAGTTGTTCCTCGATTTTCGTAGATGCAGCGGTGCGAGCGTTGGAAAACTAACCTTATTTTGTGATTGTTTGTGTTGATTTTGCCGGGATTGGAGTGGTCTCGAGTGAGCGGTGTGCAATCGGTCAGGTTGCCTGACCGCGGCGGCGTTTTTCGCGGTACGCCCGCTTCAGTGTGGCCATCACTTTGTGTAATTGAAAACTCGATGTGCACTTGTACGGAACACCCGTTTACAAATAAATCTTTTACTGCTAAACATATACAACCGGTTGGATTCAGGCTGTTTACATATTATTATAGGGAAATACTTATGATGCAACTTGCGTCAATATATCTGAGGGATATTAAAGGATAGGATTGTTTATTTGTACATTAGAGATTTCAGTGGTTCAATTAATAAATACTTATTAAGATTTTTGATTAAGTATAAGGTTTAGTCACGATTTACTACTCTACTAAGTTATTCCTTAATTTAAGCCAAATAAAAATCCACAAGGATCTATACTAAAACTTTGTATAAATTAATTACACATACAAGAAAATATTTAAATAAAACAATCGATGCTTATATCGGTTTTAGATTTTAGTTAACATCAATACGGGACGTAAAAACAAGAAGAAAACCTTCATCTCGTGCTGCGGGCGTGCTAATCCTATTGTTGTACTTGCATTTCAGTATTTCTCGACACAAAACAAACCCTTAGGTACCTAGTTGTTTCATTTTGTTTTTTTTTTTTCATCGTTTCTCGCACAAGTCCGCGTCTGGTTTAGACCATTAAGTAATCTCCTCGTCGGCTTCGAAAACGCTAGCTAATGCACCTCTAGCAAGTTACGGCTCCAGGGTTCCTGGAATCAGAAAATACGAACGATTTTTTTATTGCTTGCTAGTACGTTAATGGAACACTGGTCAGACAGAAAATAAGTACAGCTGTTTTGGTAACCCTAATTCCCTGGTTTCTTATTTTTATTTTGATGCAGTTCATAGACAAAATACAAAACATAGAGGGGAGATCTGTCAACAGAAGTGGCGAAAATATATAAGCTCACCACACGAAATTACCTCGAAAAAGTATTTCTATTCCAAATACTCCCATATTCGATCCAAACTTGAAACATTCCTCAATATATTCATAATAACGTGAGAACACATCAATAATCCTTCCATATTGACAGATTCGGTTCATAAAAACAAGTGGGGTTAGGAAGGAAGAAAATATAACTGTATTCAGAAAGGGGGTAAGGAAACTGGGAATAAGTTCAATAATGGTGTTTGTTGCGTACGACCGTCGGGCAAATAAACTGGGGGTAAGTCGACGATCGGCCTTCTATAGTCGCGAGCAAAATCCGATTTTAATAATAATTAAGGGACGCTTTGTCAACTGCTCCTTTTAATTTTGATGAATAAAGAAAATTATTTATTTGGCGGCGTTAGCGCTTACCGTGATTTATTCACCAAGTTACGGACATTTATAAGGCATCGCCCTCCCCAAGGGAAATATATTTTTCATAATTCTGTGAGTTTGACGCTAACATTAGCACTGCGCTTGGAGACGTTACAATGAATTTGTTGATATAAAACTGACTGCACATACATTTTGAATAATATAAGAATATTAATTCTTGATGGTTTCGGGAAATTTGTGTATCTTTTTTTGTATCTTCATGAATTTTATTTTTGTTTCAGGTATGTATACATTTTTGTTTATTTCAAGACCTTCTGGGTGAGTTTGAAACTAAGTTTAATAAGTGTTATTATTATACAGGGTGTTACGGAAAGGGTATATTAATACAAACGGGTTGAAGAGTGTATCTGGTCTAGAATCTCTGTACAAAATTTCAGCTCAAAAGCATTTTAACTTTGAAAATTCTTAATATTTTTTTATTTCGACATCACGGCGCTGCACTGGCGCGCGGCTGCATGATGTGCGTGTACTAGGCGCACAGACATACTACAGATAATGGATAATGACCCTCGTAGTGCGGTGATACGTTTGTTATGATTTCAATTTAATAAACTATCGAAATATATTAAGCATTTTCAAAGTTACTGCTTTTGAGCTGAAATTTTGTACAGAGATTCTAGACCAGATACACTCTTCAACCCGTTTGTATTGATATACCGTTTCCGTAACACTCTGTAGAAAGTACGATATCTACTGCTTAAAATGTAGTACGAAATACTACGTGTTACAAGCCCTATTTATGACGCACAAATAACTAGTCAGTTATTTACCTAGGATGAACAACAAACAAACTTTTCCGCTTTATAATAATAGTATAGATGGACGTGAATTTCACCGATACAAAAGGATTACAGTATTATTAAACTTGTAAAATTATTTTCTCGTAAGAACGTACAGCGTAGCGGCGTAGCGGAGCTGCGTAGCGGCGGCGTAGCAGCCACCCTCATCCGTAGTAAATCTTTTAATCTCTTTACAATGGTCCAACGTCATAAATTTGACATCTGTGACTTTTTTATTACGATATTCGAAAACGTGTCCCTCCCAACGGTATGATAAAATCGTGTTTTATGGACGCGCGCCCCGTCACTTCATTATTTTATTCCGTCGAATCGATTAAATTGGCGCTTTTAACATAAAATCACTACGGACCATCGAACTTGATTCAAATGCTACATTATCAAATCCCCGTTCCTAATAAATCAAATAGCAAATATTCGAACGTTGAAAATGTAAAACTAAATAGATATAACTCGCAAGTTGGCAAGTACAAACAGCGTCAAAAACATACAATTTGAGTTGCATCAGCTATCAAATTACACGGAGCAAGCGAATCGATTCTCACCGTTAACAAAAGCAAGGAAAAATTCAGACGTGCCATGAATAAGTAATTTCTCTTAAACGCTATTGTTAAATAAACATTTCTAAGATATTTTTAATGCATAAAAAATGTTTTCAATGGACAAAAGCCTCAGGTTACATTGTGATTTCAATACATTTTCGTTCGCAAGTGATCCTGTTTTGTAGTCGGGAGGGCTCGGGTCTTCCGATGAATAGATAATATCCATCTAGCTAACTGTAGTCCTATCATGAATTGGCAACTTTGGAGAAAATGGTGAAACGAAATAATATTTCTTTAGTATTTTTTGTCGTCTTGAAACGGTCTCAGATGAAAGAGGAGCTTTTAATGAACTTGCTTCGAAGTCATTTATAAACGTTCATAACAGTGTGAAGAGTCCATATATGTACATGTAAGCATTGGTACTTCAATGTTTGGAGAAAGCGTCTTGAACATAATGAATAGTAATAGGAAACAAATGATTTATAAAACATGAAGTTAACTTTATTATCCCGTGCAAACAAATGTATGATTATATCAACATCCTGTATGAATCTCGTAACAGCATAATTGAAAATCTTATATGGAGTTAGAATGAAGATCAGTATCTAAGTTCGAAGTACGTTCTACGATAAAAAATAATATCTAAAGGCCCGAATAAATAAACTGCCGCTTCTCGAAATATATTATGTTCATAACATAATAAGAAATCTATTACAACATTTTCATTGGTACTCGTACATTTGATTCGAAGCGAGCAATTTGGAGCATCTTCAAACATAGTAGTCCTATATGACATTACTTTTGAATAATATAACAGGCTTACCTACTTTTATACAGGGTGTTAGGTAGTTATTCGCTGACGTAAGTCATAAAACGTTACTTAGCGGCCATTATGCTAGCGTTACCTAGTTACTCAAGAACTTTGCCGTAACAAAAACATACTCACAGTTATTGCGACACTCTTAATACTGATTTTCTTTTCTTTCCCCCAACTGGAGCATTTTTATGCTCATCCTTAGAACTTTTGCAATCCAGTTATATCAGCTGTGAAGAGCAAAGCAAATACAAAAACTTTTTTGGTTTAATCTCCGCGTTTTAAGGATATTCATTGAATTTTCACGGGTTGCTTTAAATAATCCGCGGAGACGTCATTTCTGTTTATATACGTTTTTAAGTAACTTTTACACGCGTCTCTCCTAAGCTCTAACACGCATAAAAGAAATTGCGAGTTTTTATCGTAGAAAAATAAACGAAACTTTCTCCGCCGGTTTGTGGACTCGACGATTTTGTTTACAAAGTTCCACAAGTGTACTCAAGTAAGTTTTATTAGATGTTGATAGTCATTAAATATGTATTTTGTAACTAATTAATGTTTGCGCCACTCTCGAGGTAAAGATATTAATTAATGGTAAAACAAATTAGCCGGGCTATAATACTATTAATAAACGAGCAAACATCTAAGGGCTATGAAACAGTGTTGTCTCCCAAATATTTGTTGAAGAATTTTTGACAAATAGCTGGAGTAAAATAATTCGTTGGCGTAACGATTCTCTCACACACAGCCATCTTCTCGGCGCGTAGGGAATTCTTATCTTACAAACGCAGCACTTTGATTATGAAGGAAAGGAATATTTAAAGAAGCTTTCGCGTGCTTTGTGTTATTCCCCGACGCATGTGCAAAATTTATGTATGAAATATGAGCGAGCATTACATTGCGAAAGTACCTTTTTACGTGTGTTACTATTTTTTTTTATTCTTTTTTACTATTTCTTTATTTTCGTGACGCCATTTTTTTGTTGACTTGAGTACCTAGTACCTACTATCAAGTTTATCATTGCTATTTCTTTGGCGTTGAGGTGCGTACCTGTATTATGGGAGTATAAGATAACAGTTGGACCTCAGCCCAAGTGAAACCTTTGGGAAACTTATTCCGGTCACTGAAATCGGGCCTGATTCGATCGCATCCCCGCTCATTCCTATCGCTTATTCATCAGGCCATGAATACTTAAGTCAATTTACGTGTCGTAAGCTAAGCATCAGCCTCCTTCGCTTAATGATATTGCAGTAACAGTGATGTGTCTATTGGTTAATAGACTATCAATTTCTAACGTATAAATAAATATTTAACTTCTCGATGGAAACTCCATTTGTCTACTTTCGATACTTTTGTAAGGAGTCCTCGATGCAGCATACTGAATTTTATTACAATTTCTCTTAAGTAATGTACTCAATAAACATAATCTACAGTTGTTTAAAACATCTTTGAGAAAGCTAGTTGAATTGCAATGTTCATTTAAATCCTGTTGCACTAGATTCCATTGCTTGAATTGTTTAAGTTTAAGAGACAACTGCAGTGCTTCAAAACCACTCAATTTGGACTCCAAAACTACTTAAGCCATGTCTTAGAAGTAAACTTCCGTTAAGAATTTATTTTTAGGCTGTATACCCGCTATATACATTTACGACTGGTGTTTTCGATCTTTATAGTAATTCTTTCACTAATATAGGTACATGGAGGCTTTAACCGTAAAGTTCACAACATTTTGGGAATTGAATGAGCCTCCTAATACGTAGCTATTCGGTGTAGTTCGGTAAATGGACCTCTATGTATCGATGTATTATTATTGTTAGCCGTTTAGTAAAAAGGTTCGGTTACTTTTTATTTGGAGTCGGTGCTCCTTTATCCATTACAAGCGAGATTAGGAGTACCTGCAGATAATTACGACTAATTTCAGATAATCATTGCAAGAATGCATTTTGATTTGATAAACGGGTCTTAGTTAAGCGTTGGCACTGAACGGGAGAAGTCTGAATAGAAGAGAAAGATTTATCACACTAATATTATAAAGGCGAAAGTTTGTGAGTGTGTTTGTATGTTTGTTACTTCTTCACGCACAAACGGCTGGACCAATTTTGATAAAATTTGGTATAGAGGTAGCTGACACCCTGGATTAACACGGGTGAAACCGTGGGCCGCTGCTAGTTTCTTAAATAAAACTAGCTGCGTTCAGCGGTTTCATCCACATAAGTCTCGCTCCCGTAGGAATATCAGGGTAAATAGTATCCTTCTCCTTTTTCAGGTCTTGGTCTACCCATGTGCCTAATTTCATCCAAATCCGTTCAGCAGTTTCAGCGTGAAAGCGTAACAAACATAATATAAAATCAAATCGTTTGAATTTTTTTTTTTTGCTTTTTGCTTGACTATCCACAAAGTGTTTCTAATGCCTAAATAAAAATAATCCCAGTGATTTTTTGCAGCAAAAACTTTATTTTCCTGGTCTAGCACCCACAAAGCATAAAATTCGCGATCCCTTTGTTTTAAAAGTCAAAATTCAGACTTTGTATTTTTACCACACGTGTGGACAAAGCTGATATAAAAATACACACCCACCCAACCAAAGCTAATCATCGCACTCCGTGTAAAATATAACTTACTAACTATTTCATACGTGCTGGGACTCTGCAAACTTTTTAATTTTCGTCTATGAGCCACATTGTTAGCGCTCATACGTTTTTACTGTTTTCGACTGGCTGTCAATGTACCAGGATTGCAGAATCGTGAGAAGTAGGTGCATTCAAACGACTAAAGCTCCATTTACACAGTGCAAGTTTATTGCCTGTGGCATACCATAAAATTTAAGCAACAATTGATTGGCACCGTCTAAACAACACGTACAATCGCTGCACAATACAGGCAAGTTAGTTGCCGTTCAAAACTGGTATACATAGGAGTAAACAGCACGTCCTACAATAAAATCGCACGCGCAATAAAATCTCATTCAATTTTGGTACGAAAATGTTCTATCATTCAAACATGAAAGAACGAAATAAGTTGACAAAATCCTAAAAAGACGTTCAATAAAATATCATTAAATATTTGGCAACGCAACAAGGACGTGTTTGCAACTTGTGTTTAGACAAGGCAAAACTTGCATTCAATAAAATTATTGTATGGTATTTTATGGAAATCGCACACGGGGAAACACTTTCATGCTATTCTTGAATAGTAATAATTGAACGTACTTTATGGCATGAGACGGCTCTTATACGTTCCAAAAACTTGCACCGTGTAAATTGGGCTTAACGGATGCGTTTTTGTTATTTCGATGAATTTAATCATTCAGATATCTTTTGAAAAACATGGATTGTTTGATAGATCCCCACCCTATTCCTGACAAGCTCGAGGAGATACAAGTCAGCCAGAATGTAACATGGTGGGTGATTACTGCGGGCTATATGCAAAAAATAAATTTGTACCAATTACTTTCAAGGCAATACAAAAATACCGGAATAGACTGCTAAACGTATTGTTTTTGCTTAGATTATTATTCAAATGCGTCGTTCATACGTTTTTACTATGCTTGACGAGCTGTCGATGTACCAGGCGTCCAGAGTCCAGAGTCCAGATTGTGAGGTGTCAGGTGGCTGCCTGCAGTATGCACGTGCCAACGTTCATTAGTGGACAGATGCGTCTGCAATTGGAATCTAATCCCAGTGCTTTACTCCCGGAACAATGTTACGTTGGACGGTAATTGACAGCTGTTTCGAATACGCTCATCTTTGATGGTGCGTTGTTGCGTGTGCTGGGTTTTGAAGTGTTTTTCTAGGATGGTTAAGCTGAGTCAAGACTTGTTGATTTATCAATATTATACCTCAAATTATTTAAGGATACCCTAATCCTTATCACACCTCACAATAAAAAGTAAAACCATGTCTAACAATTCCACATATCCTCATAAAAGTTTAGCAAATCCTATATCCTATAAAAACGAGCTAAAAATCAAACTAACCAAAACGACCGAACGTATCGAGCACGAAACTTCGGAACGGGACTCGATTTTTAAAACAAAAATAATCGCACGCTGCCTAAGGGGGCGACACGTCAGCGACACTAGCACGCGACAAAGCGTCAGGAGATCTAAGGACAGTCGCGCTGTGAAATTTGTCGTTTGACACCTCCGCTCCAGCGGGCTGCGCGCGTGCGACAGCGTTTCCGCTGCGATTATTATATGTGAGCACACGTCCCGCCATGTGGAAACGGCCTTAGGGAGTAAATGTGACTTTGATCTAATATTCACGGTCGGTGCATGTTTCGAGTGTTTAGTTATTTTATTTAGATTTTTTTAAAGGTTACTGATTTAACTACGACTTTCGATAATATAGGGGATGGACAATTAAATTAGACATCCGTTCTAAGGGAAATAGGCATGTTTGTCAGTTTTATATCCCATAGGTATGCATATACATCTATGACAGTTATCGAATCTAATCCCAACAGATGAATCGAAAAAAAATGCAAATCATCTGAGTAATACGAAATCTGTAGTTTATTAACTGCACTTTTTCTTTGCTGGCTAATGTGGTTATAGTTACTTACACGCCAACAAACTTATCCGTGCGTGTCATGGTGGCGCCACTTGCTTAGGGAAGATGTCAAACAACTGTCAAATCTACTACATTCCATTTTAGTTCTCTATTTCGCCACACGCATAAATATATCTGTTCATACCTACTTAATTAGGATGGTGAAGGATGTTCTATCTGTAGTAGTTATGCAGTGGGACGAGATATCGCAGACTAATTAGTATGTATCATTAGTTCCAGCATATCGAGTAGATACTTCGTTGAAAATAAGACAGCGGAAAATATTTGAATGCAAAACTCGCACGATTACTTACAGTCATACATAGACTATTTTCATGTTAATCAGAAAATGTCAAAAATATTTAATAAATCGTTCATGAATCGATATTGGTGTAAGTATAGGACATAATGAATTAGTCAAAGTTTCAAAATTCAACAAACAATTTTATAATGATTAGGTAGGTACGGTATATTGAAAATAAGGTAAGATAGTGTCATTCCATAATTTTAAACCATTATCGATAAATAGTTGACTGGAGAAAATTCAAACTCCCATTCGATAAGAAAACGAAAATAAATAGATAACAACCTCCTTGTATTTCTTTAAGGCTGGATAGCTATATTGACAGCAAGCCGAAAAAACAAAGACAATATTAAATTATAATGACAAACTATTCGAACAATTCTGTTTTCAAAATTCTTTTTATGCAAAAATGACAGCAGCCATTTCAAACTTTAAAAAAATATTAGTGCGGTAAAAAGTAGGTGTAACATAACAACACAAACCTGACAAATAGAAAAATTATGTGCGTAATAATTAATAAAATTGTTGAGGGTATTATCATAAAAAGTTTAATTCAACATCATTTACTTACCATTCTGTCTACTGTCACAGTTTAACTAGTTGTTTTATTAATATTACGTCTTAGTTTTCTCGCGGGTCTCCTAAGTTTCTTCTGTATTTTAGTGAAGTTTGTTTCATCATAATGGTGTTTAGTATTCGTGACATGTTATCCCGATTGCGGTACACACATGATGAACGTGACGTGCACGATATTCAGGTAAGGAAAACAAAATGTTCTAGTGGATTTATTAAATATTTTAGGTTATAAAGCAGTATCTAGTGGAATTCCGTTCAATTATATTCAAGTAATATTTTAAAGTTTTAAATTGTGTGTAACCTAGTTTTTGTTATTCATTTCACTTTTCACTACGCAACGTCATCGCGATGTTAGCTGTTTTTCTTGATAATTTTTTAATGAAACGGTAACAATATGTATACAAATGCTTATTTTATTGTGACTGTGGAATGTAAACAAAACTCGAATACCTGACACATTCAGACGGATAAATACGAACTCTTACATATAAGAATGACAACAAAGCATCGTTTTCATAATATATTACAACTCATTTTAAAGTTATTAGCAACAAACAATGATGAACAATATAAGACATAGTACGTGACATCACATATCGGTATAGTTAGGAACGAAAGCGTTTCATACTTTCACGTAAGCTATAGGTAAGGAAAACATATGGTTTTCATTCTTCGTCGTGTCATCGCGCGAGTATTAATCATTGAATGGTTATATAGCCTGCCAGCACCTGAGAGGTTACTGTTTCCTAACAATATTAAGGTCGGCAGCACTTTTGTCGAATTCTGTACGTGTGAGTTTCGTCTAGTCACTACGGTGTGTTGTTGTTTTGGTTGGCACGTTACACTACTATCACTTTTAATAGGGGTTAGATGTGTGGTTCAAAAGGGAGTGAGTGATTTTTTGGGTCTTTTTTAGGGTTCTTTACCCAAAGGGTGCCAACGTAACCCTTTTACTAAGCCTCCGCTGTCTGTCTGTCAGCGGGCTGTATCTCATGAACCGTAATAGGTAGACAGTATTTCCATTGCCGCTTCGACAACAAATACAACAACCGGGTTTTTTTGCGTTTTTGCAGTATACTAGGCGTTAAATTAACGGATCGTGTTCGAAACACAATACTGCGCTCCAAAACAAAGATAGTTGACGTGGCTCAAAAGGCTGGTCAACTTAAATGGGAGTGGGCAGGACATGTCTGCCGCATGTCGGTCAGGCTGTGGGCCAAAATAGCACAGAATTGATGCCCAGAGACAGTTAAGCGGGGTCGCGGCAGACCACATAGGAGATGGCGGGACGAGCTGGATAGGTTCCGTCAAAACTGAAAACGCACGGGCTTGCGAATGATGGAAGGAGTGGAGGGAGGCTTTTGCCCAGGAGTGGGACAGCGCAGGATAGTAAAAAAAAATCTAAACAGATAAAAACCCAAAATAATATTGTGATAAATTAATTTTAAATACTTAACAACTCTAATTTTTTTTTAATTTCAGATTCGTATGAAAAATAAAATGTACCTATAAAATTGCCAAATTGTAAAATGTTATAAAAACGTCAAAATATTAAAAATAAAATAGGTATATAATAATAATGTATTATTAGTCGGTGAGCTTGCAAAGTTTACATAGATAGATGTAGGTCATCAAACCATTAACATGATTGTTATTTTGACGGGCATAGGTACCTAGGCTACTATGCTTCACATGATTTTAATTAGTTTCAACCCGATTAAAGCCCTGATCGTTTCATTTAGATTGATTAGTTAAGTACGTAACTTCCATATTAAACCAAAAATGACAGTGTAATTTGATAATGCGCCTAAATCAGCGAATAAACTGAACGATTCCTGATTCGATTCTCGATAACGATGTTTCTTTTTTTTTCTTTTATTTATGTGGAACGTAAATCCTATTTTGTAACAGGAAAATCTTCTAAAAATAACTTCTAATTTCATTAAAATAATTACTGTAGCCTTATAGCCTTTGCTTAGGCATATTACTTAGTGAGTTTGAAAGTTAATAAAAGGTTAAATTTCTAAAATGTGATTGAACGTTAGTCGGCATTATAGTGTTTTATTATAGGACCTAGTGCCTCTAGCGTTTTGTTCTTACGTTAATTAATTAGTTTCTTGAAGGTTCAGTCTCAACAGATATGGAACTATTGATAAAAAAACATATTAAGTATATCCTTACTTGTAGCTAAAATTTCTCAAATTATTATGAAACTGAAAACTTAATCTGTCAAGCGCCGCTAATGAGACACAATTGATTTTCTATTGTTTGTCCGCCGACCGCGGTCCTTGGCCGGAAATATTATCCATATAACACTAATCCATACTTACTATATTATTAATATTATAAATGCGAAACTGTGTCTGTCTGTCTGTTACATTTTCACGCTTAAACGGCTGAACCGATTTAGATGAAATTTGGTATAGAGATAGTTTGAGTTCGAGGACATATGATAGTTTTTATCCCGATATTCCCACGGGATCACTTACGCGGGTGAAACCGCGGGGCGCTGTTAGTAATTTTATGTCTGTTTTTAAAGTCATAGTGTTATCATCATCATCTTCCTGCCCCAGTCCCGAGTTACTTGGGGTCGGTGCAACACGTTTGTTTTTCCATTCTCCTCTGTCAACCGTCACGCAGCTATCATTAATTCAAATTCATCACACTAATATAATAAAGTCGAAAGTTTGTGAGTGTGTATATGTGTGTTTATATGTTTGTTACTTCTTCAGGCTTAAACGGCTGGACCAATTTTGATAATGTTTTGTATGGACGTAGCTGACACCCTGGATTAACATATAGACTACTTTTTATGCCGATATTCCCACGGGATCGACATTTACGCGGGTGAAACCGCGGTCGCAGCTAGTAATGTTATAAGTACCAGTAATCATTTATTCTAGGAACCTAATCCCTGCAAATAAATTGTTACACAAACAGTTCCTACATAAGTTTATTTAATAATTTCCCCCTCACCACACACTGATGAAAAACACAACCTTTTATTTCTATTGCGACAGATTCCCACCTGCATTTCCATTCAGGAACAAACTGTAGTTTTGTCGAAAAAAAGAGATGGCAAACATAAATCAAATGGCAGTGGAAGGCCGGAAATTGATACCGTTCTGACGTACCGACTCTCTGTCCCCGCCATACATAAACTTGCTTAAAATGACGTGTATGTGAGCACGAAACGCGACTTTGTATAATCTGTGCGAACCTGAGTAAAAGGGGGAAAAAGTTTAACTTATTGATGTAAGTAGCTAAATCTGTAAAGTTCTGAAGTGCTTTTTAGTTGCTTGCAGCGAAAAGTAATAAAAAAGTAACATCTAATTTACTTTTATCACAGAAAAGTAATTGAAAACATATTACTCGAAACTCATCTCGAAAATTAGTCCGGTCTCGCAATCCAGTCTAATCGCTGCAACTGTTTCGCGAACCAATTTTAAATTTTAGTGAAACTGCGGAGGGCATTAAACGTTAATGCACCAACAATATTCCCCGGGACGGGCCATCGTAAAAACTTTGCCCACTAACCATCCGCCGGTTGCAGAGTAAATACGAGCGTTGTGCACTTTAACATTGTTTTAAAAAGTAAATTTCAATAACGTAAGAAGTTCCGCGACACCCCTGATGGCTTTGTGTTCACGGTGGAATTGATGAATGGCTTTGAACATTGATCTTGTAATTAATCTTAGTAAAAGTCTATATTGCTTTCATAGTTTTTATTCTTTATGTTTCATAACAGTTCATGGCTAGTGAAAAGCTATTTAGAAAAGTTTCAAAAGTATTTATCACAAATAATAAAGTGCTTCATTCTGCGAGGCAAAAAGTTGTAATACAGGGGTGTCCTACCAAAAATGTATCGAACACACGACTAGGGTAAGAAAACTGTTATTGTGCAACGTGCAAGCAGGCAATTCACGTCCCAAAGGGTTGCAAGCTTGGCAAGCGCACACATCCGCCGGGGCACAAATTTATTTTTCAACGGGTTAGCCAGTATTGAATTCGGATATTTGTTGTTAACCAACAATTCTTTGTTGTACCCAAATATCTGAGAGGAAGATTTTGAGTGTATATTTACTTACACTTGGTTTTCTTTGCTATTCTCGTGAGTTCCAGATTGATAAGAGCAATTTACCTTCTTGTCTTATTTTTGTTAATTTGCAAATTAAATATAGAAATCTTTCAGTACACATATTTGTACTACAACAATAATTACAAAAGTCTTTTCTAACAGAAAGTAAGTTGCAATTTTGTACATATATATTCTGTTTAATATATATGTTACCGGCCAAACCCGATTTCAGGACAAACTAGTTTAGCCTAGGCTAAACTAGTTCCGTCGACATAGGATGCAAGGGCTAGCGAAGGGCACCCCGAGGTTCGGTTTGGTTAGGTTACTTTAAACCCTTTACACAGAAATAGGGGCCCCGCGTAGCGGGGCTCCGGCGACATAAGATCCAAGGGCGAGCGAAGGTAATCCTATCGCGTATAGGAAGAACTAGTTTAGCCTAGGTTAAACTAGTTTGTCCTGAAATCGGGTTTGGCCGGTAACATATATACAATTCAATACAGTAATCAATTTCCCACACCATCCAGTGGTAAGCAATAATCGTCAATTAATTAAAACTTAACTGCAATAATTTAAATTCATCCAATTTGAAACAAAAACAATAATTATAATATTCCCGCATAGATCCGCATTGCCACGGGAATTTTTCCCTTCCCTATTTAATTTGGCGTAGTGATGTTTTAAAACAAACGTTATCTATTCCCGTGCAGTGATTGAACGTTCCTGCGCCGCATACCTGATCTCCATTGATTCACATAGTGGCGTATTGTACGTGGTACACAAATCGGTCGCTTACCCGAGAGCTAGGCTTCACATTCCATGTGCTTAGTAGTTACGCTAGCACCAGTAATTGGTATTCAGTGCATTGGTCGGCCCTAGGACGGAAATTAAAAATTATTGTTGGCTCACGGACAGAGCTAACGTTATCCAGGGCAATGTGTATTTTTTTTTGTTGTTCTAAAAGTACTACTGCTACAACTACTCTGTGGTTTGGAAAAAAATACTGAATAGCCAATCCAATGAATAACGAAAAATGCTTATAAACAGATTGTTAATATATATATTTTTTTAGTGAAAATACTGAAGAAGGAAATATTTTCAGTGACAAAATAATAGTAGCACGCTTTGATGTACTGCCATCAATTCAATGTCGATATCAATATAAATAAGTTCAAACATTACGAAGACTAATATTGAATAACTCTCACAAACCATTACAGTATTAATGAACCTCGAAAGCTACAACAAAGAGTGCACACAAAATTAAAATCGACACATACAATCAACGCCCTCATAATTACTGTGTTAATATTTACATCGACTGAAAGTTTAAACATGCGAATTGCACACTTTTCCGCCAATTAATGTTTTGAGTTAAAATCGACCAACAAAGGCGGCCCTGTCAACGTTCGAATAAACCCGTAAATGTTTACTCGACACATCGGCCGCTGTATGCATCAATTAAAAATATATTACTTGCCGGGTTGACTTCCGCTTGTCCGCTGCGATGGGTTTCGCTTCGATTCGCTCTCGCACGTGCTTGTCTAGGGCTGGCAACTATATCGAAGTTTTGGTAAGAAATGTGAATCTTATTTTTTTTATAAATTCTCGACCAATACCAAAATGCTCAAGACGGTTATGATTGGTGTAGCAAAAGTAGGTGCGCAACTCTCCAATATTATTAAAAGCCTTCTAAAGCCGTGCTTTGCGTCCCACCCAGGACCCAATAAGTTGGTAGAAAGTAGAATAATCCAGTGCCTCTTGTACAAGAATGCGATAGAAGTCCATAAAGAGCTAAATAAAATACTGAAACACGTTAGTGGCAACCCGTCCGTGCTAACAGAATGCGTGTGTTCACATTCCTATTCGCCCTGCACGCTCGATTCATGTCGCGTCGTCGCATCGCACGCTGATCATTTTTATCCACCCAAATGAACATATTTGCACAACTTTTATCCTCACCGTTTAACTTTCGCTGGATGCGCATTCGTTCAGTTATTTGCATATGAATTTATCGGCGACATATGTTTTTTATTCACCATACTGATCGTTTAACTACCGACAAACTCTATCAATCAATTTTCATACATTCGATATTTGCAACTAAATGTTCCAAATATCGATTTTTTATGAGATTTTTCAAATAGCTCGGTGTTCGCGACTATTGAATTCCGAAATTGGAATGCAGTTATCATATTTTCTGAGCGCTACATAATACAATTTTGTAGTGGTACAATGCATTCTTTGTTGTATGAGATTTAGTAGAAACATGGTTCATATTAACATTGTGCTTTTGATGTCTGGTTTTGAAAGCACAGGTAGAAATACTGTTTCATGGATGAATAGTTTCATCTCTTTCGTTTTCTCGCCTCGTTCCAATTCATAAAACCACTGTGTCATATTAAGATGACTTACCGGCTGACCTTCTTCGGTCTCCTAATCTCCATATTCTTCATCTTATTTATTTATTGGATCTATGTATATATGTGTATATATATGTCACATGTCTTCGAATAATTGGTTCTAAGACATGCCGGTTTCATCACGATGTTTTCTTTCACCGTTTTAAAAGCAGTGGTGGTGAAATTATTTACACAAAGTAAAGCGCCTGCCTGGGTTCGAACCCACGACCTACAACCCGTAAGTCGGGGCCAGAGCAGAGCAGGGTGACCCGTGTTTACAAGAACAGGGACAAAATACCAGTGTGCGCTTCCAATTATAGGAGACCACACCATTCACTAATAATCTAGGTAGGTAATGCATTTAATACGGGTATAACAGTACAAATTCATAAGTGGGTAGTGTGGGTACCTAATACGTTTTATGAGATAAAGCGCATATAGCCCACCGGTCCGAAGTAAGGGTCGGCACACAAACATGTCAGTGATCACCTGTACGCCGTCTTGTCAAACTTCTTTGTGTAGGTCCGAACGAACCATTAATATGTTTCCGACAACAGTTCCGTTACTTTTGTGCGCCACTGCTGTAACTTGCCACCTAATGATGTGGGTTAACTGTTTAATATATACCCTTGGCTAAATAAAATTACCTACTCAACTCTTTAAGGACCTTATTAATACCAATTACGGCTATATATGATATAAGTACCTTATCTTTCATTTATTTAGCATATTCAAACCAAACAGTAAACCAAATCTTCGATTACACTTAAGAAGATATTGCCACGAGGAAATATTCTACTTGAAAATATCTCATATCCCAATACTTTATGCGAACATTTCATATAGTCGCGGTATAAAATTTTAATCATATTCCAGAAAGGAGGAATGTTCAGACGAATTATATGTATGAAGCTAACAAAGTCTTTCAATTTTCGTGAGCAGCTTAACCGATACGTAAAAAAGTATCGACGGAGCCTTCTTTCCCGCAGAATATGAATACAATAATACCCGAAGATTTATCCGCAGTCGGCCGCTACACTTGTTTACACGAATTTCACGAAGCGCGGAAGGCTGCATATTTTAAACCTACCGCCCGCTCGCTTCGATATGTTTATCTTGGTCTCATCTCGATATATTTATTGGGAAAAGCCACGTTCGGGATCTCTCCTTATTGGTTCCAACGGAGAACGTAATCGGTTTTATCTGTTTATTGTTATTGTATTTTAATATAAAATTTCGTTTACATTTCCGCCAAAATTTTCTCATCACTAACTGTGTTAACTAAAGTAATATTTACGCGCGTTAATTTAAGACTTGGAGCACTGTTAATGTTTGTGTTATAAAAATGTAACGTTTTCTCGTCAAAGCTGTAATTTAACATGGAATTAAAACTATGTAGGTGCGAACGTGTGTGGAAACATGTAACATGTTCTGATGTTGGCTTTTCATCAGCATGGTAATCGTGCAAAAATATTGGCTGAAACACGGCCGTAACGCACCTGCCTAGAATTAAATAAAAATAACCCGCCGAATGAACATCAAAATGAACGCAATGTGTAATTTATGTTCAATGTTTGTGAAACAGAACGTTTAGCATATCAGGATTGTAACGTGTACCTATTATATTGCGTGTGAACGTAATGATATGGCACATAACAGACATTGAACAGTAAACACGACACCGAAAGAAATATCATTAATTTGATTGTTGTGGCATAACGATACATTACGATCCAATTAGCTAACGAACTGCGAAATGACCATTGTTTATGTCTGTATGTGTAGTTTTTGGTAGTTTCTCAGTTTTACGACACTATATGTTAAGCGACAATCGTAAAAGTGCGGTGTCCATGTTTTACACCGTCCGTAAACTGGTAGAAGTGTCGTTGTATCGGAGAAAAGTTTCTCGACGTAAACGTAATCTATTCACATTGCGATCGACAAGGGACGCACGCGAATTAGGTATAGCCAGTAAATATTGTTTCATTGAATGTGTTCTGATCTTTTACGGATTTCTAAGCAGGTTATAACAATGAAGTTAGATTATTATTTATAGTGGTCGTAAAGTACTCACTGGAATTGTAACTGTTCTTTTTTTGCTCTTAATAATTGCGTACATTGCGTGTGCTATAAAAGTGTGCTGTGAAGGCATTATCACGCTTGCGTTCTTTGCGGAGTGAGCAAATATGTATCTAGGTTACTGTACTTTATATTCAAAGTGACACGTGGCGCTACCTATCGCCGCTCCCACACGCTTAGTTTATTATTAATGCGTGAATTTTTTGCGATGCTTTCCTTCACAGCTGAAGTTTCAAGTAAGTGATAAAAAATTTACGCGTGCTTCATAGACAGAGCAGTGTTATATAGATTTTCATTCAAGAGAGCAATACTATATCGGCTATGGCTTGGAAACGTATAATTAATTAATCTGCATAAAAAACCGCACTTAAATTAATAAGGGCAAGCGTTTCAGACATTAAAATCAAATTAAAATATGAAACACTGGCAACACTCGAGTCTAACCCTTGCGCTGCCGATACCGAGACCGACACCCAGCATTGGTTATAGTAGATTAACGGAAAACTATTGCCAGTAAAAACAGCGCAATAGTAACTGAGCTCCAGTGGCAGTACCGCACGTCTCTAACGATTTATTACGATACCAATGGCGTTTTCGGACTCCGGCGGCCGCTGGGGTGTTACTACACAAATAAATATCGATAGGGCCGTTCTCTTAGAGACGTATATTGAAATATGTTCGATATTTTATTAGATAGTGTAGTGAATATTTAGTTAATATTTTATTTGTGGGTTTATCTTGTATGAGATGTGTGTTTTTTTCTATTTTTATTGGGCCTCATGGAAAAGGGGGTTGAAGTATCAATTTATTTTATGTTTTAACCTGTACGTGTTTTTTATTGGCGTTATCATCTGTAATAAAATGGAAACATCGGTGGGTGAATGTTTCAGTGCAAATTTTTTTATAAAATGTTTTAATTAAAAAAGTGTTTATATTTTGATGACAAGGTGAAATGTTTTTGGATAGATAAAATTTAAAAAAAAAATACTAAGTACCTAAATGAAAATAGAAAATCTCCATCATCCATGTAGTTATTTCACCAAAAAATCCGACCAAAAATAAAGCGTCAAATATGCGTGTTAATACTGTATATGGTGTTGGATGGTACACCGTTCACGACCCGGGATAACCGCAGCAACCGCTGTCAACATCAGCTGTTCCAGGCCTTGCCTACAGAGTGTTCACTTAATGTTACATGTTGTTTGTCTGCAATCGCCCTATATTCATCTGTGTGTTATTTTGTTTCAGGTAATTTGTTCATTTACGGAGTTGGACATGGTAATGGGTATCTAAGCTAAGACTTGTTTATTTATTTAAACTTTTCGCATAAAAAGGTACAAACGCGGACTTAATGCCTTAGGCATTCTCTACCAGTCAACCAAGGGTGGTGAAGAGATTAGATGGCAGGTGCTTGTTTTTTTAAGTTCGTGTATCACTCTGGAATGGACCACCCTGGATGTCGCAACCGGTTACTAGGGGTGGTAAAAGGCGACAAAGGCTTAATGTCAAGAAGAAAAGCAACCAGCCCCCTCCACAAGCATTGTTGGACCATGTTTCAGTAACCCTTTTACGGTCTGATAAAACAATCATTTTTATATTCTGAATAATATTTACCTAATCTAAATCTACCCACGCAAACCGGGAGTTAGCTAAAGAGAATAATACTTAAATATTTTTTGCCAAAAGAGGTTAATAAGGGATTCTGACGCTTCTGCCTCGACTACAGTCCTACCTATATTTTAGGCAACGTGAAGTACATAATACTCACAGTCAACAGATTCGAATCTACTAGTCCTATTTTCCAGAATGTTTGCAGTTACACTCTTTATATTGGTACAAAATAAACCAGTCAAGAGAGAAAACTGTTTGACTACGAATAACTTCAAATAGTATCAGAAAACGCGCCAGTAGCGTCGTATTTTATCGAGAGAAAATTTTGAACTAGCTACGTAAAAACTAAACCTTTCCTAAGCACAAAATTTAGTGAAAATGGAATACGAAACTAAATCTCTTAAAGAGCAGACGTTGACGTTGTAAAAGTACCTATTTGTTCACAACGGTAGCACCCTAAATATCAGAAGTTATTCGAAAAAAGCGAGAGGGAAGGTTCCGACGTCTTGCTCCCTCGCGGTGTACATGCGGTGTCTACGCATTGTAGGTGCGCGAACCTCTTTCCTTCACAAAAGCCTCCTTTATTATGCTCCTGTGTAGGATATGAGGAAATTGGCTGAATGGCTTTATATGAAAAACTCACGTAATCTTCGCGGGGTGTGGCCCACAATATCCTGCACTTGGCGCCGCGAGATGATTCTTGTTAAAACATAATTTAATTGTTACATTAACGTTTTAAAAGGTATAAAGGTAAATTGAACTGTGGAGGTTACGAGGAATTTATTCACAATGAACATAATTCTTCTAATACACACTCCAAAGATGAGAAATGCATTAATTAGGTAGGAAGAGAATAGTTTTTCGTGGAATAATATGAAATTATTTGAATACTTAGAATTTAGGTTGAATTAACTTGTTGAATGAATAAATATGTTCAAAATTTTGCATTGTGAAAATGAAGCTACAAATTCCAAAACAAGAAGCAGCTTTACATTGAAGTTACAATTTTCCCTTGAATGTCAATAACAGAGAACGGACGCGTTTACGTTTTACGCGCATACATGAACATGACACCTGGCGAAATAAAGCCTTTCGTGTGGGCAGCGTTCATGCGGGGTGTTTATTGTCATCGGAGGGCCGCACACATATTTGGCGAGAGGCAAGCCGGTTCCGTACCTAATAAAGTACGGCGCTAGGATTCCCCGACGGCGGCGGCGCGAGCGCGAGCCACAGCCGGATCACGATCGGCGTCGGAACCGCCTCGGGATATAAATTCGGTATCCTTCACCTGGAACGCTTCAACGACCGACGACGCCACGCGCCAGTTATGAAAATTCCGACGCTGGAATTCCAACTCACACTAGAGATTTTTGCTGAGCTTTGCGGTTGTCGTCGCCTGGATTTTTTAAAGAACGGAGTCTGTTACGTTTATTTCAGTCTGCGTTTTATGGAGGCGGGAATGTGCTCCGCTTTGGTTTATTTGCGGGCCGCCTTTCTCATGAAATTGCGCTGTTTCATTGCTTACGAGCCATTTTGAGGTTCTCGTTAGAGTTACATTTTTTATCGTGATGTATTTTTCTTTGCAAATTGTCTATCGCAGCGATGGGTCCTGTTTTATTATTTTGGAGCGTTATAAAAACCATCCAAATATGTATCTGTCGTACTTAATGTTGCTGAATAAACGATAAAACAACAATGTCGTCTGGCCTCCCAGACAGCAACGTTTATGTGATCGGTCACCTTTCAGCGTACAATTAAAGCCGTCACGCAAATCCTGAATGGATATTGAATAACAAATGACGCGGCAAAATAGGGTTTCTGAAAGAAAACCGAACATAAATTGCCAAAACCCATCAACCATTAACAATTACAAAAGAAAGGTAAGGAATGAAATGTTTTATTCATTCCGTTAACGAGAAAATTACCGAGAGGGCGTCGGCGCGCCGGATCCGATTGCAAGGACTCCACGAACCTTTGTCTTCGGGGAGAAGTGTGCCCAATGAGCACTCCAGATCCCCGTAGGTACCAATTAAGGATAGCATGTTATACAAGTACTTTATTGTATAAATCTATGAAATTGGAAATGATAACACAAATTAGGATCGAAATTGTCGTGAACAGGTGAATTGGAAAGCACAACTTGAATTGGATAAAGGGCTAGTCACCAAATTACGTCCGGCAAATGACAAGCGCGCGGCAAACGTCCAGTGACCACGATTTTCAACGTAAACACGTTGATGTGAACGAGTCAATATGTGGGTAGGTACTAGGAACGATAAGTACATCATAATATTCATGATTGGCTTCTACATGATTACTATAGGTATAGATATAAACCACTTATGTTAAAATCTCAGTTTTATATCTGTTTTTCAAAAGCTTTACCTATCTAATAACTTCATAAAACGTAAATTGCTGGTTAAAAATGTGTTTTCCATTGTGCATACTTCAAATCTGTATTATCAAACCCGCATAAACCAACCTAAAATGTGCAAATAGTTTTTCGTAAAAAGTGTTTATTTCCTTTTTACATTTCGAAGTTCCGGAAAAGTTTTGCTGAAAATTAGGGAAAATTCCTACTGAAAATTTTCCTTGAGTTGTGTTTTCTAGTATTATTAATCCCATCTTAGTAGATGCATTTTCTAAGGATTCATTTTATTGTCTCTGGACCGTATCTTTTGACCCGAGAGAGGTATCATTACGTCCTATTACGTAGGAATCTAAATGAAAGGTCCCTGCAAGGCAGACGGAGTCACCGCTCCGCTACATTGCTGAAGAATTTAATTAAATACTAATAACAAGCCAATCTCTGCGAGGAACAACTGATGTTATTATTACAGTTATTCCATGATTCTGTAGCGATTTTAATTTCATTAACAGTATTATACCCTTAGCTCAAGGGTTCACCGTATTTTATACAGAATATGGAAATTAAAACAAATTACCCATATTATTTCTACTTAATTATTTCGTATCATCTCTTTCTTTGGGTACCTACTGCTCTAAAATGTTAGTTGCTATAAAACGATACTTAATTCCACAGAAGGCAAACAAAGTTGTTCGCGATTACATCACGACTTCGCAAAATCTGAATACACCCCAACAACGGGGGCTAATTACGTTAACTTCTTTCGGGTCCAGTACAAATTCCGAATGGGCTGTAAAGAGTGCGAATTTGCATCGAGAATATTTTTCGTCAACAATTAGGTTGTGGGCTTTGTCTGTGCCGACCGGGGGTTGGTTTTAACGACGTTTTAAAAGATTCCAACTCGAGACCGGGGGCTTATCTCGAACGTGCTCCCTGCTTGTTACAAAAAACCCTTTATTAACTTTACGAGGTTTGTAACGAATAACAGAAATAAATATGAAGGTTTCACTTTACAACGCGGTGGTTTTATGACACCGGAAACTTTACAATCGTGTTGTTGCGACCGCCCCACGCTCGACATAGAAACTTATTGATGTACGGATCCATCCGGTACAAATCACTGAACATTTTTACTATCATTGAATCTTACAAGCTTACAATAAAATCAAGAGATCCACCCCATATAGGTATGTACTTATATCGCGTCAGTTTATTTGCGAGGTGTATTAAAATAGAGTGTAAAATGTCCTGAAAAAATCCCATCTTGTACCGATATAACGATTTATCACGTCAACGTATATGCCAGGTAATAGGTATAATAATACCCAGCCATTTCACTTTACCACAATTTCGGAACATGCATTGTTTACCCTCCAACGCATTTTGTTGTTATCAAAAATTCAATCCATATACAAAAACAATACATACGGACGTGCATGCACTATTCCTGAAAACATCAAATGAATTTTTCTCAAAGGGTCGGGCCCTTTGAGAAAAATTCATGCCACGTGTCGTAGGTATTTAATTTCTGTCGGCTGCAGCGAGTCCGCAGCCCGGATATCGGGTTTATTATGAGATACAAAGCCTTTTGACGCTCGCTTTCTGTTCCACTGTTTGCTTGGTAGGACGGGCGCCGCCGGCCCTCCAGCGCACCTCAAACTACAAATACGATGAAGGCTCGTATCATATTCACCATGTTCGCCCATCCACTATTTCAAGTGAGTGACAGCAACATTAGAAAGGTAATCAAACTGAGGGAAAATACAAACAGAATTTCCGATAACAGATCAGATAACATTTTATTGATAGACAATGTTGTGTATCTGAAATTCTGAATATTGATCATATTTTCATGAAATTATTTTGGATATCAAATGGAAGGAATACCTATAAAATACAACTATGGATTGCTTTTGTCTGGCGAGTTATGTTACTAATCAAATCCTGAATTTAATACAAAGTTTAATTAGAAATACCGAACTACTGCCGTATCTACGATATTTTATGGCAGACGTAACTCCGTGCCGTGTTGTCAAATGAATGGCAGCATGTAGGGAATAGCTAGATAAAGGCCACAGACTAGTTACAGATCAGTTTCCGACTACCGCTCGGGAACGTATTACACTAAATCAGTTCCGTAAATGCACAATCCTTCCGTAATTTCACCGAAACAGGTCTATTGTTCCGTATTTTGAGAATATGTAGGCGTTTCCCTAACCCGTACCTCCGAATTTAATTACAGTGGTCTTTTTTTGTGGTAGCTAAAATTGAAAAGTTCTTTTTTTATACTTTTGGCTGCCGGCGGGTGATAATTTATTTTTATACTGGAATTATTTTGCGAATACGTTGCTTTTATTTGAATTATAAACTAGCTTTACCCACCACTTTACTCGCGTGGATTCGCATTTATTAAGTTTACCGCAGAGGCTTCCTGCTAGCAAAAGTAGCATATAACATTTGACTCTTAATTTTGTGTATTTAGTACCTGTTGTAAAAATTTGATGTAAACTATTTGTTGACAAGGCAAGGTAGTTGTTGGAAAAAGTAATGAAATGGTTTATAGATACGCCAACATCTACGTACGAACTTTCACCAAATCATCAATGATAATAATATAATGTTCTCCTATCATATAGTCACACTAATATTATAAATGCGAAAGTAGTGTGTGTGTGTTTATATGTTTGTTACTTCATCACGCTCAAACGGCTGGACCAATTTTGATAAAATTTTGTATGGAGGTAGCTGGCACCCTGGATTAACATATAGGCTACTTTTTATCCCGATATTTTCACGGGATCGACACTTATGCGGGTGGAACCGCGCTGCTAGTTTTTCATCTTTCCTAGAGTATAAATAAAAAGAAAAGTATTTTAATACAATATTTACGCGAGCTCAAAAGCACATTTATCTTATAGTTATCCCTCGAGAGATGCACACTAACTCTTTGTTTATTTCGGGTGATAGAGGTAAGAACTACGAAGTCATAAAATAAACCATTGAATAAATGACTGTGCATTTGACAAACGAGCATTCACAGATATATCCGGCAGTAAACGGGCAAAATGATCCTCCCCAATGTATTATATAAAATATAGGAATTCCGCGGAGGGCCGGGAAGACGCGGATTCTGGATTTGGCATACCTTTCCCCCTCTGGTTATGTTAAAGAAAATTTGTTCGCTGGTATCTTTACCTCTGACAAAGTACGTAACCTAAAATACTAAATTTAAAAAAAATGCCTCGGCCAAATAATAAATAATGCCCAAAAACATCCATTTGGTCCTTTATGATAATCCCGACGACGCAAATTAGGTACTCGAATACATTGCATAAATAGAAAGCAGAGATTATAAAACAATACGGCGAGTGGGTTCCGTTTGTCATATGAGCGTGTACCGCCTCGAGTGGCGTTGTATTGTGGAGAGACATTATTATTAACACAATTCTTCAGAATCACAACACAAGGCAACGCGGCCCTCATACTTGTTTTTCTTAAATCTCTCCGTGAACAACTCTATTATGGGGAATCTTGTTAACATTTGAAATCATTTCTCTGCCCCGAGAATAATGAGTTCTGTGTTTTCATTTGAAACTCCGGTGACTTTTGTTTAATGGAATGATAATACAAATGCTAGCCTCTTTGTAGTGAGGGCCGAGAATGGCGAGAATATTGTTGTTTTTCCTCGGGCGGGTCACTTTAGTTCCAAGGGTAATTTCATTATTTTTCTAAAAAAATTGCTTTCACAAATGAAACTCTGGACTCTACAGTCTTAATGTTGATTTATGCCCTTTGAAATCCACTTTTGTTTATGTAAAGTAATTTAGGCAGATTTTTTTTTCCTGTTTTCGGGTTAACACAGAGATGTTCTTTTATAAAATTCTAGGCAGGAAAGGATATCAAGGAAAATATTTCAATTTAAAAGGAATTTATTAAAACGTTAAATCTTTAAGATAACTTTTTTTATGTCCTTGCCTTTCATGAGCAGATATTTCGCCGAATTTAGAGGAGTGAATTAAGGCCGATGTTGTTTATAAATCTCATCATAAAACTAATGAGTAGTTATCACTTTTGAAGCATTAAACAACGAACTGCGAACGTCTCTTAATGCTCGTATTTATAAAACTATGTAAAATATAATTTGACTTGTTATCCCCGAGGGTGTATTACCAGCAAGTTTTCGTCTGGTAACAGAATATTATGTAAACAAATTTAATTATAGCCTTGAATTAGCCACAATGGCCGGCTGCCGTCGCTGTGAATGGAAAACTTTGGAAACCTCAACTTTGTCCGAGTAAAGTTCCCTCTGTGTGCACAGTAACGAAAGAATTTTACAAAAAACTGCCTTGCTTATTTCCTGATAAGTGCCTGTTATGCGAGTGGGTATTTTATGAATTGTTGACTTAGCATTAAAAAATTTCTAAAGCGTTTAAAGAACCTCGGTTTTTCCTGGTTGTTTCTGATTTATAAATTAACCCATAAATAAATAAAAATTTATAAATTAATTCATAAAACTTATCAAACCTATTTTAGTTAAAATGGGGTTTGTCTCTTTCTTACACACAGAAATGACAACGTGACAGATAAAGACAAACGTTCTATAAACCTATTTTAGCTAAAATAGAGATAAAATAGGATTATGAATAAGGGGGTATATGTTTACCTTACTAAATGAAGAATCTAAAGTACTTACTTAATTTAGTATGTAAGCTTAATGTAATAGGTATGTTGTTTGCAGTCCTTACTGAAAGTTTTTCAAACTTTCTGAAAGTTTTTCAAACTTTCTGAAAGTTATGTTCATTTTCAAAAATTAATGATTGAAATAATAATAAAGTTTATAATGTAGGTACGTGCTACAGGTATGTGCCCGACCCAGTTCTCGAAAATGGAAATATCACACTGTACTGGGATCGATCCATCATCACCGACAGGACTATTGTTGCCAATAAGCCTGATATAGTGGCGGTGAATCGATCAGAGGGGCGCGCAATGATTGTTGACATAACCGTCCCGCATGATGAGAACCTCGTAAAAGCCGAGAAAGATAAACAAATCAAGTATCTTGACTTGGTTCGCGAGGCTGTTGACATGTGGGATGTGGACTCACCGATCATTGTGGCGATAGATGTGACAGCCAATGGGTTAATAGCCAAGAGCCTCGACCAACACCTGAGGAGGCTCTCGTTGGGCAGCTGGATCAAGGGCTTGATTCAGAAAGCGGTACTTCTGGACACGGCCCGCATTGTGAGGAGTTTCCTCTCTTTGGAGCCCTGACCCATGCTGATATCTGATCCCAGCTTGAACCCTGTTCCCGATCCTGGTGGGCTATATTTAAATATTTAAATATATAGTTTATATGAATTTAGTCAAAGTGGAATGATTTGAAATAAAGGAAATAAGTTTATTCATAAAAAAGTAAAAATACAATGATTCGGTGAACCACAAACTAAGCGTCACTTCTATCTTGTGGCTCTGGAGTGCATTTTTACAATGTTAAAGATTACGTTACAGTTTGAGGATGTCAGATAGTTACAAAAAAAAAACGATAAAAGTTTAAAATAAAATAAAACATTCGTGCGATTCTGATTACAAAATAGTATTGGTCTAACCTAAGGCTTTTACTATGGTGTGTGTGTGTGTTTGTCTGTGTATGTGTGCGTTTGTCTGTGTATATGCGTGTTTGTATGTGTGTATAAATCATATTTGTATTAATTAAACAACATGTCCCTATGGTTTATCCCCGGTTCGAAACAAATGCGGACGCATCCCTAAACTTCTACAATTTATCATAAACTATCTAATCAATTTAGAAAACGATTCGGCGTTTAATATCAAATCCACGTTTTCTCAAAGGTTTGGACCGAAATTACGGCATTGTGCTAAATAAATTGTTATTAATGACCAAAACGTTCCGTACTTGCGAATAACAAAAGCTGCTCGTATTTTGTGGATAAATTTCGCATTCCTTGCATACGCTTAGCCGTCGAGATTATGGATGGAGATTTTTCATCATAGTCAATACAACAACAAGGATAATTAAAAGTGATAGTCCCTAATTATGGCGAATTCCTTAAGTGATATTGCCTTGGAAATGGTTCACTTAAAACTATTCATAAAATGAAAATGACAATATCGCCATGAAAACAAATATGGATTAATTGTGAAAACGAGTGTAGGATATTCTTCGTACAGCCTTGGAAATGGTTCACTTAAAACTATTCATATTGTTGTCATGAAAACAAATATGGATTAGTTGCGCCAGGTGAAGCCGAGTTTAGGATATTTTTCATACATCTTTTGTAGGCTGAAATAAATGATCCAAGTTTTTTGTAGCTTCGTGAGTTTACAGTATTCATGATCGGGTACTGAGATGTGTGTGTAACTAACGGAGTGTCAGTAATTATTCACCAGGCTCACCACTAAGCAGAGGCAGGTTCATATTTCCTATGAGCAGATAATCTGCTCTCAGCATTAAACTTGTAAAGTGCTCTGCTCCATATGTCCTCGGTAAAAGGGAGGGTTGCTTTCTATTCATACACTGTGATACTCTTTTACGGTTCAAGCAAAAACACGCCAAACGCTGGCGAAAGATAAACCCCGGGGCGGTGCGAACGCTGTTGAATTTTACGATTCCGCTAAGCCGCCTTAAAGTCGAGCCCTTCCTGAATATTTTGATTTATTTATAGGCGTGAAAGCGTAAAAGGGTGGTCCAAAAACAATATACCGCGTCGTTTAGCTGCCACGCTACTTGGGACACTTAACATTATACGCCCCTATGAATAAACCTACATATTTATACCCTTCCGTTCTGCGATACTCATTTCCCGGCTTTGAGACTTTTAAGACATTACCGTAACTATGCGCAATTTACTGTAAGCAAGAATTTCTTCCCGTAATTATTAGTCTGAATTAATTTCGCAGAAGCCCAAACAAATTTGCAGCTGAAAAGTTTTATACTTAATTCATTAGTATGTGATATAATCGTGTGGGAAGACGCAGGCCGCATTAAGCACTTGCCGCTCGCGAGTCGCGCTTCTAAACACTTCATTGTGATGCTAATTTAGGGCAGCTCTATGAATATGAGGGCGGCACTCCCAACGCGCGCACTTTTTGCCTCACCGCGCTAAATTAATTTGAATAATACCGCCGATAGGCAACGAGCTCCGCCGAAATGTCTTTTATATGAGTTTCCGACGTGAAAACTCCGTCACCGCGAGAGCCTAGTAATTTTATCTCCAGCTTAAGAATTACGTAAAGTATTTGTTTTTGAATACTTAATTTATTTAAAGAAAAGAACAATTCGATTTTCACTCAATTATGTTAGCCGGTGTTTTTGTATGTACACGGTATTCTACGCTCTTGTACAACTACTGTCGAATAAAATCATTTAATCAAAAGATCCACTGCACCGTTTTTCCTGCCATCTCTTTGAGAGTAAGCTAAACGAATGTTCCATTAGACAATGGAATACACTCTCGCTCGCATAGAGCCCGATAAAATAAATTTCACTTAGCTGTTAATCACGTCCCTAAAGCGTGTGTGTGTCTATGTACCTACTCGTGCAGGTAATGGCGTGAGCACTAAGACAAAATTGGCTTAAGTAATCTCTCAGTCGGAGTATATCTGCGGCGGCTGTGAGGGGCTCCGGGGCACACTCGCAGTCTCGGTCTCGGTCTCGCCGCCCAATTCCGATGTGGAATGCACTTGAGTCTCACACGTACGTGTTCGTCATAGAAATTACTCAGGCAATTTTTAAGTGAGCCTTTCCCGCTGCAACACTCACGGGTATTCAAGCCCGTCCCTATATACTGGAGCACTTAAAGGAGGTAAAGCCACTCTTAAACAAATGAAAGAGCTTTCGTTCGTCGTTTTTGCCTCACGGCAATCCGCTTTACTAAAAGGCGGTGAAAATTTTATGCACACCAAATAAAAGTATCCGTAAGTACCTATCAGATTGGGAGTTTGTGTGGGCTGGCTTGTATGAAGAAGACATGTTACGATGTGTTAGAAATTAACATAACCGAATAATGGACGAAATAAGTACCAAAGTAGACGGTTCTTTTATCAAAAATTTTACCTAAGTACAGCCTGGAAAATCGCTTACCTATAATGAAGTTAGAAATCTGTTCACGATAGGATAAGCCCCAAATACAACGATTAAGCGATAAATTAGGGGTTACTAGGGATTTCATTCCGAATTTTAATATTTCTTAACTATTCCGAGTTTCTTAAATGATGTTTGTTTGGAAAATCGCTCCGCTTTTTCACTTTCATTAACTTTATTTGTATAATTTAACTCGTTTAATTTAGGCGTCAAATTACTTTTCTGTCGGACCCCGTGGCCTGCGCGACAGCAACGTTGTGCGAATCTGTCACTGAAAGCTTAAGATCGGGTCAATTTAAGGTTCACTTTCGTGCGTGATTAGACGTAAAATAGCGTTGCGCGCCGCGCCACATCGTTTTGTATAGACGACGGGCTTTTTAGCCTACTCACAATACGCCCCACGCTGTAATGTAGACAACGGTGATTTGATAAACGAGTCGAGTTTTTTACGTGAAAAGACTAACGTTTTACGTTCAAACCTGAACTTCTTTTGACAAAACCTTTGCGGTTCCCACAACGGAGTCTGTCGCTATGGAGCCCTCTTACCGTTTTTCTAATGAATTGTGTTGGCAACGAGAAAATAACAAGGAAAACTCTCGAATAGAAGATAATAGCTGTGATAATGGAGTTCATATTGAGCGTGTTTAGTGAGAAATTTCATTGGGGTACCATAATTACAATTATTTTAAACCAGTGATCTTATTTAAATTCTAGTCTATTTGATCTGGAAATGAAAAGAAAACATGGTGTAATTTTGTGGTCTCGTCTTAAACATTATGTTTATGATACACGTTTATCTCGGTTTATCTAACGGACCTTGGCCGTGGTATATGAGCTGTCTAGTGCAACGAGCCCGTTATGGGTCTGAACTTCGTAGCTCGGAGAACCTGTTCTACGAAAGACTTGACTGGTGTATGTTTTTATTTAATCGCTTTAATTTACAAATGCTTTTAATTGTAAAAGTTTGGGCATATTAGCAACTAAGTATCTCTTGTTCACGATATTAAGTAAATATGAGTTATAAAAAAAAATTAGACTAACAGATATAGGTAGCGTTTTGTGGGTTCTGTCTATAGGTAAAGTATATTATATAAGTGTATATAAAATACACACTTTTAAAGCATTATTTTCGCCCAGTTTAAAGCGTTATTTCCCGTACATAGATAACCCAAAGTAACACGTCCAGTATCTTTTTAATAAAGCCAACCGTAACTCCGCAACGTTGCGGGAATGTACCTAATACCCCTAAAACTGCCACAATATTATTTTCCGTTACTCAGATGCGGCAAAAGCGTTTGATATTTAAAATAATCACAGTATTGTCGGAAACGGTGTCGACAGCTAATGTTCGGTGGAAAACCGCCACGCGGCCGGCCCGCACTTTGCCAACCTATACAATGTACGTACTACGTAGCCATGACAACCGCGACGTATGTTTGCCCACAAACTGTTTGCTCGCATATCCGTTGTTCTACCTATTATTTGTACAGAGAATTAGACGTAACATTTTACCCGAATAAAGCTATCATTGTCTTATTGGTTCTTTGGTTTCGCGGGGTTGTTTAATCTGTTCTTGGAGTAGTATTTTGACAGTACCTACGTGAGATTATTTCATTCATTAATTCATTCACAGTTCAGACATTAGTGTCATTTAGGGCTGCAATTTACGAGAATTGTGTGGCTAATCCAGTTGTGATGAACAGAAATTACGTTGGTCTATTGCATTGTGATGGGCAGGGATTGCCAAAACAAAACAAGTATATAAGAAGTAATCCCTAAAGCTACGGTTTTCTAGAAGTGCGGTGACCGCCACGTGACAGCTATCATGAAAGTGATGGCGTGGAGTTTGTGTCCAAACACACTATTCCGAAGGTACGCGACCGAAGTTCCGCGGCTGATTTTACTGTACGCTAAGTATAACGCAACGTAATTTCGGCATAATGTGTCGTCAGTAATTCAAATAGCATTGCAGGCGTAATCATGCCGAACTTCGGTCGCGTACCTTCGGCATAGTGTGTTTAGACACTTTGACTTTGCGGTGTCAAAAAACGCTCTCAAGTAAAACAGACCAATTTACTTTCATCTATAATGTTTCAGTGACGTCATACGCCGGTAAATTGCGGACGTTATGTGCCACCGCTCTTCTTGGAAACTCTAGCTTTACCCAAAGTATTAATTATCATTAAGCTGGCTGTGGTGTCTATCGAGTCCGCGCATCACTGGTCAGTTTCCCTCAGTCGTCAGTTTATTTAATTCGCCAGTTTCAGCACAAACACAGCTTGGAAAGAGGAATCAGAGATACCTACTCCTGTCTTAATTTTGATTATGTCAAGGACACATAATTATTGAAATTGGTATCGTTTTAAGGGCGTCTTGAGTTTCTCAGGAATGTTCGGCTCAATAAGGGCGTCATTAAAACATGCTCGAATTCCGGAATTTGTTAAGTACATACATTTACTCGGCATATTGTAAAGGAAACTTTATAACGTAACTAGCTCTACTCCGCGAGTTTACCTGATTTTTAATCCATTTCCTTGAGAGTTTGTTGCTACATGACGTTTAAAAATTCAACTGTGTATGAAGATACAATTTACTTGCCTGGAATACACATGCCGTACGGTGCGGCCTTCACAGTTTCTCCTGGTAGGTATACTTAGGTATTAGTTAATATTCATTAGATATTAGGTAGGTAGGTACTTAATTTCCTTGTTTATACCTAAGACCAATTTTTATCTGTGTTCAAGGCTCTGCCACGTTTCACAGTAGACATTCCTAATCTCTTATGATAAAACTCCATTAGGTATGAGTCGTATCGTTGAATAACAGTGACGTCATGAATACGCCAACTTTAACGAGATGACATTAGGAATATGTTGTGCATTGCGGAAATGTGAGCCGAGTATTATGAGCACGCTTAAATCTCAGTCAGTCAAATTAATTATTAGTTCTGCTCTGTGCAGCCGGGACAAATTGACGCTTGTTTCGCTGGAACACTCGTATAATTAAATACACAAGCATTTAATCAAGGTACTGTAACACTGGAAACTCGTGTACGTAATCCTTCAGATATGTTATAACGTTGCCGAGGTAACTCGAAGTTGCCCGATGTAACCCGAAGCCACCTGACGTCGGTTGGCTTAAGTGTGGCACCTACACAGCAAGAAAGCTGGGTTGAGTTGGTTGAGCCGATCTTAACCCGCCGCCGCCGCGGGCCGCGTAGGACCTGTCCTAATAACTGGCTACAATAGTGGCCCTGAGCAAACAAAGCTCGCTTATTGCTACTCGGCACTCCGCAATAACAACGGTAAAAACAATAGCGCGGCCAGCTCCTTGTGATTGCGGCGGCCACATTGTTCCCATTACGAGGAGCAGCTTGTGTCAAGTTGCAGTTTGGGGTCCAATAGAATGTAAAATAATATATTACCTAATGCTCATACTTTTATTTGCAGGTAAGCTGCCCTGTTATCGGTATCGCGGATTATACATTCGTGAGTTTCTATTATATATCAATATTGTAGTGAAACTTCATATACATATCACAAGTAATATCATATATTTCATGAATCCATTGAGCATGTGTAGAAATTGTAATTAGTTCTTATAAAAATCATTTAACATCAAAAGCGTGTAATTTCAACTTATTGATATCTGAAGAATCGACATTCGTTCGAATGACCGGTCAGGGATTATCTGGAAATCAATTCGTATAACGTGGTGTCATTTGTCGCATTCGGTACCGGACACTCGACAGTCGGTTTTAATTCGCTGATATCCACCTTTGATCCGGCTTTTCCCAGATTATATCGTCGTACGATAGCGTTTGTCCAATCATGCTTAAAACGACTTCGACACATTCGGACTGCAATCAAAGTTAACAATGCTATTACCCATCAGATTATAATAGTTTCGGAATTCATACAACACATGATTAGCCACCTATGGGCACATGATTAATTTTAAACAACTTATACGAAAAACATTATTATGGAACCGCACGGCTTAGTCCTTCTAATAACCGTAATAAACATCAACGGTAACGAGCAATAGGCAGCGATTCGTGCTGATGTTACACTGTTTTTATACACGACCGGTACATGGGAAAGCTTTCTAATTGCCGGAACAATGCTGAGCCGGTTATTTGCCGGCGGCATTGTTTTTGTCCGCGCCGGTTCATTTTACCCCACCTTCCCTCGGGTGGGAGATTAATGGAATTTGAATACGCATAGCCTTTGTGTTCGGCTTTACGCGTAATTTAAGCGTATACCGGCCGGGTGAGTCGGCGTTTTGCTGCCAATCTTACGGTTAGACTCGCAGGTGTGCGACTTCTCTTATAGCTGTTATGTAAAATGACGTCGCCCCTACTAACCCACCCTTGCCTCCATGAATTCCCTTTTTGCGGACTCACAGTTCAGACACAAATTGTGTTTTTCATTTGTATCGATATCATTTCAACAGCTCACGAAGACCGTCGACGTGACCTCAATTGATTTCCAATCGTGTTTTGTTTCAAAAGTTTGCCTTTAATTGCCATTTTAATATAGATTAGGTAAGTAATAATACATTTTTGGTAACATTCCAACGTCGGTTCGATAAAAACTGTCATTATTTCGGTGGTCCCCTCTGTTGCCGTTCAATAAGCGTTGTGTACTCAGAGCACTATCAATCATTCCCTTGCGCCTACTAGACACGTCGACAAATAAAATGTATTTGTTTTATTAGGGCAACCTATTGATTTTGTATGAAATGAGCATCAGTGTAAAGCAAATACGCTTCTGGGTTGTTTCGACCGCTATTATTATCGTCATAATTACGTGCGGCGCTAATGTTACTCAAATAATAGATGGCTGTGTAATGTAATCGTCATAAATGTGTACATGTGACGTAGTGGAAGCTGCATATCAATCAGCTGAAGGCGGGCCTGTTGTAGGCAGAATGCTGCAAATCCATTAACATAATTGAGCGGCTTGTATCCGGGACACTTCACGGTCCGGATCGTGGACGTCTTTGATGGCGCATCGCCGTAATGAGGAGCCGAAGCCGACGTCATCCGCCCTAATGCATATTTACAATAAGGACGACGAATTGAGACGGTACATTTTGATAACTGACTACGCGGCTTTTTCTGGCCTAGTTATTCAACCGCGTACACGAATTTTAATATTTCATACTTCATGATTCCAAATGGGTTCCATTAATATGTAGTACCTATTTATTTACTCAGTTTTTATGCGCCCACTTACATGTGCGTTACGAACTTTTTTTAACTTATACCTATGTCATATTAATAAATTGGTGATTGATTTATACCGCGGATATTTGAAAAGCTCACATTAATTCAATCACTAAATGAAAGCCATTACATTATTTACATGTTCACTCAGAATTGACGAGCCACGCGTACACAAACAAACCGCACAAAAACAAAGTGCCTGCAAAAATAGCGTTTACCACACAACGGCGCTTTATGAAATTTTCGAAATCCCCATTTAATTGGGCGCCTGTGTCGCCACAAATTAATTAAAAGCGCTGTGGGATTTTATTAACTTATTGCAATTATATTTAAACGGTACGATTACAGGGGCGCGGCGCGGCGCGGCGGGTCGCGGAATCGCGCCTAATGTCATTGCGAGGGCGCTTACACGCCGCCTCGGAATTTGATCAAACTCCTCGTAATCGGGGACAAATAAATCTCACCATTAAAATTAACGGCGACCTGCCCGGCCCGCTTCCGACCTCTTCACTAGATTTATAATCACCTTTTAGAATATCGCCACAGTGATGTTAAGCCGTTGAATAGTTATTAGTAAAATTATACTTAATGGTCGTAAGATAATGCCATGTAATCCGCATAATAAAATTATTATGGGTAACTTTGTTGCCAGAATAGTTACATTTATGGCAGGAAAGCATTAATTTAATAAGCACCACTAATAAACGTCCAGGCCATTTAAACTTTATTTGAAACCAGCAAAATATTCTTGAAAGTTGCCAATTTCTTCGGAAAGCAATTAAAACAAGACTGAACGCAATTTAAGTTACTAGAACAACTCGCAATTGGAGCTTACGATTGATTTGGTAGAATTAATCACAAATATTCTTTAGTCTTACTGCATCTGACACATTTTAGGTAACAGATTGGTGTAGGTGAGGGTCCGCCGACCGCCACAGACCACCGCATTGACAAACGACTCGGACCACTTCATTAATTGCGGGCCAGTCGGCCGCGCGACCGCCTCTAAATAATTCACATACGACTGCCCTCACACGCCGCAATCTACAGCGGACATGGCGAAAATTACGAGCTCGTTCCCTTGACGATTTTAATTTATTCGCCCTAATTAATTTGGATTTTTTTTAATACTCCAACATCGGCCCGTGACGATGGGTGCCTTTATCTGAATTTATCAATTAATTTTAAGCTTACTTTTTGCCCTGTATGATTTCTGCGGCTTCTCTTTTATCGATCGTTCACACGACCTTTTTTAATTTGCGTTTTTTTTTTCTGGTAATTTTTTCTAACAATATTCTATTCTGTAGATATTCGCTAAGAATTGGGACAGCACTTACTTCAAGCAAAATAAACCAAAACCGATTCTCAACCACTAAGTAATCAACGTTTCATTACCTTGGAACAATCCCTAAAAGAAAATAAAACATTCATAAAATACAATAGTTAAAAACCGCGATATTTCCAAACGGATTAAATGTAATTTTTAGCTGGAATCGTTCTCGCTGCGGTTAGCCCGATGATACAGTTGCGTTGAAGGTAATCCATTACCGAGCCGCCAGCAGCGAACGCGTGCGGTCGTCGTTAAATACACGCATGACAACGGTCACTCGTTTAAAACTATATCACGTTGTACATACTATTTTATAGGAACAGGTTCCTTTAACACTGAGATGTGCCCTGCTCTCAATAGAAGATGGAGCAAACGAAATAGTAGCCAGAAACTGACCTAGAGGTCCGAGTCTGTTTACTTAACTCCTCCCATAAAACTATAATGAAAAGATTCGATGAATACGTAATATCTTAATCTGAGGCGTCGAATGTCGATTGTGCAATAACAAGAGGTTGGATGAGCAAAAAGCAGCTGCGGACCCACTCGTAATGCTCGTAACTAGAGCCGTTACGCAATTCGGCAACGGCCTAATTGATTCCTCTCCCATTCGGCCAGACGGGGCGGCGCATTATCGAGCACAGGTGCCCCTACTCTCCGGTTATTTGCCTCCTCGCGACAGACGCCGACGATAGCGGCCCACCTCTGACTCAAGATCTTCGACACCCGTTTCACCTTTAATTGTATATCGGAAATTCTTTTCGTGACGTGACTCGATTAGTAATAAAGTTAGAACACGACGCTCCTAAACGGAAATGGCTTAATTTTCACCGAGTTGAGAGCTCTGCATCGGCACTCGTCCATCGCGGCGTTTACCCTCCCCCGCCTATTACAGAAGTGTGTAAATCGAGCGAGTGTTCGGCAAGGTGAAATATGGAGAATCGCTGGCCGATTTGTATGCGCGCTGAGTTCGCTCTAAGTAATTTATCTGAAAGTATTTTTGGTCGCGAGCGAAGGGGTGCTCGCTGCTCGCTCACTCCTTCCTTCCAATCGCAATATGTCTCCACTCATTCAATTACATTAAAAGCTTAATTAGGAATATTAGCGAAGAGTCCTCGTTTACTTCCATACTCTTTGGTAGTTGGTTTCTGTGAATTTTCTCGAGTTTGTTGAAGGCTTCTTCGTTGCGGACTGAAGTTGTGAGATGCTTAGATGAAATGCGGCTCGCAATTAAAGTAATGGACGGTAACCTTTCCGGGTGAAATTAACGCGATTCGTCTATAGTAAAGGTAAAGGCACACTCCGCACAATTAAGTTGTGGAGTGGAGAGAAATTGCAACAAGTGCAGCGGGCCTCGTCGCGTCCACGCTCCATTTAACCCACTACTCAGTTTGCGGGCCGTTCCGAAACCTCCGCCAACTCACCTTCGCATAAACACCTATTACATATTACGTGTTGTGCAGTTCATCGCCCCTTGTGCTTCAACACAACGTTTCGCTAGTACACTTAGTTACGGTTATATACACTCACCAAGAGGCAATGCTAGTGTAGTGTGCTATCGAGTTGTCGAGTTGCCGTCAACTTGAGTCTCATTCTGTTAATTGAAAACTTGTCCCGGCGCCTCCAACCACGTCTCTATTGTTTACCTCAGCTCTTCGATTTTTTCAACGAATCTCCTCTTTTCATAAGTATCTCTTTTAACGAGTCGTCTCCGTCCTTCGTTTATATCGGGCTTCTTTTGGACTCCTCACAATGAAGCGGGGATGCACAATTGGTTTTTCCCGTTTTTTCCTTTCTTTCTAAAGTATTTTCTTTTGGGACGTTGTCGTTTGAAGGTGCCTTAGCTTTTAATGTCATTGCTTACATAACATACTCGTGTATAAGCTTCCGCTCAGATTTATTTACTCCAAGTGCTTATTTTAGAACGTTGAATAATGTGTGCGTAAAGGAGGTTCGAAAAGTGGAATGTTGAACGTGTCGTGACATATTTGAATAAGATAAAACAACTACCGATCAGTGTCACTGGCAATATCTTTTTCGTACATTACCCAGCCACCAGTGAGCCCAAACGCAATAAAACTAAGTACTTGATTCAGACTATAACTCGTTTCCTCGTGTGCCGCTCCATCACTTTCACATTCCTCCTTATACAGGCACGTATGAATTCTCTCTTCCCTGGCATGCGCACAAAATAAATTAAACTCTTTATTCTCGGGTACAAAGTTTGTATTCCCATGTGTAAATAAGATACTTGTTGCTGCCCCTAAAACGGCCGTACACCGGATCAAGCTGTCTTGCCGAACTACCGTTCTTCCTTCCCCATTTTGCGGAAAAACAAGGGAAAAGTGTTTTTGGGGCGACAATATCGCTATCTGTTCGCGGGCACATAATTTGTCGTACGAGAGTTGGACACCCTCGATTTGCCTCGACGTCGCCCTTTGAAGTGACTGTTACTCCGTCTATAGGTACAGGAGTAGTACGTGCTTATGAAGATTTTCAAGACAGTTAGCTTTTTGATAAATCTGCTTAGATACAGGGTGAAATTAAATTCATGGGCATCCTTTTAAGGGGTCATTGTACTCATCATTATGAACAACTTTTACTATGGGACTAAACCTAAAATCGCGAAAAAAAAAACAGCTGTTCCTTGCATTTGTGTTCACATAACTCGTCAAAATGTAGGGAAGAGCTGATTTTTTTGGGGGTTTTTAAGTTTGGTCCCATAGTAAAAGTTGTTCATAATGATGATTACAATGACCCCTAAAAGGATGCCCATGAATTAAATTTCACCCTGTATATCGTAGACAGAATAAAGTATTAACCATAACAAGGATAACACGTTGAGAAGTTGTTATATTTTACTTAGGTACCTGTGAAACAAAAATACCACGCACTCGTCAATATTTTAGTCTTTAGCATAAATCTTTTAGACATAAACCAATAAATCGCATAGTAAAACAGTAGTCCAAATTAAGAAAATATAGAATATTTTTGCAGCCACATAAAAAAAGCCATATCACTTTTTATTTCGCTTCCAGAGGTGACGTTATGGCTCATAAAAACTTCATATCTATTAACTTGCATGAATCTTGGCTCACACTTAGCTTTTCCCACGACACTGCCATTTCTGCCACGTTTGTATGTTTGAATATTTCATAATAAATTACGTGGTAGTATAGTTTGATAGTTCGCAGCCTCACAATATTGTGGATTTTGCTTTTATGGGGGCAAATAAAATGTTGGTGATATAGTTATTTTTTCCTGAAATATACTTTGTCTGTTTCATCTTTATGGAAGCTTAAGATATATTCTTGTATATAATTCCCTATTTATTTTGTCTCTAGATACCCTCTGAAGAAATATTTTTTTATCACATCTATTCAAAAAGAGCTAGTGTATTCTTCGTAAACAGTGACTAAAATAGCTCTTTAATCCCTAGGGACTAGAACTGGTTTGGATTTTGAATGTGGATATTGTTAGTAAAAGTTCCAATCATCAAAGAGATCAATCACGAACATTGTATCAACAAGTAACAGGCTGTATAAAGTAGGTAAAAATCCCGCGAGACAAATTAAAAAAAGATTGTAAAAAAATAAAAAAACACGCGAAAAGCATTCTGCCTTCGTTCGAAATTGTTTACTCAACAAAATACAAAATTATATGTTAATAAATAAACGTACTATTCTTATTCATAAGTTGCACTTACTTATTTTTTCATAGAGGGTGTTAAAAAGTAGTGTTCACCTCGGAAGCAACACTGTTTTAAGCTCGAGTGACGTACCTACTTTGAAACACTTTCGCTTTCAAAATAGTTGTTTGCCCCCTTGGCAAACAATCTACTATTTCGTCCCAGGAAACAGCCTTAAAAGGAGCTAATTCCATCATAATTTTATTCCTTTTATTACTTACCGTTTCATTGCCAAAACATATTCACTGTCTAGGAATTTTATTGTATCGCCTTTATTGACAAAATTCTCTCATGAAATCATTACCTATGATAGATATCGCAACCGCACTTTTTTTAATAAAGTTTAATACAAGTTAAGATTATAACAGTATTGTTAAAATCGCTGCTTTTCCCGGCTGTTTCACATCAAACAAGCGGTTCCGAGGTAACGCAATAACGCCCCTCGCACACCGTTGAAATTTACCTTATTAATTTCGTTACCGTGAAATAATCACACAGCCAGCCTCCACTGATCCTTCAAATTATTTACGTTTAATACAAAATTTGTGGGTAGGTATGTATGTACGATAGGCTGCAAAAGTGCATGGGTAGTACAGAAACAAAATCGTATGAAGCGAGAAATGACGCCATCTAGCGTAAAACCAGTTAACGACTAACAAAATTTTATTATGCTGTTATTAGATGGCGTTGCTTTGCTTTATATGATAAAATATTTTTGTAGTTTATTTTTGTCTCTTCAAACAATTTATAATTAATAGTTTCTTTTAAAGAAAATTGTTCCTAATTATTAACCTACTATGTTAAAATTGATTATTGCTAAGTAACTACCAATTCGAATATTAAATTAATTATTAAAATACCCACTCGTTAGCTTAATAAATATATTCCTATCGGTTTCTTTTATTATTTTTATCATTTAAGCTACGTATGCTGGTAAATGTAATGTAATAATTAGATAAATGTATTAGCCTTGTAACTCCTTGCTCAATTTCTTCCTAACTCCTTACTTACGTTTCGTAAATTAGTCATAGTTGTGAAGAAACCAACGCCATCTAGTTTATTTTCGAAAACTTGAATTTAAACGTTCACGGGAAAATAGACACTAAGGTACCCATGCAATTTTGCTGGCGACTGTACATATTGAACCCTGTTATAATACGCGCCACGAAAGATGAGACATGACGAGCTCAGTAGTGGGGAGCTTGCGCAGGTAAATCGTGTACGAAATAGTTACCCATAATGTGTATATCTATTCAGGGATTTATCGATGACATTTAGATTAAAATTCTTAGCAATATTATAATATTTATTCAGAAATAATAAAGTTTAAGATAAAATTCAAGTCTCATCTTTCGTGGCGCGTATTGTACCTTCAATTGAATAAGTTGGTAGGCCCTAGTTTTAAAACTGTTCTAATATTGCGTAAAAAAAAAAAAAAATGGCGTACACTTCAAATCGGAGAGTGAATTCATTTTTTTTGAAGTGAAAACTTCTTTAGCGGCGTTGCACACTTTTTGTAATGGGGAAAAAATGTTAAACTCGCGTCAGGACATCGCGTCAGGACACGTGACCGTCAGGAGAGATTCCCCCCCCCCCCCCTCTTTCTACGGCGGCGCCAACCGAAGTGAACTAAGTGAGACACGATAATGGATGGATGGATGGATGGACGGACGGTGACGGTGACGGTGACGGACGGACGGTGACGGTGACGGTCACGGTAACGGTGTCGATGACGGTGACGGTGACGGTGCCGGTGACGGTGGCGGTGACGGTGACGGTGACGGTGACGGTGTCGGTGACGGTGACGGTGACGGTGACGGTGTCGGTGACGGTGACGGTGACGGTGTCGGTGATGGTGTCGGTGATGACGGTGAAGGTGACGGTGTCGGTGATGACGGTGACGGTGTCGGTGACGGTGACGGTGACGGTGCCGGTGACGGTGACACTGACGGTGACGGTAACGGTGTCGATGACGGTGACGGTGACGGTGACGGTGACGGTGCCGGTGACGGTGACGGTGACGGGGACGGTGACGGTGACGGTGACGGTGATGGTGGACGTGGATGTGGATGGATGGATGGACAGCTGATGGCTCGACCGTCTGTGTAGTAGCCACACTGCTGTGTATTCGTAAAATTCGTGTATAATATGGAAATTGAACAAAGTGCATCGATTAATGAAAAAAGTGACGCAGAAATAGTGAAAAAAAATTAGTTATATTAATTCAATTCATACTTGATTTATTTCAACGTTAATATTCGAGTTTTCACTTCTGCCGGCACTCCCGGAGTGCAACCCGTCTTTTTTTATTTTTAATTCATCAGCTTCAATGACACTTAAATTAATTTCTAAATTCTGATGGTCTTCGTGTTTGCTGTTGATTTATAATATTTTATCCCTTCCTCGAGTGCCTGATGATTTAGTTTCTTGGTCAAAATAAAATCTGTGGTTCTTTCTTCAAAGGATCATTTCAGACACTAATCTACATCGTACCCACATGATCTGACCAAGAGTCTGTCTGGACCTTTAAAGGATACTATGACCTCTGAGTTTGTATCAGTATTTTTTTTTCAGAGTAGTCGGATAATAAACGCCGACCACATCTAGTTTTTAATTAAAGTACGATTGACGCGTGCAAAAGTGTTTGTACAAACCTGCTTACAGAAATAATATTATTTATCTAATGAATAAATTATTAATTATGTTTGTTTAAAAATACATAAACCAAAACTACTCATTAACAAACCCTTCTTCATCCTAAGACTATTAAATAACTCAAAACTACTTAACTACAACAGGAAAAACCAATCAAATTTTCAGGGAGAAAAATAATATTGAAACAACAATAATATCCAATATCGACTCAAACTTCCACTTCCTACAAAATGTACCGTTGATTTCTAAACCAGCCTCAACAAAATAGGTTCACTGGAGAACTTAGGTGGGCTATAAATATCCAGTGGTACTTGGTTAAGGTGCGCTTACACTGGCAAACAAAAATTGCGCAATTCTTAGCAATCCTAACTAGGATGTCACAACAATAATGAGCAATTTTTGGCAATTCCAAGATTATTATAATAATTGTAACTAGAGATAACTTCACCATATTATATAATATTATTATATGACAATATTACTTAAGAGGGCGCCGACTCTGCGTCTACCGCACAGTGGCGCCCTCATCGTTTTTTTTTGGTTATTTCTTTTATTTTAGAATGAAAATGCAGAAAATAAGCACGTTAAGTTGTGCTCTACACGATTATACGTTAATATTATTACTAACGGTAGTTTTACATTGTTTAGTTTTATTATAATCACTAAAACGGATACCACGTGGTATCAGTTTTAGTGATTATAATAAAACTAAAGAATGTATCAATGTGTGTCAACTCTTTTTGTATTAAGCAATTTTTGGCAATAAAAAATTGCTCCAATCTTTTCCATTTACGTTATTCTTTCTCTCTTTCTTCTTCTCTACTACCTCCGGCAATTATTATTACTCTATTATTGTTTATTTTATTTTTAGGCTTTGTAGTCCCTCTGCAGGGCAAAGACCTCCCTTTCTACTTTATACTCCTCTCTGTCTTGATTTAGTGCAGATTAATCCTGTCTGTAGGCATCAAGCTCGTACCGCCATCTTCTCCTGGGTCTGCCTCGATGTCGCTAGACGTTTTCCGGCAATTTTTGCTTGCTGGAAAATGTGCACGTGTAAACGCACCTTTACAAGTGCGGTCTGATACACCCACTTATTGGAGATCCCGTTTTAACCCGACACGTCGCCTTATCGCGACGTGTTATCTTAATTTGCAGTTAGTTAACGGTATTCCGGTAAAGGATTACCTAAGTAGTGTCTTAGTTCAAGAGCGAGTTCCGAGGAATTAGTAGTGTTAATTAATCTGAAGATATCTGCGTTCACTAACTTGGTTCTAAGAATTGAGATATGGCATAATTTCTAGAACAACAGTGATTCTTCCATATAGATGATTTTAATAACTCGGTTGTTTCTGAGTTTTGATTTATTTCTAAAGCTGTTGCAGTAAAGTTTAAGTTATCTATCACAATTATTATAATGCAAAAATAATAAAATGAAATGTTTGCACGTTTAAATGATGACTAACTCATAATCACTGCAAGAAAACGAGACCTAAAACCACTTCACTTAATGAAGTCTAAGCACTATGTGGATTAACTTGCTTCAAAATTCCTAACACACTAGATATTCGAGTAAAAAGGTTTGATATAGCGCGAGCTTAACCCGTGGTGTCGGGAGCACGCGCGTTTATCCACGCAATCTAGCTTCCGTGACGTCAGGCTCTTTTTGTCTACCACACAATCTGATCGTCCAACTTCGTCCCACTGAGTTATGGCTCAGAACTTACCACTTCACCCGACCACGTCGCCGACAACTTTAAGGTCTACGTGTCTTTATCGGTCACTTTGTTCCAACAAAAACTTTCCAATAAACTTTACCCGCAAACTGACTCCTATTAATAGGTATACGAGTCTGTTTGCAGTTTTCAATCAACCCAAAATGTGGCCACCAACTTTTTGTCTAGAGAATTCTACAATATTAAAACCCCGCTGTTTGCCCCTGATCCCTGGTAAATTACATCAAAACTAAGGGTTATGACAAAGAAAACACAAAAACTTTTCCAATTACATATTCAACGACTCCGCTCAGAAGAAATTCACCACTCCTTGAACAAACGCCTCTATGAAAAGAAATCACCGAATAGGTGAGCGCGGGGGTAAACTCACGAGTAAACATTTGCGTATGTAAACTGGAATTATTCACGAAAAAACTTTTAATGGCGTCCCCGGAGTTCCCGTCAAACATTTATCAACAAAAGAACGAACGTCCCGCAGGCGATGGAACTTGAAATGTATGGAAATTACCCAGTCACGAGCGGGAGAACAATTCACTAACGTCGGCAATAGGCAAATGTTTTTGTTGCAGCTTGTTTCGTTGTGTAACTTGTTCAGATTTGAAGTTACAACTACAAAACGCGGTTAGACGCTTATGACGCACACACATGGAGTGTATAAATAAAACAAACCAGACCATATGGCTTTAAAAATGAAACATTCCGCGGATACAGATTCAAATCTGCGAGTGATTCGTCAGATGTTCGCCGTCGAGCGCGCGTAGCCCCTCGTTGGGCGCCAAATAACTCGGAACGGAATAATGAACCGCTTCAGATTCTTCAGCAAACAATCCCTGTCATTGCTCGACTGCAGAGAGAAGATTAAAATTTCATAAATTTTACTACTAATGCTGAGATATTTAAATTTAATATTTTTATAGTTTCTTGAAGTAGGTAATATCAGGAAAGGTACAAAACGAGGAATTAAATACTTTCGTAGCAGTTCCGTGAACAGGGGTTCATTTAAAGTTGTGTAGATTTAATTATACTCAGTCAGTATTAATTATGTACTGTTTTATTATCTCTCTAATTTGGCAGATTAGCCAAAGAGGTGTGATAAAATAAATACATTTAAAACGGACACTTTTTCATTTGCATTTTAATCAGAACGATATAGCCGGTGGAAAAGAAAATCTGCTCCGTCGCCTCACTTAAAGCTTTTGAAATATTCCTATAACTTCTGATTCTACGAGAAAAAAAGCCTATTTGAATTGGAAAGATCAAAGCGTAAAAATTTATCGCTACAAAAAAAGCGCGGCAGGAACGTCCAAAAAGACGTAAGGTACTTATTATTTCAACAGAGCGAGTGTCTCGTCTACTCTCTCATTCTATTTGTCTTTTCGATTGTTCCGGTGCATAGACTCCTCCATTACTCGGCACTGAAAGGAAAGTTTTGTATTCAATTTGGTATTATAATTCCCATTTGAAGTCGCCACGCACCATCGCGCCGACATCGGCTATGTAAATGGGCGTTTCCGGGACTAAGTCGCATTTTCGCCAAAAAAAATGTTGAATTTTTTCATGTTGACACTTTTTCACTCAAATCTTTGATTCTCGATTTGTCGCACCGCCTTCTTTCTTGCTGTGACGGAACGACCAAAACAGTAATGTTAGTGCCATCACTTACCTACTGCAACATCATAGTATAATCGTGTCGTTTTTACACACCACCTGGCGCCAATCGATACGAAGGAGTTACGATGAGGTTAAGCATTTATTTATATAACCACTTGCACCTCCCAGTAAATTCTTCAGTTGTGTAAATATTTCCGTGTGCTTACCTGACGTGAATTTTTATTCTGCTTCGCGCGCTCAGCCCCGTCGGGAGACAAGGAAACATTTCAGAGTTTCTCTTCAATTTAAAATGGAAACTTATCCCTCGGCTACCATAAAGTCTGTATTTACCATAGAAATCCACCTAGCTCGCTGGTTTCGATCCTAACCGGTGTCCACACTGAATCCACCTGGATTTAGAGCGTGCACATTGGCTGAACCGCGCCTCCGATGGAGAGGCTTGCATCTTCGTACAAGGCGACAGGTTTTATTTTACGATATGTTTTCCGCGACCGTTTCGCAGATACTAAAATAATAAGAGTTTTACGTCGCCGCGTATTATGTAGCTTTTATGGCCCCCCCGAGCTCGGCTGAAGCGCTGTTACAGTGGCTTACGAGGGCTCTTGTGACGAAATAATTAACCCAGTGTTGCTCGTATTAGACTCGCGCTTCTACCTAACATTCACTACTTACACGTTTAACATTTTATTGTACTCTTTATACAAAATTTCCTCGGATTAGCGATGTTTTTCCTTTGTGCGATTTAATAAAAAATAACGATGCCTCTGCTCCTTAGCTGTAGGCTATAACTCAATAAGAGGTATAATGAGGTTGTAACTTTACGTTTTGCAAGGAGTAGGATACCCACCAGATCACTGTTAATTAGCGAACACGGCTCTTATTCAATTGAATCCCTCATTCGACATTTTGTATTATGCTACGAAATTGAAATAGCAATAGCTTCTATTATTTTAACGTAATAATTACACAGAACAATGTTATCTGTGTTAAGGTAGTTGATAACGATATTAACAGGGAACAATGTGTAATGAGGCACAACGATCACAACTATAAACGTTGATGTTTACTGGCGGCACAAAATCACGATCGAGATATAGGAGCGGGCTGGACGTCTATATTCCAGCCAGAGACAAGGGACCGATAACAGATTACCCGCAAACACGTTTTAAATTCATTTCCCGACCCGAGCGCCGATCGCTCCCCGATAAAATGTGGGGACGACCCGGGAAACGGGGACATATTTACTTTGTCTCCCCGCGACTGACTCCACCGCGGCCACTTCCCCGGTCAGGTAACGTTCCAAAGTGGCAAAATATTTGTCCTGGCTCGTTACCCGTCTGTTCGGATTTAAGAACATTAGCTACTTCCAAATCTGGACTCACTTTTAAACTCGAATGTCGAATGTTGTTTTCTTAATTTTATTCAACTTGGTAAAAAGAATGAAGTTTTGTAGGAGAAAAAGTTTCAAGCAAACCTATTATGTCGAGGATTCCTTTCACATAGAAAGCTACCAACTTGCACTTTCATGCAACTTTCTTTCTGTCGTATGATAAGTTCTTTCAAGTACCTACTTCCTGTAAATTACCTCATGCCTTGAAATACATTTTCCATATTTATATTTTCAGCTAAGCTAACTCACAAAGTTGTAGCTTGTAAAATTTTTGACGGGAAACTAATTTCCTTAATCTCTTAGACATTGCGGTGTGTTGTTGATAAGCGCTCAAAACTCGTAACATGGTTGTTGTAACGCTACAAGGCTTCCAAACTTGTACCACGGGTACATAAGTCCATTAACGCGTCAAGAGCTGTGGACTATGTTTTGACGCCAGATATTTTGATGCACAACGCTTTTTGGCACTCGCTTCGACTAACAACACTTGCTTTATCCGGTCAAATGCTTTGTGCAAGCCTTTGCACGAAAATTTCTTGTTTTTATTGGATTATGGAAGGTTCTCACCGAACTTAACCAAGCTTTACTGTTCAACAATGCAGTTTTACGTTTCATTGCTTTGCGGTTGTTAACAGGCGGGCTTGGTGGCTGAAATGAAACCCCCTTTAATCATTTATTGGTCCTTATGCCTTTGGTTTGTTTCTTCTTGTTATTTTCTCAATTTTATCTTTATCCGCATTCTTATCCATGGACCCATTTTTGTCATTATTTTGTTTTCGGATTTCGCTACGAGACGTAATTTGATTCATAGTCGCAACATTTAACAGGGTACGGCAGTGCAGAAATTAAAATATATGTTTTTAAAAGTTTATGCAGGAGAACCTAATAAAGTTATGAATGTAAAACTAACATTATGTACGGTTCGCTCTTTCAGCAAAAATATTAGAGGTGCTGAGTGGCTGAAAATCATAGTCATAACTTTAATGTTTAATTTTAGAATAAGATTTTAAAAATTATGAATATTTTTCATAAGGTTGTATTCTTTCTTCTTCAGATTCTTAAAATCAAACTATGATGTTCATTAAACAACGTTTAACACTTGTTATATTTTTCTTATCCAACCATTGATCTTCAACTTTGGCCCTAACATCTGCCCATCGCAATTAAGCTAACAAAACACATACAACAACATAACAATGGTCCTATAGCTTGGTATAACCATAACATTAACATTTAGTTAGTCCTGTATGCTCGGTAACTTGGTATCGGTCTCGATACTGTAGTTCCGAACTGCAATGTTCCTGGTATTACCACCTCCGGGGTCTAATCAATAGCTGAACTGGCCAATGTTCGCAGCCGTACTCTAAATACACCGTATTATGTACTTAGTAATTAATTAGTGCATTTGTACCAACTATGGTCAGTTACTGCTCTGTTTGTGTATTTTTGCATCGTGGTTCGTATTTCAACTAATGATTACTGTCTATGAAAACTGAAAATCCTACTTTATGTTTGTGTGTTTGGACGTTTATTACCCATCCCATCACACTTTAACTCAAAAACAAATGTAGATGAAATTTGGCACACAGGTAAAAAATAAGAATCTTTTTATAAGGATACATAAAGTAGTTTACACAAGACGCGAGTGTAATCGTGGGCAAGAACTAGTTAAAAATAAACCTGTTCCTTTTCTGGCCAGAGTAATTAATCCTGATCCATCGGTTTCCAGATAAGTCTCAAAAAGTCGACTGCAGTCTATTGGTCCGTATTGACTGGAGGTTTTTGATTGGCGATGGTCTGTTTGTGCACGTTTGGTACACATCAAACGTCCTCAAAGCCCGTGTCTGTTTACTGGTATGTCTGTTTGTCCAACGGAAAAACGTTAGTGAACAGATTTATTAAAGTTCCTGTGGTTTTATTCAAAGAGAAAATAAACGACGACAGTTTTAATGATCGTGTACCGAAGGACCAAACACTGGAAGTGAAATGAATATTTCACGCCCTTTGCAAACCAGCCAATAAAACTTCAGAACGATCTAATGATAATTAAATATTGCTATCCAACGTTAATAAATATAAAGGACTCGCTTCAAAGAGGGAAGGTGAAGAATAGGAACGAAAAGTATTTAAATCTCAGCCGTTTTTATTTATCTTTGCGGAGCGCCGCCGGCGGTTAAATATCTGAGGCTACCCGCCGCTCTTCTGGAGACAAATGTAAACACACCTATTGCCTTTGAAAACGCCATCCGCGAATATACGCCAGCATACCATAAATAGTTTTGACGTGAAGTTAAAATTGTTTGTCATGTGTGACGTATTCTTTTGATGTTTTATATTCTGGTTTGTTTGTTTTGAATGTAATGTTTCTTTTTTATATACGTATGTTGGGAATTATGATTTGGTCTTTGATACAGATCATATTTTCTACTTATTTCAATATAACATGTCACTCATGTTATGTTGAGAAAGAATAATAAGTACTGAAATTTATTCGTTTTCGTGAATAAAATATGACAACACAAAAGAATCGAATTATGAAAAATGTTGACCTCTAAATATTGACTGTTTTTCGTAAACATTCAAAACAGAAAAAAGGCCAAAGTATTTTAACCCCTTTCAAGAAATAAAAGGAGAAACAAAAAGTGGTTACAAAGTCAAAAAGTTTTCACTTCGCGAAATTCCCTCAATAGTTGAACGAAACATATTTCCTTAGAGTTGTTTTAAAGATGGCATACATAATTTAGCGCGGGATGCGTTTCCTCAAAGACACTGTATCAGCATAAGCTGTGAAACGGTCCTCTTTGACGCAGCCTCACGAGACGACTAAAGGGTGTTCCGTTTTGCATTCTCTCGTAGCTACCCGGAGTGCGATTGTTACTACCTATTGAAAATATGACACATCAGGGTGTCACATACCTTGTTATTCTTTTCATCGCAAAAAAAAAAGAAAAGCGGTTCGATGTGTCAATAAGTCGATGGTAAAGTCAAGGAAATCCATTATCCATTAAATTGTCACACTACTTCTATTTGCCGTGTTATAGCCCCTTCATACAGCTATCAAAGAATGACAGGTTGTGATTTGAATATACGGAAAATTTAAGTTGGTATCCAATTAATTTCCCTGACTTAAGCTACTTAATTGGGTTCTTTGTGTTACTAATAACGTATTTAAGTATTATTAAAATAAAATTGAAAGAAACGGGATTTCGTTTATTCTTATTACCTACCATTCGACACAGTTCTGCTTGTTAGAAAAATCCTTTCAAAAACTCAAGTGATTCCATATTTTGTTTAACTGATGCTTCACGTGTCGATATACTAAATCGGAGAAGCGTGAGAGGGCTTGAAATAACAAACGAAATCGCTGCCTTGTATTGGGCACGATACAACATTTGGAAGGCAAAAGGAAAATATGAAAAGGCGGAATATTGCCAGACGAAATTACGATCGCTTTAGATTCGGTACGGCCCATTGAGGGGTGAATTGTTACCTTCGTACATTGCCATAAAGAATCTATTTGTTTTTCCTTAGTCAAGTGATATCGATTGTCTACCATATGAATGTGCTAATGCGATACAAGCGAACCCATTCATGCGCCTTTGTTGAAGTGACATCTTTGAAATTATATACGTGACTTTTTCTTAATGCCTTACATAATTTTAGCTGGCAGTTTTCAACCTGGAATTGAGGGGCTCGTGGCTAGATAATAACAGCCGCACTGGTTGATCGAATGTTAAGATAATAACAGCCGCACTGGTTGATCGAATGTTAAGCTTCTCTTGCCCCGGTACCATGTTGGGACTTCTCCGTTCCTTGGTAAACACGTTAAACCCGTTGGTCCCGGCTGTCATTTGTAGATCATTGAGTCGTTATGGGTAGTCAGAAGCCCGAAAGTCAGACAAACAGTCTTACCAAGGAGTTTCGTATTATCCAGTAACTGGGTTGTGCAGGTCTCAAGTAGGCAGTCGCTACATATAAAATACTGGTATTCAGCTGCATCCGGTTAGACAGGAAGACGACCCCAACATAATTAGGAAAAGGCTAGGCATGTGATGATGCGTTTGGGACTTGGCATATGAAGTTGATTTGATTAACGTGCCTTAGGTGCCAGAGCAAAAAAATCCCTTAACTACTTAACTTAATTTTCCCTGACTACATCTGCATCTAATCACATGTCAGTATCTCATTAGACTAACGGTACACGACCAACTAAAAGCCTAGTTAGCGGCGCGGCGTCGCCTAGAGAATTGAATATTAGCATCAACAAGACAAATGTGCCGTTGGAGTTTGATAGTTTCTCATTAGGAGACGGCCGGACCTGTCTCATCACAACCTACAATAAGCTGCTTTTGCAACTCCTCAAGTATTGTGAATATGGATAGTCAAAACTAAAGGAAGTGACTTCAACTGTGTGAGTTAGATAAGTTTTAGCTGCAAGTTGTAATTAAATAAATTGAAATTATTTATTCTATAAATAGGATATCGGAATCACTGTATTGTACACGTCATTATAAATTTTAGTATAAGTTATATGAGGTCGGCGTTTCCTATCTGACAACTCTGAGAAGAAAGGCTGAAACAAACTTAGAGGTAACGGTCTCTTGTCGGTTGTATGTTAATTTAGTCATAATACCTCTTAAAGTTCAGACAATAGAATCTTGGTCAGATCATGTAAAGACTACGTAGATTGATGTTTGAAATAGCCTTTTGAAAAAAATACCACACAGTTTTGAGTGGATCAGTCCAGTCACTGCAAGCATTGGTCAGTATTCGTGTAGCTCAACTGAAAACTTGAGGAGCTCCACGACTCGACGAGCACTACCAAAGAAAGGACATTTGGGTAATAATTAATGCTGCACTCTACCTGCAAAAAAATATTGAACAGTGAGGAGATTTTGAATCTGTTCTTTCAATCAAATATTTTGGGGTTGTAATTCATTCGTCCATAAGAGCAATATTGTCTCACAAATCATAACTGGTTGGCTTGTAACATCCGTATCAAGGCGCAGTGTATCTGTGATTATTCTCCCGCTCGCCAGCCTCCCACGATAAATAACAACCATTAACACGTTTCTTATAGTGACATTAGCCTTTATTGGATCCACGGGACTAACTTAATCTCATTGAGCCCAAATAAAGTGGGCCCCATATTATTTTTATAAAACGTAATTAGGGAGAGGCAGATAGAAATTATGACTAATGTAGACCGCTAACTTTTCATTAACTATAAATCACTTTAATGATAAATGTTCCACGTAAATTAGTTCTTTTCGTAAATGTTCAAGGTTTCATTTCAGTTGTTTATAAAAATAGTGAAAGCCATAAAATACAGCAATGCGCCCACTGCACTGTATTCATATCGTCTCGTATGCAAATGAACGTCGCCTCTAAACGTTGCCCTTTGTTTCTCCCGCTCTGTATCTGTTAACTTTTATCGCACAACTTTTCCTCAGACCAGATTAGTTTTGCTCTAACAGTATCGTAAATTGAGCGGCCATTAAGCTCAAGTTTAGTGAGCGTAATGATCCGATCTATCTTACAAGTTTAACAGGTGCGATTTAAAAGCGGATCGTAATACACGCGGATACTAAATAACCCTTTAATTAATATATTGTTGAGAGTAACAGAGCAGTTTGCCGCATCGATCCCGGCGTTAGCCCGACATAGTTCGGCCCGAGTTAAAATGGCACGCGAGTTGCGCTCGAGTGGCGGTTACCTCCTGATGTCTCTATTCGTTACCAAAGTAACCAGGCCCCTACAACTTTGTTCACACAAACTCGCAGCCTCTACTTTCCCTATAAAGTAGAGTTGTGACAGCGAGTAATGTCTCCTTATATTGTTCTGGGGCTAAGAGGTTTGCCTCCTAGTTGTGATGAGAATTGTTAACTTTTACATCGTCTTGTATCTGCCTAATTTATCGCAGTCACACTTTGAATTTGTAATACACACATCTCAACTACACCGCAAGTGCAAACATAATAAATTATCACTGGAATTTATATTGCTCGTTGGAATCGAAGAAAACATCGTTACGGCTTATTAATGACTGCGGAACGTCTTAATATCCGAGTTGGGGCAAAGAGTTTGGGCGATAATCGATATTTCCGAATATCGATTATGAAGTTAGTGCGAAAATCATCCGGCGCGGGTGGGCGCTTGACAAATGTCCGTTATAAGCGCAGAACAAATTGGTGCAATTAATTACGAGTGGAGCTTGGCAGCGCTGAGCCGACAAATATTATCAAGATCGTTAATTTCGACATCTTAGTCGAAGGCGGTTTGGCGGGATGATATTAAGCATTAGACGAATGTGTGGCGCACACGGTGCGACTCACGATGATGAGATCGACAGCAGCGCGGTGATGCTTAGCGCGCATCGCCTGGTGTACACACAGGCTTGTTAGCGCGCCGTCTGTCGAAACGCTCGACACGCTACTCGCGGGCATTAGCGGTAACGTACATAATAGCTTAGGTACCTAGTTTGCAAAGCTTACCTTATTTCCCAGAAAATTATTTTGTATCAAATTTTACTTCAGAATTTTGCTTGGTTTAAAATTTCCACTGAACGAGCTCCATTTATTATGTAGGTGCATAAGGTATTCTTAAGCTAATACTCTTATGTTAAGTTACTATTACGAAAGTCCTGATTTAAGAAATTTTCCACGTAGTAGTATTTATTTTTGATTCATTTTCATTCTTACTTAAGTAAACCCCTTCTTTTAATCAAGGTAAAATAAGTTAATTAACACTCTCTGGGCACGAAGGTGAAAAATTGTTCTGTTAAGAGCTTGAAACGAATTAGGGAGATTAACATAAACGGTATTATTAATGCCCTGAACTATACAATATTATATTGGTTGATGTATTGACTTCTTGTTGGCAGCATTTGTAGCAAGCTGTTACGCAAATCCATGTATGTTTTTGTTAACGATTCAATTCCGCCGAGTTGCTTGCGCCCATAAAACATGAATATAAAATTGTGCGACTAACGCATGACTCTTAATGAAAAGTATATTATCTCACATAAAAACATTTTACGCTCGTTTTCAACGCTGGTTATTAAATTAAATCATAATTTACACACGTCGAGTTAAATCAGACTGTAAGCTCGTGAAATCGCAATAAAAATTATTAGACTCGTTACAGCCTTTCCACGCTAGACCCTTTTATTTTTTTCATATTAGATTCATTCTCAGGAACAATGACGTCATAAATGCCGAAGCGATTTTTCATTCGCATCGTAAATGTTCGTTTTTTCTCGTTTCTCCCTATTTTATTCGGCCACAGAAACAAGGTGCTCCCGACACGAGTTTTATTATATAAGCTTACCCTACTCTTACTGTGATGGTGCGTAGTGGATATAATATTTTATTTGACATCGTCGATGCCTCCAAATCTTGATGGAATTGCATCGATGTTATTGTTACAGAGTTCGGAAATATCCGAGATCTGTAGTATCAAGATTCAATGGCACTATCTCGAAAAGAATAAAAAAAGTCTAAAGGCGTCGCCGGACACCCAGTTGGAACGAAGTTCGATTTGCTGTATATAACAGACACAATGAAATAAATGAATAACGTTTGAGAGTAACTAAATTAAAAAAACAAACGTGTCGTGACGCTAAAAATGTTACACTTTTTTCGTCTAGCTCTCGCATAACGTGCGAAAAGGAACTTTGTTACAATAATGTAGGAGTACCTAGGTAGTTGTTTGCGTTTCATTGAATATAGGGGAGACCGGGGCGCAAATTAACAAAATTTATATTTTCTGTTGTAGCTTCAAAACGCCTAAACATTTTGATATGATTTTTGTGTTAAATGATGTCCAAACTATTCAATAACTATATCGTTGGTTTTAATTTAACAAGAAATTGGTATTTTTTTCAAAAAGTCGATTTTACTCAGAAAAGTCAAAAAAGACCCGACCCGACCGACCCGGTGGCGGGATAAGTAGGTATACTTACACCGCGATAAAATTAACGGTTCCGAGGTAAGTATTAACAAAAAGGGCAACAATTAATATTCTTGGTATACCTACTCGTCCCGAATATTGTAGGTAGGTACTCGTACATATCGATTAATGATCTCTGAAGAGTGTTAGTGGCACATAAATATTTCATATGACACGATAGTGCTGTCGGATATGTTTATGATGTTCATAAAAATCGTGCGCCACCAGTTTAGGAACAAATGGTATTATTTGTTATATTCTGGTTATCGTTTTACACACTATACAGAGTTTTATTGCAGATAGGGTTATTTTAACATGAGTAGTTTCTGTTTTGTAGGTATAAAAATCCGTGATACTAATTAGTACCTTAATGTCTGTTGATTTATCAATCCAGGCAACTTATAACACACAAAGGTTTTCAGAAAACCGAACTGTTTGTTCTGAAATCTATTACTGAGGGTTTTCCTGTAACCACAATAAAAATAAGGTAGGCACTTAATACTCAAGGTAGGTACTTAATACCCGGCGATCTATTTCCCGAAATTGACCCCTACTTACACTTATTCGCTGAAGAAGTGGGACTACAAGAATTCAATACTTGAACCAGATATTCTACTTATTCCTATTTTTTTGCTGAAGATTTTTCGGTGAATTGTTTTCCAGATGTTATCTGTTCAAGTATCAAAAATAATATTAATCATATGCTACAGATTCTATAAATAACAACAGAATCTTTGTGTCCCATCTTTCCCAAACGTTTTCAGCACATTTTAATATCACTAATACATTATCCGTATTGATTTCCGACAATGGACTTCGATACTCCTCTTTGACCACGTAAACATATCATTTTGCGTCCTTACTATCTGTAAGAAGGGCCCGAGCTCGTTCGTCTGTTATAAGTAAACCTTTCATGTATATTTTATTCCCTATTTTTGATATGTGGGCCCCTCGTATCACGCTCATTCAAATGACATATTGGAGGAACGTTTGAGTATGTTTCTCATCGAGAAAAGATCACAGTTTTCTTTCGAGAGTAAAACCAAATACCATCTTGTGAAGAACCAATCTAGGGAATTGATTTTGCGTCGTAGGTCCCATTCGTACATAGCTACGCACGTATTATGTGGACAGATTACATTTTTTAACCGACTTTAAAAAAGGAGGTTCTGTATTCGACCCGTATGTATGTATGTATGTATGTATGTATGTATGTATGTATGTATGTTTGTATGTCCGCGATTATCTCAAAAACTACTGAACCGATTTTGATAATTCTTTCATTAGTGTAATCTACATACTTTCAGGAAGGTTTTAGTATATAATACATTAGGTATATATTCTTATGTACGAAGTTATATGCATAAATGTACTGCATCTCCGGCATTTCTATGGGAATTTTGATGATTCTTCGAGTCGTGTCTTCAATTCTTCAATGCACTAGTGTTAATTGAATTTGTGTGGGGTAGGTACAACTAAAAAGTGAAAAATAAAAACTTTTTTACAAAAAAAACAACCGACTTCAAAAAAAACACTACAAAGTGAAAAATAACTTTAATTTCGGAAGTCGGTGTCAAAAAACGAAAAACCCGGAACCAACGACACCGACTTCCGAAATTAAAGTTATTTTTCACTTTGTAGTGTTTTTTTTGAAGTCGGTTGTTTATTAATACATTCGTTTCACCATATTACTTACTTGCAGAAAATATGTATATTTCCTTTTGTAAACTGTTGTAACTTTAGAAAATAAAATAAGAGCCCGTTTTTTCCTGTTAAAAAAGTTCAAACGAATTTGTTTGGCTACAGACTTAAAATCTAAAGGTATTGTAATAAAATGTCCTTGTAAAAAATAAGCGTCCATCATTTAAACCGAATGGCAGCAGCTTTTACGCTTCTGACGGATACGTTCTACCTGGTACTGATGAGCCTCTAGATAAATAATGTTAGTCCCCGTATTTATACCCAATGTCACCATTGTCCTCATCATGAAGGCATCATTCAACATCATTCTCCATTAAGTTGAGAAATTGCGAAGGAAACGATAACTGCCCTCTTTCCCAACACAATCCGCCTTCCATCCACAAAATTTTCATCCGTGCTGTTTTTCGTTGTTGTGAAAAATGTTATTTAATTTCGGGCAATTATTACACGCGCTCTACGAAATTACTCCAAGGAATAGGACTCGCGAATGTTGGTTTTATTTCAGAAAGAACGTTCCTTTTCTACAATGGAAGCTTTATGCTGAAAAATGAGAATCCCGCTGTTACCTTTATCTGTTTTTCATAATATTATGTAAAATGCAAATAAAGGGTCACAGTTATCACAAATGCGAAACTAAGAGCTAAAAGGTTTCCTTTTATTGGAGTGTAGTTCAAACAAAATCTGCATACTTTGTTTCAGAATTTTTTATTACCTTAAAATATTGTGAAGCTCCACGAATATTCTGCTCTGATAAAATAAAAAGCCCGTGCTAACAATTCGAAGGAATTACGTAGGGTTTGATTTTTTTTTATAGCATTTATTTCAAATAGGCACATAAAAGGCACTTTTGAACGTCAAAAATTACAATAAAATAGAATTGAAGTCGCCCCTTTAAAAGGTAGTTTTCGTATGGAGAAGAATGGACAAGAAACTCCACCGATGTGGCTGTTCCTAACAACAGATTACTTTCCTAATTTGCATTTTCATCATCAAATGTAAGTTTACATAGGTTGGTGCGTGTATCACCATCTGTCATTTTTCGCGTTAGGAACAATTGATGTGGTCGGCTTTATTAAGTGCCTCGTGTGAGTGATATCCAGGCGACGTCGCCAGGTGTGAGCTTCGCGATACAAAATCCGCGGTGTTGCGTCATTTGTACTTTTTCTTTATTACGTAGCGTGATTTATACCTTAGCCCGGTGCGTTTAACTGCTGAGGTCTGTCATTTCGCCGTCTTAAATTGAGATTGATCCCGGGGAAGGGCGGGTTGACGTGTACGTTGTGCGTGTCCCGGAATTGTGTTTTTGTTTTATTTTGTTACGTTTTTCCCTTTGTGCCGGGGGAGATGACGTCTTCGCGCATGCAAAGTCACCTGTCAATATTTCGGCAGCGACGCGGCCTTATTTCGCGTCGTTTAAAGGCTTGGTTCACATTGCGGTAAAGCTCGATATTGATACGTCCTCGTTTCGAAAAATGTCGATAGAGTGCCAATTAGGACGTTCCACAGTTTCAATATAAGTCTTGTAGAATTGCACCAGATCAAAATATAAAATTAGGTACTGCTATCCGTAAACATTATGTAAATGATGAATTGAAAATTTTCCGCTTTTCAATTTGTCCAATTACTGATTTTCTGTACAAGCATTCGCTTTCATTGCCCGTTCATTGATTTAAAATTACCTATGTATTTTGATTTATAATTTGGACTATTTAATTTAAACGGCAGCATACATTACGATCACTAGTTATTAGTTTATAGTTTTCCACACCATAAAGTAGTTTGTAATTCTAGCTATCGATTAGTTGAATCTTCTAAATAAGACAATGTTCTTTAAAGTATTTCTCTTTTGTCAACAGAGAGGCTCCGACGAGCTTCTTTCGCAGAGTGGCGTCACCGTCATGGCGCCCGCCGCTCCGCACCACGCCGACAATAACAACCAGGACTCCGCTGCGAAAAAGGTAAATAAACCACAATAACTAACAATAAGATTACAGTAAAATGTCGTGATGCCCAGTGGTTAAGGCCTTCGCTTCTCTTGCATGAGGTTGTGGGTTCAAATCCGGGTAAGTAAGTACTAATGACTTTTTCTATTTTATATTTAATGACTAACCGTGTCATTACAAAACGGGTTCTTACTTAGGTTCAAGCTTAAACCTTCGAGCCAGTTATGTTTCGTACCTTATTCCTCCTGATGATATAGTTCTCAATACAAAATGAACAATTTAGATTCAGGTTTTTTCATGGAGTAGTTTGAGAACTCTTTTTGGATTACTTTGGAAACAACCCTTAAAATCAGTTTTTCAATCAACTTTTGTATTTATAACTTTAATGTCGACGGAATAAAGCTCAAAATTAAAAGACGTCTCCATGTTAAAACCTTCGTCTAAAAATAAACCTTGTTTTGTTATAAACCGTCGGCAGGCGGCATTCCTTACACATTATGACAAACAGTTTTGTAATTGGCGGATTAAACACAAAAACCGTCGCTGGCGCAGGTGAAGTGAAGTAGGCAGTGGGCAAATTCCTAGTTTTTTTTTTATTAAGTTAAAGATCGATTCTGACATCTTATTACGTCATCATCATGAATACAATATGCACCCACACACAATACAAAGACGAAACTAAGTAGCTACAGCCTATTCCTTTACTTACCTTTTTAACGGCACTTCTTTTGCTGAAATGTGTAATTAACTGAAAAACGATTAATCGCGATAAAACGGCGGAATCGCGAAACCGTAATAAGTATTAAAATAAAAGGTCCCTCGTAAAAAGCCAACGTGCCATAAAGAGCTGCCCTGAGGGTTTGGGGGCCAAATTTTTATTAATCTCCGCCCCTGACTTGCCGATACCGGGATGAATTTTTACATATATAAATTAAATCGATAAGGTTAACTGGTTAACCCTTATAAGTGGTCAGTGTGTACAGGTCTTAAAATTAAATAAAAAATAATTTTCGGCTAAATTTGCACGGATATTTTTCCTTTTTATTTTTCATTGAATTTTTAATTAATATTTGAACAAGATGAAAATGTGCTGAAAAAGAAACGTAACGTTTTACAGAATTAAATATTAATTGAATACGGATGCGTAAAAATAAGGTCCTTTGTTCAATATTCATAAAACAATTTGAAGTACGCGAAAAGAACTTCCATTATCCTATTTCTTTGAACATTTCCTTTCACTCCTTCGCTTGATAATTTATTGCGTTTGCAACGTGATTTGATATCCTAGCGGCTTGTTATTATATTTGTTACTTTTGCATTCTATATTCTGCATCCATTTGAGAGAATTCGCATATGAGGAGTAAAATTTGTACCCATAATATTTTAGTTAGGTAAAAGTATGTTGCGGTAAACTTAATGCTTACACAAATTACCTACGTTAATTAATTACCTACCTAACTATCTGCATCTTTATGGAATGTAAGAATAACTTACAGTTTCAAATAGATAAGCAGTAAATTATTTTAATAAACACGTACTTAATGAGTTGTAAACACTTTAATAAGTAAAACCTTTATAGGTTATTCACTATCCATATTTCAAAGTAACATAAACCGAGACCGTTAACCGAAAGGTTTAAAGCGTCAACAATGTATACAGTGTGTACACAGCACTAATCAACGAGATGCTGGAGAGGGATGGTTAAAAAAAAATCTCAGCACAAAACGCGCACGTGGCAAAAGGTAAAAAACAATCAACATAGAAGAAAACTGTTTATAAAAATAAACAAGGTCGCAGTTTTGGGTCTTTCCTACTGCACAGTTGTTTCATCGTGTATTTACATAAATACGGGGCGAGTTTTGCATGCACACTTTGTTTGGTACTGTTCAAACAGTTCTTTGTTTGTCGAGACTAGTGCTGGCCGTGTGTTCCGACCACCAAATGGATTGCATCATCCATTAAAACGGAATAACGTGTTACATTCCCAGGTCACAAATGTTACATATTCCTCACTTCCTCAACGTTTGTGGTTGAGCTTGGAAAACTAGTAAAAACTACGCACTGCTTGAAGAAGTTTTATAAAAATGTTGAGTTTAAAGGCAGACTTAAGTCTCGGAGTGCTAATTAGCTCTACTGCTTACGTTAAAACTGCAATTCAATTTAATAAAGCTCAATTTGCGACTTCTTTGACGTCTTTGGTAGACTCATGTAAAAGAACCGTATGGTGTTCAAACAAGTAGCAAATTAACACTATTTATATGTTTGCAGAAAAATCTTATCATTTAGCATCCAATTACTGAATTTGTCAAAATAAATATCCTCGCAATTGATATGAAAACAAACACTATCGTTATTTTATTATGTGCTAGCAGTGACCCGCGGTTTCACCCGCATAAGTTTCGATCCCGTGGCAATATCGGGATAAAAACTATCCTATGTCCTTTCTCGGGACTCAAACTATATCTTTGTCAAATTTTATTTAAATCGGTTCAGCGATTTAAGCGTGAAGAGATAACAGACAGACAGACAGGCACTTTCGCATTTATAATATTAGTATGCATTATAACATAGGTAATATTTTAACAAACAATTTAGGAAACAGAGAGTATAGTACAGACGCCAGCACATCAACCTACTACAATCTGTCAAATTTCTTTAATAGATTTTCAACTTTATCACTAAATCATAAGGTTCAAAGTTGATTGGGAAAATCTGACAGTTTCGGGTAGGTTGATGTGCTGGCGTCTGTACCTTAAGTAAGCGATGGGCTTGTCACCACGTCGTATGCACTGCTATAAGTTTTAAACTCAATATGATACCGCTCCTCGATATTTCTTCGAGCATCATACTTCGTACCTAATAAACTGTCAGGGAAACCAGCATTCTCCGGTAAACATAGGTAATACTGTAATAGTGTGTTATTTAACATTGTCGTAGGTATCATTTACGCAAATTAAATAGAAGCGAACCGTCTCGTTGAAAAGAAACCATTTTCTTATTCTTCCCTCGGGCAGTTTATTTCCCCGCTGTCACCGGTCATTATGTCACTACGAAAATAAAATATCATACTGGCTGTTGCGTACAAGAGAAATGTTTTTTTTTTTATTTTTTCAATAGGAATTATACGTAAAACCTTTTTAATGATTCTTGTAGGTATATTTTAGATGTGTAGTCGCTCTGAGAAAATTGAAATTATTCTTATTTTTTCGCGTATTAATTTAACTGGAGTACGCAGGTACTACTTTTTACCTGTAGTATTTTATTAAGTTAATCCTCTCAAGAAACGTAGGAATAACATTTTACTAAATTGAGTTGAGAGAGTTCTATATTCCGATATATTTTCCAACTTTGACAAGAACGAAGACTTCTGTTTTCGTTTTAATTTTATAAGTTGAGTAGATATTTTAATTCCTGTTAAACTTATTCGATTAAAGGATCATTAAGCCATTACAAAAGTAATTCTTGTAACAATACATCGAAGATCCATTAGTTCGTAATCATCCAATCCCAAACAAGATTCATTAAATGATTCCATATCTCAAACAAAACAAGGTAGCCATTTTAGTTTCGCGGCGTTTTGCCGTCCATTTACTCTCACTTGTTAGGGGCGCCCTGAAAAAACCTCGCCGCAGTAATCTTAATTACATTGTGATCTCGTTACTGCCCGGCCTTAATTCATAATTAAATAGGGACGTGTCCCAACGTTGTTTATTTATTTGCTATTTTATGGTTTAGCGATTGCCCCGCGTTTTTTTCTACGATGAAAATTAAGGCAGTGCCTTTTTGCGACACCCCTTCTCCTTTGTTGCCCTGAATATTCATTTGCTGCCTATCGGCGGAATGGCGACTCGTTTTTAAAAGTATTTTTTTATGTTCTCCCTTTGTGTTGTACTGCAAACTCTTCATGCTGTGAAAATATTGAAGGAAAACTCAGAGCTTCTGTTTTTATATAGAATGTTTTATGAGCTGTATTTGGGCCGTTAGAGGAAAAATAAATAAAGGTAATTTTTAATGTTTTTCGAGTTCCCATTTTCAAATTTAATGGAACACGCAGACAGTTTTAACTAATTTGAATGTTTGCTTCAACTTATGTCATGCATACAAGTGTATTTAGCAGAGTACTTTCGTTGAAATAATACCAATGTCAGAGGGAGCACGTCTGTAGAAAACACACTAATCAACCCTCGTCCTCTTTGACCGGGTCATTAATGTCCAAATCAAGTAATTAATTATGTTCCCCGTTTTTTTCCTCATTTTCTTGACGTTTTCTGTAAAAACGCAAAGGGTCTGCCTTGTGAAGATCAATCAAATCAGAAGAGGTCCGGGGACTACGTTTACCACTACTTAAGCATTTACGAGGTTGTCTTACGGAGTTACGACTTCGCTTGCACAGGTTGACTGCTGATCTTATTTGGAGAACAATTTACGATCTATTCTGTCCCTTTTTTCTTATTCATTCGAGTACCTAATTGGTATTTTCTTTTTGAACTGCCCCACTCGGTGGAACGGTAAATTAGCTGGCTAAATTATAAATAGCTTTCTGTTTTATATGCGAATGACGCTCTGAGGGCAAGAATAACTTATTTAGTAAAGTACCCTAAACAGCCTTTGGAGTTGTAAGATATTTGCGTATTGTGAGTGCTAAGCGCGTACGCAAATAATGCGGCCGCGTTTATTGACTTCGTTGGTACATAGTTTAGTAGCTAAGAGAACAATTAACATCAATATTGCTTACTAATAAAACCGCGCAAACGAAATTAATTTCGTATTATAACAAGTTATCTATCTGAAGCATAAAAATATATACATATGTTACCGCTAATATGCGTAAATCAGTTAGAGTGCAGATTAACTAGTAATCTGCAGATTATCTGGTTTAGTCCGTTAAAGTGGAAAAAAATGTTTTCGCCTATGCCAAACCAGTTTTTCCTACACAGGTTACATGATTGCGCTCGGTCAATAGGCGACGTAGGATGCAAGAGCGACCGAAGGGCACCGAGTGGTTAGGTTTGGTTAGGCGACGTAGGATGCAAGAGCGAGCGAGGGGCACCCAGAGGTTAGGTTTGGCTAGGTTACTTTAAACCCTTTACACAGAAATAAGGGCCCCGCGAAACGGAGCTCCGTCGGCATAGGATGCAAGAGCGAGCGAATGAGAAGTGGTTTGGCCCAGTCGAAACTAGCTCATCCTAAAATCGGGTTTGGCCGATAACATATTTCACACTTTAACGGATTGTACCCGGTAATTTGCAGATTACCTAGTTAATGCGCATATTAACGTATTCCGAATCATAACTGTAACATATACACTTTGCAAACTTTTAATACCTATTAAATAACAAACCATTAAAATAAAAATATGATATCCTAACCTAATTAAAAGTATTAACAAACTAAAATATGGCGTGGAAAAATAACTCCGCATCGCTGTCGACTGGTAATACACCCAAGAGACTGGCGGCATGGCCACGTTGTATGGCAATACTTAGCCTCTCGCAACGGTAAAAGCCAGCCCTTGGGTAACGGGAAGTGTCAACCAGCCGTTTGGAGATTTCATTGAACAAGCCATGAGAACTCGGATCCCACGGCCCGAGGGTCTCGACCCCAAACGGTTCGAAAATATAATTACCGATAAGGTTGTTATACAGAGCACGCCAAACCAGGAAGATGGGATGGAGCAAGAGTATCGACTTAGTTAATACGTGTTTTTTTTATTATCCCATAACTCTAGGGTTGTATTTTATGAGTAAAAATAATAAAAAAAGGCCTAGAATATGTGTTGCAAAAATGCATAGTTTCGAAGATATCATGTATCTAAGTTTCATTGATAAAGGGGTTAAATATAATGATCACCAAAAAAATATATTGAACACCAAAAAATGAAGTCTAAAATTACAATAGTTCTAGCTGGGTACCCCGCGGTTAGGTTTGGTTAGGTTACTTTAAACCCTATACACAGAAATAAGATGCAAGAGCGAGCAAATGAGAATACAAATTTTGATCATTTACTATTTTTGGCAGTAAAAAGTGTTTTTTTCATGTTATATTTTATCTACTTTATCTGGTGATAAGTTAAATATAAGCCATTGATAAATAGAGTAATTCATTGTCATTCAAACCAATCATTCATTCATTCAAACATTCATTCATTCATCCAAAGAGGAGAAATTCGTGATTAAAGTGGCCAGTACGAAAAACGCCAATTTCATATGTAAGGACCTAATATTTAAAGCTGAGAAAATACGACGTTGTCATATTTCACGTATGGGTATTTTACATTAATATTCGTGACTTTGTCGAATTACTTTGTACTAGCAGCGCCCCGCGGTTTCACCCGCGTAAGTTTCGATCCCGTGGGAATACCGGGATATAAATATACCAAATTTCATCTAAATCGTTTCAGCGGTTTAAGCGTAAAAAGGTAACAGACGGACAGATAGACAGACACACAGTTAATTCTTTGATATGGTCTCATTCATACCCTAGAGTTATGGGATATAAAAAAAAACACCTTGTATATCTTAAAATAAACTTACAGCATTAATGAAGCTGTTCCGAAAATCGAATGAAATATAATCCAACCACTCGCCGTCATCGATTTCGTTCCCAGAAAATTCAGTAATCAATCAAATGATCTCATAAAGATATTCATTGCCAGGCACTTACTATTTTACTGCTAGTTTTAGGGGTACTAAAACCATTTGGCTATCTTATTTTACGATTTCCTACCACGAACGCGGCCTGAGCGTCTGTTCAAACAAAAACTTATGGCACGTGTGATTTAAGACATAGTAACAGATGGAGGGGAATGTTTACTGTACACCTTTATAGTCCGTTATCGTTATTACATGTAACATTACATAACATTCAATGTTAGCGTAGGTAAGTGAATTTTATCGATCGCCTGTTTATTGATTTATTTTGTCAGTTTTGGGTGAGTATTTTAATGTTTACTGACAGTTTTGAGTCTTTAAAAGCCTTTTAAAAAGTTCATTTCATTGGCTACGTAGTGCCTCATCTAAACATTGCTTTTATATCATATTCAGCCCGTAAACGTCCCCCATTGAACATGGTGTGCGTTTGGTTGCTTGCTGTAATAAAATTGTTATTGGTACATTTTTATAGATACTTACAACCATTTATTCACTTTACCCTGATAGTGATAAGAGGTCCTTGACTATGCAAAATAATATTTAACCGGTCAAGCGGCGCGCGTCGCCCATTGGCGACGAAACAATAGAAAATCAATTGTGTCTCATTAGCGAAGCTTGACAGATTAATATAACTGATTTCAAAACGTAGTAGGTATCGCTTTTCGCTTCATATTTCCACCATTCTTTATTCTTATAGCCATCTTGATTATCAGAATCAAACAGGCTTGTCTTACACAATTTCGTTTAATCCCGCATAAAAACCGATGGTCTCACTTTGACAACTCAAACTAAAAAAAAAATTCAACTTAATTAAGGATTAACGGATAACAATATTTATTTCAATGAATAATGTTCTTAAAGCAAAATGGCTGGAAGTTGCGATGCGATTCAGGCCCAGTGAAGGCCACTATTAAAAGTTTACCGGTGCAAAGTTGTCCCATTCTTATGCATGGATGAATTAGCACCTAGCTAAGTAAAGTGTGGATGTTCGACCACTTTCCTTCTGGAATATTCTTAGGGAAGTTCGTAGCTATTTAGCTTTAAAAAAAAGTTTAATAAAGAAAAGTATTTTTAATTTTGAGACCGATATTTTGATCGGCAATATAGGTAGGCAATATAGGTGTTTTCTTTTTTTAATTTTTGGCTGGTTCGATTCTCGGTTTAGGTAAGCTTGTCGAGAAATCTGTGAATGCAGTTTTGTTTCTTTTTAAAATAAAGGAATGTTTTCTTTAAGTAAAATAATCTATCTTAAGGATTTAAAGTGGTTTCCTTTCAGGGCCCATTGATTTTTTCCACCCTGTATATTGTAATCTCAACAGTATACTTGAGCTAATAAATTATGCAAAATAAATAAATAAATATCGGCCATAAAAAAGGCTATAGTAGGTATGTAATATTGGCTGTATCTGTATTATAGTATCGGTCTTAAAACCAAAACTTCATTGTCTTTATAATATTTTTGGAATATTTTACATGTGGCTACCCCCTTCGAATTTTATGAGGCATCTCGTAAGTTTCGAGAACAGTATGACAGTGGATGTCCTAAACCAGTGAACAACACTAAGTTTATCGATTTGTCTGTCATCGCCACGTATCGGCAAACCAATTTCCTGCACCTGATTTTTACAACTTTTCACAAGAGATAAGAGGTTTTGTTAGTCTTTTATTTTTGTTTGTCTTTTATTATAAGACTGTGCCCGTGACTTCGTTCGCGATCATATTGGATTTCATGGGTTTTAATTTTTTTTGTGCGGAACCCTAATTTTTGTATCTATCTTTTTCTAAAATAAAAGTACTAAATCTAAGTTACTCCGTAAGTGAAAGTCCCGTTAAAATCGGTTCAGCCGTTTCGTAGATTAGCCGGAATAAAATAGTCAATAATTTTTAAAATAAAATAAATTAGTAAATAGTGGTTATTTTGACATCACAAAAAGACACTTCAATTCTATTTATTTGTATAGAAGAAATATATAGATGTATAAATAGGCGTTAGATTTTATTAGTCAGTAAAAATTCATCGAAAATATGACTAAACGATTTTCTAATGAAAAATCGATAAAACTGGTTGCTAAATAAGCCTTGCTAATACTTCATTTAACGATCTATTTGAAATGCTGTAATACAACAATTAAATTCAAAGTTTCTATTTCCCAAATAGACTGAAATCAATAATACAAACCAGCCAGACAATTTCGTCGAATTCACCAATAACGCATACGATATAGTTTCATATTAATTATGCTACCCATATTTTCCGAATAATTCCTACATAATACCAATTAATAAACGCTATAAACGCTGTGCTTCTATTTATTTGATGCTCCAACTATAATAACTAGCTCGGAAGTAGCTCTCAATCTGTATCAAATAATATCATTGATGGTCGGCAATGAAATACAATATTCCACTGGACTGCCAATTAAAAGTTTCAACGAATCGACTCCAGCGATTTCTGGTGTAATAATGCTCTTCAAATTTTAACGGCGGATGCAACAGCAAGTGTGGTGCAAGCCATAAGAATCAATTATGGCGGATTGTTTTAGTAAACTTCTATGGAGAAGGGTTAGAAAACTATATTTCCTTGGATTTTTTTCAATAGTCAGATAACTTATTAAATATCTTCAGAATACATACGAAAGTTTGACATATTTTCAATACAAACCTGCCAAACCGCATTAATATGAATATAATTCCTTAGATAAAAATTATCTGACTATTGAAAAATCATGCCTAAGAGGACTTTTTTGGTTTCTTTTATAAAGTTTGGAAGCATTTAGAACAGAGCAATGTTACTTATTTATTTTTAATTCGACTGCATTTATTTTGGCAAGTATCTGCTTGCACATGGTGGCTAGGAAATGGACGCCAGTGTAACCATGAATTCAGCATATGATTCTAGACAGCAAAGAGATAATATATATTCTAGACAAAAAATCTGCTATTTCATAGAAAAGTGTCAAAACGTATGGAACAGCAGTTTTTTTTTTAATATCCGACGATAAATTTCAACGCAGGATGTTCAGAATCATGTACTGAATCGGGAATCCATTGTAACAGGTTGTGCGTCGATGGCCGTGCCACCCTGTACATTAAAATGGTTTAATATTGCTCTCAAGAGCTTTGATGAAAGGTTTTTCAATAAACCCTGTAGGTACGTATATTTTGTTGCTGACGATCCGTCAGGAATAAAAACAAACAAAGGAAATAGGGGATCAGACTGGAATGAGAAAGTTTATTGTGGATAGCTCCGCGCGTCACCTGTCAGTGACGTAACAATAGAAAATCAATTGTGTCTTATTAAGGGCCAAAGCACACACGCTACTTTTAGCATCGGCGATCGGCGATTTTGCTGCTGTATCGATGCTGCATCGCGTTTTGACGACTCTCTGCGTTCGGACGCTGTATCGGAATCGCGCGTTTTAGCGACTGCTCCGATGCTGGCGCAGACGCCAAATCGCTGCAACCGGCATCCAAATGTGTGCGGAGTGTAGCGTTCAGCCGCTGTGTCGAGCTTCCGAAAAGCGACTGAATCGTCGCGTTTGGCGTTTTAAGTGTGCGTTGTGGAATGCTTGGTCGCTGCATTTAGCTTCTAAAAAGCATCTAAATCGCGGATCGCCGATGCTAAAAGTAACGTGTGAGCTTTGGCCCTAACGGAGCTTGACAGATTAAAACAGAAGAAGAACTAGCAGGGAATCGAGGGGGGGGGGGGTGGACGAGGGTTCAGGGGATCAGACCGGAATAGCTCGTTATTTTAGAGGCCAATAAATAATAATATCGTTCATTGCGAATCACACAAAAATACACACAATACAGTACCTATTAACAACACAACTTAAAAAAAAATATCGACAGACTTTGAATATTGGCAGGAAGCTTAGATTAGCAACAACAAAACACTAAATACAAAACTCGTAAAGGCTCCACGGTAGTGAACAGCGTTAAAAGAAATTCAACATTTATCGCAAGCCGAGTCGCCGGCGCAGCTAGGTACGATAAATATCGCTGCTACATGAGAACTTGCGCTCCGTACCTGCGGTACTCAAACTTTCATCGCGTTGCTACCGAACGCCTCACTAAATCGCGATTGTTATTAGTTCAAGGGTTCCGATAGTGACTTTGAGAGATTTCTCTGCGATACTACATTATTTCTCAAATGACAGACATGGTTTAGGGCCATCAATAAACGTACTTTACCCTCTTTCTCTCGCTGTGGCTGTGATAACTTGGTCCACTTTGTCGTGAATTGTCGATTTTGTGTTAAGTATATTTGATGTCATTATAAGAATAACGCGAATGTAAAGAATAAGTTATCCTTCACAAAAAAAAAATAAACTTTTGCAGTATACCTTTTTAACTTTAATTCATACTTACATTTAAAATATTACTCAGATTAGATGCAAGAACATCTTACATGCTAAGACATGAATGCCTCTTTGAAATGAAGAAAATCATCTTGAAAATGTCCCGACATTTTACGGTTATCTTAAAAATGTTTAAACGTTTAGTTAGAAGCAAGGAGCGACGAGAAATCCTGTAAAACGATTGTTATCAGACTTTCTAACAATTCACTGGGGTATATTTAGTAAATTGAACGAACCAAAAGCTACATAACACAATATTAATTTATTTAATAGTAAACAGTGCAGTTAAAAGTTTAACGGATCCTCTTACGTGAATATACGGTGAAGTTCCTAGAGATTTTGTTTACATAGATAAAATAAATATTTGTGGGAAGTTTTCCTGCATCACGAAATCGATTACGGTGTAGGCTTGGGGGCCTTTTCTTTGATATTCGCTCAGTCATTGTCTGCCTATTGCGGATGCCGTAACTTGTATGCTTTGTAAATAATTGAAAAATCTATCCAATTTAATATGTTATAGTTTTTTTCTATACTAGATTCGTCGTACGTAGGTATAGAAATGAAATTTTATGAGCGAACCCAGAATACATTTCCATCTGTGTTAAAAAGTTATCTGAAATCTATTCAGGTTTCACAGCCCCATATACCTAACAAGACTAACCTTACCCTGAACCTTATTAGTGGGCTACCATATTTCTTTTAAAAAATACATCTCCGTTGTCAATTACTGTACCACTACCCGATGCAAAGTAGCCGTCCAACACAGGTAAGCGATGAATATTAAAAATATAATATCGTTATCTTGGAACGACTATTATTAAGTAAGTACAGTAAAAACGTTTCATAAGACTTAAAAACCTTAACATGATCCCTAACAGATGTTAAAAAATAAGACGTGGCCCTTAAACGGGTAATACCACCCGTTCCTGATGGGTCGAGCCTGACCCGTGCGCCACAAGCGGATTACAGAATGTCGTTTCCTTAGTCACTGTGCTACCGACGACGGGGCGTTTGTCAGCGGGCCGTAAGCAGAATACTTAGTGTGTTCAGGTACATTTGACTCGTGTTACGTTTATTTGAACATGCCAATATTAGTGTTCGGTTACAGGGGCGTTACATGATTACTAATTCCGATTCTTGAGATGTGTTTGAAGATGGTTAGTTATGTTATAAGCGGGTGTTAAGTTTGTTGTTGTCATTACTGGTGGGGTAAGTTTATATAGTGCTAGAAGTAAAACAGATTAATCGTGAGACAATATATTTTTTTCTGTATCAAAACTCGACTAAAAATCTCACAAAACGAACGAGAATAACTACTAAAACAATTATCGCTATTAGCATAAATGGTTTGCAATGAAAAACATAGAAAACAAAGAGCATTTAGATGGAAAAACAATGGGTTAAATTAAACTGTTCACGGAGTTTTCCTTTGAGGAAAAATGCTTTCAATAATTAAACAGCCACTGAGTCTGTGACTTTCATTCTTAAATACAGCAAAGACAAGTGCCGTAATTCTTTTTCAGAAAACATAATAATGTGAAGTTGTGGCAGCGAGTTTATAGCTCCATAATGTTACCGCAAACAAGTTTGAAATCAGTTCTAATCGCTTCTAAAGTCAAATTTCCCCATATTTTATCAATTTACGACAGTACTTCAGCGCGGTTATATTATTCGATGCCCGGTTTAATATCTTAATTTATATTGCACCTGAGTTCATACTCATAGCAAACTGCTACGAAATATCCACGAAAATTATAAGAAGTGAGGACATATTAATTAATTTCCGAACGATAAAATGGTGTTGATAGGTCAAAGTAGATGTCAACACAAGTGTGGCCATATTATAGTTAATATGGTGTCGTAGACGCGGCCAACTGAGAAATAGTGTTTCAATAAACACGGCCGGCGCGATCACCGGGAAAATTGACCGATTCCGGGAAATCCTCACAGGAAAAATGTCATACGATAGCTTTTTTTCTATCCGAAGAACCAAGCCAAGATTTAATATTTATGGATGAAATGTGAGACGGAGCGGATGATTTAAAGTGCCTGATGTGGAAATCGTTCCTCGCAGATTTTCTGACCCAGCGAAAGTAATGTCCTTCTTTACGTTTTACGTACCAGTTGTTTTCTTTCGTGAGGAGAGAAAATAGCGAAATGTACCTTCGAGGTGGGCGAGCGTGTGCGACGATTTATTCCTCCCTTTGCAAGTCACTTTGGAAAAATATTTTTTTATTTGTTTATTTACGGAGATTTGGTTCTTTTGATGTCGATTCTAACGAAATTCGGGCTGTTCAAAAATATCATATCTGTGTACTTTTCTTTTAGTTAGCGGTTTGTTTTTATAAAGATCTGTGAGTTCGATTGTTATTTTTTTCTCGGTTTGGTTGGACCGGTCAAACGTTACGTAAAAATATTTACTTTGTAAAACAGACTGTTATACCTAATCAGTACTTTTCCTACCCTTAATCATGAATTCGAATAATTAATCGGATCTATGTAATATTGTGATACATTTCATTTTGAATAGAATACTCTTTATTATGTACACCATATAAATTACAGACATTAAATATAGAAACTTTACAATGGGGGACACAATGCGCGGTCATTTACGTATTAACTCTTTGCTCTTTTAATCACAATTTCTAAATAAGTACGCACTGAAGTCTAAATAAAGTTCCAATCGCACTCTAACTTCTTGATTGAGAGCAGGTAATTAAAAAGTCAATCGCGTTGTATCAACAGTATACGGAGTCTAGCCACTAAAAGCCACAATGGAACAATTCTCCAAGTGTTTCGACTTTTCCCTGCACTTTTGTCAGACCAGCTGCTCACTTTGTCTGAACTTAACAAGGTCGAACTAATAGGCATTAGACTCATTTGTTACACCTCCACGCTTCGCCGCCCGCCAAAGAACGTAAAAAGGGAGACGCTTAGATACCCCGCAACTCCCCAAATCTTATTCGCTGTTCCAACTGAAATGTCTGCTAAGATTTCCTCTAAAACATAATTATAATCGTGAAAATGTTTGATAACACTGTTTTATTACACTTCGTGCGATTTAGACTTTTAAAAATTTGTTTATGATTTTTTTACAATCATAAATTGCGCTGTAAAGGTTGCTCTTTTCACTTCAATGGAAAGTGAAGTGTCATACAAAGCTACAATATATTCGGGACTCGGTTCGAGCCCGCCGCCGTAATCAAAAGGCTCTCTGGGGAACAATGGCGCCCACATCGGGGTTGGGCCCGATAAGCCTCGACAATTATACTACATCGACTTTTCAATTATCCAACGGGCTCCTCCTCGCGAACAATGCTAGCTTTATTTATGTATATTAGAACGGTCATTTTATACGCTGTGTGCCTTTTACATTCGCGTTTGCTCAGCCAGAATCGAACGCCATTTGATTACAGATCATCGCGTCCAGCGAACACCATGGACAAGAATCTTTATAATTGTTTTTCTTTACTAAACATTTCTCTTCATTAAGTCCTTTGAGTAATATTTTTATGAATCTTTCTTGTCTTCATCTTGAAGGATTAAAAGTCAGTTATTAGTTTATACCTTTGTTTGTTTAATGTTTTAATTAACATTTATTTTCTTTAACAGGTGAAACTCGAACAGAATGTGGGCAAACCGTCGCGAGTCATCCACATACGGAACATACCTAATGAGACGACAGAAGCCGAGATCATACAACTCGGCCTGCCCTTCGGGAGGGTCACTAATGTACTCGTGCTTAAAGGCAAAAACCAGGTGAGATACTACATTTGTTTTTGGTAAATTGGTTTGTAAATGTAATCCTTTTAATTAGGGTAGGTATTTACTGAATTTAAATGGTAGGTAAGAGATTTGGTGATTTGAGGGGGGTAACTATTGTTTACCTACCACAATTATTACACGAAACATATTAAATAACTAAAGTAGAAAGTGGCTGATAAGTGAACATTCTTATCACTCACGATAAGAGACGTAGGTACCTAAGCCGATTTCCATCAACAATAGCTACATTAAGCGTTGCCTCAAAGCGAGGTATTAAAACCGAATAGCTACATAATTAAGCTCAACTTTGCCAAGCCTCTCGTCAACCACGAAGGCAGATTAGCCAAACTTAGGCCACGTAACCGATCAGGCCTCATTTAACAAATGAAGTCGGCCATGTAGCTACTCTAGTTACAATGGCGCTCGCCTCCACAGGAAGCACAACAAGTGGCAGGCACGGCTTGTCCGCAAATAGGCCGCTAACCATTGTCACAACCTACCGCTACTGTCCCCTACCCACGTTTTATTGTAACTGCAGTATTAGGGGGACAAGGGATGACTGAGGAGGATTTGTCGGATACAGCACTAATGAGTATGCTGTGTTTCTTGATTCTTTCTGTATGTGTCACAGTAACCTCTGTAGGTTACTGTGTGTGTGCAGGGCACCATTTAATTAACCATAAAATGACTGTTCATTTTATGGTTAATTAAATGGTGCCCTGTCAATCACCAATAATTTATTTACAAATTTTTACTTGACAAGCAACGATTGGAAAAAACATGTCAAAGTCAAAGTCAAAGCATTTATTTCAAATAGGCACAAAAAAGGCACTTTTGAACGTCAAAAATTATCTTAAAATAGAATTGATTCTAGTCGCCCATTCCAAAAGGTAGATTGATTTGTCATTTCATCATTATACAACAAGTTTGCCAAATAATTCACTTTACAAAATAATTACCCGCTAACCGATACCCCGATTGTAAAAAAAAATTGTATACGAAACGTTTGTTTTAAACTAACAATTTGTCAATGGAGTTTTGTTGAAACATTAGTGAACCTAACTAAATACTACGTGCAACTATGTCGATGAAAACTTTAGAAACTATCTATTAGAAGTCATAATTAAAACGTGCTCAGACTAATTTCCTGATAATTTGTTTACCAAACAACAAAAACGAACCCAAATATTGAAGACGCACGATAAATGACGTTTTGTATTTATTTTAAAACAAAATGTTACGCCGACGATGGAAAGCAATTTTAGTATGATCGACATCCCTACTAACCCCCGTCAAACGAGAGACGTTTATCTATTGCGGGGTCAAAATGAACGGTGAATTTGGTACAAATATTCACTCTTACATTTTAGGCCCCTTTCCCATTTTTACCAGCTTATTTTTAAAAGTAGGTACATTTCGCGAATTGAAACCCAAGGGAGAGATTGCATCTAAAATTGTACATTGCGGAAATTAAAGGCGATGACATCTAATATAAATTTCAATTTGGGTCGAGAAGGGCTCATGAATGAGTGTAGATCGAGATACGTTTGCCGTGAGTGACCTCCTCGAATAATATTTTATGAATATTTTATTCAATTTCTGTATCCGTTTCTGGTCGTGTTGTGGTGAAACTTTTTGTAAAACAAAGGCTGTTGTTAGCTCAAGTGTGCAATATACGCAGAGTGTAAAGTCCAGGAACAAGTTGGCGAGGTACAGTTAGTAATCCATCAAAAGTATAATGTCCACATCATCACGCGAGCGCCAAGTACAAGCAGGTTATAAGGCGACATCCAGCCGGTTTTACTGCGTATTTTACGTCGAAACACCCACCGGGCACGTGCAATGAGAAATTTACGATTTCCCGCTGACAAATTAAAAATGAGTTAGTTTACAACCGAGAAATAAAATAATAAAAAGAAAATCCTATTACGGGAACGCAGGAGGCAGCCGCGACAATGTTATCCCGTCTAATAAATAGCTCGCATGACATCCACCCTGTATATATCGTGGCGTGAAGGAAAACAATCTTTCTTCTAGCACGAGAAACAAGTCGAATCTCTTTTTATGAACGGTCACAGGCTCTTTACTTGCTTTTTCTTATAAAATATTCCGTGTCCTTTTCTAGCCATACTCGAGGTGCAAAGCACTGGAAAATTTTCATAAGTTTCCATTCGTTCTATGTGCGATTTAAATATTTCAGCTTCAAAGTACTTTGTGCAAAATTACTGTATTTTTAACCGACTTTAAAAAAGGAGGTTCTGTATTCGACCCGTATGTATGTATGTATGTATGTACGTATGTATGTATGTATGTTTGTATGTCCGCGATTATCTCAAAAACTACTGAACCGATTTTGATAATTCTTTCATTATTGTGATCTACATACTTTCAGGAAGGTTTTAGTATATAATACATTAGGTAATTATTCTTATGTACGAAGTTATATGCATAAATGTACTGCATCTCCGGCATTTCTATGCGAATTTTGACGATTCTTCGAGTTGTGTCTTCAATTCTTCAATGCACTAGTGTTAATTGAATTTATGTAGGGTAGGTACAACTAAAAAGTGAAAAATAAAAACTTTTTTACAAAAAAAACAACCGACTTCAAAAAAAAAACACTACAAAGTGAAAAATAACTTCAATTTCGAAAGTCGGTGTCAAAAAACGAAAATGCGGAACCAAAGACACCGACTTCCGAAATTGAAGTTATTTTTCACTTTGTAGTGTTTTTTTTTTGAAGTCGGTTGTTTTTTTAACAAATAATAAACACGTTCGGATTTATTTTTCTCTATAAAAAAAACCGTACGAAATCTTTTCGCAAAGTTAACACACCGCTAGGTTATTTAAAACTAATCAATATAAAGTACCGAACGTGGTCGACGCTAGTCCTTTGACGCACTCAGAGTGGATGATGAAAAGTATCGTTGGTAGTCGATGGTTACCGAACCTGTGAGAGTCCGGTTACAAAGGCGCCATCTGTGAAGAGGTGGGCAAACATGGATGTGAGTGGGTGCGGACAATCGCCTCCACTCTCGGTGATTAAAGCGAAAGAGGCGTTGACACTATTTTACGATCGTCGCTCGCGTGACAGCTACGGTTCTATTAATTTGTGCTGCATCGATTTTGATCCCGTAACAGTTTTCGATGGGATGAAATTTTGGATACTTTATGATTAACTGTTTGATTTTCTTGGACTTTTACCCCTTTCCACAAACAGTCAACTTCAAATTATGCGATAAAGAAAAATAAGGACAATGAGTCATTAATCAGTAAATTCAAAGTTCGTATCCAAAGAAAAACATTCAATTTCAAATGTTTATTTACTTTGAAAATGAAATTCATGTTTTTCCTAGTTCAGCATTATTTTTGTTTTGCAAATATGTTTTGCATAAATATATTTGTGATCGATTGTTTATCTAATACACAGTAACACAAATAGGGCTAAAAAAATACGGCACGCAAACGTTTAGTTTAAATTTACCTATGTCAGAGTTTTCCGCTGACCCCGCTTTTCATCGCAGTGTATAGGAATATTTTTAATTAGCCCCGGGCAAGTATTCTATTTAATTTGCGGCATAACACACACAAAGAGCCGTATGTTTTCGTATTGTTCGATGCCAAAAGCAGGACACTGCGGTTTGAAAACGACGTGGAATAGATGAATTTACGGACGAAGCGGCCATTGAAATCATAACGCTTTTAGAGAATGATGCAGACTACAGAATACTACATAACAGATCAGTCGGCGCGTGTGAAGTAGGTTTATGTATGGTTCGGGGCTCGGATCCGATTAATTGGACTCCATAGGCCCGGCAAACACAAACCTAGTTGGGGTGCGCCGCATTACACTACCGCTGTTGTAAACAATTGATTTATCTCTACGAGCGAGGAGTTTGTACGTTTTAACGACCCAACAAAAGAGTTGGAGAACTATTATTTTGTCTAGTTCGATACTAAACGTTGGCAAATTGTGTTTGGGATAGATGCAAAGTAGGACTATGGTCAGATAGAAATGACCATATCCTATTTTTTTAAATATAAGTAGTAGGGAAGATTTATTGAGAAAGGGATCTTGAGAATTATATGGATGTTGATAAACAATCAAACCTATATTTTAATGTTTAGAATATTTTCAAACTGTCTCTTTAAACCAACACAACTTAAAGTTTTTTTGTTTTATACAGGCATTCCTCGAAATGGCGGAGGAGATATCGGCAGTGGCGATGGTGGCGTACTTCGGCGGCTGCGTGGCCCAGCTTCGCGGCAGAGCCGTCTACGTCCAGTTCTCAAACCACAAGGAGCTCAAGACCGATCAGACACATAGCAATGCAGTAAGTACCCTTATTTCGTAAAGATTTTATCAATTTTAATTTTGACCAGTGAGTGCTTGAAGAACAACAGATAATGGGTAACTTGAATGCTGTCAGGCAAAAGCAATAGCTTAAGCTAACAGCAAAAGCTAAACGAAGGACCAATTTTACGGAAATTCAGAACACGTTAACTCCTCATATAAATCATACGGCTACAAGTTATTTTAATCAGCTGAAAGGCTACCAAATCCGTATATGTACATAGAACATGTTAAACATTGGATATAACAACAACTAATTAGGATTACGCTCACGGGCTGGATAGACACAAAACGCGGCCACTCAATACGTAATAATGTGATGACAGTTCAATTAGGCCTATTACACAAGAGCGGGATTATCGTGCGGTATGCGATCGGGCATTAAAGCCGATGTTACAATTGCGGAACAGACCCCCGGGCTGTGGCCTGCACTCGACCTGCTAATTTAATCTTTGTTGGGGGCATCAAGACCCCACAATTTAGATAACGGTATTCAATAAACCCGCATGCCGCGACGGGACATAGTCGCCAACACCGACGTTGTTCCGATTTGATTGAGTTACTAAACTATTACTGTTCTGTCTATACATTTGCCGTGATACCGGCCGTGCGTGTCGTGACTACTGAATAATTTCACGAAAAGTTGCCTGGTTTATGGGGTAAACGGTCGTAAATGGATGAATCAGTGTGTGTCGCGATTATATTGTTCGTATGGGAATAGGTAATGAATCTCTCGATGACTTTGATTGATGATGTTAGATTTTTAAATGTGAAATTACTCTTACTTTTTCAATAGGCGGATTGAGCAGTATACATATAAATAGTCGTACATCCTACTATATATAATATTATAAACGCGAAAGTTTGTGAGGGTGGATGGATGGATATTTGTTACTCTTTAACGAAAAACTACTGAACGGATTAGGATGAAATTTGGCAAGCATATGTTCAAAACCAGGATTAACACATAGGATACTTTTTATCCCGATATTCCCACGGGATCGAAACTTATGCGGGTGAAAGCGCGGGGCGCTGCTAGGTACTAATAAACTTGTCTATTAAACATCACAGTGATGTAGTAATAAACATAATTACTTTTTCTTAAAACGAAACTTTCTCAGCTTCAAGATAAAATTCATGTTCAAGATAAAATTGTTCTCCATCTTTAATAGGATGTCACTCCATCAGCTCTCTATAATTAACGTTCCCCCTTAACATCTTCAAGCACTAAAAATATGCTCAACTCTTTAATGTCGCCGTGTCTTGTTGATTGCTTTAGTTCCCTTTATTTTGTTTTTATTACTTCACCCGTTCTCTTATAATTACGGACACAGTTATTTACAACTATAACATCCTTTATGCCTCTCAATAAGCGGTTGTAATCAAATAGACGCGAAATAGATCGCCCAAGTTAACTGAAGTTACTCTGGTTAAACTGGTAACTAACCCTTTAGGAACTTATTTGTGTCTACAGGCAGGTTATGTCGCTGAATCTGCTCAGTTAACCGCATCAAAACGTTAGTTAGCTACTTCCATCCTCTAGTTTGTTACTAAACGCTACACAAGTTTGGGACTCTCGTACTACTTGTTGTGAAAAATAAAGCTGGGATCCCGAGCACCTATTTCGCAATTCGTCACTATAAGAATCAACTGGCAACGCTCGCCGAATCTTGCCACCCTCCATAATAAGGCTTTCGGGATAACGTTAGGTAAAAAAGGAGATAAATGCCGAACATTTGTGAGTGAACCTTTCTTACCGGAGGCTCTTCGGCAATGAGAAAGGAAATCAATATTTTCGGTAACAAAACACCCAATGGGAGGATTAATTAAAACGTTATATAATTAGTTTCGTTTATCCACGAAGCCTATCAAAAACAAACCCTCAACCATTTTGATGGCTGATAATATTGAGATATTGTTCTTGCCTTTGTGTTGCCATTATTGAGGGGATGGCACTCGATAACATGCGCAAGGGTTAGCGTCGGGCCACGGGGAATATTTACCCACCGGATTTTCTAACAACACAATCATTATTTGCCACTAATAATATACCTAATTTATCCTTTTTGCGGTAAAGGCTTCTTTGACGTCGTAATTTATAAACCAGAGAAAAGTTTGCACAAGATATTTAGATTATATTATCGCGTACTGAAAACACTGTTAACTATTCAGTTAGCGCATTTAGTTATTACTAGCTGCGCCCCGCGGTTTCATCCGCATAAGTTTCGATCCCGTGGGAATATCGGGATAAAAAGTAGCCTATATGTTAATCCAGGATGTCAGCTACCTCCACACAAAATTTTACCAAAATGGGTCCAGCCGTTTGAGCGTGAAGAAGTAACAAACATATAAACACACTCAAACACACTCACAAATATTCGCTTATGTAATATTAGTGTGATAGTGTGATAATTATTAGCTTGATTAGCAAGTCTGCTACTAGTCATTTATTCACAAGTTTGCTCTTCACAAATATGTACACAACATTATTATTGTAACATTAAATAATATTCGCGATACATTGTTTATTAAATAGTTGCAGGTTGTTTGATCAAATTGTCGGCATCGCAAACAGGCGTTTGTCAATACGTGGCTAATTAATGTGATGATTTAACTCAAAATGGATACATCTAGGTGTCTATTATCTGTTTGCGTTAATCCGTGTTTCTCTGTAGTGGAGTGTAAATATTGATCTGTAACATCTTAAGCGAATTATGGTAGACACTGGGTACAAATACATACCTTGGTTAAAGTAGGTGTGGTTATTTGGTCTTTGATAGTTTCAGGTAGGGATAATCAAACGAAATTTTCGGGTCGAAAATAGGTGTTTATTTACAAAGGTGTGTTGGTTGATATAATAGGTCATTGTAACAGGAATTCTCTAAAATTGGCAAAATAAAAACATAGCTTACATATGCCACAGACACTTATACTTAGTAAAATGTTTTTATTCAAAAAGTGGGAATACCTACAAACGGGGTGAATCGGGACGAAACTTTAAAATGGATTTTAACGTTGAAATAATATAGTTTGTTGTTAATAAGGGCACGTAATCGTTAATTAAATTACAGTAAACACATTAAGGTCCTTTTTGGCCACAAACTATATTATTTTAATGTTAAAATCCCCTTTTAAAGTTTTGTCCCGATTCACCCCTGCATCCCTATTCACCCCGTATGACGGTAATTTACGATGATAATTTGTGATAATGATAATTTATGATAAGTACTCAAAAATAAATCATCATTGCAATTACAGTCCACAAAAAATAACTGAACAGAAACGATCTATCTCCCAAAAGAATAAAAACACTTAAAATTCCTCTTCAAAAAGAACTCCTTATTTCTGTGCCTAGGAAGCAAGAATATTATTTGACGTAGCGTCATCTGTTCGATACCTCATAATGATGTGACTCCGACGAGAACTCGTTACCATTACCGACGACTTTATTCCCTGCACATTTTTCATGTACCTTTTAAACCTTTAACACTGGGATTTCTTTGTACAGGTGCAACTGATAGCTTTTTAAAATAACTTTACTGATATTCCTTTCGTTCAAAGTAGATTTTAACCCAGTATTTGACTACATCATACCAAAATTTTCATCGATATTAATTTATCACTCACGAAATAACCCGCTCGAAAGCTTTAATTGAAACGTCAGCATTCCTGAAAGGTTCAATAATATAGCGCTATTTAAGCTTCAACAAGACAACCTCCTAAAGTTAATAAAATATAACAATGTAGGAACATAGTGAACAGATATGACCCAAACTTTAGTGCACGAAAAAGAATCAAAGTTATCGTTCATAAAACTAGAACATAAGTGCAGCTTCATTTTTATATAATCCACTACTCATTTCCAACAATATATCAGTTTGAGTCTTTACACTGAACCCATAAGTACATACAAGATAATGTCACTATAAAGATTTATCGCTATCTCGTCACATTTCGGGATCTCTTTGTAGCGCACTATTAAAAGTTATAACGAGGCTGTTACGAATAGACAGGCTAGGCTTTGTTATTGTGATTCACATGAAAAGATACGCTTTATACATTATTACATCACTGAGCACCCGAATTTAATCATATTAACGGAATTGTCTCCTGAACGCTCCCGACTTGGGAGAATGACGTCGACCAGCTGCATTTTAAAGAACGTGCATTGAACGCAAAGCTTTGATCAATCATGCGATGCAAAAGGTTTTTGTCGTGGTTGAATAGAACTCTGGTAGTGAGGCTGGAGTTATTTTGTCGCGTCTCCTCGACGAATGTCTGCCAGTGGTCGCCTCTGAAGGATTGCGCGCTCCCCGAATAGGACCTTTTTAATATCTTCCGAGTTCGACATAGCGGGCGCCGGTGACACGGAAAATATTTTTGATGGAATCGCATTCCCAAAATCCTTTTGTTACGTATGTGCCAATTTTTTTTGCTTTTGAGATTTAAATCAGAGATTAAATGGTTCTGGATGATATAAGCGGTTTAAAATGGATCAAATAGCAAATAAAGAAAGGAAATTTCAAAAAGAAGCAATGGGCGAAATCCTCTAACGAGTTTTGCCAACAATTAGGTAACAATCTTTAAACGCCTACTGGCCTGTTATTATGAAAACATACATTTTGCCTAATAGTTCCAACAAAGACATATCAAAGAATTCGTAGCAGAGAAAAACAGGAGTGTGGGGGAACAAGTCAACGTGAATTTGTACCAGAGCCTTTGCCGTCGGCGGCAGGCTTACCATGACACGGTTAAAGCCTTATTTTTGTGTCTGGCCTGCCCGCTTGTCAGCCCGTCGTCGCACAAAGCCATGTGAAAATATAGGATCAAAGTGTGCCGCGCCCTTGCATGCGATCGTAACGTGTAAACAACACGCTGTATTTCACTCGCGTGTCATTACGTTTTTTATTTGAACCTACGGTAGATCGCGTCGGCGTTGAAGGCTTTTCACGTGGATATTGGGTTTTTTTAGCAGGAGGCATTCAACTGACATTGTTTGAGCTTGTTGGGAAAACTTGTAGTCATTTTTATAAGTAAAATAAACAAAGCCTTTTAGTAAACGGATACAATCAAAATTAGTCCGCGACATACTCGTATTAAATAATTATATTAATTAATGTAAAGTGATGGCCTTAAACACACGTTTGAATAAACATAGTTCGCGCGGGTCGCTACCTAACACTCTAATACCGAACCATCATTACATGCACCTGTAATAAAAAATATTTTAGTTTTAATTTATTTTTAGGCACTATAATTGTATGGGAAATTTACTACTGTTGGCTAAATGTACTCCTTTTGTAAACGTTTTTATTAAATAAATTATTCTATTCTATTTCGAGCCTGTCCGATACTGAAAAAAATCGCATCATTTATATAACGAATTTATGAATGTTATCTAACTCGCTAAGCACTCAAAGTGTCGCGTCCACAATGCCGTCCGCCCCTATATAACGACGCAACAAAGTACCAAATTGTTCCCGGACGATACAAAATAAGTTTATGACCCCCCCTTTGTTTGATGTGGTCAATGTTATCTGTTGGTCTTGGACACTCGAAGGTGGCGCACGCGTGTGTCAGATAACTCTCCTCTCCATTCCCCTATTACGTTTCATTGTTCGCGAAATTATGAGAGCGAAGGGCTGTTGTTTGTACATACTTTTTTCTACGTGACAATGAATGTTTTTGCTTGCTGAAGGACGTCCTGAAATGTGGGAATTAACACGTTTTGTGTGGATGTGTGAAGCACACCTGACAATTGGGAATCTAGATTCAATGTCCTTTGTTTTATAAATAAAACAAAGAGGTTAGGAAGGAAACTCCAGCCTATATGCCAAAGTAAACATAAGTTTAGAAGACCTTCTAAATGTTTTCAAAACCTTGCATGACAGAATCATGATCCAGTTATCCCGTCCATCCTCATCCATACCCTTAGCTTGTTTTGCTACTATACTTAGTTAGTTTTTAGCATAGTTATTTCATAAGCTAACACACGACATATACCTTCGGCGTACACTTACCTATTATTTATAGGTAATATTTTTGCAGTCGGCATCGGCGCAGGCGGCGCTACAAGCAGCGCAGGCCATCTCCAACAGCGCCGGCGCCGCGCTCGTTGCCGGCGCGGGCGCAGCTCTACAGCCCGCGAATGGGGGCACGGAAATACAGGTAAGAATTAAATTGTTTTGGACTTTTATACCTTATTTTAATTGAGTGATAGATACCAAAAATCAAAAATATGTATTTTTTTCCCATTACTGTCACCTAATTTGCTAAAAATGGGCTGCTCCCATAGCTCAGATGTGACTCGTAGCCAATAATCGAGTTAAAAATGGCAATGTCTTTAACTGCCAAGTAACTGCTGTTTTTTTTAACATTAATACATAGTAAATTGAATGCCGCGTTGTCAGTGTGTGACAACTGTATTACGCAACAAACGTATCGCAATACATCACTAGGTATTCAAGTAAACCCTAAATTCATATTATTCATAAACGAATACCCTAGCGTACCCAAAATAATTATCTCCAACAATAGTGTTTAAAACTATACATAATTAATTTCACCTGTATCCATTAATCATCTTACCTTTCCCGATACACGTAAGTAAGTAACATAACCTAAGTAATACATTGAAATTCCAAAATGAGCCGTTGAAATTGAGCCGATTACAAAGACCTTTAAATATTAAACTTGCTCCACAAATTAGGTTTGGGTATTCTCTAGAGGTCCCAGACTAAGATGTAGACTGCGGGTAGCATGCAGATAGACTGGTCTAAGACGTTCGACAGATTGTCGCCCGGAGGGTAGGGATCATGCAGTTGCATCGGTCAATATACTTTGGTAGGGTGCGAACGTAGTGGATTAGATGGCGATTTTCTGAGGGACTTTCATTTATTTACTTTACATGTATATGTCCTTCTCCAGGTCATGGTCTACCAAATTTCATCCAAATCCGTTCAGCCGTTTTCAACAAACAAACTTACTTTTGCATTTATACTCACAAAATTAAATAATATAACAAAGTTCAATAGACACGTGGCGCCATCTATTATAACGTTATTGTTGTTTTCCTCGGGGACAGCACTTTTTTTCGGGATGAAAAGTACCCTATGTCCGTTTCTGTACACCTGACAACGTAACTATGTGCAAAATTTCAGGATAATGGGTTCAGTGGTTTAGGCGTGAAAAGATAACAAACAAATAAACAAACTTACTTTCGCATTTATAATATTAGTTGGGATTATTCATTTTCATTTTAATTAACAAAAATAACAAAATTAAAACCTAACTTAACTAAAACTATACAAAAACTAAAATATAGCGTCGAAAAATTCATCGGCATCGCTGTCGACTGGTAATGTACCCAAGACACTGGCGGCATTGCCACGTTGTATGGCAATGCTTAGCCTTTGGCCAAGGTAAAAGCCAGCCCTTGGGTCACGGGAAGTGTCAACAATTTTAATTTTGTTATTTTTGTTAGTTAAAATAAAAAATGTTTACATAGTATTAAGTTCAGAAGTAAGGAGGCAAAATAAAGCACGGTATTAGGTACTTTATTTTCACACACAAAAAGGTACAGAGGTAGATTGCCTTAGGCATTCTCTACCAGTCAACCAAGGGCAAAAGACATGCTCTTCTTGAAACAGATTTTGCTGACATCTTTAGGCGCCACTTCACAAAATCTAGAATAGAAATCATGAAAGATTTAGCACCTAACCCATTAAAAACAAATATTACCTATGTCGATAGTTTATTCTTGTTGGACGGAACATGAAGTTCAAAGTTCCCTCGTGTACTACATCTTCATGTCTAATGCAATATCTGACATCTCCAAGAAACACCCAACGGGTTTATAACAAAGACACATTGGACAATATCGCGCCGCTCCTCAATGTGCCCCTACCTTTACCTCTATGTATCTTAGCTGTAGTCACAAAGTGTCTGTGGGGACTTTAATTATTGATAAGGTTTTCTCATAAGCACTAATTAATGCTTTTAACAGAAGTAGATTATTATACTCTTTGTTCTTAATTACCGTGTAATTGATAGCTGAACTTCCTTTTGTGTTTTAATTAATTAATCCAAACATTTCATCTAAACAAGCAGGTACTTGGAAAAGTTTCTTTTGTGCTTATTGGTTTATACACGCGCCGTCATAATTTTGAATTTTCCTTATTGAAATCTTGACTTACATTGGTTCAACCACTAGTTTTGAGCGTCAAATCGTTGGTTCGATTCCTCGGTTCGGCAGTGTGCTAAGGGAACCTATATTACTACCTACAGCATATTTTAATGTACTAGTTTTGTTCACAGGGTGGACCCAACACAGTCCTGCGCGTGATTATAGAACACATGTTATACCCGATCGTGCTCGACGTACTATACTCCATTTTCCAACGGTACGGCAAGGTGCTCAAGATCGTCACATTCACTAAAAATAGTAAGTACACCATCCTTTATTTTCCATCACGCTCTTTGATATAAATGGTACACACGTACGCAGGGTTGAATTTACGGAATATAATTATGCATATGCATATTCGTAATGTTTGCGGAAGACAGTTACATCTTCAGCGACGAACGCAATTTTGATGGATGAGCCTCAGGTACGTCGGCAACCGCGAGTGAGGAGTAGGCACCGAAAAAGGAGGGAGCGCAGGGACGAGGGAACATTACCGTACGCCTCACACACCCTCAAACAATACCTCCCAGCCTCACACGGCACACCTCAGAAGCCTTCCGTTTGTTTTAACACAATTTTGCACAAAATCCACCTAATTAATTATGCAACCGCTCTGTAATTTGCTTCAAATATATTGTTTAATAAGCCTTTTGTCACAATCGCTTTGTGTCTATGGCAACCCAGGATTACAGCGGCTAAAACAACTATTATTGAATCGAAACGAGGCGAGCTTTAAAATTAATTTCGGTCGGACGTGTTATAGTGATAGATTTACCAAACATAACACAGGGCCGAAATCCAAGGGCGCAATCCGTTTAAAATTTAAATCGTACCCTCATGCATATCCTAAATAAATCCGGCACACAGGAGGCAGGTAGGTAGGTACATATTTGATAAGCTCCCCTGAGCCGCGGGCAGCGTGCGGCGTGGCGGTACCGAGTGCCGACATTACAGTTCACTCTTGGCTAATTACACAGTAGGTACCTAGTCGAGAAACCTCAAATCAACTTTATTTAAAAACCCCGCTGGGCAACGCCCGCGGAATTATTTAGCCGAGCGCGAAAATTGCAAGCTAAAACGGTTCTTGACGACTTCACTTAATTAACCTAATTTGATTCTATTTAATTAAAACATTGATGAGGTGAGAGACTTCAAACATTGCAAGACTGTGTGGTGCAAGAAAATTAACAAAGATAATTGATAAGCTGCTACGAGTTTCCGTAGCAACGTAACTATGAGTTGGTTGACTTTACCTTGCTTCAAGTTTCGTCCACCTCACCTTTGCTAATATCGTATACACTATAAACTAACATCGTAGATGAGCCTTATGACTGTGTACTAATCGGGCGATAGATGCCATTCCCTAGAGTAGCGTAGAAGTCGACTAGCGTAGCACTGGCCTACGTGTGCTACGCAAAGCAAGTGCTACGCGGCCGGTACACAATCCCCGTAGTGCTACGCTGCCTGTACACAGTGGCCTACCAACATGAGCCAACGCAAAGTAACGCATACAATATCAGCTACGTTTTGCAAATGTATTTACATAGATAAAAACAAGTACTTTTATAGGTACTTGTTTTTATCTAATTACGTAATTAATATAATTACAGAACGGCAATTATATTAATTTGCCGAATTAGCTCTAAGAAATTTGTAATTAGAGCAATTGTTTACACATAAGCTTAAATAATCTCTTTGATGCAAGCTATAAATCACAATTATCAATTATGAAATACCTCTAGAGATCCGATTACTGAAATTAATGATAGACGAATACTCATAGAGCAGTTAAATCGTAAAAAGAATTTGAGTAATTAATTTTTATCGGTCCCTTCATTAATTAAGTCGATTCGGACGCCGTTTTAGCGTCAGTGATTAACATTTAATTTCTAATATTAAAACAATCTTTTTCATAAAATAAACAGGGTTTCAGTTTATTTTCTTCTTATTGGAGCTTTATTTTTACTTTGACCAATGAACTGTCTGAGAGGATATTGTTATTATCACTACGGTTGGCAGTTTAGTGATCGTAGTACCTAATGTTATTAGCAGATAAAAGGATATTACTGCCTATAACCTTTCGACACTCTTATCGCAACCCACGAATGGATAGAAGTAGCCAATTCGCAAATATTGTCATTATCGGATCAATCTTACACCTCTTTATTACAAGTATATTTGATAACGATAGGTACTCGAATGATTTATACAGCACTAGCTGCGCCCCGCGGTTTCACCCGCATAAGTCTCGATCCCGTGGGAATATCGGGACAAAAAGTATCCTATGTCCTTTCCCGGGACTCAAGCTATCTCTATACCAAATTTCATCTAAATCGGTTCAGCGGTTTAGGCGTGAAAAGGTGACATACAGACAGACGAGAGTTACTTTCGAATTTATAATATTAAGTATGGATGTTCCTTCATCTTAAACCCTCTGAGAAAAAAAAAAAAACGAAAGAAAGTTAGATAATAGTGCCTTGTTGCCGGGATAGCGATTTGTCAACTTTTATGAAGAAACAGTTGCAATTTTAAATCCGATCCGCCTCGTTTTATTCAACATCTATTAAGTTTTGTTTCATCCAAGTACTTACATTTAGTTCGGGGCATAAAATTAAATAAGAGTATTTTACTACTTCAACTGAAGAAAATCTCTGTCTCATCAAAAAAAAGACGGGTTGCACTCCGGGAGTGCCGGCAGAAGTGAAAACTTGAATATTAACGTTGAAATAAATCAATTATTAATTTAATTAATATAACTAATTTTTTTCAGTATTTCTGCGTCACTTTTTTCATTAATAGATGCACTTTGTTCAATGTCCATATTTTAAACACTTTATATACACGAATTTTACGAATACACAGCAGTGTGGCTACTACACAGACGGTCGAGCCATCAGCTGTCCATCCATCCATCCACTTCGACTTCCACTAACGACTTCCACTTCCATTTCCACTTCGACTTCGACTTTGACTTTGACTTCCACTTCCACTTCCATCCATCCATCCATCCATCCATCCATCCATTGTGTCCGTGTGTCACTTCACTTCGGTTGGCGCCGCCGTAGAAACAGAGGGGGGGGGGGGAATCTCTCCTGACGGTCACATGTCCTGACGCGATGCCCTGACGCGAGTTTAACATTTTTTACCCATTACTAAAAGTGTGCAACGCCGCTAAAGAAGTTTACACTTCAAAAATACAGGCGCATCTGTATCTAAACGTTCAAACATGGACACAACCCCTATTCAATAAGTGTAAGGTAAACAACATTCCCATAAAAAAGCTATCAAACTCAAATCACAGCAATCTGCCGTTACAGTTAATCGGTTTTGTTCCGCAAAATCTCAATACACGTACCAGGATCGCAGCGAGTATAAGCAGTTCAGTCTCATAACTTGTCGGTATCATGACATCAGTTCTCCTAATGCAGCGTTTCCAATTTCCGAACGTCCACCTTTCCAAGCGGCTGTTTGCTTTTTTACCACATTCATCATTGTCCAATTGTAAAAGCTTTTGTCTCCGGACAATTTCCCGGCACCTATTCTGCTTCTGAATATTCATAGCGGCACCTGACTGGGGCGTTTGACTCTTATATGTACTGCAGTGATATTGTAAATAGCATCAGAATAGCTCCTATCACGTTCAAGGAAATTGAGGTGGCGTTTATTTTTTAGAGAGTAGTGGTTGCTCAATGGATTTGCGAGATGTAGGTCGTAGGTATGAATCCAGATAGCCGCTTTGTTATGTGTTGATTTTTTCATCATCACTGCTCTCAAAACGGTAAAGGAAAACATTGTGAGAAAACCAAAAATTCGAAGACTTGTGATATATACCAACCTGCACTGGGCCCGTGTGGTGAATTACGGCCCACCGCCTGTGTCCCAATAGTGGAAACATTATAGGCTGATTATGTACCTATATTTTTTATAAAGCAAAATTAAGTTGATATTCCTAATTCTGGTTTTAAATAAGTTTACCTAGCTCTATCTAATCATATTAACTGGTCAGGAAAAATAATCAATTTCCAATATAAAAAATAAAGTTGTTTTACCCTCGGTAAGCTCAACATTAATTAAACTACACGTGTGCTCTAGAATCTATTAAAACCGTATCAAATAACTAGACGCAAACTGAAGTAGGTTGCATATCCGAAACGTATAAATCCTTATTTCAATTATCCTGTCTCGTAGGGGAGCAAATAAACCACATAGCTATATCGCTCTCATTTTCGCTTTGAATACCCTCTGTGTGTCACGCACCTGCCTAAACTTACCTACAAGTATATATTTTACCTGTTACACGATTTACATAGAGCGTTTTCGTATTATTTATGCCGATGATATTCGTGCTTTTTTCTAAATCGCTTACACAATCGCTTTGAAATTCCTCAGACGCTGCGAAGTTATAAGTAATGTGTGACGTAACTTTTTTCCCCTATTAAGATGCTCAATCTCATACCCTGAATTATTCGTATAAGTCATCGCTTCAACAGATTAAAAATTGAAGGGGTTGTCAGCTATCCTTATCAACGTGAGCACACGGGAGTTTGAGTTTCCCGACATCGGAAATTTAATATTCCGCATTTATTTACGAGTATATTTACACATTCGCCATCTACGTTTGCTAAAGCCACAATTTTCTTATAACATTCATCGCATAGAAGTTGTTACCGAATTTTGATTCATGTTGTTTCATGCGTGTTACTTTCATGAGTTTCGAAGTTTGCCTGATGAATATTCCGTTATGTTTATATCGCGTTAATATTGGATGCGGCGTAGAGAAAACGTTTATAATGGCGGTTCCGCTCTGTTGGCGCGTCGGCCACAGGCTGACGGGAGGTTACCATCAAACGCGCTCCTAATCCCGAAACAAATCTCAATGAAGAGCGCGGAGTCGCCGTAATCCTACACCGCCCCCCGGCCCCGACCCCTTGCCCCGCAACCTGCCCCGATTGGCTTTATTAAGGTGTAGCAGACCGCTACAATTATTATGCGTCCCCTGTTTGCGGTAGGTGTCGTGTCTATGTCGTCGTTAGATTCCCTTAATTAAGGATTTGATTCGTCTACAGATATCATCTTTGCGGCGTCTTAGTTTTCGCAGAAACACCGAGAGCTTATTTACATACCCCAATGAATACCGACGTGTCGGGTAGCAACTAATTCTGCTGAGCAATTTTAAGGAACAACGTAAATGTGTTCTCGAATTGTAAGTGCACCAATGCTAACGACGTTGGCTGTGCAAGTATTTAGCAATTTGCAAGTAGTATCTGAGTGTCGGAGGCGAAGGTTAGTTCAAAAGGCGCGTAAATTGCGAACGACGACGCATTCAGGCTTGACAGAGCTCGCTCATTTCAGGGGAGACGTCGAGATTTAAGATATCAAATTATACTGTAATCGGTCGGCCGGCGCACCGCCCTGCCCCACCGCTTAATATTAACATAGCGGAAGCAACCTCTTTGCTACACAGCGAAACGTGGATTACGAAATTTTAATTTTACCACAACTCCCATCTTGTTTTTGCGCAGACATTGACGTTTAAATATTCCATAAAGTAATTGCGCATTCGAGTTGAATTTTTAATGAAACATAATGAAGCAGCGCGTACGCTGCGGATTGATTGAGATTTGAATTCCTTGCGCGCAATCGGAGCCGCAAGCAACGTTATTAAATTAGCGCTTGAATATTTCAGCTTGGATAAATAAAACAGAGCAAAGGGGACAATTATTTTGCCAAACTTCCATTTTGATTATTGCCTAAAGTGCATAAAACTTTTTGTGTCAACAGCAGCTTGTGAATTGGTTTAAGTTATATTAATATTAAACATTTGTAATGGAGAATTCACTGAAATTTTCTCATAACTGCTACGTAAAGTTCAACTTCACTGCGCTCTGTTTTGCATAGCTAGTTTTTTATCTATATTTTCCTATTCAAGGCATGTGCCGGTAAGAATTACTACAAAAAAAAACGTAATGATGCAGGTACTTACTGTCTACAAAGACTCATTACACAAAACAGACCATTTTTGTAAGAAAATCAACCTTACTCTGCTAATTAAAGCTAATTTCCCAACAAAAGTACAATATCAAACGAACGTAGTATATAGCAAAATATCTCGATAACACAGGTAACAGCCCTCCGGCTAAATTGTAACATGCCTGTGTATCGTACCGAAGATAACGAATAAATAAAAAATATCATAACATATTTGGAATAAGCAAAATCTCTTACATCGTACTCCTTTGTTTACGTAGGGTTTTGTTTAGGGATACTCAGACGTTTTCCTTACAAGTTAGAGGTATTTAATTACATACGCTTTTAGCCTTCAATACCAATTCGATGCTACGAATATAAGATAAAAAATTAGAAAAGTCTAAAACGTGTCCCTTTTTTAATTAAAGAAACTCTTTAATTTTTATTCAAAATCATCATTATCTTAATGTTTTATCATGCTGTCATGCTCACTTAAATGTCTCACTGATGGTGGCACGTGTGTTGGATCATTCGGTTCCCTACAAAATGGTTGAGCTGGATGGTGCTGATCCATGCGTCATGTTCGTGAACAGGGGCCTAGGTTGAGACTGGTCATCTCTTAAGTGCCAAGGCTTATTTTTTATATTTTTTCTTGTATTGTTTCTTCATTTGTGTGTTTTTTTACATTGTTCTCACATATAGAAGCAACAAGAATAATGTACCCAGGATTTTGTAATATCTTGATTTAAAAGAGTGTCCATGGAGTTTCTTGCCCGTTCTTCTCCATAGAGATCTACGCTTTGGAATGGGCAACAAGCTTCAACTTTCTGACTAACTGACCGACTACTTAATTTTGACAATTCAAAAGTGCATGTAATGGTTTAATTGAAATAAATGCTTTGAGTTTGAGTTTACAAGACCTCAAGAAACCAACTGTCATTCTTATTTTTCGTCATAAAAACAGAGCAACCTATACGGGTTGTTCTATTTTTATATTATTATACAATTCCGTGCAACTTTCAAACCTACAACGACAGACATTTTCTTCCTCAAAACAGCATACCTAATCTCTGCCAAGATCGGCTTTCCGACTCAGTCCTTATTATAAAAATTCCGTAGTAATATAAAGTGAAAACATTTTTCAGAATACCAAATAAACCTGAGCTACATTTTGCCTTTGTTTTCATGAACTCGGTGCATACGAAGTAACTATTACATTCAAGTGGCCGTCTTCATTGTCCCCATAAAAAGTTTTTACTTATTCACTGTGTAATTACATAAAAACTCCAATTTGCGGTAAGCCTTTTATGCATTCCATTTTAACGTTCCCAAATGGGCCAAAGAAAATATGGGGCCTTAAAGAGCATTTAACTATGTATGAAGGAGACACCGCGTTACTTTTAATTTACGCCGACGTTTCCTACCTTGAGTGGTTCTACGTTCTATATTTTATGGGTGCAGGCAAATTGTTTAGGTATAAGAGAGGTCCAATAACAAATTTTGTTGCCGGAAGTTTTGTATGTTGTTATAAGCTTCATATTTTATACAATCTAATCTCTTAAGGGTTTTCCTTACTTGCAAGTTTTTGGATTTACAAGAAGTAAGCCTTGGGCAAACCGGGTTTTTACGTTTCTGTGCTGCCTCCCTGTTGTCCTGTTATCCTTTAGGCTACGCTTCTGATACCCACGGGATGATTTGGAGTTGTCTGGTCTAATAGACAGAGCTAAAAAGTTTTATTCGGTCGATTTTTCGAAATAAATCTCATCAAAGAATATATATTGAAATGCTAAAGTTATCTGTATCCAAAATTACTTATTACTCTATCAAGTTCCTAAATAAATAAATCTAACACTTAAATCCAAGTTTTTTTCTCTAGTAGATACAAACATATTCACAAAGAAAAGTCAGCTTTGAGGTCTTTCATAACAGCTAAGCAACCTCAAAATAACGACATAACAGTACCTTAACCGCGCGAGAGTCCGTGTCACACCGTCTAATGGTACGTAATGTGGCCAACGCAGGTGCTACCTACCCCAAACGATGTTTCCTAAAAATGTGAATTTATGGTCTCGCCCAGCGGACGGCAATGATCGCCCGGCTCATGCCTTAAATTAGGGGGTTTAACGCTTATCCTCGCACTAAATATACTCCACCAACTATATTACTTGTGGGACCATTCCAGTTGAATGTGCTCCCGTTTCTCCGTTGTTTACGCACTTGTTTTTGTGATTTTTGCTCATTGATTACCTCTGAGAATACCGTGCAGTACACCTGTAAGCATGTTTTATTTACAATAGTCTTGAAATAAGGTTGTTTTACACGGTACCACATCAAAGTTTCACAAGGTGAGCGAGTAAAACAACGCGACAGACGCAATGAATTCCTGCTTTCGGTGTTTATGACGAAAGTAAATAGGCATGAAACTTGTTTAGTTGAATATTCGGTAAAGTATTGATGATAAAGTAGCTGTGGTGCACCTGCGACTGGCTCGGAGAGAGTTCGTGGATCGCGGGTGGCCCACGTCGGGCGCCAATTTCACCTTGTTTGAACGTTCTTGTGAACAAGATATTGCCTGTCAGGAATTCCGTGAGACATCCAACACTCGAGTACTCTAGAGAAAATTGTTTTACGACTACGAAAATTGTTATATTTTATAAAACCCACATGTTACTTAACAATTTATTGGTGTGTGTGCTTTAAGTCGTAAGACTTTTTTGATGTGTAATGTGTTGTACAAAGTAAAGTAATGTGGATCATAAGGATTTTATACGGTTTCTCAGCTATGATGATTATATTTATAAAACTACGTAGTATTTTATTAAGATCTATAAAATCCACCTTAATTATTCAACATCTTAAGAAATATTTAAATATCAAAAATGCTGCTACTAATAGTACGTACTTAATACATTACCACTGTGCATTTTAATTAAGGATCTGAAAACATCGAGTAAATCTTTATTTCGTTTTCTTCAAATAAAGATCAACAAGCTTTGCAGAGTTTCTTTTTCCAACACTCCAGTTCTCATTAGTCCTAATCCAAAGTCTATTTTGTTTACAGATTCATTCCAAGCCCTCATTCAGTATCCAGACACGGTATCGGCGCAAACGGCAAAAACAGTAAGTAAAAGACTTCTTTGTTTTTATTTAACTGTTTGTAAAGTAAAGCCATAAAACAAAGTTCCTATTGCCGCACGTTTCATTCACTTTAATGACTCTCGAACTATCTCGCAATGAAGTGATTCGTCGGTCTTTACTTCACTTGAACTACGTCTACGCAGAACTATGACGTATCACTAACATTTCGGAAATATAACAAATGACAAACGATAAAAACACGCCCGTCACAAAATTGTTGGTGTAACATTTTTCATCTAAATAAAAATCAACTTTGAACAAACGAACGAAAAAAGTTGTGGGAAATCTATTCAGTTCATTTGGCGTGTGGACGCCCTCAAAACATTAAACTTTCGTGTACATTCGTCGGCAGCTTACCTACAACAACGCTTTAACAACAACAGAACGTTTATGTGCATTTAATAACAATAATATCGAGAAACAACATGGCAGCCGCGAGTCCACGACAATAGTCGGCGCCCGACTCGGCGAGTGGGACATCATTTTTCTCGGCTCAACTTTTCCCATTCGCTATTCATTTGCGTTAGAAGTTGGGCGTACTGCCGCCTACTGCAGCGACTGTTTTAACTTTATTTCTGATGCAGCGTTCAGGGCAAATTAAATTTCGTTTTGCGGCTTCCGCAAACTCGCTTTACGAGTATAATTATCGAGTTTTTGTTTTTTTTTCGTTGCCATACGGTTATGAATCGCTGAACGTAACTTTGTTTCCGACCGATGGCGACTGGGAGTTTCGCTTTTTGATTTTTATCATTCGAACGCAACGATTCGTGCAAAATTTTCTTTTGTTATATTCAGAAGTTTCATGTATACGAACGAAACAATACGTAACAGGGATAATAACAGCACAAAAGATAATTTTAACATGCTTGTTACTCCATTCATTTACCGAATTTGTCTGTAATACCTCGCGGCGTAGGTAAAATTCGCTAATGAATTCTACAATAGCGAGTCGACTATCCGTCCTAATTAGTCGCTCTTTACGCCCAATTCCTGCGGAGCTTAATACGATTGGTATAAGCTGCAAACTGGTAGCGCGTTGCAATTGAAAGATACAGGTATATATTTAAGAGTGTGCACCGCGTTCAGCTTATGACTTAACGTTAGAAATTAATGTTGGGTAGCCGGGAAACCCCTCGTGAAATTGAGATATCACCGGCAGAGCAGAGTGGTGAAAACTTAGCAACGCTAAGTCCCATCAACTGTGCCGTGATTGAAGTCGAGCATAGGACTGTGTTGGCGCCGACTAGTGCACCCGGATCAAATGTGGCTTTATTTTTAGCTGTAATAAACGCGGATTTAGTCGAACTACCATTTGGTATTATGAATAAAATAGATTTTAGTCTTTTGCGAGTTACATTGTGCTTTTATGTTTCAAATGTTTTGTCTGACTGTGTTGTTTCTTGTTCAGTTACGTCTGAGTATATCATGCCAAATCATTGTAAATAACTGCAAATTGCATACCTGTATTGAATAAATTATTAAAAAAAATAAATGACAAACTTAAGTACGTACAACCGATTATTTACTTCTGAATAAAATAAAGTTTACACACAAAACCGATCAAAACCTAAAGACCATTCCATCAAAATTGAACCGCACTTTAACACGTAATTGAAATGAGTATAGCATACTTTAATCCCAGTGTCAGCGCAATAACATTGGTTTAGTTGGTACTAGAGTTCCGACAGTGGTCGCGACAGCAATAAGTCTGCTCTCGTTAACGGATCTAAGGTCGTAACTCGCGACTCCGTAACTCCGATGCGACCTAACGAGCATACAATGTCGGCTACTACATCTATTTTTATTGCCTCTCCTGTTTATTGCAATGCTGCATGCAATCGGCATATTCTTGTTAATCATTGTTCATTTTATTGGGGTATAATTCTTTTTCGTTTTCTGGTCAGTGAAAGTTTTATCGTGTGCTGTTTGTTTCGTGTAAACCGCCAATTACTTTTTAAATAATTAACTAAACACACTTGGGTATTCGTATCGCGAACTATAAAAACAAAATACACTTCACAAATATTTTATGGTTGTGGTACAGACATGCTTTTATCCTTAGGTCTTAGTTACTCGGACCGACCTAATCCTCAAACACACTACACACAGAATTAGTTACACAGCACCTTTACAAACCGCACGTTATCCGGGAGCAGTCCCGTGTAGGCACTCGGTTCGGACTCGGTTTTTCTCGAAATGGAATTAAAACGTCCCGCGAGGTAAGTGGCAGCACAAGTAAGAGGTACAAAGTGAAGTGAACCCGGATAGTGCTCCAGCCACAAAGGGTACAGTCGGATGTTAGGAGCACTGAAATCCCCCGATCCCGCCTCTATGATCCTTGACATAAATCTCTAACCTCGCCATCAAATCTTTTCAGAAGGCGGCTTATGCGCCCAGACACGAAATGTACGCTCTTAATGCGCTCGACTACATGTAAATATATATAAATAGCCGTGCAGCTCTTTGGGCAACCGACCAAATGTACGGTTGAGTTTGTGGAAGTGCTCTGAGGATGTCACTAACTGCAAGAAAGTTTTTAGTAAAAATGTCAACCATTTCTTTCATTGAAAGAGGATCAATCATTTTAAAATCATGAACCACATTTGTCTAACATATTCATCATACGTCATAAATTCAAAACGCGATATTACGCGCAAACAGAGTAATCCTAGAGGAGTACTACTCGCTACTCGCTAGTGAGACAGTCATTAGTGTAGTGGTTGTATTGTAGGCCGTTAATCAGAACCTTGGCCGCTCCATCAGTAAGTTATGATTGATAACAATGTGATTCATGCGGCCCTCCGGCCTGCTACTCCCGCCTCATCCATAACGTAGCCGACGCTGTCACAGACAATCCATATTAACAGTCCGAGGTGCGTCCTCATCTATTGTTTATATCGCACACGATTTTTCATCACGCACCCCAATATAAATATGCACACCCCGATTACATCATGTTACATCCATATTTTTTCATTACACCTGAAAAAGCCATTTCTGAATCGTTTGACCCGTAACGTAGCACGAACAAATAAAATATGAATCGTTTCCAATATCATAAATAATTGTCAAATTCATACAGCGCAGTCTATTTGCATGAATTATTGTGATAAAAAGTAATACGTGTCAGTAACAGCCGTTCGTATTTTTCATATAAGTAAACGAGGCAAAGTTGACAAGACTTCGTCTCCAAGGTTCAATAAGGCGAAATCCGAGATACCGTTTATGGACTCAAGGTGCGGGCTTTGTTTACATTTTAAAATTGCACTTTGCACTGCGGCAACGTCTAACCGGTGTCTTTGTGTCAACACTGGGACGTGTTAAAACAATGTAACCGTCAAAAATGTTATATCTTCGCCTTGAGCGAGTCTGTAATACTTGCGCCGAACGGTTGGCGTCTCAGGGATCTAGTGCAGTAAAACTATCTACTGAAAGAGATCAATGTACCATCTAAGGAAATTTCATTCGCTGCCGCGCAGAACTTTGCTTGATTTGAAATATTACTATTGACGTCACAAAATACATTGTACCAAAGTTCGAAACTACCTAGGTATAGAGTCTCGTTTGCTCTGTGCTAGTGACGGTCAAACTTCATAGAAATTTCACGGCGGCTAACAAACAGTTCGTCGTTCACCTGCACCGAGGTCCGAGTCCCGTTTAAAATTGCACGTGCCATCGCCCACCCCTGTTTGGGCTCCTACAGACTGTGTCAACACCGCTTGAGCTGCACTCTACATCACCTAGTTACGTGTCAAACATTGTTTAGCAGTTGTTTTGTTAGTGTTCTGTGGTTGGTTTGCTTACCGTAATCAAGAGGCGGCTGACAATCAAGCGTCAAACACGACAAGTTTTAAACTTTCGGCACTCGCATGGTTTACTCGGCTACTTCACAATACACCGCCCCTAGGCTGTATTACACGCTCATACTACATGAATATAGGTAAAACAATGCCATTATGTTTCATGAACAATATATTGTTCATGGACAAAACTGATTCACGCCTTACCCCCGCGGCTAAAGTGGTGGAGTTCATTATTCATTATGTCACAATGTACATACATTTACCACCAATTTAGTTTCGTTTCCAAAGCAAACTGGAACGGTGTGTTAAGTGGGCGCGGTTGTTGAGCTATCGTCACTCGATTTTCGTTCGTCACTATCAGTCAACCACAATTAGGGGTAACCGCGAGTATTAATTACATTGTCTAATGGAGCGAACGCGGTTTGTTCGGTGACGCGTCCCCAAATGTGTACCTACGTACCGTAATTAGGTTAGAGCCACTATCAAAACTTAATTTATTATTTCCCCTTTTACTGAAGTCCGCTTTTCGCAGTAAATTTTCCGGAGTAGGTATTCACATGAATCAGGTGTAGGTACCTTATATGTTAATGGGTAGTTTGCTACAAACTGTAGTTCATTACAAATACTTTATTTGTTTTTACTTTATTAATTAAAATCATAACACTTTACAATAAATATCGGATGCGTTTTCGATACGGAATTAAAACAGTTTTAATTTTTTATTCCAACAAACCAAAAAGAAATTACTCAAAGTGCCATTCGTCACAGTGCAATCTCATTTTGTGCCGATTTAAATTTTTAAATGCTTTTCCAATAGCAAAAGCGAAGTGATTAAAATGAGCAATTTTGCAGTCGTTTTGTTTGTTGGTTTATTTTTATTAATAGTTAAAAGCTTGCTCTTGGTGTACGTTTTTAGTGCACCGCCGGGGCCGTCCGTGAGCCGTCCCGATAAGTGATCCTTTCTTCGTGGCTAATCGAGCGGATGTCTACCCGTCCAAAACAACATTGTTTAGTGAACCAACCCAACTATTCTAAATTAAAACGTTACATTCAATAGGTACATTATTTATTTCGCTATCAACACAAATCGAGCACAATTCAAAGTCTGTCACTTGATAAAACGATGCGCCCAAAATGTTTTCATTACAATTTCTCTGACGTCATCTGCGGACAAAAACCAAATGCATTCCGGCGCTAGCGTAATCCTTGCACCGGCAACAGAAGCACTCTGAGCTATGTGGGCTCTTATAAATATTAAACGCGGCGAGCTCGGGACCCCAACAAAAACGTTTATCTGGTCTCCGTGGAAAAACCGCCAGAATTAGCAACGGGGGGGTGGATTAAGGCGGACCGCATTTAATCCTTCACTAAGAAGGCTTTGCTTAAACGAGTTCTAACGAGCTAAAGATAAAACAATTACCGGGGACGTGATTAAGAGATACGAAAGACACTTGTTACGTCTTATGTTGACGCCGACGACACCCGGAGCCGCGAACCTTGCCCGTCTGCTCGAAATGCTCAAACTTAACTTCTTACCCCAGAAAATATAAGTGAAAAATTCTAATTTATTATCAGTGTTTGTCAAATCCAATAAATCGACTGAACGGAAATTCGTTCACCCTATTACGCAGTAAAAGATTCCAATATAAAATCGGGCGTGACGTTTGTCGTTTTATCACCTTGTCACTCTTCCTAATATTTTTTTTACCTCAATTACGACTCCCTCCGCGAGGGCAAATAACCATTTCAGAAGATTAAAATGAAATTCACGAGAATATTGATACTGAGCGAGGGTAGATCGGCCGCGCGTTATAAACTGAACAGAACATTTTCTTCCATAGTTTGAATACAGGATTTTTACAGCAGTCAGGTGCTAAATGTTACGGAATAACTTTGCTCGCCAGTAGATCTCATAAAGTCATAACTAAAATGATATATTAGTCTCGGAGGGATTTGACCTACAGACTACAGTCAGTCGAGATAAGATAACGGAGCAACTTAGCAGAAATATATCATGGAATTAATTGCCGTGAAATGTGTAAACTATGGCTACGAGTCCTTATTTCTAAGCAAAAAAAAAAAAACAAGTTAAGAATATTCATAGAACACAGTACTCAATGACTTAATGTTTCACAGTTCCTTTCGTAAAATATACACAATCTTTACTAAGTAACATTGAGATTTTTAGATTAAAATAAGACTTTTTAAAGTAACGACCGAGTTAAATTCAAAAGTGCCTCCGAAAAAGCTTATAAAAAGTAAGAAATTAATCTGCAATTCAAAATCCTTCTTGCCCTCCTATTCTTTTTCGTCTCATTCTTTTCTTTGGCAAATCCACGACAAACGTTCAGCTGAGATACCTTCATTAAAGGTCTAATTGTGAATATAACAGTTTATGTCTACTTATCTTTAAGAGGAACTTTATTAAAATGTTAGGTATATGTGATTGCTGGTTTCGGTCTCAATAGTGAATAATATGAAGCTAATGTTAGGAATGGATATCTATACAGGCTTATTTTTTTATCACCATCCAAATTTTAACAGGGTGTTCTACCCATGAATATGAACAACTTTCACTATGGGACCAACTCTGAAATCACGAAAAAAAAAATCAGCTGTTTCATACAAAAGTTCAATACCTACTTGACCAAAATGTATGAAACAGCTGATTTTTTTTTCATGTATTCATGGGTAGAACACCCTGTAAAAATTTGGATGGTGATAAAAAAATAACCCTGTATATCTATACTAATTATAAAGCTGAAATGTTTGTTTGAACACGCTAATCTCTAGAACTACCAGTCGGATTTGAAAAAATCTTTTTGCATTTAATACCCCAATTCTTGAGGAAGCCTATAAGCTATTTAACATCACGCTAGGACTCTTAGGAACCGAGCTTTTTGCTCGGTTTTTCATCGGATAAAAAGTAAGAAAGAACGCTAAGCGAAAACGAACTAACAGCGCGGTCAGACGATGCAATGCGACGGGGTGGGTCGGGGAAACAAGCAAGCGGACGAAGGCGCGGGCAGAAACTAGTATGTATGTAAAAATATCTTCTAAACAACTGTAAACCATTATGTTTTCTTAATCCTTTTATTTCACTTTACTTGTACTGGGAATTCCAACCCCTGAAATCCACTTAAGCCAAATTATTTTCACAATGTTCTCGTGCAAGTTAATAAATGAAAATATGACGCACAATTTTCTATAACTACAATATCTACAACAATATCTACAATATCTACCACCATTTTAGATATACCTTCGTTTCCGTGATTTTTTTATCCCTGATTCAGTGATAATCTGGTCGCTCGGATTGCTATCCGATTGAAAAGGTTTCATATCAATTAAGATAATCGCTTGCTGGATTTTTCACAAACAAACAAAAAATCTCTATGAATTCTAGATATTCCCCACTTGGAACACGAGTTGTTTGTTTTTATCAGCGTTATCCCATAATTTTTGGCATAACGAATGCAAATTGCTGAAAATGAAACAATATTGGAATCACAGATTATGTTCTCATTTGACTTTTAAAATGTCACTCGACAATGGCTATGTATTAAATGGATGTATATTAGAATTGTAAATTAATTACTCTTTACGTTCTCCTGCCGCAGTACATTTGGCATTCAAAATCGAATTCGGGCCCGCGAGGCTCTACAAAACTAATTACGTATCGAAGCTATCTTCTTCCACGCTTTCTTACGTGCCTTTCGCATTTCCATATAAGTTGAGCTTTAAACGAGCCAATCTATTCACGTCTACACATCAGGGGGTCGCATTTGCATATAGAACAGAAATTTATTAAATCTACAGCCAATATCCCACGTTCCGACATCGAACTTTTGCTTCTTCAACGACTCCCCTGATATTTTTATTGCACTGTAAAACTGTTGTTATGAGCCGTACCTATTAAAGTATCTACTTGATTTACGAGTATTTCTTCTGCAGCCCTTCATATTTTTTTATTCCCAACCTCTTGCATAAAAATAACAGAAAGACAATGCCAACGGCAATAATTAACGACGGCTACTATCACAATTATTTACGTTACTAAGGCATTAAAAGCTCAAAACATTTTTATTCAGCTAATGGAGTCCGTCGTAAAAATGTCATAATTCATTTGACAGATGACGGTTTACAAAGGAACTCCAATTTACTCCACAGGAATTAAGTAATTCAGGCTTTTAATTTTTATCCTCTGATAAAACTTTCTCTCGGCAAGCTCCTTACATATTTTAGTGACGTTACTTTATAACAATTTCCGCACGTGCCATTTCTGGAATATTAAATAAGTTACACTAGCAATATAAATGAATTCTAATACTGTGTCTACGACACAGCTACCTAACCGTGTTTTGTATTAACTGAAATGTTAACAAAACCTTTTAAAGCCCCACTGAAGCCGCCGGGATTCTTTAAGAACACTGAGTTAATTCTACGAAACTGCTTTATTAATTTGGCAAATTGTTAAGTTTCATTTAACATTGGTCCCGAAAGACGAAAATCTACTGTTTCAATTGAAAAAGTAACTTTCAAGAGCCAAGGAGTATTACAATACCTCTTACACCAGCGATTATACTTTTTCGACTCAATTCTGTTAACTTGAAAACAAATAATAAACAGAAAACGTTGAGTGCTCTTTGCATAATTCTATGCCATTTGTAACAATAAATTATGCCAAACGATTGCTCTGAGTACGCTATCGTAAATATGACTGTATGTTCTTTTATAGCATTAGTTTCATTAGTGAAAATAAAACGTGTTGCATTCTGGTTTCATTATAAAAATATTATGTACACGCCGGCCGCGCCGACAAGCTTTATGCTCGCAGGAATGGGTTGAGTGCTGTTGCATTTTAATTAATTCTCTTTTCTATCGCGATGTGGTGTTATCAGCCTCCCGCAGGCGTCGCGGCCAAACAAATAGCTGTTGCTCTCGCTACGTAACAATTTTGACACGGCCATAATGCGAGTTTTTCTTCTTTGTTACGGGTAGTGTATCGATCCACTTTTTTATCTCGTACTAAAAGGAATTTTGCTTTGTTGGCCTTATAATTCCGATGCAAATTATAAAATGAATAAAAAGACAAGCACCCAGGTTTGCCGGTTGCCTTTTCTTTTAACTTGATCGTATTAAAAAGTTAAATTGGGGGCGATTCATTTTATATTACCTGCTAATAAAAATCGTCACATCCTTATTATCACTCAAATAAACGACCCTTAAAAGAAGTGAAACTTTTTCGACTTGTAATATGTTTTTGATGAGATTTATAATTCGTTCTGTTTTCGTGTCAAACGAGAAAAGTTATTTCAATAATCGTAACTTTTTGTATTTATTTTTAGGCTTTAGATGGGCAGAATATTTACAACGGCTGCTGCACACTGCGCATCGACTACTCGAAGATGACGTGTCTGAATGTGAAGTATAACAACGACAAGTCTCGGGACTACACGAACCCGACGCTGCCGTCGGGCGATGGCGACGCGCACCAGCTGTTGACCAGTGAGTTGATGCCACTGCGGGCACGCCTCGCCCTGGCCCTCGCATCCAGGATGAGTTAGTCCTCACTACTCTGCGCACCTGGAAGCTTTCTCACCGCGCTCCAACTCTCACACATGTATCGTAGACTCTTGTGTCCTGCATCCAACGATACCCACCCAATGGGGCAGATGATTGGTCTACTCAACCTTTTTTTAAGCAATTATTATCTAAAACGCCTAGTTATTTGGCGCGCTCCCGGTATCTGCGTCTGCCCCATTTTACACTTGGCTATTTATTGGACTTGACTTCGATCGCTCTTGCACCTTTTTACTTGGGTAGTTTACTTGGTTTTCTTATATCAAAAAGTCTTTCCATGTTAAATTTTCAAGCTCAGGTATGCTCATTGCGTTAGAACTCTCAGAACATTTTCTATGTCCCTAGCAATAGCATTAATCTTAAATGCCTGAGAAATATGCTTTGTTCCCTGTGTAGCCTGATAGGTCCCCATATTTTATTCATTTTCACTGTTTTTGATGTTTTTGTATAAAGGCGCCTTTGCCTTTCTTTCTTTATGTTGCAAATTACGGTGATTTTATATTCTTGGCTGTAAATACGTATGTTTTTTGTTGCGTCGATATACGTATGAAGTTACAGTGTGAAATAAATCTTCAATAACGCTTCCAAATTACATTTGCTATTCCACGTTAGCTCTTTTCTTGTTTATTATTCATATTTCAATGGTAAATATTCCCGCGGTGACTAATAACTCGTCATAAATCCGTATTGCACCGTAGAGGGTTGTAATATGTGTGGATCATTCCGCCATTGCGAATGTTCTGCTTTTATTATAATTATGTTCTTTGTCTGATTTGTTTATATCATAAAAGCTTCCCAATTTACACGTTTCGAGCGTTTTTTTTTTCATCTAAATGAAAAAAAAAAACGCTCGAAAGCCTAGCCTAACCTAAGTTAGGCTAGGGCTTAAAAAACATTATGAAATGTTTATTACTTGAACACTTTTTAGGCAGGACTTCTTTATTTTTCTTACTTTTTTCCTTTGATTATTTTACTCAAATTAATCACTAACCAGGATTGTAACACGTGCCGTATCGTCTCAGGTGGCGGTGTGCTGGCCCCCCAGTTCCTGGGCCTGGGCTCGGGCCTGGCGTCGCCGTACGGCGTGGGCGTGGGCGGCGTGGGGCTGCCCGCGTTCGGCGCGCTGACGCTGACGCCGGCGTCGCCCGCGCTGCGCGCGCTGGCCGCGCCGCCGCTGCCGCTGGCCACGGTGCTGCTGGTCTCCAACCTCAACGAGGAGGTGGGTACCGCCACGCGCCGCCTCGATACTGGCAGGCGGATGTACCTCTCTTTCACAAAACCGCCCTTTTCTAGAATACAGAATTCAAAACTTGAAATTCGAATATCACTCCCGATTGTACTTAAAACAGTTTAGACAAAATTCCTACATTGTTTCGACTTAGTAGTTTAATGTTTATTGGCAAATTTATTCATTACGCTAACACAATAGCCAGTAACGCCCGTTTCAGACACCATTGTAACTGTGGGTTCACTTTCGATTCAAACAAACTAATGCATTAACCACACGAAGGGCGTTACAGGTTGTTCTATTTATATATTCTACTTAAACTCCTTAAAGATAAGTTGCTAATTTATTTATAGATATGATGTCAGATATCTTTTACGACTATTTATAATACTGTCTCTTTTCTCTTTCCTATTGTTTTAGATGGTCACGCCTGACGCTCTCTTTACCCTTTTCGGTACGTGTGCACATACATTCCGTATTTTATATTAAAACATTAATATTGCTCCTGAGCCCTGTCGCCTGAAAGACAAATTGTCAGCTAACATTCTCGACTTCTGTACTGATAACCGCATCCGACCACTTGTCGAAGCTTTGCTTGATAACACTATCGAATCTAAATTCTAAACGCTTTATTAACTCGTATGACAATTTGTGTTTCAGACACCCTAGTCGTAGCTAAGTTACTTAGATCGTCTATTGTTTACCCAGTGTTGTCTTTATTTCAGTTTTTTTTATTTTATTTTCTTTGTGGGCTGTCAGTTTCAAACTAGATACGGTACAGCGAAATACGCATCTCTATGTGGCGATGACGTCATAGTCCTTGTTTTATTTTTTATGTTTTTTATTAAGTTACCTAGTATTAGTACCTATACCTACCTGAATATCGGTAATCGGACAGCGACACCACAAACATGGTAATCGCTGTTAAGAGCTTTTTTATAAATGAGAGGTGCGTTAACTAAGAGCAAACGAGAGTTTAAGAACTCTTTGCTAATTAAATAGTGAGTAGAAGTGGATAATAGTTTGCAGTAATTTGCTTAACACAGCGTGCCAGTACACGGCCGGTGCTGTTAACCGCTAAAGCATTAATCGAAAGCTTAACGTGACCAATTTAGAGCTTGGAGTTGTTTCTTCTTGTATTTTCCAACTGTCCCGTTTCACGATATTATATATTACAAGCCGTTGTACTAAAATATGCTGTGTATTTTAAAGAAACCGTGTTTAAGTGTTGTGACTTAGTTAGCTATAGGTATACTTTAGACAACATTGACAGTGCGTTATCCTATTGTTAGACTGTGTTTCTCACACCCAAATCATCAATTATAAACAAAACAAAAACTCATGACATAATAAAAACAAAACACACTCTACGCAAAAAGGATACTTATATTACTTATCCATAGTTTTTACATCTAAGTAATCTCAAAGCGTGTTTTTAAGACCTTTGTTTGCGTATAGGCGTGTACGGCGATGTGCAACGGGTGAAGATCCTCTACAACAAGAAAGATTCAGCCCTCATTCAGATGGCCGAACCACACCAGGCTCATCTAGGTACGTATTCTATTACAAACCCTATCTCCATTACCCCAAGGTCGATTTTACGTTAAAAGGGCTGTATTTATTTAGGATTATGAGTGTACTTATGGTTCTCCTGTCTGCTGTAGTTTGTTTTTCTTGTAGCATGAAGTGTCGTTGTTTACTTGCTACTTATAGTCTTATTCATTATCATTTTCTTAATAGATACTTTGTTTTTCCCCTTCAGTTAGTTCAGTATAGATTTGACAGTTCTTCCATACAAAAACTGTCAGACGTCAATTTTATTCCACGAATAAAAATTATCGATCGATTGAAAAATCAACCCTTAGATATTTAATAAGGCATTACCAACTGTGGCAATGTATAAACAGAAAATTAAAAATCAGAATTAGATATCACCAAACGAGCTGATAATCAGGTCTATGGAAATTGATATTATTTTTTACAAAAGCCTCGAAATGGTCCATTAACGTGTAATCTTCTAACAGCGATGACCCACATGGACAAGCTGCGCGTGTTCGGCAAGGCGATGCGTGTGATGCTCAGCAAGCACCAGACTGTGCAGCTGCCCAAGGAGGGACAGCCTGATGCTGGACTCACCAGGTACGTCAATATAATAAATATATATATATCAGTCTATAATGCTCCCATTCCTGGGACACGACCTCCTCTCTTCGAGAGGGAGTGGGTTGTAATCCACCACGCGGGCGCAGTGCGGGTTGGTAGATGTCACATTTCTCCGAATTTTTGGTTCTAGTACATACGGGTTTCTGCCGGTTCATGCCGGTTCCTGCTGGATAGACATAATAAACAATAATGTAATAATACAGTACATGTCAAATGCATGTGCCGTCCTTACATCTAAATGAGAACAGCATCAAGAAAACTAATATAAAATGTTATTATTATGCTATTTATTCACCTACATGGGTCTTGATTGTTTGTAACCTGTCGACTTATACCAAATTAGGTTCCCAAATATAAACATTTTCTATTTACCGCGTCAGTTTTCAGTAAGCACGATATTGAAGTGAATTGACATGACCTTTAAACCTACATCACTCGGCCTGAATCATAGCTTGACTTTGTGATCCCATTTCGTGTGCGATATTTGTATTATCAAGACTTGTTAAGCCGAACTTCTCAATACGTTATTATATTCGTCAAATAGCCTGAAAGCTCTGAGAATAGAAAGTTCGGATGTATAAGCGTTGGTCTGCTACTGATATTTCGCTGCCTTATACTAAAAAGGATATCTATAGATAAATATTGGATTTCGCATTTTCGTACATTTGAACGTAATCCTTTAACTACCATAAAATATCAACCAAGTATTCTTTTAGCAAACTTACAAGTCTTGGCCTGTTCTAATGTCAATTACTTTGGCGTAGCAGTTTTTATCCGGCGCGGCGTCTACGCTACGTCGTAGCGGAACATGTCGCTGCTACGTGCGTAGGCGCACTGCTACGCGGCGTAGCACACGCTACAAAATTCACCGCTTCGTGCATTCAACATTTTTTTCGTGCATTTTTCAGGGATTATTCCCAGAGCCCGCTGCATAGATTCAAGAAGCCTGGCAGCAAAAACTACCAGAACATCTACCCACCAAGCGCGACTCTTCATCTGTCCAACATTCCGTAAGTTACCAACTATTTTCGAATCTAATTCCTTCTACTTAATTCTTCTTCGTAAAGTAAAGATACCAAAATATTTAGACGTTTTCTGTTAATTGGAGATACTTGAATTTGATGTTTTTTTTACAGAGCTACGGTGTCTGAAGATGATATCAAGGAAGCCTTCACCAAGCGAGGATTCACGATTAAGGCTTTCAAGTTCTTCCCGTAAGTTAACATAGCTATATTTTGTTTTTAACCTCTCACACGTTTGCCCGCCTATCTGTCGAAACACCCGACGCGTCGGAGTAGTTAGTGGGCGCAGTAAAGTCATTGTCTTAACAATGTTGTGTACACTTGGTGTACCGTTGACGTTTCGAGCACTTTATCTTATGTACACTTGGTGTACACTTGATGCTTGACGGGTTAAGCATTTTGTCTTTAATTTGTTTGTATTACCTTTGCATTACTTAAAAAGCTCTGCCAATAAAACTGAGGCTTTTACTTAAATTTTAATTTCCCAATTACAGGAAGGATCGCAAAATGGCGTTGGTGCAGCTCCCATCGATCGACGACGCGGTGGCGGCGCTCATCAAGATGCACAACTACCAGCTGTCCGAGTCCAACCACCTGCGAGTGTCCTTCTCCAAGTCTTCGATCTAAGTCCGCGCGACGGAATATCACACAAGCGGGTAGTCGCGTCCCCGTCGCGCGTGTGCGGCCCGCCTGCACTCCGACATAAGGCCCCCCGCACACGCCGCGACGGCGCGAGCCTCCCTGACGCGACTGACCAACATCGTACCTCTCACACAAATCGAGAATTTCCCTCGACTGAAATTAAAATATATCTGTATTACGCTTACACGGATCACTAGATATTAAGTGCTATTCTATTTTCTTAATAAATACGTACGTTTACTGTTACTGTACATCTAATCTAAGATACGATCATCACAGTCAAACGCTGCTTATATCTACTGTATTTTCGATACGATTCTAAACGGACGTATTAACGTAGAGAGGAATTATATTTTGTGTGATATTCATTCCATATTTTGAATAAGTATATCAATTATTTTATTTTTATAAACTCGTAATATTTCCCGGTGATTACAATATATAGTTTCGTTATAATGAATTATCAGGATGGTATGTTTTGCAATTAGATTGCGCTAGTTACGTTGGGCGACTCGCGTGTGTACCGATGCTCGCAATGTCAAACATTGCTCGCTTGTTCGTCCTCAATACGGCAGCCAGGTTATGTACCACCTTACAGTTTTATATTCATCACATTATTAGCACATTGTTGAAATATCTCTTGGTCACATTAATTTGCAGTTATTACTATTAAATTGTATTTTATACATATATTTTATTGTCTATTTTAATATGCACAATTTACTATTATTGCATTTCTTTGTAAGTAAATATAGTTTTGTACGCATACACATTTTTTTCTTATTTTATTACTGGAATGTTATGTTTAGAAATGTGTATGTGTGTGCAATATTAGTTATAGACATAATTTTAATAATATATTTTAGATGTAACAGTGTTCTGTCACCGGTGACCGGTGTTCTTGCTTCCATACTTGTTTCGTTGTTAGGAGAATATTGTCAGTTCTTTACTTCGTTCATAGTTATTGACGATTAGTTAGTGTAATCACAACTCTTATCGCTAAGCATCTAGTTGTATATCACTATTTAAACGTTATGTTCAGTGACATAATAGTGACATGATGCATTTATTTTGATGTTAATTTATATTAATGGTAGCTACAACATATTATAAATGCTCGTGCATACGTTTCACTAAGTGGTTAATTTTAGATAATTATTTATTTGTGAGCGGCGGGAGGCGCAGCGGTGTGGCCAACCTCGCGAACATATATTTTAGAATAATTTTCACTATTGCTATGGATGCCACACTTCAGTGGAGTTGCGGCGAAAGTCTATCAAGTATTAGCCAGATCTGATTTTGCTCTACGACATATTTAATCAACAGTATTTACACTAGGTCACAATAACTTCATGAAACAGTATTTTAGTTAATGAACTGTCCTTCTCGATGCTTCGTTTTGTATATAGACACACTCCCACTTCGATGTGTTAAGCTTCTCACACTTCGGACTTCGCTAAGCTCTCGATTGGATTTCACACATCTTTGCCTTCTTAAATTAATTAAAAAAATATGTCTAGTCCAATGCAAAAGAGATTAAGTTTGTGAATTAAGTGATTACGTTATCAAAATCTTATGAATTCGTCTCAAAATGTTTAAAGTCTGGTAGGAAAGCTTTTGTAAAAAGATTGTATATGGTTACGAATTTGTTGGTAGAGGGAAGCCCGCGAGAGCCGCTACCGTTAGGACCAGTTTAAGTGTTCAGTTACACGTCCAGATTATGTGATTAGGCAAAGCATGCGTGAAACAGATACCTGAATATGACGAGTTAGAGGATACTGCCGCCAGCACAGGAACAGCGCCGCAGGCTGGCGTGTTAATTAATATTGTAAGTCACTTATCAATCAATGCATTACATATCTCGACGATGCCACGGTCGGTATTCAATTAGGATAGAAAAAGGGAATGTATATTGTAGGATAAATAAAACGTTACGGTACGAGGTGTACATAAATTGAATCACGCCAGTGACACACCCTACCTGCAGTACGCAGTCACGCGGGCAGTGGCCCGGGAAGTGTATGCATGTATTCCACATCAGGCAGTCTTAATTAACTACTCCATTACTTTTGAACATATCCCATTGTCGAAAAATAGTCGCAAAAAAAAAGTAAAATATTAACTTTTATTTTAGAAAACATTTGTGAAGTTATAAAAATCACATATTTACACTATTATGAAATGTATAATATATATCACGTAACATACTTAAGAAATAAAGATAGAGCTTAGTAAGATGATTAAACTGAAAAAATATTAGATTGTCATTACGATGTAAGGTTTAATAGAAAAATTTAATCATACAATTGTATTAATCAGTACCTACCTATAATAAGAACGTAAAAGTAGTTATTTGGTTTAGATAATGTTAGGTGACCAGGGTGTGGTGATATTTTGCACGTTTTTGAAAATGTTTTTCTATACGGCTCAGGAATCTGTGCCTGTGTTTTGAAATGGTGAGGAGTGGTGGTCGAGTGACGTGAGAGCGGCGGTAATCGCATTTGTAATTTTAATAATAATTGTATTATTATTATGTATTTAAATTAAACAAGAATCACAAAGAGGAGATTACATATCTACTGTACTCAGCGCAGAACGCTACACACATGCCGCGGATCCGTTCCGTCGATGGTTAGCTCGCAGCTCGCGTGTAGAACAGTTATTCAGTTGCTTGTGCTCAATACATTCGTAGAAATGCTCGTTTACTATGTACTGTGTGTGTAGCGTTTTCAGGCCTAAAATTTTCTCAATAACATTGGTATTGACTAATAGATAATTATAGGAATTTATGTGTTTAGAGAAGTATTTTAAATATCTAGATTTTAATGGTAATATTATTAAAAAATAAATAGATCAGTGTTTAGGATGAGATGCCAAATTTAAAGTCAATACAGATTATTTTAGGTAAAAGGTAATTGAAGTAATCTTAACATTTATTGAAAAGTTGATGAAAATGTTACAGTTAAATTATATTTGAGAGTTTTATTAAGCGCAATATATGCAATTTTATTCATTGTAAGTGAACATTGTTTCAATTTGTTAGTTAAAGTTATGCGTTGAAAAATGATGTGAAAGTTGTTTTCGAATGTGTTAATTGATCCATCCGCGCGATGTGACTATTAGTCGGCGCGGTCTGCACGCCGTGCTATACTCTGCGTTATCGTGTATCGTGTACTTCGTATGTATCTCTTGCGTTCCATACATATCTCCGCATATCAAACTGAGTATGCTTATATTTTATTGCGCTTTATAATATTTATCTCTACTACATACATATATTAGCTGTATTTAGTATTTCATAATGATATGAATAAAGGCCAACATATCAATAAATAGAACTTTGGCTAAGGCGCATATATTATACTCTGTCATGCTCCTCGATATTCTGCTTAGATGTTGTCTGACTTCCTTCCACCTCAGCGGCGACCGCTCGATGGTTCATGTGACGTTCGCGTGTCGTCGTCGTCTTCTTATTTTAATTTTAAGCCTTTTGTGTGGTTAATTTCACTCTTTATTTTTAATTTCATAATTAAACTATTATTATCATTGATACTTTTTGTTCTTTATTTTCAATCCTTTCCCTTTCTACCTACATCCCTTTTTTATTTCAATTTCCATACCAATTGTCTACGAAACGACAGCGGGGCGGAGTAACGACAAGACAACGTTTAGTTCACTCACTCACTGCCTTCATTCAGTTTGTTGTTCATGAATGTCTGTGGTTATAATTTCATCCCTTTATTTCAGACCACCTGAAGAAGTTTCAAGAAACTATTTGTAAATAAAACTTATAAATGTTAAAGGGGATCAATATAATGAGATGATGTACATTAGTACACAATTGGTATTCTAGACATATTCGTACTTATAGAACTTAATTATTACTATCCTGGCGGAATCTACACTCGACTACATTTTAAAATATATCTATTACGCTTCGATATATTTATATAACTTGTGAATAAAAATTCTCTACCTTTTTTCAACTGAGTCTTCTGACTTGAGAAAAAAATATTTAGGCGAAATAAAAACACGTTGTTTAATTGAATTGTAAAGGGAGTAAGGGACTTAAAATATTGCCAATGATAATTATGTTTTATATAATATTATCAAGTGGAATATTGTATTTCGCACAGGGTATAATGTGAATTAAAATTATAGCGCTGCCCGTGGCATTTGATCGCCCGAGGCGGTTATTTTGTGTCCGTGCTACGTCCCTTATTCCTACTGCGTGGAAAGAACTGAACCATTCCGTAATGAAACGTTATTAGCGAAATTATTGTGTGCCTGCCACTTTATAAACGAGTCTCGAGCAACATCAGGAGAGACCAACCAACCAGTGACATTGTATTGAATGTATTTAATTAAATTAATTGTTTCGAAAGCATTACGTGCGTGAAAGTGGCAGTTACACTCATGTTAAATTAATCTGAGGATGTAAATATTATACACGACTATGTTAATAATTACAAATTAAATTAATAGGATCTATAGTAAAGATTAACATAATCATTACTTTAAGATTTACTAGTTAAATATCCTATCTTAATTTCAGTAGTCGCTCTAGTTAATTATATACCTACCTAACTTATCGAACCCTTCTTAGGAAGTATTACTGTTACTACCTCCCTTGGTTTCCTTTTGGTTTATTAACGTTTTTGTTGTTTCATTAAAAGAATTAAATAAAGGTGTGCAAATTAAAGGGTTGTGTGTAAAGTTAAAATAGTTAAATAGATGTAAACAATCGTTCGAGTAACGTTTATCTCAACAGTTTCTCGAGAAGCACATCTAGTTTTGTTCACTATCGTAGTAAGACTTGCTGAAACAATTCGAACATGTCAATATTAATTAGTCTTAATTCAATATGCCAAAGACCAATCGTTGGGGAAATTAACAGGGATATAATAATATTTTCCTTTCAACTTAACTAACGTTTTATCTCTAATAAATACACGTTTAAAATCATAATGGCAAGCTTTAACGAGCTATATTTCAAGATAAAACATATTTTGGTGATTGTTTTGTGAAAATTAATTTTATGAAACGCGTATGGTCCGTCTGAGAGGCCGGACGCTCACTAAACTACTTTATGTAAAACAGTTATATGAATTATAAATATATACAACAATATTAATATCTAAGTGACTACCCTATTGAATTCTAGATTTATTCTTTGTGATTTTATAATAAAATATAGTTGAAAATGGAGTTTTGATTTCATTTATATTCCCATCTTTCTAATTTACTCAAATACCTATAATAAAATAACATCAGCCTTTAACTGCGATTACGAAGGTACTTGCACAGATAACACAAACTCAATTATAGCTTATATGTTCTGCTTAGGAACCTATTGCTCACATTGCCAAACATAAAGCTCCGCATGTCAAACTAGCATATAGCGTATGCATTCCAGGCGTTATCACCTTCAAAATGAAAACATATAACTAGAATTAGAGTGCTTACATAAAGCAGCGGGTCTTCCGGTACCTACCGATCGCTGCAGGTTGATCTACGGAAAGACTCTGTCACAATGTCAAAGGCCTGTGAGCGCATAAGTTAATACTCATAATATCGATACGACGTTCGCGGCTTGTTTTTACCGGGTACCCGCGTTTTTATGTACGCACTCTTAAAGCCAGCGCGCACTAGCGAATTATTGTTGACCGATAGTTTGTTCGTCCAGGGAATCAGTATGGAGCTATATTGAAGTACACGCATTTGGCGATTAAAAATCGGCCGATCAAACGCGTTATGCCCGTAACAGAATCTCATTCAAGACTCAAGCATTTGGTACTTAAAATAAAACTAGTTTCAACCTATGAAATGGTTTTAAATTTGTTTTAAATAATGTTTGAGTCTTGAGCGAGGTTCTGTGATGCGGGCCTTGCTAAGAAAAGAGTAAATGATTTGTTTTGAAAAGTGGGTAGTTAATTGTTTAGGTACCTACTTGATTTTTCTAAATAATAGTAATCCATAAAAAATCTAGATGGCGCTTTTGCTGATGCACTGGGTGAGAGATTTATCTCTACGTTCGGAAATTGTGAAAGCTTTTTCAAGATTTTTGTAGTATATCGATGGTCATACGTTGACAACTCGTAATCCACACATTTTTTCGCAAAATGAGTTACGTACAGACGCCAGCACATCAACCTACTACAATCTGTCAAATTTCTTTAATAGATTTTCAACTTTATCACTAAAATATAAGGTTCAAAGTTGATTGGGAAAATCTGACAGTTTCGGGTAAGTTGATGTGCTGGCGTCTGTACATCATTTTTTTTTTTAATTAAAGCACCAAATCTTCCCAATGATAACTCATAATGCACAAATATGTCACTCGAACAATTTATGCCACTTACTTTTTTATTTTATTTTTTAAAATTTATTTTCGAAATTATAGTTTTTTCACTCTCCTGTAAAGTTCGATACATTGCAGTTACATGGTGTCAACCTTTGACCATCGATATTTAATTTGCAAAGATTTTTTGCAATATGCCTCGTTAAATCGACATAATGTATCGAGGCATTTTAGATGGATTTTCTTAGTGAGCTTGAATACGTTGGTTTTTTAACTGGGTAGGTAGCCAAATAGGTATAAACAATAAGTTAACCCTGCACAGCTCATAAATGACTTCGATGGCTCTAGGCCATTCTCAAGTAATTTTTCTGGCATTGCTGTTTAGGAGATGATTTTTAGCAAAGTTTCATTTCTACACAACGACTTCAATGTGTGCAGTGCATCGGGGATGTTCGCGGAGAATGGTGTGCATCTTTACGCACTGATGCGGACACGGATAGCATCCCTGATGCGGTGAGTGCGCGGCAGCTCCAACAGCTTGGTGGCTATAGTAGCCGACAGGATGGATAGTCCAATCATGTGGAAATGGATGACCACTCATCGTGCGTCATTCCAGTAGGTATTTAAAATAAGTTCTTTTTAGTGTATTTTTTTGTAGGTATGTATGTTTTGTATATAAAATTGTAATGTGTGTGTGGTTTTATGGACTTATGATCTGAAATAAATTTATTTAAAAAAAAAAAGTCAATATGACAACGTAAAGTCAATTTCAACAACATGTCAATGTCATTACGGGAAAATAAATGGATCAAGATGCATGAATGTCACCGGGATCTGTTCTTGGGAACTGCTGAAGAAATAATAAAATAAATCATAATAATTAAACTGAACTACGTTTAGTAAGAATTTATATTGAACAAGAAAAGTTGTGATGTTGGTGGTCTAAAGGTCAAAAAAATCTGTCCTTCGCAATGTTTCGGACAGTTCTGAGATTATCTCCTTCTTTCGGGATTTCTATTTTCAGTAAAGCTACTGGTCAATTTGACCAAGATTTACTTAATCGACCTGCTATTACTCCTCCTAAAACGGGTTGGGACCGAGTGAAATTAATGTATACTGGAAAGTGAGTCAGCAAACATCGAAAATCCTTAAGATAGTCTTCCTGGTACAATGTTGTTTTTCTGAAGGATATTTCCATTAAATAAGTAATATGTAACTGAAATTTTGTATTTTCCCATAGTTCTCAAACATTAAAATATAAAAAACAAATTCAGAAACCCTACAGAATCTGTAATCTTCCGAAACCCAGGCTCCTAACCTCTTTTACTAAAATAGAATGAACCATAGCATAAAAAAAACCAATAGTCACATATTCTACTCGATTTCAGTGAACATGAAGAAGTGTCTGAAGAAATGAATACAGTACTACAGTCATCATTATGTGGGGCCTTCGTTGGTGCTTGTATGGGAGGATTTGTTACTTCCCGTGTGGCTTATATGAATTTTATAGAAACTAATCAAGCAACTATATTTAAATCTACTGCTGAGGCTAAGGTATTGCCTACATTGTTAAGTATCAGATATATATTTTTACAAGCTTTTATTTAATTTTTAATGTTCGTAAAGAAGCCTCATTGCTTCAAAACTTGCAAGTTAAATTTGACCCACTTCCCTGAGTTTGATTGTGCTGAAATTTGGCACAATTATGTAGAGTCAGTGACAATGCAATATTTTCTCCTAGATTTTTTTTTTAAAGCATTCAATCAAATGTATTTTCTCTATTTTAGGTAAATATACAATTTAAACAGAAATAAATGTTTGATTCCAGAAAAAATTACAAGATTATGTGACGGTAGCCTTTGCAAAGGGAGCTTATAAGTGGGGCTGGAGATTGTGCTTCTTCACTGGAATATTTACGTAATTAATTTTTCACATATCTTTATAGAAATAATAATACACATTTTAATTATTATTTAAATATTTTTTTCAACAAGTAAATAACCTGCAGGGGTTAGCAAGTTCTAATTTTATTATTGACTGATTGGAAAAATCTGCTATAAATCTTGCAGACCTTTAAAGCTTCCACAAATGTTATAATAATCGTAATCTACGAATGAATGCACTACTAACAATGATATTCGTTGTTTGAAGTACACTGAACAAGACACAATAGAAGTTTTATTGTTACTACATCTATGGGGTTTAGTGTCCCTAAAAGTGTTAATTGAATGCTCATTTATTTCAGTTTAACATCAACAACAGTGTCAGTCTACAGAGGAGACACATCTTTAATTGAATATATAGCAGCGGGAGCACTCACAGGCGCGTTATACAAGATCGATATGGGATTAGCTGCTATATTAGTTGGTGCTGGCTTAGGTATGAAATATCATGTGTGAAATTAAGAACAGGTTTTTTTATGAAAAGCTCTCGGTTGTCAAAAGGTCACTCTAGCAAGCAAGTTGCATATCCCTAGCTAACATAAAACTAGAACCCACTTGGGTTTAAAAGGCCCGTGGCAAGGTTATCCATAAATTACATCACAACTTCACAAGAATTTCATGATTTTTGGATCCCCATCCTTGTCACAGGTGATGTGAGATATTACGCAACTGTAAATTAAACCTTTTTTTTATTTTTTCATAATCATAAAACAGCCTTATTAATTTATTAATTTTGTATTTTAAAGTTTTGTGCTGGAGTTGACATTTAGAGTTTCAATACTTTAGATTTATGGCATGTGACAGTACAAAGCTTTTGACTCGTCCGCCTTGTCATACTTTGTTGACCACCTCCCTCTCCGTAAAGTGTGACATAGTTTTAGATGGCCACTTGTCCTTATTTACAGTTATTCACAGACTTACCAACTGAACTTCGACAAACTTTACTACGACAAGATTTTAATTCGACACTACGGAACTCCGACACGTCTTCATTTCGACAATACTTTAGTTCGAAATGCCTTAAGTCCGACAATACTGTACTCCGATAAAGCGTTTCTTCGACATGACTTAACTACGAAACGATGCGACTTCGACGACGTGCTACTTCGATAACTATGGTAGTCCGACATGAGTCAATTTCGACATACTCTACTCCGGCATGCTGTACTTCGACAATATCAGATATTTCAGATATTTCGAGTTCTTTCATTTTCTGTGTTCCTTTGTTCTTTCTTTATTTAACTCTATAATAGTTTTAAAAATATTAATTTTCTTTCTATTTAAGAGCACTATACATTTTTTTTTAGTAGTAGTCGGTAGTCACCCCCTTTCTAGCCATATCATCTTTCACAAATTTCAATTTCGAAGTAGCATCGTGTCTCAGATATATAACGTCGAAGTAAGATATTTTCGAAGTACAGCATGCCGGAGTAGACTATGTCGAAATTGACTCATGTCGGAGTACCATAGTTGTCGAAGTAGCACGTCGTCGAAGTCGCATCGTTTCGTAGTTAAGTCATGTCGAAGAAACGCTTTATCGGAGTTCAGTAGTGTCGGACTTAAGGCATTTCGAACTAAAGTATTGTCGAAATGAAGACGTGTCGGAGTTCCGTAGTGTCGAATTAAAATCTTGTCGTAGTAAAGTTTTTCGAAGTTCAGTTGGTAAGTCTTATTCACAACTTCATTTCTGTATGTATATCAAGTTTGGCTGTTATTGTATTATCCATGTTCATTTTTAGGAACTGTAATGTATGAAAAAATACTTTAGTTACTTAAACCATGTTTTGTTTTTGCAGGAACTGTGTTAAGTACTGCTGCTGGTGTCTTGGTATTAACAATATTGAAAATCACTGGTGTCAATATGGAAGATATTAGGAAAGCTTTATATAAGTTGAAAGAAGCAAGGTAAGTTGATAAATTGAACTCAATAAAAAAAACCACCTTTCTATTAAATTAAAAAAAAATAATAAAAAAAAAAAAAAAAAAAATAAGAAGGAAAATAAGTAATTTAATATAATGTCATATTTTATTGAGCAGTGGTGGCCCAGTGGTAACGACCGCGATTTACGAGTATAGGTTGTACGTTCGAACTCTGACAGGCGCTTTACTCTGTGTAAATTATTTCATCACCACTGCTCTAAAAACGATGGACATGGACATTGTGGGGAAACCGGCATGTCTTAGAACTAAAAATTCGAAGACATGTGACATTACCAAACCGCGCTGGGTCCGCGTGGTAGATTATGGTCCACTCCGTCTGGCCGAGAGGCCTGAGTCCCAGCACTGGGAAAATTAAAGTCTGATTATGAAACAATTTAGTTTTTTGAATTACCAAATATATTTACTTAAATATTTATGCCTGGAAATTCATAAATTCATTATTCACTTGACAATGCATGTCCCACGACCTGTGTCACTTGCAACAACGCGCAACGTCAACAGATCTGAATTTCAGTGTCTTCTAACAGTATTTAGTACCCGTTTTCACTAACACTAGGCGACATCTAAATAAAAGCGCGATGTTGGATTTCAACTTTCGCCGCGAAAATGGGCAGTAAATCAAACTACACTAAAATGTAAAAAAAAAATAAGTATTTGATTTAATTTCTTTTAATTTTCAGAGAGGACCAATACAACCAAGTGTTAGAAAAGTCAGCAACAATTAAGAACGACAATCTCACTGAACACCATAAAATGCTAGTCTTAGAAAAGGGGGAGAAAAAGATAGATGATCTTAAATAGCTTGGACTGGGGCTAATAAAGTATAACCTTTAAAGAAAATTTTTATTCTGTTTTATACTGTACAGTATGAATAGTTATGAGATTCGAGTCTAAAATGAAGTATATTTTAAATGTAAATAAAGTAAATAGATAAAGAAAATAAAGCCAATACAGCTTGGCAAAAAAGAGTGTGGAATAAATGAGGTCGCCAGTATCGCACCTGTGGCAACCCGAAATACTACGACTCAAAAATGTTTGATACTTGTTATTTTTGGGGATATGATCCCAATCCCAGGTATGTACGTTTCAGTCCCTTAGACGCAACGCAAACACCATGGAAGGCTTCAATGTCACGAAAGCGGTGCAGTAGGTACCCACAGACAGATAATCATGCACCTAAGAGCAGTCTAACAGTGGGATTTTTAGGAATTGACGACAATAGTTTGTTTACAGGGATAATGAAAGAACACGTTTTGTTTGAAGTTTTATTTTAATACAAAACATTCAATCAGACGAATCGAAAACACTTTCATCTAAATATTCAATGCCAGAAAAGCTCACATTTTGTCTAGAGCTTTCTGCAACTTCAGAATCAATAGCAAATTCTAATTCTGATAAATCACTGCTGCTGCTACTGTCATCTCTGAGATTTATTACCAAACGTTCTATCTGTTCATACATAATATTTTTTTTCTATTTTCATTACATGCTTGCATGAATTTTTCCAGTCTTCGGCAGTAATGTTTGAAAATGCTTGTTCAGCAGCCACCTATAAAAAATAATTAAACATTAAGGTTCTTACATAGCAACATTATATATGCATTGTAAAGTAGGCTACATACCTTTATATCAATGGACCCAAAATTAACTGAAGCAATTTTATGCTTTGCAATTCCCCATATTAATTCGATAGGAAACTGTATTTTATTAATTCCATGTTCATTATCCTCAAGTATCAATCACGGAGGTTAGCGTATACGAGATTTGTCAAACTTCAAAACATAACCTCAGTTTTCAATTTCTGTAAACAAGACTAGAAGTTACTTAAATCTGGATACTAACAAAACTACGCATTGAAAACATTTATAAAAACTTATTTAAGGTACAATGACTTATTTATGGTACAGACGCCAGCACATCAACCTACACCTAACTGTCACATTTTCCCAATCAACTTTAAACCTTATGCTTCAGTGATAAAGTTGAAAATCTATTAAAGAAATTTGACAGATTGTAGTAGGTTGATGTGCTGGCGTCTGTACATAAATACCTGTCATATCGGCAGTTCTTTGATAAACATTCTCGATATCAGCCAAATCTTGTCCCGCTTGAGATTCGGCCAAACACCGCGAAAAGACGTGGTAAATCATTGCTCTGCCACTAATACGAATAGTTTTATTCATTTTAAATAGTTAATTATGCAACGAAAGTTGATAATTTTTTAGAAATCTATGAAAAACGACTAGGATATACGAACTGTTGACACATAATGTACTAGCAGTTGACAACTAAAGCAATGTTGCCACAATCAACGGTTTTTAGTTCCAACTGTCACCGCGTCAGACTCTTTTTTGCCAAGCTGTATTTATAACTTGTTTTTTATTTGCAGGCGAAGGAATTACGAAATTATGGCGTCTTATTGACGAATTCTTCTACTTTTATGATGATGAATCCACTTATAGCAGAATTTGAACTTAATAATGTTTTTGACGTGATAACGTCTCATAAATCGATGAACGCCGGCTCGCACGAAAAATCATGACTCATTGTCACGTTCCGGCTGAGCCGAGCGTGCAAGCGAGAGCGCGGAACAAGCGATAGAGGCACGATCGGCCTAAGCGTTCGGCTTGTGACGCATCTCTTCCACTCCATCGTTTTCATCAATGTTTTCTTATGACGTTATCACGTAAAATTATCGTCCGTAAACCGACTACAGACAACCAATTTTTTCTTTACCATTTTGGATAGTCTAAGACTCTAAGTTCTAAGACTGACGTGCCATATTAACAGATCGGTGCTGTACTTGCCCCGCGCCGCGCCTTAGCTGCCCCGTCGGTCTCGTAGTCTGACAAAATGCTTGCAATGACTGGTCCACTCAAATCTGGAACTTTCCTCAAAAGACTTATTTCAGACATCAATCTACATGCTGCCTTCACATGATCTGACTGAGACCTCTGAGTTTGTTTCGGCCTTTCTTCTCAGAGTAGTCAGATAGGACACGCCGACCTCATCCAGCTTTTTTTACATTTTTATAATGTGACGTGTAAAAGTGATTCCGATATCCTATTTACAGAATAAACAATTTTATTCCAATGACAAGCGTGACTGCTGGGCATGGGGTCTTGGGTTTGATTCCCAGGTCGGCAGTTTTATTAGGTTTTTTCAACAAGAATTTCTCAGTAGCAACCCGGAGTTTGGAAGTTGGTGGCGTGACACCCCCTTGTCTCGCGCGCACGTGGCGCTGTGTCTTGCGCTTGATTTTATCCCCACGAGCTTCGGATTGCCGTCTCGGACTGTACGAGTAAAGAAACATAAGAGTGCACCTTTGTCAGCACACACACTTGTGCACTATGATATCTCCTTATGATATGTACAGACGCCAGCACATCAACCTACCCGAAACTAAAATTTTCCCAATCAACTTAGAACCTTATGCTCTAGCAATAAAGTTGAAAATCTATTAAAAAAATTTGACAGATTATAGTAGCTTGATGTGCTGTCGTCTGTACCTGGCGAATCTCGGTTGATATTGGCCACCGTGACCGCCATCGGTCGGGAGGATATACAAGGTGGAGACGACAACAAATTAAATTCCGAATATCTAATGACGTTCCCAGTCTGTATATTAAAATTCAATCAAATATTTATATCCAATAGTTAAGTCACTAGTCTACCTCGAGGTAGATGGGCCAGTTTAGTTTATTTTGGAAAATGGCAAGAAAAGGAAATCCATCGTCGCATGAAAATGCCAGGAAAAGCCACTGGTCCATAAAGATGCAAATGAAGGGCGATATATTGATTTCTCTGAAGCGAAAACTCATCGATGTGTATCCTGCCCGTCCTAACCTACGGCACACCCCGGACACTCCATACAACGCTCGCAAAATAATTACCTACTACCACTACATTGACAAATGACGTTTGTATACGTGTAAATGTGTGCGTGAAATCTAGTAGGGCTGGCTGGCGCAGTATTGCGTAGGCGGCGGCGCTGCCCGAACGTATGCAACAATGGGGCGCCGCGCGCCGCGACACTAGGTACTCACAGAAATCTAATTAGTAACATTTCTATTGTACTACTTTTAAAGTCGAAGAACGAATAGAACGTGAAAGAAAGAGACATAACTAAGACAATAAAGAGAGAGAGCAATTTGGTATGTTAATATTACGGAAGTTTTAATTGTTCTAAAACGAAGAAAACTTGGAAAATAAATGATTAATAGAGAAAATTATGAAAATAAATTATCACAACACTGGCTTAACTTGTTTGTCTGTAATATACTAGCTTTTATTTTTTATGGGTTTAAAGGATATTTGAGTTGCTGTTCCTTACCTTCTTTCATGTTTCGGGAACCGAAAGAAACTCCTGTCTTTATCGTTCCTCGATGAATATAAGCATCCAAATAATGCACAATATACAACATCGTGATTAACACAAAATATAAAACTTAAAAAAAATAATGTGTTCGTGTCAGCAGTAGGTAGGTACAGCGCTGCGGTTCTTGTGTTTGCGAGCGCCATTGTTAAAGAGCAGGCGACGAACACATCGAAGTGCGGGGTGAGGTGCGGTAACTGATGTTAGTGCGGGGAAGGGAGTGGCCTTTCTGTACGCAGTACTTTAAGTATTCTGTGCCTACGGTGCTCAGACCAGAGCCCTGATTCACAACCATACGACAGGCTATCGTATCGAAAACCTGACATTTCGATAACCTGATTTGACTTGCCTTCAACAGCAAATAGCTGTTGGAAGAATAGCGGGCGTCTATTTGATTTAAACTGACAAAATTTTCGACTTTTGGACTTGTGAACAGCGTTTAGAAGACTCCTACGATAACAATGATTAATGTTCGATACGATACGGAAGCGTATCGAGAGTTTGTGAATAGCCTGGCTGGTCCCTCGCTGAGTCGCAAAAGTTCCGCCTTGGAGCTTGCCAAACAGCAATGGAGCGCAGCATTTTAGGCGTTAAACGAACTGGCAGAATACGAAACACCACGCTGCGCTCCAAAACGGGGATTCTAGATGTAGGCAAAAAGGCTTCCAAGCTGAAATGGGATTAGGCAGGTCACATCGGCCGCATGTACAGTGGCTACACTAGGTCACTAGTATTTACTTTGTTTGAAAAAATTTTTATTAATTTTGATCTATCAAAATATATACATCCCGTATTTGATAGTTCCGAAATACTCTTATGCATTAGTACTGCCAGTGTCTTCATTTATTGTCGTATCGTTGTATACTGTATTTTATTTAGTTCTACGCTTTGGAATGGGCACCTAGCTTCAACTTTCTGACCAACTGACCGACTACTTAATTTTAACAATTCAAAAGTGCCTGTAATGGTTTAATTGAAATAAATGGTTTGAGTTTAGTTTTACAACTTGCAAGTAGGTTTATTGCAGGAATTTTAAGTTTTCTCGACGACAGCATTTGGTTTATTACCAAAATAAGAGTCAAATTTATATTAAAAGCATTTTATTGTTACAGACATTGCACAATACAGATGTGGTCGAACCGATTTACAAAAATATAAGGAATTAAATGTATATACAAACTTCATAATTATTGAATTTGTGCATCAATTTTAGAATAAAAACAAATTATTTTCGCTTAATTTTAAATACGAAAGGTAAAAAATGCTAAGACTTAGGTATAATATTTATTTATTGAAACGAGATTATAAAGAACGCTAAGAGTTAATAATAAAAGTTACAAAACTTTAAAAATGGCAAGACCTAATTAATAAATAGATTGAGCTACATATGCGTTCCTATTATATTTAAAAACACTATTTTAAAATAAGTCCTTGCAAAATTTTAAGAAAAATACAATTGAATATTAATTACAAATGCAAAAATATACATGAAAGAATTGATATTTGGACAATACTATACGTGGACTTTTAATACTGTTACAAAGATTATAAAATTGGTTTGAACACAGAACTGCACGTAATTTTCCTTGTCACTATTTTATATTGCATTTCATTCGAATTTTTCTAAAATAATTGTACAGCTAAATGACTCAAATAAAATAGAATTTAAATCTAAAATGAGTAACATGCACTAACAGAGGTATAGCGTGGCTTAGAGCTACATGAATATACAGCCCCTGACTACTTTTATTATAATAATATTTCATTCGCGTAATATGTACATTCATTTTTGATGAAAACAAAACATCGCGAGTCTTATTATGCAACATCAAGCCATTCCGCACCTTTATAATTTCATTGTTGACTAATTCGTTTCCTTTACCAATAATTATGTAATGTAATAATACTTTAGTTTTCAATATACTTACAATACATACGTACTAAATTGTTTTAAACATTTTTAGAGTAAGTATACAATTATTTATATTTCCGTAAATAAACTTTATTATCGAAAAGTTAATTTTAGTTTCGAATTCCTTTCAATATAATCGATGTTTTAAACATTTTTGTGAATTACTGTTATAATTTTGTATTTTATTTATTGCACACTGACATACATACCAGTCTTTATTTATTTTCTATACTTTATTGTTTCAATATATTTTTTAATATAGATGGGTAACTACATAAGCAACGTTATATTTCAGCGGCAAATACTTACAATTCAGAAGTATTCAAGTCACGTGGCTCTATTGCTTGGAGGTGAATGAAATCATTAATTGTCATCCTAGGGGCCATCCAAGTATTACGTAAGCACTGCAGGGGGGCGGGGGTCTTTGCTTTGCTTATTTTTGATGCCATGGGGGATGGGGGTCTGGATGGTGATCACGTCAGTAGTATTTATTTTTCACTTTTTCTACAATATTTAGTCGATTTTGGTTTGAACACATATTATGGCAACCCAACTTGTCTATGCTTGAAAACGAAACGCATAATTATAACTGCTGCTCATGAATCAATAAAGAAACCAGAACATATTGAAAAATGCATGTGCCAATGTTTACGTAAGCATGAGGATAACAGCATTGCCTTACTTTAGATAACGAGGGGTGAGGAGGGGGGGGGGGGTTAATAATTGCAAAAAATCTGCTTATGTAATACTTGAACGGCTCCCAACTCTTTACTAGAACTATATTAGGTAAAGTATCAATATTTTCAATTTCAATTCATAATGAAACTCGTACATTTTGTGCAATAGCCACTGAAACAATACTGGACTACGTTAGAAAAATACAATCATACATAAACTCACGATTGGACGAAGGAAAAGGACTAAGTTTATGAGCATGTGGCGTTCTGTAATTCCTGCCTAACCTCTTGGGCAGAAGGCGTGAGGTATTGCCGACCTCGTAATTGGCTCACCACCCTAAGGTTGAATGTCACTGCCATATGCACGTCAAAACGTCAAGGTCTATTTTTGCTTAAAACCAATGTGACAGTTATACCGCTTAACTGAGACGTGGCCTGAAGTAGCAGCGCAGTGCGGGAGGGGTATGGTGACGTGATGCGAGAGTTCAGTGATTAGTCAACTTGTGACAAATATCACCCCCTCCCCCCCCAGCACCGCTACCTCAGGCAGTCTCAGTTAAGCGGTCGGCCTATAGAGCTACAAGGTCTTTTGGCGCGTGGCCAAAATCGGAACTAACGCCACGGTCCTGGTTTTCAAAACATTTCACAAAGCGATTGCACAAATGTTTACCTGCAATGATCCTCTGCCAACGTCATTCGAGTGCCAACATTCGTCAGTCAGCCTTACAGTGCGGCCGACGAGCGAATGCGTTCTTGACACCTGTCAGGTTCATACAAAAACTACGTGTTTTGTGAATTTTATCTTTACGCTGTTTTAGAGCTCAACTGTCACTAATGAAACACAACGCACTGACAGGTGTCAGGGACGAATTCTCTCGACGACCGGACTGTAGATTCAACTTACTGGGTGGTGAGGGAATTTGGAGGTCAACTGTACCTAATATGTAGAAAAATACTATCTTCATTTAAATTCTTCTTAGCCACGTGATTATTGAAACGTCTAGTGTACTTATTATAATTACTGCGAACTCTGTGACTTGGTGATTCGTTTCGCGCCTCTGTTCGGTGGACCCTTGGGCTTGGCGAAGGCGGGACGGTGCAGATTCCTCTTGGGATGAATCTCCTCGTACAAAAACTCTTCAGTCAGCTCCTTGCCGTCGTCGATTTCTAGCTGTAAGGATAATAAAACTATAATTAGTATGAAACATCGTGAGGAAACCGGCATGTCCTAGAAGAAAAAATTCGAAGACGGATGACATCTACCAACCCGCACTTGGCCCGCGAAGTGGATTACAGCCCACTCCCTCTTGACGAGAGGAGGCCTGTGTACCAGCAGTGGGAACATTAAAGCCCAATTATGTAAGGTCGCTTTTCGCGTTTCGTGTCGCTGTCCGGTTGTGTGTGCGCTTAGTTCATCCTAACTACACAGTGGATTTTGATGCGTTTTCCCCATCATTTGGAGAATTTATTCCGGAAGGGTTATGTTTGACATGTCGCCTCATCAGTACATCGCACCTGTGCAAAGTAGGGGCGAGTCGCTATGAGGGTTATATTATTTATTTATTTTTTTGTTTTTTCCTCGTTCTAGTACGTATAATATAATACAACGACTGTTTACCCCTAAGGGTTGGGCAGAGGTGGTGCTGAATTCATGGTTACAGTTTGCGCGTCAATGCCCCAGCCACCCTGTATGAGGTCCGGCCGCGCCAAATCTGCCGAAGATGTGGAACAAGAACAATGGCCGCTCAAAATTGAATAAAATCGATATACAAGAACATTTATTATTAGTAATGTTTGCTTTCGTCTAAATCTAGATCTAAAGTAGACGAAAACAAACATTACTTAAAATAAATGTTTTTCAAAATCGTTGTAAATCGATTTTATTCAATTTCGAGCGGCCATTGTTGTTTACATCTTTGGCAAAATTGGCACGGCCGGACTTTAGGCCATCGTGATTGATCTATTCTTCACGACTCCATGTTGTTAGTGGTTTACTAATACTAAACGTATTATTTTGCTTTATGAAAAACAAACTGACACATAATGACATAACATTTTGTAGGAAGAAATACAAAAAAGATACGACCACGTTGTAACCAACAACATTTTCCGTGGATACAATTTTTTTTTAAATTTACATACCATAACCAAAAAACCAAACCACAGACTGTAACTTTTAAGCAGTTGTTTTTGCGTTAAATAGTAAAACAAAAGCAAATTAAGCAAAAAAATAAAAACTCATCAAGGCATGCAAATCTTAATTAGAATTACTAGTGACCTAGTGTTATTGAGTACAATATTTTTGCCTTTACCAACAGAAAGAGCAAATGTATCAATGAATGGTTGTTATTTTGTTAGTAAGACGCAGAGGTGCCCGCATACCTGCGTTACTGCGACAAGAGGTAGCTCACAGGCGCCGTGCGCGCACCCCGCGGCATACTGTCGCTCTACGAACTATGTAACTTATTTTATTACGGATATCAATAATCATAAACATATTACATTGCTATAAACATCAAAAATACCGTCTCTAGGAGAGTGCATTTTAAACGGCATGTATTTAATCGAACTTCTAATAATTCGCATTTTGCGCTCTCAAAAATATTATTGAACATTCTAATATAATAATTGCGCCTCTTTTTGTGAACCTCAAATAATTCCTATTTTAGGGACTTAAAAATACTAAATAGTGAAATAACTGTGACCAACTTAGACGTAGCGCTCGCCGACCGCTGTCGCAGCACCGCTCGCTTTGCTCGCTCGGCTCGCGCACGATTGCTCACAGTTCTCTAACCTAACTTGTCTAGTGTGGTACCCTAACTTAGTAACTGCTACCAACTGTGAGAAAAAGCCAGAAAGTTAAAAAGAGAGGCTCAATGATTAAAAAAGGCTGCATCATTAGAAGCGCAAACACTTTTAGAAGTCTTTTAAAAGTGCCCATCATTCGAAGGTCAATAAACTTTTCCCATTTTAAATCACATAATTTATACTTTTTAAGCATGAAAAGATAAAAATGTGTGGAAGCAACGGTAATTGCATGGCAAAAGCAGCAAATAAAACATACAGGCTGGCAGGAACTTCAACGCGCATCATGTTACAATAGACACCGCTGCGTTGAAACTTAAGTTAGGTTATTTAAAAAAAAATGCTGTTCTATACGTTTTTACCGTGTCGATATAGCACTTTTGTAGGAAACAAGAGATTTTTTTGTAATAACCGACGAAAAATTCCAACGCAGGGGTTTTCAGAATCATATACAGACGCCAGCACATCAAGCTACCTAAAACTGTCAAATTTTCCCAATCAACTTTGAACCTTATGCCTTAGTAATAAAGTTGAAAATCTATTAAAGAAATTTGACAGATTGTAGTAGCTTCATGTGCTGGCGTCGGTAATAAATCCATGGTAATAGGCTGCACGCAGATGTCCCTGCCATCCTGTATAGGCCGCCGTGGTGGATCTATTTTTTACGACTCGTTGTTGCTGGATTATACTGTGATGAAGAACAAGATATACTTTTTTTATTATAGTGATGTAAAGAGCATCGGAAGAGCTGACATAATGGATATTGGAATATCAGATAATCATAAAAATATCGGTTGACATACAGAAGTTGTTACGAGAATTCAGAAACTCAATAATCTGATATCCATAACTTACTGTATTCATATCTCCTTTGTTAGTATTGTCACTGAATGTGACTAAAGGGAAGCCGAAAAAAAGATTTCAAATGGTTAAAATAGGGATCACACTTACTCGTTTAACGATTTCGCAGCCCAACTGCTCAATAATTTCTAAGAATTGTCCTTTACAGCTAGAATACATCATTCTCTCCTTTATACTGCAGTTGTATCCGGGCATGGAGTAGATGAATACTGTGAATGAAAATGATAACAATCAATTTATGATAGCCTGTGAATAAATCTTCTGTCATGGAATGGTTGTCAAAATAATGAACTGAGCCAAATGACGTGACTCAGATAAATAAAAATGAATGGTCTTTCATACACTGGGGGCAATCAAAATCATTTATTTAAACTAGGCCGAGAATCAGCACTTTTTCAACTTCGAAACTAAAGTCCGGCCGCGCTAAATTTGCCAAAGATGTAAACAACAATGGCCGCTGGAAATTGAATAAAATCGATATACAAGGGCATTTATTTTAAGTAATATTTGTTTTCGTCCACTGCTGGACATAGGCCTCCCCAAGCACCTCCTCTTCGACCGCTTCTGTGCTTTTCGGTTCCTGCGGCCTTCACAATGTCGTCGGTGCACCTTGTGGGAGGCGTTCCAACGCCACGTCTTCCGGTACGCGGTCGCCACTCCAGAACCTTTCGGCCCCATCGGCCATCTGTTCTGCGAGCAATGTGCCTTGCCCACTGCCACTTAAGTTTGGCAATAATTCTTCGGGCTATGTTGGTTACCTTGGTTCTCCTAATTTCTGATTCGATCACGCAGGGAAACTCCAAGCATAGCCCAAAACACACCACTACATACCACCCACATTAAGATATACAAAACATTGAATTAAATTATTTGCTTTATATCAGCTAGCACACGCCAATATACCAACAAAAACATTGAAACTATACTCAAGCAGAACCAAATAATAAAAACGCAAACAGAACTTAATACCCAAATAGCCTCTCAGGCATAAAGGGCGTGCTCGATTACATATGATAACAACTCAATTTGTAAGCGGAACTACAAATTGGCATCTACAGGTATTTTTTTATGATCCATTTGTTAATAGTTTACAGTTGCATCAGATAATTTTGGAACAGACTACCGTTACAGGTTGAAGCGGCATCATATGGATTATTTTTTTAATTAGATACTAACCTATGCTCTCCATGTAGTCACTTTCATGCGTATGCTTGAATATATACAAGTGGTATCTGGCTTCATCGCTCGGCACCTGCTGCGGTAACTCAGTGAGAGAAATGTTGGCCGCTTTGGATAAATGAATCTTTTCTTCATCTAAATCTGAAATGCAAACATAATGAAGATTCATTAAGATTTCGGTATATTTATATTCTTTTCTTTCGTTTTTTTCGGCATTGATTTGTAGGTATACTGGCTAGTTTGATTAAAAACTCACCTATCTTAAATTGCAAGTAGTTATAGGAACCTCTTTTGAGATCATGAATTCCTTGTTTGGCATCTTCAGTAATAGGAAAAGAAACACCACCCATCGTCGACTGCCTGAAATTTGGATAAAAATTAAAAATATATTTAAGTGTGTAATATTTCCTGCTTTTGTCATCTGTATGAGAGCGTTTTCACATTATCCGATCCGATATCGGTGTCGGACGCCGATCCGATATCGGGGTAAGTAAAATGTATGAAATATGTACCCGTCTTTCATATTGTCCGGCCCGATATCGGATATCGGAGCCGGCACCGATATGCTGGCGGCACCATCGGACGCCCATGAGCCGTCGGGCGATAATGTTTGTATGTGTGCTATACGTGTATCTAAATTGTCTCTTGTGTGCGTAGAGCCCGATGCGCGGCGGCCATTTTGAGCTTGTTTACTAGTTTGGTTGTCATCATGGCGTCGTCGTCGTTTTGTAGCTTGCTAAAAAGACTATAAAATGCTCCCTCTGAATATCTAGCTACCACAATGGGATGTACCCAATACTGTCTATGGACAGATCTTTTTTTGCGTCTCAAATATGATACAGCAAATAAAGTTTTCTGTTATAGTCTGCCATGATGACTTGCCTGCACTAAGCTATCGAGCAAATGGCCGTATCGGAACGATTTTGTCGGAAATTATGTGAAAATAGCACATGGTGTCGGCTATCGGATGTCGGCTATCGTCGTCAGACACCGATATCGGATCGGATAATGTGAAAACGCTCTTAGACTGTCAAGGTCGGTTTAGATCGAATGCACATTTTATCAAATTCTCAATTGCTCTTTCTATAATAAAATGTCAAGAATATCAAGAAAATAATGTTCTTGCGCTTGATCTGGTACCTTCAGTAACATTGATAGTGATTACTTCTAATTGTTAAATTGGTATTTTTAAGTTTTACGATCATTCTAACAAAAGAAAACATGATTGTAATATTTGACGGTAGTTGTTCCAGTGACCATTTGTAAGTAATTTGACGATTATTCGTTTCATCGTGTGGTTTTCCTTATAAAAGAAACTCAAAATTTATTCCAATTTATCTTCTTATAAAATGATTCCTTCATGCTACGTACAGATGCAATCCCGGGATTTATGGTGCTGTATTTAAGTTAAATATTATTATACACAAATGAACTTTCCAGAATAATTTCCTTAGTGTAAAAGATAATGAAAACCACATAATAAAAATCCATTCAGTAATACGGAGCTACTTTGACTTCCAGGGTTACTTTGACAAGGCCGATCACAACGCTATGACGCGTTCCCCACACCCCGCGCCTCGCGCAATATTACTCGAGGTCACGCACACTTGCTGAGCACACGTGAAAACCGATTTTGGCGCTCTGTTAAAGTAGTTCCAACGCCTGTCAAAGTAACCCTGGAAGTCGAAGTAGCCCCGTTTTACGGTAGTGTAGATTAGTAGAACTACTTGGTCTCACAGACATACACGAAAAGCGACTTCAATTTATTTATTAATTACTAGCTTCTGTCCGCGACTTCGTCCGCGTAAAATTTCTTTTTCCCCCGACCCACCCCGTCGTATCGCATCGCCTGCCCTCGTTATTATTTTGTTTTCGCTTGGCGTACTTTCTGACTTTTTTTTCTTTTTGCTTGGCTCCTAAGGGGCATAGCATGTTTAACTCAAACTCAAAGCATTAATTTCAATTAAACCATTTACAGCCACTTTTGAACTGTTAAGAAGTCGGTCATTCAGAAAATATGAAGCTAGTTGCCCATTCCGAAGCGTAGTAGTTACCTATGGAGAAGAACGGGCAAGAAACTCCAAACACTCTTTTAAATTATATTTTTTACAAAAATATTAGTTACATCATTAATGTGGAATTTATAATTATATGTGAGAACGATGTAAAAAAAGACGTACGCGTTAAAAGCGTCCAGAGTACAGCAAATAGTAACAAAACAACAATCCAAAAATAAAATAATTAAAAATAGCCATGACAGCTACGTGATGACCAGCCCCGCCCCAACTGACGGTGCCCGTTCACGAACATGACGCATGGATCAGCAGTAGCCTTAGAATTGGGCTATCAAATGCAAAAACATTTTTTCAAAACCGACTGGTAGTTTCAGAGATTTGCGCGTTCAAACAAACAAACTCTTCAGCATTATTATTAATATAAGTAGAATAAATAGCTTACCTAGCATCAGTTCCATAGTTAGTGTCGTGTTCACTCTCCTGTAGCTCCTTCAAGGCCTCCTCCCGGTCGGTGAGCGGGGCGGGCGCACTCACCCCAGTCAAATGAGCCTTGTAGCCTTTCAGACTTACTTCGTCCTATTAATAGAAAGGTTAACATATAAAATATAGTAAATAATGACGTCATTTGTCACGTCTTTAGGAAGGACAAAAGAAAACAGTTTCAGTTAAGTTCCTTTTATATGATGTGGCATTCTTCTAAGGTACTATTAGGCTGCCTATCCATTGACGCAAAGCGAGGCTGCGGAGCGGAGATATGGAGAAATATTAACCAATAGAAAATTACATTCGAGATTTTATGCAATCCTATTGGTTAATATTTCTCAGTTTCTCCGCTCCGCAGCCTTGCTCCGCGTCAATGGACAGGCAGCCTTAGGATCTGATAGGCTGATGCTTCTCATAGCCCACTGCTGCACATAAAAGCTCAATTTTGGGCCAAAGATGCTTGAAATTTTTGCCATCGATGCGATAAGAAGATTCCAATATTAATTAAAAAGAATAGAAAATTATCTGTTACAATACAAGGCAAAATTCATTCAAAGGACATTAATTAATAAAACATTTTGTTTTCTTTTATATTGTTTAGATATTGATATCCATCACGTCTGCGGAGTTTATCTAGCTAATTAAATGCGAAAGTGTGTCTGTTACCTCTTCACACTTAAATTGCTGAACCGATTTAGATGAAATCTGGTATAGAGATAGTTTGAGTCCCGGGAAAGGATATAGGATAGTTTTTATTCCGAAATTCCCAGGGGTAATTTATGCGGGTGAAACCCCGGGGCGCTGCTAGTCGGTTATAATTCAAACAATATTAAAACTCAAGAGTGCTTCAATATTTTACAAATTAAAGCAATTTCTTTCATTTGAAAGATTGATCATTTAATGTTATCAGTATAATCACTAACTAGATTACTTAAATATCTAAACTTATAAATATATAGATAAACTTCCTATCAAATTGTTTGTTTACAATTTCAAATCAAATATTATAAATGTATTATATATAGGGAAATTAGAAGTATTTTTGACAGATTGAGACTGAGATCAGACTGTGAGCGTTCTTAAAATTTCGAGAATTGCCCCTCTGATGTATGTACAGACGCCAGCACATCAAACTACCCCAAACTGTCAAATTTCTTTGATAGATTTTCAACTTTACTGCGAAATAATAAGGTTCATATTCAATTGGGAAAATTTGGCAGATTGGGGTAGCTTGATGTGCTGGCCCTCTGTACAGAGAAAAAGAGTGTATAAAGATCTTTCTGCCTACCCTCATGGGAAAAAGGTGTGAGTGGGTATGAATAGCATACCTTTACAGTAGCATGCATTTCGTCCTTAATATGTGCAGAACCGAACTCCTGTTTGAGCGTGGCCTTAGTGGAGGCATACAACATCTTGTGTCTGACCGGGGCACTGTCTGGAGACCAGCTGAGAAGCAGCCACTCATGGCCAAGGGAATTCGTTGAGTCAAATCTGAAAGAGCAAGAAAAATATGAGTTCCCCTATTTTATCATGAGGAAATATTTAATGGAGTAGCATTTATAATGTTATTTTGATTTCTTTGCATAGATTCTATTTATTATTCATTCAAATTATTAAGTCATTTCTTTTAAGATATTTTTAATATGAACATTAAAAAAAATATATAATATAGTTGAAGAGTGCCTACTTACATACATGCATACATAATCAGCCTATAATGTTCCCACTGCTGGGACACAGGCCTCCTCTCAGTGCGGGTTGGTAGATGTCACATGTCTTTGAATTTTTGGTTCTAGGACATGCCGGTTTCCTCACGATGTTTTCCTTCACCGTTTTGAAAGCAGTGGTGATGAAATAATTTACACAAAGTAAAGCACCTGTCTGGGTTCGAACCTACGACCTACAACTCGTAAGTCGCGGCCTTTACCACTGGGCCACCACTGCTCTCTACTTTTAGTCGACAAACCATTGCGTTAATTACTTTATTAAAATGTGAGTAAAGTGGAGAAACACAAACACTGGTTATTAGAGTACATACTTTTAGGTTAAAAATGACTAACCTGTATAAAATGTAACATGGCATTTCTTCAACTACCAATGAAGGTAAATATTTGTCGAAGTCTTGTTCCCATGAGTGCTTTGTCGGGTAGGACTTGGATAAGACCAGCTGCTCTGAAATTCAAAATAATAATAATGCCTTTACTGTATGTAGTATTCAAACAAAAATGAAGACATTGCTGTTAACACAAGTCAACATTGCAGCAACATTTTATTTTCAGTTATTTAATTGGTTTTAAAACGCGGTTCAATGCGAGTCCAGGGTTCCGTACCACCGTACAATATTTAACACTAGGTACAGACGCCAGCCCAACAAGCTACTACAATCTGTCAAATTTCTTTAATAGATTTTCAACTTTATCTCTAAAGCATAAGGTTCAAAGTTGATTGCGAAAATTTAATAGTTTCGGATAGCTTGATGTGTTGGCATACTAAAAAAAAAACATGTTTCTTGTATACTTTTAATTGTATTTTATTTTTATTGTGTGTTGTTATAACGGCAATAGTTAAAAGTAAACTGTCTACCTATTACGGTTTATGACACAACCTGCTGACAGACAGACGGTCAGACAATGGAGGCTTAGTCATAAGGTTTTGTTGGCACTGTTTGGGTGTGGGAAACCTAAAAAACACTTTTACACATCAAAGTAAACTCTCTTTTAAACCTAGATGAGGCCGGTGTTTCCTATCAGACTACTCTCAGAAGGAACTAGAAACAAACTCAGTCAGTATCTTAAGTCCAGACATTACCTTGGTGGTTATATGAGGACCATGCAGATTAGTGTCTAATCTGCATGGTCCTTGGTAGTGTCTGAGATGGTCTTTTGAGGAAACAACCACTTAGATTTGAGTTGACCAGTGGAGTTGTTTATAAACTAAAGCGGAGGATTATTTGCAGTGGTCCTCTTTTTACAATGATAGGTAACCTTTTATTCTATTTTAAATTAGTTTCTAAAGATGGTTTAACAATGTTACCTGCTTGATTAGGTATACCAGCACCGTAATTGCGTAACACACTCTCAATCAAAATCTGAATCATTTTGAAGGAAGTAAAGGCTAATCCATTGCTTTATAATACGTTCGAAAAATTTGTCTACTTAGCAATGTAAATAATGCAATGGATGTTGTTGAACTGTCAAAATGAAAGCCATTGCTACTAATAGCACAGAATACTTAAAGTACTACGTACAGAAAGGACACTCCCTTCCCCGCACTAACATCAGTTACCGCACCTCACCCCGCACTTCGATGTGTTCGTCGCCTGCTCTTTAACAATGGCGCTCGCATACACAAGAACCGCAGCGCTGTACATACCTACCTACTGCTGACACGAACACATTATTTTTTTAAAGTTTTATATTTTGTGTTAATCAGGATGGTTGTATATTGTGCATTATTTGGATGCTTATCTTCATCGAGGAACGATAAATACAGGAGTTTCTTTCGGTTCCCGAAACATGAAAGAAGGTAAGGAACAGCAACTCAAATATCCTTTAAACCCATAAAAAATAAAAGCTAGTATATTACAGACAAACAAGCCAGTGTTGTGATAATTTATTTTCATAATTTTCTCTATTATTCATTTATTTTCCAAGTTTTCTTCGTTTTAGAACAATTAAAACTTCCGTAATATTAACATACCAACTATTGAATTATTGCTCTCTCTCTTTATTGTCTTAGTTATGTCTCTTTCTTTCACGTTCTATTCGTTCTTCGACTTGAAAAGTAATACAATAGAAATGTTATTAATTAGATTTCTGTGAGTACCTAGTGTCGCGGCGCGCGGCGCCCCATTGTTGCATACGTTCGGGCAGCGCCGCCGCTGGCCGAGTACTGCCAGCCAACCCTACTAGATTTCACGCACACATTTACACGTATACAAACGTCATTTGTCAATGTAGTGGTAGTAGGTAATTATTTTGCGAGCGTTGTATGGAGTGTCCGGGGTGTGCTAATAGTGTGTTATGCAATTACTCCGCTGGTTGTAGATATCACTTGTACATATTATAAAGACAAGCGTCACTGCAAAACTGGACTAACCGGTCAAGCCCCGAGCATTACCGATCGGTGACAAAACAATAGAAAATCAATTGTGTCTCATTAGCGGAGCTTGACAGATTAAATAAATTGTACAAGCTGCATAAACAGTGTTTTTGGGTTTTTGGCAATAAAAAGGCTAAATATTTTGTTAATATCCTGGATGGATGGACTGAGTAAAAGATGACATCGCTAGAAAAGCGGTGACTACCAAGATGACGACTAATAGAGAAGTATGGAAGAAACAGACATTAGGGCCAACCCCAATTTGATTGGTATAATTAAGTGCGAGAATGATGGTGATGATTTTTTAATACCATACCATTTTCTATGCTGATTTTCACAACTCGAATTTTTCCATCTCTACATTTTCCCAAATATTTCTTCAACTCTGCATTGGCTGAAATGAAAAGATGAATTATTATAATTGTACTAAGTAACTATAAAATTAAGAAATTTTTCAATAACATCTTTCTTATTCACTATAAGTTAAAGGAAAACACTTGACGCACATGTTCTCTATAAATTGAATATGAAAAACTGGATTTTGGGTCTAAAACTAAAGGCCACAAATGGTGCCTAGCCTTACCTACATTTTAATTAATTACCACTTGTAGGGACATTTTAATGAACACCGTATTGCAACAACTAACAGTAATAATAAGCATAATTACTATATAGTTTCCACTGATGGGACATAGGCATTCGCCCTGGGGGCTGTAACACACCATGCGGGCCTGGTGCAAGTTGGTGTATGCGGCATACACCAACTTGCACCAGGATATGTGTGGCATACAGTATGCCACACATATCGCACCTTCGGTGCAACAAAGTCACAATAGCTCATTTTTTTATTTTACAGGAGAGGACTTTTAAAAGTATAGGCATGGTTCAGAGACAATTTGGCATACTTACCTCAATTTTGCAGTTTTGGCTATTTGTGACTTTGCACCTTGGTGCAATATGTGTTTATAGTTACTTAGCAGTTTAAGTTATATTTAAATAACTCATTAGCTAATAGGCCAGATTGTTATGTGAATAAAGATCAACAAATGTGACACTTCATAAAGGAAAATTAAAAAAAAAAAACTGGTAGAGAATTATTATATACCTAATCAGAATTTTCTGTTTACAGAATTAGAGATGGTGACTTAGTGACTCAGCGCATTCTATTGTGTGTTTATTAAATATCTTCACATTTTGTAAATTCTGTATTTTATGTTATCGAGAATTCCATTCATGGCAACGATTTTATTCTGGTAACCTTAAAAACAAGAATGACTTCTAAAATCATAAATAATTTTACGGAATAACTATTATACTAACTTTCTCTAGTTAGAACAAAATAAATAAATCATACGCTTCGCAGTCCCAGTCATTTCCTCCTATGTGTTTCATAACAACAGTGCTACATATCTATTCAAGTTTTTGCTTACATTGCAAATACATTATACCTTTATGATTTCAATTTTGGAATTCCATTATCAACCATTGATAACAATATGGAATTTTGGCGTGGGAGATCTGGTTGGGAGCCAGAGTAACGTAATTTCTAAAAATATACTAGATTTCATTTGGTTAATAACTTCCTCGCCTTGGAAACGGAAAGAAGATGTTTTGCCGGGGTTATTAGCATATTACGTGGTTTATTTTGAAATATTATGTAGATAACTGTTTATTTTCGTACCTTGAATTCCTGTTTGATGAGACATTGTGATGTTACTCCTAGAGTTATCTTACAATACACACACTCCACAAAAGTATGTAATTCACAAATATCACTATAAAATAAACTGTAATAAAAGAAATGAAATAAGATTTTAACTAGCGATCATTACTGTTCACTTGACAATTTGATTTGACTTGACAATTGACATCATTGTGATTATTGGCAGTCAGCCATAGACACAAGACAGCTGTCATTATCAAATCGATTATCGATTAGTTTGACGTGTGATTATTGAGCACAATTAATTCAGTTAAAAAAAAAAACACATCTCACCTTTGTACACGGTACTTACATTCTTTAAATAACGTAATATTCTTAACTTTTTCATCGTGTCCTATCTTTCAAGTAGGTAATTGTATCGTAATGTAAATGGTCACCTTTTTACCTACAACAGTTCAATTTTCTCTTTCAAAACCGACTTTTAGGCGCTTGTAAGCATTTCAGTTGTACTATAATATGGTACAATACTAATTCCATGCAACTGACCAACTGACAGAACATGTCAAAAATGTGTCAAATGTAATAGACATAGATATAGAATTCCGTAGATTGGGCATGAGAGTGAATGAGAGCTCCCGCTTTAACGGAACTTTGCTGTGTTAGAAAGAGAGAGAAAGTGACGCTGTTAACAGGGCCAAACTCAAAGCCAAACACGTATTTGCTACCGGCCCATACCGGCCCCGGTGACTGATATCTATGGTAATAGATTTGTTTTAGTTCCATAATCTCCCGTCTCTCAAGATATTTGGACTCTTTTATCCATAGACAGGCGCGATTCGCCACTCGATTAGTTGCGTTTGCGTTATTATTCTTGCGTAACACAGGTCATGGCATGTACGAGGATGCTGCGGCTGCGTCCTGCGTTTCATACGGTCTGACCTAATCCGTTAAAATAATTTGATTAGTAAACTGTTTCGTTATATTTTAGCAGCTACAAGGATAAAACACAAAAATACTGCCGCTTCTAATACCTACGTTAATTAATCCTCTTTAGGTACTTACCAGGTCTTAAATTACCAGGATACACTGTACAAAATGAAGCTTTAGGGAGCAGTGAGGCATACTCTGGAGCGGCGCAGTGGAATTATCTCATGCAAATTCGAGTTTCTATTTAACAACTAGTTACCTAGGTAGGTATCTTTCGAATGCACTTTGCATTTCTGATACTAGGTTTGACCCGAGCTTGTAGTAAAAAGGGTTTTCTATGTAAATTAAGGTTGATGATGATGGTTGGTGGATGTAGGGATCTAGTGACTGCGGTTACCGCAGAGTTAGACGTCTATATTGCGGTACCCCGGTTAGTAGGTACCTACCTATGTGACTACGTGTGCGTTAACTCAGGGCGCTAAATAAGTATTCAAATTACGCACCATGTACGAGTTAATGCTAGGTGTGAAAAATGGCACACTATTTTGTAGCTCGGTTGTGTTGTGGGATTGAAGTTGTTCTTAAAGATAATGTCACATTATTATGTGCATATTCCGCCCTTTTGAGATCTTAACTGTTCAGCCGTTGACTCTGATCGTACAGACTTAAAAACAGCTTGTAGCAGTTAGGTAATTTGGTTTGCTCTTTTTGTCGTCATTTCTGTCCAAATAATAATACTTACCTACATAGGTAATTAATTACCTAACTAATTCACTAACGTATTACTAACTTATTTACAGTCTTACAAAGGGGTATCGTATTACCCAGTGACTGGACTGGATTGTGGAGGACAGACAGAGATTCGCTCCATGTAAAATACTGGTAGGAAAAGCTTTTTTAACTGCATGTTAAACTGGAAGCCGACCGCAACATATAAAATTGGGAAACGCCTAGGCAGATTTTATTACATACAAAATCGTAAATGCTTAGACAACAATCAATCGTATCTCATCCGTCCATTAATTGTATCAGAAACAGACTAGGTCATTAAATACTTCTGCACAATTAAGGCGTAATGGCTGCCACCCATGATTTCCCGCCATTACACAAATACAATGCGGAAACACACCACAATTATTGTGGCAATGGCGTCTCGCTCGATGATAATTAACCGCTAATAATACGCGAAATACGTGACAATAGTACCGCTGCCGTTATTTGGTTTTTGAAATGGTGGGCAGGTAGGTACGATAAAATTGCTATTTCAAATAGTTATAGGCTCTACCTAATAAACAGAAAATTTTACTCTGAAAGCTTGGGATTGTTGTAATAATCTTCACTATTGTCTTGGATTGGGGAAATCACTTAAATAAAATGTTTATTTATGTATCTACTCGTAAGTAATCTTTTAAGACATTTTACACGTCAATATTTTAAAACTAAATGGCGCCGGCATTGCAAGCAATGCCGAAAACTCAGAGGTCATGGTCTCTATTCCAAACAATTATTATTAAGATTTCATGTGAATCTAACAATGCAGGGCCATATCTGGAAGGGCCTTTTGAAGAAAGAGCTATTGCTGCTTTACATTGAAACCATGTCGATAAAGCTCTCAAAATAAGGAATCTGGAGCACCCAGCCTTGTCTAACCCTAGACCTAATGCTCGGGGGAACGTGTGCTTGAGTGGAGATTGCGAATCGGTAGCAGCTGGATTGCCTAAATGGGGAAGGTCTTTTTCCAGTAATGATGATGACGATTCCACTGCGTATCCTTAACATCTATAGCCGCAGGACGAGAGTTGGTAGCCACTACTGGACTTATTTGTAGAAAGAAAGAACGAAATATTAAAGTTTATTTGGACATAGTTCGTGAAACATAAAATTACAAATAACAAAATATAAAAGTGACATCAACAATAGTGTAGTTTTGACAATAACATTGTGCCTCACGGCTGCGCCAAAAAGGTTCATTTCAGCATTAATACCAGACAGATACTGTCTGACGCTGGTCAAACTTACTCTATTGAAACTTTAGGTACAAGTGACGGAGAGTATAAATAAATGATTAGCGACTGCTCAACAATGACGTTTAATCTACACTTCACTTTAAGCCATACGTTTATAAGTAAACTAGCTTCTGCCCGCGACTTCGTCCGCCTGTTTGTTACTCCCCCGACCTATCCCGTTGCATCGCATCGCCTGCCCGCGCTATTACCTACTTGGTTTTCGCTTAGCGTTATTTCTGACTTTTTTTGTTTTTACTCAGCTCCTAAGGATCCTAGCATGATGTTAGGTAGCCTTATAGCCTTTCTCAAGAGTTGGGCTATCAAATGCAAAAATAACTTTTCAAATCCGACAGTTAGGTACTTACCAAGTTCCAGAGATTGGCGCGTTCAAAGAAACTCTTCAGCTTTATTATTAGTATACAGGGTGAAATTGAATTCATGGGCATCCTTTTTAGGAGTCACTGTAATCATCTTTATGAACAACTTTTACCACGGGACCAAACCTGAAATCACGAAAAAAAATCAGCTCTTCTGTACATTTTGACGAGTTATCTGAACATAAATGCAAGGAACAGCTGATTTTTTTTGGCGATTTTGGGTTTAGTCCCATAGTATCTAAAAGTTGTTCATAATGATGAGTACAATGACCACTTAAAGGGATGCCCATGAATTTAATTTCACCCTGTAGAAGATAAAGGCGTAAATATTTCCAATATCAAAATCTCCAAATGGTTTAATGAAATGAACCTTACCTGTCATCAAAATTAGCAATTACCTACCTATTTAATGTCTATAACGAGATATTTGGACGTAAATAGGTCGAATCCGTTATTGTCTGTAGAGCAAATGAATATCTACATTTCGCTGTATCTATAGATTCTGCTTTCAGATGCAGTTAATACAAACACATTGCCAACGAGAATTTGTTTTAGCTCATTGTTCCCGTAAATACGGGATTTGATTTCAAACCGCATTTGGTTTACATTGGTTTTATCGTATATGTGAACAATTTCACAATTATGATTTTAATTAAACATTTTGTTCATAATTTTGACGTCTGTTGTGAGAATTTTGTAGCAATAGCTGATAGTTTTGTGTTTCGTTTTAATCTAGTTCAAACAAAGACTATAATTATATTCTCTATGAGTTCAAAGCCCTTCATGGACAGAGTTGACGGGATGAGCTGGACTTCTTCAACAAGAACCGTTTCATTTTGTTTTCAACATTCATTGCGTTATTTACGGGTTGAGCAGACAAATTTTTCGAACTCATGAAGCAATGAATTAGCAATTTGCTTCAAAAATATTCTGATTCCGATTGATAGCGTGTTACGCAATTAGGGTGCTGGTCCGTTGCAGCTTTAAACAGAGAGAAGTGGAAAGGGAGTAGGGAGGCTTTTGCACTGCCTCTGGATCATACTTAGAGTAGGTTTTGCAACCATCAGGCCCTTTTTATACGGCACGGTTTCTTTACGATAGGTACGGCGTATGAACACACATGCATGGACACATCGGCACGGCAGTTTTGTATAGATCACTATGGAAGCTTGTTGACAGACACGTATTTTTTACGGCGCGGTTTATACATCGAGTGTACGCACGGTTCGTCAGTGTAAAGATCATAGCACACGTATCAAACCGGAAAGGGATCGGCACCGTATCAACTCGAGCCGTTCAGTTTTCTTTGTATGAAACTCCCTACTGCAACGCACACTAATCGGAATCGTAACATAATCACCACAACTCGGGACAAGCTCACGAACCGCAATGCGGTGCGTTATGGCTCGTCGTCCCCGCGCTTACGGCTCGTCGTCCCCGCGCTTACGGCTCGTCGTCCCCGCGCTTATGGCTCGTCGTCCCCGTACTTACGTCTCTCCGTACCCGAGCTTGCGTCTCTTCGTCCACCCTTGCCCCTCTCACCCCTCCGGCCTGCTTGCTGCACCATCAACCAGCGGTCGGCGAGCCGTAAGCGCGGCGTCGCCTAGCCGTAGCCGAGTAGACGTATCGGAGCTTCTGATCCGCTTTAGTTACGTGTTTACGTTAGGTTGACGCCTGTTTGATGGCGAGGCAATAGGCGATACGGTGCCGATCCTTTTCCGATTTGATACGTGTGCTACGACCTTTATATGGATCACTATGGAAACTTGTTGATGGACACGTTTTTTCTACGGCGCGGTTAGTAAAGGGAAATTTAGGCAAATTGATGTCGACCCATATTTACCTAGGTATATGCGAAAAGCAAGAGAAAAAACAACACCTGCATTAGGTAAGTAGGTATACATTCCATAAAAATAACACCTACTATGGGCTCTAAAACATTATAACAACGCTAAATAATCAGCCAGCACATAACAAGACAGATGAAAAATGGAAGCAATTCGCTTTACATCCTCCTAGAAAGAGCAAATAATCTGCAGTAGGTAATGAGGCTGGCCACAAAGCGGACATGAAACACTACGAAATGGATGAAAAATGTGAATCGGGAAATCTGTACAGCTCTCATCAATTAAATATTTCTGACCCATTAGCACAGGTGGCAAGCATCGTAATGGAAGGCCATTAGAGTTGCCGGCCGCCCAGAGCCGCATTAAAGGCTGTGTTTATACCAGAGACGTGCGAGGAATCTGAGCGGTGCGAGGTTGCGGAGCGATAAATACTACTAATACAGTTTAAATTGTTACTAACGCTATGGGTTCATGTTACTCGAAAATAAATGTTTTACATAATACATAGGCACGCCTCCTTCCCATGGATAAATGTTTTATTAATAAAACCTCTCTCAATAATTGTCTATTGACTGGTAGTACCTACGGTTATGTTTCTGGCTCCCATAGATTCTTCCCACACAACAAAAATTCAAAACATATCATAGGGGAAGGTGAAAATCGGTATTCGCGGGGCGGCTGTGACTATGCCTAGTCTAGTAGCAGGCTTAGCCACAGTTCCTCGCAAAAATCATCTCTCGCTAGTTTTATATTCAGGGTCAACTTAAAGGACAATGTTTAATCTTGTATACATACATACATAATCAGCCTATAACGTTCCCACTGCTGGGACACAGGCCTCCTCTCTGTGAGAGGGTGTAATCTTGTATGGGCCAACAAAAAATTTGACTGTAGCATTATGTATATGCTGGCGGGGCACTGCTCGCTTCGCACTTCTTGCACGGTTGGTCATAGTTCCAACCTTACCTAACCCATTTGGTCGGTGTACCCTAGCTTAGTTAGTTAGAAGGGCTCAATAATTATAAAAGGGCATTATTAGAAGTGCAAAATGTTTTTGGGGGTTCATTAATTTCAAAAAGGGTCCAGTCAATAAGTTTTTAGAAAATAAGTTAAATATTTCCCTTTATTAAATCAATCTTACTTCCTCACATATCTTTTTGCTTCAAGTGAATCAGACATGCTTTCCTAGGATTAATTAAACTACTCCATGAGGGCAGCAAAAATCAACATAGTTCATAATGCTACAATAGGGTAGTTTCCTGGGTAAAAAAATAATAATTCTAATTAGTCCGTCAGTTAGATTATCGAAAAATAATGAACCCCTATTTTTTCTTTTGTCAATCAAACAAAAAATGACAAAGATAAAGCGCGTCAAAATTTGGGAGTGGGGGGTCGTGACGTCACGCCGTGCGACACTTTTTAGCACGGCGTGACGTCACGACCCCCACTCCCAAATTTTGACGCGCTTTATCTTTGTAATTTTTTGTTTGATTGACAAAAGAAAAAATAAGGGTCCATTATTTTTCGATAACCTAACTGACGGACTAATTAGAATTTTTTAGGAAACTAGCCTATTAACTTTGTGTCTGGGTACGGTCTTACCCATTCTCCAAAAAACTCCGCAGACGTGATGGATATCGATGTAGTTATAAACACGATAAACAATAAACAAAAACTTTTTTTTGGTTCAACTTGAGGTGAGTTGAGAAAATCAGTATTTTTTTTTTGTTTAATCGTGTTTAGATGTCGAAACCCATTACGTCTGCGAAGTTTACAAAAAACTTCACAGACATAAAGTGAACGAAAAAACGTATAAACGAATAAACGTATTTTCTTTTTTTTTTCTTTAACGAGGCTAGGAAAATGAAGTAAGTATCTACATCTATTGGGGAATTTTCTCCTCGCTTTCGCTCAGCTACCTCGCTTCGCTCTGGTGGAAACGCAGCCTTACACGAGTGTGTGCTAGTTAGCCGCGTATAAATCCATATAATACTGGTTTTATATCCAGCTAGCTAAGTTTGTTAGTGTTTGATCTATTTGCCTCGTTTATATGTGGGATTGTGGCTATCGTTTGTGATTTAGGCGATTAGTTTGTTGATTTATTCCTCTGCAGAGGTGTTAGTGGGTTTTTTCTGGGGTGTAGTCTGACTTAAGTTAGGCATGCAAACGAGCATTGGTGGCTCATTGTTAACGGGCCTACTTACGAGTCGGTCGAGTACGGTTGTGGGTTCCCAGGCGCTTTACGTTGTGTAATTTATTTTATCATCACTTCTCTTAAAAACGGTGAAGGAAATCATCGTGAGGAAACCGGCATGTCCAAGAAACAAGGTTCGAAGGCATGTGACATCTACCAACCTGCACTGGGCCCGCGTGGTGGATTACGGCTCACTCCCTCTCACAGAGAGGAGGCCTGTGTTCCCAGCAATGGGAACGTTAGGCTGATTATGCTATGCAAACGCAATGGATGATCTCATCGTCAACTTCATATTTATGAGCTTGGGTAGATATTAGATTTATCAAACTGGACGAAGAAAAGCACGAGCAGCAAAAATAAAGAAATATTTTATAGCAAGATTCGTTGCAGAAAAGGATACGGTAGTAAATCCAGAAATATAGTTTTCAGAACGAGTTATTTCAAGAGTGAGAGAATAATCCTCAAATACTTCAACTCTATTAGATTAAAGCAAAAATGAAGTCGTGACCTGAATTTGTTTATCTTTTTCCAATATCAGGAGTTACCGTGAAAGCTACAAGTTAACACCAAGTCCTATTCCAGATCTTGCAAGTCCGGATAAATTGCTGTAATCTCACCGACGACGCCGGGCGCCTATCCAACTCAAGGATTCCTTTCACTCCGCTGATTTAACGAAACCGGTCGGTTTTGCTTGCTACGCCTATTGTCTGCCCGTTATTATTAGTGCTTCATGGGTCAACTGTTTCACAGCAAAGCAGGGACCCGTACACTGCAAAGAATTGAAATCCGCCTCCATAATGACCTACTTTTCGTACACGACAGTAACTCGAATGAAAATGCAGTTGAACCGCCCCATATTCTTTAATCTGATAATATTATTCATTTATGGAGTTTTAATAGGATATGATATGGTTTATCGAATTGCAGATTTTGGCGGAATCGCTGAAGTTTATTCAAACTGGAAAGCGACAGTAAAGCTGAAACATGGTGTAAGGATACCATTTTAAAATTGGATGAAGTCCCCAAACTGATAGCAATAAAAAAAGTACGTCACGAAATTTTTGCTAGCAACTGCATGAATTTGGTGCGCCAACAAAAATGGAGATTTTTCGCCGATATTTTGCCGAGTAAAGCTACGTGTAATATCTGCCGCGTTCCCGGGCTCTTGCAGCGATTGAAAGTAAATTATCTATGGTTGCTAGTTTTTTGCTGGCGGCCGGCGCAGGCTGCGCTGTAGTGCTAATTGTTTTCATTTTTTGACCGGAGTGCGCGCACTGAGCTTTGTGGAGAGACATTTGTCCCGTTTTTATCATTGTGTGGTTATTTATTCGGTGTCCAGCGGTCCGCGGCTTGCGGAATTCGATTTTGGATTAGGCTTTTTCGGTAGAGATATTCTGGTCCGTTTTGTGAAAAAGTTTTATCAATTCCTAAAACAATTCGAAACCATTGTATTGGATAAACAATATCAATCAATTAAGAGCAATCGCCTTTGTGACTTTATGTTTATTCAAAATTATTTACCGAATATTTTATTCATGTACTGTTTCTAGACGGACTCGTGTTAAATTTTTAATGCAAGAAACGCGACTCCGAGGCCACAGTAATGGGAGAGTAAATATCGCAGTGCTCCTTATGAATGAATAATAAATATCGAGCGTCGGTGCTACGCTGCAAATACAACCGCCGGGAATTTCGCCTACTTCGCTATTTTGCTTGGATTTAGGTTTGAAACACTCACGAATTGACCGCTACTCGTATCGCATCTGAGAGATATAACAGTTTCTTCAACCGAAATAGATAGTGATGAGCCATCGCCAGATAGTAGCGCACGAAAACTCCGTAAATTCTCAGCGCTATCCTGCAGTCCAGTGCAATAATATAATATCTAGTCTAGAAATATTTATCCAGATAAGTTTCGAGTACCTACAGACATAGTTGCCAACAGAAAAGGTTTTTGTAGTATTGTAATTAAAAAAAAAATAGTTTTTAACGCAGCCCCTGCATGGAAATCCTTTTTGCTTTCACACCGTATTTGGATAGCGGAGGTCCACTGTTTGTCGGAAGGTTGCGTTAAATAAAACGAACATTGTTTCCAACGGCGCACCGTTTCACGTTAATTGCGCAGAAGTGTTTAATGAACGCTTGTTCACCGTGTTTGCAGGCTGAGCTATTTGCCAGCCCTTCTACACTCCCTTCAAAAATAATAAAGCCTTGCGGGTGTCAGCGGCAGTTTGCTCTGGATGACTGCACGATTATTTCCCGTTCGCATTATGATCAAAAAGGTGTACGATTAGGGCTGTGGAGGCACGACACGTGTAGCGTGGTGTGAAAATAAAAGGACTTTTTGGTCGTTGAAGCATCTACTTTTCGCAGTTGCGTCCTGCGCCGCGCCGGGGTAATGTTAGTGCTTGTCTGTGTAATTTAGTCAGCCTTATCTGTTGCAGACGTGACAGGACGAAATATATCATGTGTGTGATATTGTAGTTTGTTTGCTTGTGAAAATGTTTGCTTATTTTTCCTTTTAAAAGTAAACTGCATAATAGAATAATGCCTTTTATCTTTCACAAAATTTAGAAGTTGGCGTTGGGGCAGAAAATTACGCTTTGTGAACACATGCATTGGCATGTCTGGCACAAAATCAAAAGCATTTATGTCTACAGAATATTCTCCGTGACGCATTTGCGCTCATAAATTTATCAATACGGATGTTATAATAGGAAATTTTCACATTGTGTTCAACGCTTTGAGATTCAATCGACCGTTGGACTCGTGTCGAAACCACGCCAAATAAATACACCTCATAAATATTTAACTATACAAAAAACTCACTACAAAATACTGGGAATAATAAATCCTTTACAATCGCTGCCTGCATTATTTTAGAAAAATATTTTATTTGGGGTATTTTGTGGTTCAGTGATAGAGATAATTATTATTGATTTTCAATTTTGAAGGTTTCATTTGAGTTGCTTCATCTTATAAGTATGTTGTTATTGTTTTATTCATTGGCGCGGCTAATTGTTAAAGATAGAAGAGGTGATAATTTTTCAAGTCTTTAGAGACAGTTTAAAAACGCGTAGGATTTAGATCCTACGCGTTTTTAGACAGTTTGCTTTAGCGTAACTAACAATACTTAATGCGCCTTTTGAAATATTTGCAATCCGAGACGTAATGCAACATAGGACACTGAGCTTAGATTCTTATCTGCATGTTCAAATAAAATTGCCATGTAACCAAGTAAAACAAGTTGGTAAGAAGTCGTCAAGTCGCAACAGAACATTGGCGTTACAGACCGGCGAATATAGAAAATAGTTGGTACGTACCAGGATCTAATAAGCAGTAAGAAGTACAAGATATTTTTGTATCAGATACAGCTGTACCATATTTTGAGGACTGTATTAGAAGCAGTATATTTTTCTTTACGAATATTGTGCATTATTATAAAAATAAGGTGTAATAAGGCCGGGTAATTTTCGCTTGTAAGGTATCGTTTGTATGTCATTTTCTGCCTAACCTTTTCCCAACTATGTTGGGGTTGGCTTCCAGTCTAACCGGATGCAGCTGAACAACAGTATTTTACATGGTGTGACTGCCTATCTGACCTCCACAACCCAGTTACTGGGTTTCAGTGACTGGTTATCAGACTTTCGGGCTTCTGACGATCTGTAAGTAAAGATGGTCACCCATCCACAGGTCAACCGCGGCAAGCGTAGCTTAATCTGATCGATCGCCTGTGCGGCTGTTTTTATTTAGACACGAGCCCCTGCGGTAGAGTCCTCGAGGTATCGTTTGTGTGTATCAAGCAATAATAATCTTTGCTGAGAGCTATTTCCTCATAAAAACGTCATTCCTCCTTTTTATTTTCATTAAGAACTGCATAGATTTATAATAACGTCATTATAAATCTATGAAGAACTGTGTGAAAATAGATACTTACTAAGAATGCCAGGTAAGTAGGTATCTTCTTTCAGAGTTTCATGCTTCAGTAGTTGTGCCTGCGACTTCATTAGCGTGGATGTCGGGTATCAATAATGTGTCTCTTAGAAATGGTATCTACCACTCTACTATTAAAAAGAAAGATTCTTTTTTCTCTTTTTAAGTTTTATGGGCGACTAGAATAAAATCTATTTTAAGATAATTTTTGACGTTCAAAAGTGCCTTTTATGTGCCTATTTGAAATAAATGCTTTGACTTTGACTTTATTTTTTTGCGCGGAATCCTCATTCTTTTTTTAACCTAAAATAAAAGTAGCCTAAGTTACTCCTTATAAGATCAAGCTCTCTGCCAGTGAAAGTAGTCCCGTCAAAATCAGCCCAGCCGTTTCGGAGATTAGCCGGAACAAGCAGGCAGACAGAAGGACTTTTATTTCTGAACTAGCTGACCCGGCGAACTTTGTTCCGCCTTAAAGGCAATCAATAAGCAGTTTTTTTTTTTTATTGGAAGAAATACAAAAAAAATTAAATACCTACATTAATCATTCGTAATTATTTATTAATTTTAGTACATAGGTTGCTCTTCATTTAAGTACCTTGTGATACACGACATTTTTTGATTTATTATCAGGCGCAAAAACAAACAACGCAGATGGTCTTCCGACCCGTGAACATGCCACGTATAATTGACCATGGGAAAAACATGAATGTTCTAGATTTAAACCACAAACTTTTAAGGATTGGCCTTGTGATTTGTGGATGGTCATGGTAAATGCAAGACGTATCGGAAATTGAAGTCTTTTAAATTCAAACGGCATATCGGTTGGGATCATCGGTATCCTCGGAATGAGAACTTCCTCACCTTTGAATTTTCCTATCATTATCGTAGCGTAAATTACATTGTTAATTAATTTTCTAACCACTAAACGCGTACCGTTGCACAGTTTTGGTTGGTTTATGTTTCGAAGCATGATTACTACGGAGCCAACCTTTAGGCGTAAATTGTGAGGTGTTAAGCCAGCCACGTCCAAAGAGTTTAAAAATTCAATTGGATAGTTGGTGGCTTCATCTTCATTTGTGACGCAGTCAATAGATTTGAATAAATGCATTGTTCCAATGATTTTATTTTGAATTATGTAGTTTAGGTCATCTACATCTTTATTCTTAGCCGCTAAAATTGCTCGCTCACTCAACCATTCATTATTTTTGTAGTTAGAAATAATTTCTGGAAATACATTGTTGATAAGTTCGTCTTTTGATGAGACAAAATTACAGAAATTATTTGGAAATGATATTAATCCTCTCGATTCATCGACAGGTACTTGACCATTACCGATAGTCAGCAATTGCTCCGAGAAATCTTCAGCAGATGTATCATTAAGCAATGTAACTCTCATGTTTGTTGTCAGTTGCAGTTTCTTCACATAGCGCCATAGATTTGACGATTTGAGGCAAGCGTTTATTTCGTCGGCAGCCGTAGATCTTGGAATTACTGGCAGTATTTGGCGGAAATCGCCAGACAGTAAAATCATTGCTCCTCCAAAACATCTCGAGTCATTGCGTAAATCTTTTAATGTTCGGTTAAGTGCTTCTAATGCACGTTTATGCGCCATTGTGCACTCGTCCCAGATGATGATTTTCGATACCGATAAAAAAAAAAAAAAAAAAAAAGTATCCTATGTCCTTCTCCTGGCTCTAAACAACCTCCCTGCCAATTTTCAGCTAAATCGGTTCAGCCGTTCTTGAGTTATAAGTGGAGTAACTAACACGACTTTCTTTTATATAATTATAGATTTAGTAAAAAAACTGTTTTTTTTTTTTGACATTCCAAACAGACACTTCCATATTTTTTTTTTATAAAATTCTTGGGACGAAATCCACAAACGTGATCATTCATTTCCAAATAAGCTGGTTGTAGGTCATGCCTTCAAACTTGTGAGCCTGAATTGACACTAAAACCCTTAAAAAAAAAAGACCTGAAATCAAAGCTACTTTTAAGAAATCTGGTACGTCTAATACTGAACGTCGCCTAAACGTGGCCTCAAATCCAACATTTATATCTTACTGAGAATATCCCTGACTGGCTGTCAATTGCTCGGCGGTACCGCTCGATAGCCAACCCCCAGAATTGGTAACTCTGTATGAATCGCTTAGTAAAGTAATTCTTGTTTCAAATACCGGGACCATTCTTTGAAATTGCTTTGCGCTTTGCACTTTGCATTTCCAACTCCCTTTTTGTTCTTGACTTTCAATTTAACTTTTATGGTTTTGAAGAGTTTGAACTTAGAGGAGTGCTGGTAAAAGTAGCGGATGTTAAATATCGAGTGCTTACGTAGTGTTGAGACTGTCTTAGTGTCACATCTGGCTCAGATATTCTGAGTTTTTTTGTATCTTATTTTTGCCATCTTGTGTGACTATTGTTTCTTGTGGGAAAGGAACGTGCTTATCTTTTATTACTGATAGATTGGCTTAGATTTAGGTTATTTTTCGCAGGACATAGGGAATACATTTTTCTTGTAGTGGGAAACATTAATGGGTTGTTCTTCTTTTTCGTGACAATGAATTGGTGTTTCTCAGTTTTTCGAGTTTTTGAAGTAACACTATTTTTAATTTCAGTGTTAGGTAGATTTTTGAAAATGCATTTAATTTTCATTCGGATCATTTAATCTTTGTTTTCATGCCCTTAATGTTGTTTGTTTTGTGGCCATTTTCGAGAAAACACTGTGACAGAGTGGTCCTTTTTAGGTAGGACATCATTGCGAATTACTACTCTGTGAAAAATAAACACATGCAAAAAAATTATTGGCTATAGAAAGTTAAAGATTATTTAGTATTAAAAGGTATAAAGCGATGTGGATAAAAATTCAAACAATGAATACATAATAATCCATACTCTAATATGACACAAAATGAGGTGAGTGACAGACCATAGTCACTGAAAAAGAAGAACGACCCAAGTACATTCTTCACATATATGTACGTACGTCACATATATAAAACACACGCCTTCTTTCCATGGGCATAGGCAGACATAACATAACTCCTTTTGCTTGTAGCGGGAAAATCAATCTGCCTAGCCTATTCCCAACTATTGTGGGATTAATAATAACACAATAGAGTGCGCTGAGTCACTAAGTCACCATCTTGAATTCTGTTAACAGAAAATTCTGAGTAGGTATAAATAATAATTCTCTACCAGTTTTTTTAATTTATATTATCCTTTATAAAGTGTCACAATTTTGCCTAGTCATTTCCTACGGATGCAGCTAAATACCAGTATTTTACATGGAGCGATTTCCTATCTGACTTCCACAACCCAGTTACTGGGTAACACGATACCCCTTGGTAAGACTGGTTGTCAGGCTTTTTGGGCTTTTTGGGTTTTTTTAGCGACTGTCAAAAATCTACGAATGACAACCGGGACCAACGGATTAACGTGCTTTCAGAAGCACGGAGGGGTTTCGATGTGTGTATGTGATGGTCACCCATCCACGAACCGACCGCGGCAAGCGTAGCTTAACCTACGATCGACCCGTGAGGCTGTTATTATTAAGCCACGAGCGCCTCCGGAAAAGTTAAGTAAAAAGGAGAATGGGCGTTATTATATGAGTTGCGTCCCAACCCTTGTAACAAGTTGCGACTAGTATAAACATGTTCATTTAGGCTTTTTTATGAATAATAATCCAAGTTGTTATTACAATTGCGTGCAGGTCAAAAGTAATTGGGCTTCAACTGAAAAAAAGGTTTTTGTATTAAATAATGCTTTAGGTAATAGGTAATACAGGCTGGTGTCCGCAACTCCACGTCAATGCGCGTATTTTGCGTACTAAATAATGCTTTAATCATAATATCAATCAATACTTTTTTGCATTTTGTGTTACATATCCACATAATTATTACATTTATAATGATTGTACATTAATCACAGGCAGTAACAGTTACTTTTAGTCAGTTATTAATAAACGCACATTTGAAAATACATAAACAAAAAAAAATGATACAATTATGACTGAATAATTCCCTTATGTAGGAGTAAACCTCAAACAAATGCACATTGTACACATATTGGTACTTGTGATATAATAATAGATTACTTAATTAAGTAGTCTCTATATTCTATCGAAAATAAAAAAATTAAAACCTAACTTAACTAAAACTATACACAAACTAAAATATAGCGTCGAAAAATTCATCCGCATCGCTGACGCGGAACAACTACCTGTAGGCAATACAAATATTTGTTCCGTGCAGAAATCGAACCCGCGACACGCAGCGCAGTAGTCGATCGCTCAGCCACTGCGCCTACCGTGTCGTCATTTATAATATAAGTATGGAAGTATAATGTCTCCCCAGTTACCTCTAAGAAACCGATTGATTCATTGTTTCGTTGCGACGGCGACGTGAAAAAAAAAGCACAAGCATAGTTCAGAAGCAAACAAGCACATAACAGACCTGTTCTATTCTCATATGCACTGAAATATATTCAGCAAAACGCGGTCTTGCTTCTAATATAGTTCTTGAAACTACATGTCGCACTCGCTGTCGAGTAAGACCGGGCACAGGTGACAGACAAATGTTCCATAGTTCGTAATCGTAACAAACCAATCAAAAAACAATATCCAGTCCACAAAGTAAGCCGAAGTCGATAGTTGCAAACGTAGAAACACCAGAGGTCCTTTAGGAATGCGTAAGTCGTCAGTAAATAAACAGAGGAGCAACAATTTAAAATATGTTAGTACAGCACAGCTATAAAAAACCGAAAGCATAAGTGCATTTACGCCACTAGATAAATAATGGCATCTAGGAGCACCATAAATCAATAAAATTACGAATCGCTGACACAACTGACTTTTATTTTGACATGTAAAAAAGAGTAAAAAACTATAAATATAAAAAAGATAAAAACCATAATAAAATAAAACTTAATAAAACTCATAAATATAATATATACATACTTATTACAAAAAGTTGCAACAACCATGCAACACCCGACAACCATCTATTTCCAACATAGCCTGTCTCTTAAAATATTTTTCGCTGCTCCTGCGCTTACAATAAAAAAAACAAAGGCAGTGCGTGGCGCAGGGTAGTAGAGGGGGTGCGGGGGGGTGTTAGGTCAGAGTAGGAGTAGGTAGTTATAAATAGCTTTAGTCCTTTTGTCATTAAAAGACTAATTAATTAAGTTGTATTTAATACTTTATTAAATAAATGAAACTACTATAACACTTTCCCTGCACGAGATACAGAGTTATGCCCATACAAAAAAAAAACTACACTCACTGAGATCTTCCATATGATATAGGTAGAAACATGTTACAACACTTGGGACGAAACCGCCCATTCTTCTTTCAGTTTCTGGCTTATAATGAAAGATTTTTGTCACAGAAAATGAATCACACCTGCCACCCTAGCGACGTTTTGCATCATTAAATTATGTTTATTGGCATAAACCATGTTTATTATTCAAAATACAAAGACGTGTCTTGTCTGTTACCATTTATCATCGATCTTAGTTGAGGGGTCGTCTTTAAGCCTGTTTGCTTAGGACGGCTCTATGTCCTCACCGTTAGGTACACCAAATATTTGAAACTGTTGATGGCAAAACGCTCAGGCTCGTATGTCATTCGAGTGTTCTGTGTATATTGTGTTATGGATACAATGGCTGTGGTGACTGGGGATGTGTGGTAATATTGTTGTTTATTAGGTTATTTTTCAAATGAAAACTTCTTAAGGCGCGTTGGGCATTTTTCGAGATGGGAAAAAACTATTGAATTCGCGCCACTGTTACCATAACGACACCGCTTCGGATGTGTTCGGCTGTCCTCGGGATGTACTCGGTTTTAATGTTTATCCGATATGTCAGTGAGTGATGGCAAAGTATTCTGTTTGTGTTTTGTTTTCACTGCTGTCGGCACTCCCGGAATGTCACTGTTTTTTTTTTTTAAATAGATGAGATATTTTTGTGTCTTTTTGATAGCAAAATGTAGCAAAATCTGATTTCCGAAATATAAAATGGAAAAACTGTCAAGTGAAAATTACAAAGTAAAATAGGAGATATTCTGCAACTTAGTTGTTTGTTATGACACTCAAAGGTGGTGAATGGATGGCTGGTTATTTTTTACTAGAATCACAAATCAATAAAAACGATGTGTTTTTCGATACCAGTGATTAGTAATGGTGGTCAGCCCAATGGATTATCATGGTAAGTTCTCATAGAAAGAAAGAAGAAAGGTATAAAGAAGAAAGAAAGAAATATAGATTTATTTGTCAAAAAAACATGTCGCTCATTTGGAGAAACATCGACGTAAATGTATTTTTTCCCAAAAATGAGTTAAATATGACAAAACACTTAGAAAGCGTATTGACGTCAGGAAAGCAAACACAAAAAGTAATAATACAGGAATATTTTATTATCACCATCCAAATTTTTACAGGGTGTTCTACCCATGAATATGAACAACTTTTACTATGGGACCAACTCTGAAATCACGAAAAAAAAAATCAACTGTTTCATACATTTTGGTCAAGTAGGTATTGAACTTTTGTATTAAACAGCTGATTTTTTTTTCGTGATTTCAGAGTTGGTCCCATAGTGAAAGCTGTTCATATTCATGGGTAGAACAGCCCTGTAAAAATTTGGATGGCGATAAAAAATCTTCCTGTATAATAATAATAATATTTTTTTATTACAGAAAAACACATTTAAGGTTCACAAAAACAAAGTAGCAGTTACGTCGGTGTTTCTCCAAATGAGCGATGTGTAAAAGATAATTAACTCGAATAATAAAGTCCATGATGTGATGTCGTAGAGCACAATAGTCCCATATCTACCTACAGCCATGGCAAAATTCTCTGTGTGTTTTGGACGCGGACTCTAATCAGTCTCAAAGCATTGATACCTATGTTTATTCATTAGTACCTAAGCAACGCATGTGTTTGGCTACCTCGGCTTAAAGTTACTGATGAATATATGCATGTACGGGCTTTGGCTCGATTAACCATCATTGATTGAATACTTCATTCAGCCATCTGCATTTCTAAATGAGCGTTTCAAGTTTGGATTTATCAATTAATTTATTATTTATCTGCCTAGCGTTTTTCCTACTATTTTGGGGTCGGCTTCCAACCAAAGGCAGCAATAAATATGAATTATGACTGCATGATTCATTCTGAGGTCCGTTCGCTAAATACCTATTAAATTATCTTCAATTGGAATAAAAAATCAACACCATTCTCCATTTAATTTTCGATAAGTATGAATTATTCTTTGATTTTTTTTTTAACTCTGTCTCTAGCCAGTTATATGAACAGTACTTACTAATTCCATGCTTGTCACACACTGATCCACTCAACAATACAGGCTAAATAAAAAAAAAAATGTTTATGGCAAGCTGTCAGAAATATAAACAAAACCAGCCAATTACGTGCTCTAAATACAGCAAAATATGTAATTAACCGAGCTGTAATTGGTCGAATCATGGACGAGCAGGATAGAGAGAATATACCTCGTTCCCCGGAGCGAATAACTCGCGGCCTAATGAAATTGGCTACGGAAATGTAAATTACGGAAAAGGCCTTTGTTTATTTAATAATAGGAACCAAACAGAGCCGTTTGTCTAGGTCTATTTGGTGAGGATGCCGACATTTTTGTTAGGAGAATCCGTACCCCACGACATTTGAAAACACCTTGAGTAACTTAGAATAGAGGTGGGATAGATACAGACTGAGCATTTCTATGATTTGTAAAAAGGTGCTTTTTTTGTTTCGTGTTGCCTGTCATCACCATTATCAGTCTGTCCAGCTTTTTCCCAACTACGTTTGGGTTGGCTTCCAGTCTAGCATCAGATGCAGCTGAAAACCAGTATTTATATGGAGCGACTGCCTATCTGAACTCCACAACCCATTTACTGGGTAACACGATACCCCTTGCTAAGACTGGTTGTCAGACTTTCGGGCTTCTTACAACTCGTGACGACTGTCAAAGATCCAATCGAATGACAGCCAGTACCAACGGCTTAACGTACTTTCCGAGGTACGGAGCGATCTCGGTTTGGAAAGATGGTCACCCATCCACGGACTGACCGCGGCAAGCGTAGCTTAACCTGATCGATCGACCCGTGCGGCTGTCATTGCTTAGCCACGAGCACCTCTCCCGATACATAAATCTTTATTAAATAGTATAAAATAAAGTAGCTTTTCGTGATTGCCGTGTGTGACCGCTTAGTTCTTTTAAAGTACACAAGGGACTTTGATGTGGTTTTACCATAATTAAGAGAATCGCGCCGACAAAAAATGTTCTGGGACATTCTAGACGACGTCCCACTGATAAGCATAAGTATCTATGTATAAGCAATAAATATAGAAATCTCGATAAAATTCAAGTCGTATATCGTGCTAGCGGGCCAGGTCACTAGTAGTAAAACAAATAAAAGACCAAGATATCCAGCATCAGAGAATTACAGACAAATAAAACACTTCGAAACATCGTTAGCAATGTGTGAGCAATTTATCTGAAGCTGTTACATTAACACCGCTTGCAATACCTAATGTGTAGCAGTTTGCAGTACCATTTAAAGATAACGTTTCCTTGTTATTATAGCTATACCTTAGTCAACTTTTACCGATTTGAAACTTTTACAGGAACAATAGTACCTAGTTGGGACTGCTTTCATAAAGAAAGAAAGAAAGAAAGAAAATACATTTATTTAGCACAGACTAAAATACACACAATACACCAGATACATCAGACGAAAAAAACAAAAATAAAGATTAAAGCGTAAAGTCCGATGTAAGTAATTAGCAGGAAAGTGTACCTTCACGGCTGCGCCAAAAAGGCCCAGTTTAGCAATAATGCTAGACAACTAGTGCCTGACGCTGGTTTTCAACTGGACCTGATGTGTGAGGTGACGGTTGTAAATCAGTTACACTGCAACGTGACGTGTGTATGCATACTTAAATAAAATATATCTTATTCATATTGATGTTTTACAAGAAGTCAGGAGCGTCATTTTCATGGTAATTATGGCGAAACTATTAGTCAGCGCACAGCAGCGGTGGCCCATTGGTATCCACTCCGATTCACGAGTTGTAGGTCGTGAGTTCGAACCCAGACAGGCACTTTACTTTGTGTATTAATTTCATCACCACTGCTCTCGAAACGGCGAAAAAAACATCGTGAAGAAACCGGAATGTCCTAGAACCATAAATTCGAAGACATGTGACATCATCAAACTCGCACTAGGCCCGCGTGGATTATGGTGGTCCACTCCCTCTCACAGAGATGAGACTTGTGTCTCACTCAGCATTGCGACGTTATGGGCTGATTATGCTTATACTATTAGTCAGTTAGATAGGTTTTTCGTGGGACTTTGAAATCAGCGGGGAGTTGCAACGGGTTTCATTTTGACAGTTCAACAACATTCATTGCGTTATTTACGTTCATTACGTTGTTGAGCAGACACATTTTTCGTACATATGAAGCAATGGATTAGCAATATCCGTCAAAATGATTCAGATTGAGGTTGATAGTATGCTACGCAATTAGGGTGCAGGACGGATTCAGTTTTGCCAATAGGTACTTAGGTATGAATGATTGATGTAGCAGTAAGGACAATAGATAGAAAAGCGAGAAAAATGTCAACAGAGTTCATTCCTTACGAAATAAAGATTTTCTAAAGATCCTTTATATACGCGGCAAAATCTTCGAGAAAAATATGATTTTTGCAAAAGCACCATTAGGGCGTTATCTACAAAATAATAGTATAAATAAATATGAGCTCGTGTTTCAGCTACCTTCACCCATCCCATTTGAGCTATGAATCCTCAACGGTCTGATTTGCATCTCAAAGATGAAATCTGTCGCAAAGTGGAGTGATATTCTTATAGAAAGCAGAATATTCCGCCATTCGAAAAAATCAATAGATTCCTGAGAAATATTTCATAGCTGTTGTCATAGAATAATGATACCTATCGCTTGCAGAAATTGCAATGCGAAAATATTGTGGAAACATTCCGTTTGAAACGAGATAAAAGTTTTCTAAGTTTTAATGTGAATTCGATCAATAAGTACTCGTTTCTGTTCTTTACAGGGAATCGCAAAATAGAAACCATTTCATTATTTTTTGTTAAGGTTTAGTGGTAGACTACGTCACGTCTATAGGTAAACACTATCCCCTTTATTCATAAACGTTGCTTAAATTTAAGTAGTGATAGCGACTTTTTAACCACACATTTTAACTTCTTTGCATTGTATAAATTCAATCTCCTAGTATTGTATAATTGCATAACACATGTGTGAGTACTATGTACACACTATAAAGCTACCATTTACTGGGTACGTCTTTCATTGACTTGAATGTGCTCTGGCGGCTGAGAGTATGTCATGCTCACTCAAATGTCTCGCTGATGGTGGCGCATGTGTTGGATCATTTAGCTCCCTTCAAAATGGTTGAGCTGAGTGGTGTTGATGCATGCGTCATGTTCGTGAACGGGCGCCGTCAGTAGGGACTGGTCATCTCTTTGCTGCCATGGCTTATTTTAATTTATTATTTGAATTGTTGTTTTTTCTCATCTTTTCATTATGGACGCTTTTAACGTTCTGCATCGTTCTCACATGTATAATTTTTAACATGAATGATGTAACCAAGACTTTGTAACCACATTATTTTGATTTAAAAGAGTGTCCATGGAGTTTCTTGCCCGTTCTTCTCCATAGGTACCTACGCTTTGGAATGGGCAACTAGCTTCATTTTTTCTGACTGACTGACTTCTTGACAATTCAAAAGTGCCTGTAAATGGTTTAATTGAAATAAATGCTTTGAGTTTGAGTTTTTGAGTTTAACGTTTGAACTGTTACGTCACTTAACTTTAATCATCGTTTATAAATAAACCCCTCAATCAATCAGTCTGCCTAATCTTTCCCCAACTATGTTGGGGTCGCCTTCCAGTCTAACCGGATGCAGCCGAATACCAGTATTTTGCATGGAGTGACTGCCTATCCGACCTCCAAAACCTAGTTACTGGGTAAGACAGTAGGGTAAAATTGGGGGACCTGGATCAGGGAGATCCAGGTCACCCCAATTTTACTATTCATTTCATCATTCAAATATTATTTCATACTTTCTATTCAACATTCTATTCGAAAGACTGATCTAGTGTTATTTTGTATTAGGAACTGAATGATTTGAATAATCAATTTATAATATTTTTTTACTTTTTGTGGTTGGTTTGTGGTTGGTATCGTGAAAAAAGAAACAAAGTATGCTGTCAACTAAGTAACACATTTTATTATCATTATTCATAAAAAGCATGAGAAGAATAAATAATCGATTACAAAACATTTGATTTCTTGATCCACTGTTGACATTTCATCATAGACATTTTCCATAATTGCATAGGCTTCAGACATTGATTTCGGTTGGGCGAGCTTGAATCGTTTTCTAAAGAAATTAATACGGTTCTCATAGTAACCCTTTACCCTAGTTAAGTGACGTAAACGTGAATCAAGGCAATTCAGTAAATGATTCAGACACCACCACTCTTCACAACAGATGACGATCGATTTGGTTCCAATGTCAATTGTGACGAATTTTTTGCTTCCTTCTTCATGTTCAGGCAGGTTTATATACTTGATCACTTGTCGTTCTCGTTGCGGCTGCTGCTTTGGTAAAGGAATTGAACCAGATGTGAAGAATCCTGATATGTCAGAGGCGTTTTCCATAAATATCATGCCCCACTCGTCTTTACTTAATGTTATCCTATTAGCAATATCAATGCACTCTTCCAGTAATCCATTGATTTGATTTGATGGCTTCAAATATGTTTTAATATATGGAATCGTGGAGCTGGAAACTTGATACATATACTTGCAAAGTTCAAAATGCAAGAGTGGAATCGATGGAGTATATGATGGTTGTATAAACTGATACATGTTGTCGCTATAAGTGTTGATGATTAACTGCTCTATCAACTACACTGACTGCTCTTTTCATTCACATGAAACGACTTCTAATGAGGATTTTTCAGGACCAGGATGTGCGTTGCCAACTCGAGCAAATGTAAGGAACTCATTGTGACAACTCTTGAGTGTAAGATATTGCATATTTTCAAAGGTGGAATTTGCTGAGTTTTGCTCTGTGTTGTTTGTATTATCCTGAAGTTTTGATGAACTGGTGTTAATTATTTTCTGGTCAGCTATGTCTTGACTAAATAGAATCTCACCACTAGCATTCTTGAAAATAAGTTTAGAAATGCCCTCCAAATCAAATTTCGATGAATGGAGCATAATGTGAATAATATTAATTTATTCTCTCATGATGAAGCAAGCGTTGATTAAGATCGAACCATCACACTACAATGCTAAAAGTTTAATGCTGTGATGGAGATATGCGTATTTAATTATATACTCCTTTCCTTTCACAGCGTTCAAATAAAAACACTCAGGATAATGTATAGCATGTTGCATCCAAGGATCATCATAAATCTCCCAATCTTCGATAACACCTCCACATGAGAAACATGCTGCAATATCATTTATACTATTTCCATAATAAAAAAATCCTGCGTCAGCCATTTCCCTCACTAATCTTTTCTTTTTATTAAACGTCCTCCAGTAATAATTAAATGAAAATTCACGCATTTTAAACGTGTTATACATGTCATATCGAGGTTTGTATTCATTTTGAGACATGTTCTATTTACTTCTTATTCAATTATAAACGTATAATGATATCGTCCCGCTGTTGTCAACAACTTATAAAGACCGGACAGAGGTGGGGATAAAAAACGCTAAGATGTGTTTTAACTAAATAAAGAAAGAAAACAAGAAAATATTTATTTTAAAATTTTATTATCAAAGCACCACTTATTTAAACACAATACATTTTTTAAAGCACATACAGAGTCATGATAAATACAGTTATATAAATCTTGAGAATATTTATATTCATCGTATAAACTTATCAAACTAGGACAACCTTTATCTTCTAAATTGAATACATTACAATTACTATTTTCTAAAATATGCTTTAACCACAACACTTTTTCTGAACCTTTGACGTAGATACATTTATCTCTTAAAATATCTATAACCAAATTCTGATAATTAGAATAGGGTACAAATCCTTCACGCCAGTGTATCTTTCTGTTACGTTCAATCCAACTAACTTGTTTTTTTTCTTGTTTCGTTAATTTTCCAAATGAAAATGGTGGCTTAATTAAAAACACTTGTAATGTTTTATTATACAATATAGCGATTTCTTTTATTATAAATTCATTTGTTTCTGTTTTGAAGCCTTGAACATCCACAATAGCAATCATGATAACCTGCGCACAATGTTGCTGAGAGGTTTGTATTCCACAAGTCGATCGTTTATAATCAAACAATATGCAGTCGTATTATCTGGTATTTCTGTAGAACATTCAATTTCCAACCTCACGTCCACTGGACCTGTTTTTAGGCTATCATTTTGTCTTGAGCAGTCTAAGATAAAGAGAGGGGCTTTTTCTTTGAACTCTTTTAGGTCAAGCAACGGGTCTACTGGACAGTTGTAATACGACTGACGAAATTTCACAAACATTTCGTATAATATACTATATTTGTTCTCAGAAAACTTTAAGCCTAAAGGTTCATATGGATAATATTGTGAATTCAAAAAGAGCGTAAGGTTTGTTACTTCACAATGATCGAATACTGAACTGTCTTTAGTTTTATTATTTTTTCGATTGGTTTGTAAACAAAAAATTACATATCTGGGTTTTTCCAACTGTGAAGCAGTTTTAACTGACCAAGAATGCTTTGTGGTTTTAGGCAGTAACGGATACTCATATAAATCCCAATTTCTGAACGCCATCTGAATAGGTTTATCTCTTTCTAAATGTTTTAAAAGTGTCAGTCGTTCTCGGTCTGATACTTTTATGTGTGGCACCCTCCACTGGACTCTTTGTATATCTATTTGAAAATGAACAATATCATCAGTAAGGATAACGCTATTTAAGTTACTGTTACTTCTGTTCAATATAAGTTCATGTTTGCAATTTATCACTATTTTATTGTAATCTTCTGCAAACCCTAAAACCTTATTTAATGGTATCACAGCACTAAAACGCCCATCACTTTGAAATCCCTTTAAACTCCAACCCCATAGGGCAGCAACTTTATTTTCTGCTTCATTTAATGAGATGTATGATTTTATTGTTGATGTTATTCCAGAATTTTTTATGCGGTCTATTTCAATACCATTCATTTCGTATCTGATGTCTTGAAACAAATACATAACAGGGTTATTAGTGAACGTAACAAATTTCTTGATTGGATTCCCATCTTTACCGAAGAGCTTCGCTTGTCCTTCGACGTAAATTGAACTGGCTGATGGTAGCACGTATATGTCTTGCTGGTGGATGGGAATTCTGATTTCATCGTTTTCTCTAAAGCTGTTATTGTAGGGATTGTATGAATGGACTTCATAACTTTCAATCGAAGTGTCGTAGTGCGGTAATTCAGTAATCTGTAGTATATTCATACTTTAAACCCTAGGGCTTTAAGAAAATCTTTATTTGCTTTAGTCAATTTCTTAACTTTTTTCTTACGTCTTTGCACCTTAGCAATCGCAGAAGAACTAAGACGTTTTTCATTCCCTTGGGTGTTTTTATAATACACTATCATTTTGTTTTTCTTAAATGAAGACGTAACTGAACTTGTTCCTCTCCAAAGTTAATACAGTGACCAAATTGATCTACAATCTTAACAGATACCGATGAAATTATATTTTTATTTACTGGAAAGTAAATAACATTTTGTGGTATTTCCATGCACTGATGACCTGGAGTAGTATCAGACACAAATTCATGAATAAAATGAGTTGGTAATCCGTTGCAGTACGAACCGTGAACAAGATCACATTCGATTCTGATTACAGACAGACCTCTGTTAATAATGGGAATATTTGGTCTTGATTTTAATACTGAAAAATATATCAAACCGCACTCGTATTGATCTGACAAATGCAGTGGTGGTTGAAAGTATGAAACCAATTCCGATTTATTTCCAGAGATGGTAACCGTAGCAGACATGCTTCAATACTGGCCTCTTTCGGAAGATCCTGTTTATTTTATTCCTTCACTACACCAAAAATTCTTCAAAAAGTTTAAACAAAGATGTCCGCAATTAAAAGGGTGATCACGCTGAAGATTATCATAATTATAGTTAATTTTGGATCCCAAGTATTTAATAAATTCCTTTGGAGGCTTAAGATTTCCGTAACTATCAAAATACTCAATATAATCGTTGCATTTTGCATAGGCTACCCAATGAGAACCAGGATTTTTAGAGCTATCTAAATTTATAACTCCACATTCTTTTTTAAAAGGGTGTTTAGGGAGCTTATCTCTCATAAAGACACCTCTGAAATAGGGAATATTATTTCCATACTTCAAAATGTCTAAATTACTCAAGGCTCGTTTGGGTAGCCGATATCTTAGTTTTTTTCTTTCGATACAAAAATTCCAAGCCCAGCTTTATGTGGTTTAAGGTGTAGTCCTTTTCCGATGCACAGAGCTTCCATCTTTTCGTTGTGTCTCTTCGATTCAGTCAATAACTTTTTAGCCATCTTGAATTCATTTATGGTTTTAGCAATACCAGCTGCACCGCCTGCTAGTGCCCCTGCGGCCGATAATCCCGCAAAAATTGGAATCAAAGGCAATACTCCACCAGTTTTTGGTATAGGAATTACACGAGGAAGTTTTATAGACGAATCATCAGCTAATTCTCTGACAGCGGCCATAGCTAATTCGATTGCCATTTTCTTGCATTTCGGTTTTAATTTTTCCATCTGTCTCTTCGTTTTGTTAATAACATTTTTAAATTTATTTTTCAACCCTTTTCCAGGTTTAATTTTAGGAGAACACTTTTTGCTATTTTTTTTTTTTAGGCCAAACCCAGTTTTAACTTTTGTTGACATAGCGCTGCTTACTAAGCACGCTGCCAATTTTTCCCCTACACTCGCATCTGAGGCAAGTGCTCGCTCTTTAGCCATATTTAACAAAACTAAATCAGCCTTGTGGCGATCCTTTAAGTTTGAAGACTTGTGATAGGCAATGTCGTGTTGTTTACAATATTCGTCTAATTTATTAACACCTTTATCCCCACGAGTAAGCCTTTTAATTAATTTAGTGCCAGGCCCACAATAATTGTATCCTGGTAAATGTAATTCAATTGGTAAATTATTTATAAGCCAATTGAGAATACTGCTCTCTCCAATACCCATCATAAGACTGATGTATCATGAGTTGAACATTTAATAAATATTCGATTTATCAATCCAACTGTTTTCAGATGAAGACAAACCTAACCATTTTACTAAAACTCTATTTCCTTTACTTCTAAGAACTTTCTCGACTAGATATAAATTGGGATGTTTCGTCTTTTGCAGCTCTTGCACATAAAGTGCACCTAAAATGGGTTGGCCTCTGATTGCATCTTCAATTAAGTAGGTAATAGGAGTTGTATTTTGTATGTTTCTAATTTTAAATATTTCTGTCGACCAGTTGGGAGTATACCCCTTTTCAAATGTTCCTTTGTATTTACTGATACGTACATAATCACCCACTTTAAACTTGCTTTTTGTAGTATCGGTTTTTATCAACCTGAAATATCTCCCTAATATGCGTGTTTTATTAGTATTGTCCACGTTTGCCGGGATTTCATTAATTGTCCGATGATAGGTGTGATTGTATTTATAGATAACATTATTGAGGGTATTATCTATCCAATTATAGTCACCTTTTAAACTGAATTCCTTATATAGTTTAGATTTTAATGTTCTGATAAAACGCTCAACTATTGATGCCTTTTTTGTTGAGAAAGTTGAATAATGGTTTATACAATAAGATTTCATAAGTTTTTGGAATTTATTATTATAAAATTCTGTTCCATTATCCGTTTGTAGATTTTGGGGGACACGCCCTTTATCCAACAAAATCTTGAAAGAGTTGCATACAACATCTTTTGTCTTATTTTTCAAAGGAAAGGTCCAAGCGTATTTCGAAAATGTATCAATAACAGTAAGAATAAATCTGTAATTTTTATTTTCTTTGGAAATTGATTGCATATCAATTAAGTCTGCTTGCCAAAGGTCATCTATATCTTTCATAATAACATGTCTTCGTGGAAAGTTTACCCTCGCATTTTTATGAATTTCGTTTACCACATCAGCTTTACTCATATTCAAAACTCAGTATATAAACATTTGTAGTGAATCCAGAAATGATACTGAATGAAAATTATGTTATTGCTACTATTTATTCTTTAATTATGTTAGCTTCTTTTAATTCTTCAATTATCGATAGTATTTCATTATCATGGTTCGTATTGCCAGCATCTTTTGAAGCAACTAATAGTTTTAATCTCTCAACTAATTCGTTTGGGTCATCCCAATATACCAGGTCAGTATTTTTTTTATATTTCTTTAACATTGGCAAGTATCCCCCAAGTTTAGTGTGAATATTATCGTTTGATGTTTCGGAAAACAATGGTCTGATTATTTCACGATATTTTATTCCTTTATCACCTTTTATTTGACCTCTAGGATTGAAGTCTCTCTTATGAACATTTGTATAATACAATATATCCTTGTAAACAAGTTTATCTTTGTTGGATATTACTTTTAAATCAGGTTTTTTTCGAAGTAAAAGTTCTTTCAGCCCAGGAGTTAAATTGTAGGATTTATCACCGATTTTAATCAAAATGACATTTTCATTATTCAAACCGTCAATTTTAGAAAATGTTACTACTGAATTCCCCATCAATAAAGTTTGGTTTTCACTTCTTATTCCAAACGGTATATTTACACCGTCATAAATATCATAGATATCCTGACCCTCTAATGATATCTCTAAATCATCTGGCAATACCATTTCAGGAGACTCTTTAACCAATTGTGTAGAATTAGGTTTTGGTTCGTAACAGTCCACAAACTTTGTAGATGAGCTAGTATCCATTTCATCCAATTCAATACCTCCTGAATTAGTAAGTGTTGTATTTTCTAAATGTTTTATTTTTTCCATAGTTATATTCGAATCAACTAGAGTTTTAAGGGGGTCTGTGACAGGTTTTAGCATTTTATCGAGTGACAAGTTCATTGAGTGTTCCTGATCCTTCATTTGTTTTATTTTATTCTTTATGGAGTCTACAGACTTCATTAATTCTATTTTAATGTTTTTTTCCATTTTATATTATAACAACTGCGTCCAGCTATAGTACAAATTATACTGAATTTTATTTTGCATGTTAATTACTTATATGTACTTATAAACAGTCAGTCGAATTTAAAAAACATATCAAAGTTCTGTCTGTACCTTCCGTTATTTAATGACGATTCCTTATTAATAAGTAGAAAATTATAAGGTTTACTCCAAACAGTTCGACAAATGTTTCTGAACTCTTTCCATTGTAAATCAGAACTAACATGCTCTTCATAAATATGTTTTAAATTCACATCATCTTGTTTAAATATAATAAGAAAATTAACATTATCACGTAACAATTGCTTCGGAATTTTAGAATAGGTTTGAGATAAATAGAAACAGTCTATTTGCTTATGCCTACCCATACAGAAATAATTGCGGATATTTATTTGATTTTCACACGCAACATCATCAAAAATAAAAACAGAATTTGTTAAAGCTTCACTCGGAGAAATGACATCTTTATCATCATTGAACTCGTAAAAGTTTATCTGTGGCACTCTTTTTAATACTTCGGTCAAGAAACGGTATTTTGGTTGAAAAGAAGTTTTAGAGTAAAGATACAGATTTTTAAATTTGAGCCCATTTTCATGCAGCAGTAAACTAATCATAACATTCGTTTTACCACAGCTTGATGGACCGCATATTATACAACGAATGGTATTTGGCAATAAAGCGCTATGTCTGATGCGGTGAACAGAGTCACTTAATCTTATATTATTAACATTGAGAGATATGGGTTGTTTGATCAACTTCATAGTGCATATTAATCTAATTACCGCTTAACATACACTTATATAGTCGTTACTACATGAACCTCATCATACAACAAGCGTGAACTTGATGATGACGTTTAGGAAGTTGAATACGTTTGAATAAAAGTCCATTGTTTTAGACATATCATTTTATTATAAGTTCAAATAATAGTACATAACTTATTCTAAAATAATTATCATACATCATTTCTTTATAATACATTAATTTATTCTTATTTTAGTATTTTAAATCATATACTTCAAATGAATATAATTTAGAACAGTGGCTCTCAAGATGTGGATTATATTTAATTGGTGCTCAATTTAAACGTAATAAGTTGAATAAAAAGTGAAACGAACATTGGTTTAGATCATCGCATCATAAAATCCCCAAGGCAAAGTGTGAATTTGATCTGAAAGTATCTGAACTTTGTCATCGTTTCTATTTAGTACTTGCTTACTAACTTGTTGTGAGTACAATATATGCTTGATAGATCTTATAATATTCATTTTAAAAGATTGACTTTTATCTAATATCAAAGAATCGTTGTAATTACTTTGTTTTAAATGCTTAGTAACAGATTTAGACAAACCTTTCGCTTTTGTTATCCGTGTGTTTAAACTGCTAATGCAATACAGTTTTGCTCGTAAACCTGTAAATTCTGTAATTACATCACCCCCCATTTCGTCCTTAAATAGGCCAGGGATTTTTGAGTTAATTCTTGGTATGTTATATTGATTATCTATTGAAAAATTGCTAGTATCAAAATATGTTAAATTATCGTACATATCACGATAAAAGTCATCTGTATGAATTAAGTAAAGTAAACTATCAGTATCTGTATAACATAATTCAACTTTATCTCCATATTTCTGTTTTATAAAATCATAATGAAACTGATATAGATGTTCTTTGGCGTACTCCAGAACTGTAAATCCGATGTAAATTGGTCGGTCTAATATTATTTTTTCACGATTCAATTGTATAGCTACAAAATCCTCTGCGAATATTGACACACTTTTTAAATTAGGTTTTGAAATCAATTTCTGTGCACAAAGTTTCTTATTCGTGAAGTTTTTCTTATCATCCCATTTGGTTACCAGTTTTATCTCAACTTGTTTCCTTTTATTTTCTATAGTTTTGCCAAATATCGCATTATTTAAAAGTTTAAAAAAATCTTTTTCAAAAGAAGTTTTAGATTCCATACGCCGATTGGTATTAAGATCTATATATTTCTTTAAGAAATCATCTTGTCTAAAGGTTAGTATGCGATGAATTTTTTTTAACACCAAACCATTTTTTATGCATTGTTTTAAATGTACGTAATGAATAACATAATTTGATTTATCATACAGATTAGCAATCAACTTAGCTGATTTCGCTCCTAGGGGTACAAATTTCTCTGCAGCAAATGGTAAGTCTTTATGCTGATCATGAATACAATCCGGGTAATATAAATCTACTTCTAAAATAAAACCATACGGACTGTCATCTGAAACATGCAATACATTAAAGTTGTCAATTTCATCTTGAGTTAAAAATCTGAACTCCGAAACAGGCAATTTTTTAGTCATTGCATAACCATAAAGATTATTGCAATCTAAATATGTCAAATAACTCGAGGGTTTTAAATGATTATAATGAGGTAAATACTTATTATTTGCCTTAGCATGACGGAGGAAACATTGTGCCAAGCCCCCTCGTATACCTTTTTCAATAAATGTATACATTTCTAAGTCACTAATGAGCTCTAATTCAGCGTTAGTGTACAGAAGCATAGCATCCCAGCTCAAACTAGGTGAAGTCACATAGTGAGCAGGATCCAATTTGTAAAAATGTAAACTTGTCTCTCTAAATTTTTCAAATATGTCGCATAACAGCAAAACATCGCATTTCAAATACAAATCACTGTATTCGCCAAGCGTTGTTATCTCAAAATTGTTCCAAATATCTTGGGCGTGAGCATATTCGTCATCTGATAGAGATTCCATAGTTAAACTATTATAAAAACTGGACTTTGAGGGTAGTTGATTTTCATCAAATTTTGACCAGTCGTCCATATAATCATATGGATAAATACCTTTCTTACGTAATAAATTAAGTTTAGTTTTATCCGTAAATTCTCTTGACAAATGAACAAAGTCTTTTTCTGACAAGCTTTTACTTAAAGAATCTAAGCTTGAGCTAAGAAAATGAAATGAATCAATAAACTTAATCTGTACTGAACGAGTACCTTTTTTTGTCTCAATTAGCTTAGTTATTGTAAGATATTTTTCTTTAGTTTTTGGTATTATTTTAATTGAGCCTTCATACTTAGCCAACTCTCTTATAAATATATGCGAATCATAACCACTTAGATTATGAAATACTACCGGTATGAATGGACACACTTTATACATCAAATTACAATGTGAGTGCGCTGCCCCTCTATACTCGGAAGTAATATGATCATGATCTCGAACTTTATCTCCAGACAATGACTGATTACATATATGACACTTAGTTGTATTTCGATATTCTCGTTCTTGATTATAAGTTAAAGTTTTCATTGATAAATGAGTAGACAAAACTTTGTTTATCCGCTTTACATCTTTTACTAAACGTTTAATAAAGACTTCGACGCAATCTATGCCTCTGTACGTGACAAACTTGTTAAGTTTGCTGTCGTGACAACAACATATGTAATATGCAAAACTTGAAGGTTGATGCATTTTTAGTGTCTTAGTATTTTTAGAACTATTTTCATTGCAATTTATTAGCAAACTCTCAAAATCAGCATAAATAATAAAATTAATTTTTAGTTTTCTTTCATAATGTTTAAATTTCAATATGGTATCTTTTTCCGGTAGTATAGTTAGTATTTTAGAACAAGTGTGAGAAACATATTTCTTTTCATTCGTAAAAAATTGTAAACATGATTCGCATAAAAAAACTTTGCCATGATGATGAGTAACCTGGCGTCGCACTAATCGTATAAGATCTTTTATCAAACAGTAATGTCCTTTACCATTCCGTTCAAAGTATAATAAATTAACGTGTTTTTCTTTTTTCTTATTCGTCATGTATAACGGGCCAGTAACAACGTATTTGCTATCTAGCCCATAAATGGTAACGCTTATTGTAGGATTTAACCGTTCAAAAAGTTGGATGTCATTCTGTGAAAGAGGAAATAACATTCCTTGAATATTGAGAACTTGGCTATAATGAGGATAGGATGTCGTTCTGCACACATTATTTTCACGAGGAAATAATGCGGCTACGACGCACCATAAGAAACAATACTCGTCATCATTACGTAAATTCAAACAACTTTTAGTATTTTTTATTACTGAGGGCAACTCTATGTACGTGCCGCCTCTCATGGGGCAATATTTACATATGTTAATCTCAATATGACTTAGCGAAAGATATGTCCAACCTGACTGTACATGTTCAAATTCAGACATTTTGCGCATAAGTACATGTATTTTATTCAAAAAGAACTCGTGTATATCAGTATTTTTATAGATAATATCATACTTAGTGTTAAATGATTTCAGTTCTACTTGTTCGTCGTCAGATTTTAGCAGAAGAAACTTAGCAAAAAGCTCAAAATTTACTTTTATGCAATCATACTTTTTCAATATCATAGTTATTAATTTATCAATATCTGGATGTACAGAATTCAGGATCGCCTCAGGAGTGAGGTGCTCGTCATCCTGTGGTATACATGTCTGAATATTACTCGGGATCGCCTCACGAGTGAGGTGCTCGTCATCCTGAGGTATACATGTCTGAATATTACTCGGGATCGCCTCACGAGTGAGGTGCTCGTCATCCTGAGGTATACATGTCTGACTATTACTCGGGATCGCCTCACGAGTGAGGTGCTCGTCATCCTGAGGTATACATGTCTGACTATTACTCGGGATCGCCTCACGAGTGAGGTGCTCGTCATCCTGAGGTATACATGTCTGACTATTACTCGGGATCGCCTCACGAGTGAGGTGCTCGTCATCCTGAGCTAAGTTCAGACGAAAAGTTACTATTCTATTTTTAAATGCTGTTGCCACAATAAAAACATTTTTGAATTCAGTACTCAATAAGCTATTTGTCTTGTGTATATTAGTTCTCTTATGATATGCATATTGGTTTCGTGGTATTTCAGTTTCACATTTGGTACACTTCACAATTTTACTACGAGGTCTTGTTAATGGTGTTCTGCGATCTCTGGACTGTATAACTGTGAAATAATACATTAGATTTAAATAGCATAATATTTTATTTATCAATTGGCTATTTAGGTACAAGTATTTAGATATTATAAAGATTACTTATAATATAATGTATGTATAGGTATTATTCTGTAATGATTAAATGTTTTACATATATTTGTATAAAAACTAGCAAGAATACATAGTAAGTACTAATAGTAAGAATTTATAAGGGTAGTTGGACAATTACGAAAATCTTGTTCAACTGAGGACGTAAATCCTTTTAGATGGCGCCACATCTCCGTGTCCGTATCAACTTTTCTTTTAATTGTAACTATTGAATGGCGCCACCTATTTACTGGTGGTATGTCTGCGATTTCATCACAATTGTAAACTTTTACTTCTACGTAATACGGCCCCTGCTTTGTCTCACTTATTTTTCTGGCATAGCCTTTGTTAACCCTCTTAGTAAAATAAGAATGAAGAGGAGACGGTGTTTTACCAGTTGATGTGGACGGCTTCACAGACGAATCCTCTTCATCGCTCTCACTACCGAATAGGTCCCGTGCAGTTAGCTTGTTGTTGGTTAACGGCACCGGTTGTATCCTAGGCTTCTTAGATCCGTGCGTCTTAGATCCATCGATTCGATCGGTTTTGGGCCGCTTGTTTGCTGTCGATTTTTCGAGTCGGGTCGAAGAATAAGTCGATTTCTGCTTTGTCTGCGTCTCAATTTCTGACTCTTCATCCGAAGAAAACAGCTGAGGCAACGTAGATGAAGTTGGCTTGGACCTGAAACAATATTATTTGAAATATTATATTAACCTGAATACAAAAATAAATTAATGGTGGGATTTATTTATGGTCGGATAGGAAGAAAATATTTTGTATCATTCATTCTTTTATGCATTCATTCAATCTATACGTTCGTTCTGTCCTACATTCAATAATTCATTTATAAGTTCATTCAATTATTTATTCAATAATTTGTGCATTCATTCATTCATTAATATATGCAATCATTCAATTATTCATTAATTCATTCATACATACATGCATTCATTCAATCATTCATTCATTCATTCATACATACATTCGATCATTCACTCATTCATAGAATAAACCTTGTGATGACACATTTATACACATATAATAAATAAAATATTAATTATGATCTACTTACATTTTGAAGATTCTGGATTCTGGTTGAAGCGTAGATGCGATAGCGTTGAAGGTTGAAGGTGATGATTGTTTCCCTCGGGAGAGCAGTTTGTGATTTTGTCTGGCATCGATGCACTTTATATACAGCAAAATTATGACGTTGTACTACCAAATATGTCATCGAGAAGATGTAATGCTTATATTGCAAAACAAGATATCATATTAACCAATCCAAAAAAAATATATTAGTTATTGATTATGTTATACTATGCAAATACCATGGCTTCACTCATTCTAATTACTTATCGTACCTGCATTTTTTCATACAATAAAAAACTTCAACAAACAAACAAATCAACCGACACCATAATCAATATAGTGACTTACTTTTAGCATCAAGTAATAGTAGAACTCTGTCAGCATTTTATCCAAATATAGATTCATTAGGGTAAGGGCACATTGTTTGCTACACTTTATTTTAATCATATTTTATTGTATTACATTATACGTGTATAATAAATTAATAAGTACGGTTGACCAGTGACCACCTTAATTTTGATGATACATACTAACAAATTCCCCATGGTTTGCTTCCACATTACAGCAGATTACTTAGATGTTTCTTTTGTGTTAACTATGACTTTTTACTGCTAAAAACAATATTTTTTTTTGAGCATAGCCGCGGGCAATTCCTAGTCATAAATATATTCAACTCAGCATTACGTTATTTTGAACTCTATCAGCAACAAAATATTTTATATATAAATCGGGATAAAATAAGAAACAAATTCACTTCAGTTCTTCCATTCCTTTAGTGTGCTACTGTTATATTCTACAATGTCTGTAAGTACCTAATTTTACAAAATATTTTACTTTTAATTATAATAATAATAATTATATAGAATGTGTTAAACCAGTGAAAATAAAAAATAATGTATGTATTCTGTTTCAGATACCGAGTTGGGTTTATTCACCAACTTCACCTCCGTTAATGATAGAACCTGACGTGATTGATAAAGTCGTAAATTATTTGGATGAGGAAGAACGACAACGAACCCCATGTGTTCCAAATACAACTAATAATAAGGAGTTGATAAGTTTTTACAAAACGGTCTCGACCGGTGGCACTAAAGTTATACGGATCGAAATTTACGATGCAAACCAATTTGAAAGTAATTCTATGTGCCAGTGCAGTGCTGAAATATGTGTTCAGCATGTTGTTAAGAACATTTACACTGATAACATCTACTTACGTGTCAAAGACATGCTACCATATTTAAACAATACTTTTTATCAATCCTTGTAAAAAGAAAAACGGACCTCACCTACAAGCACCTAGATCACCTACGGCATCTGTTAATTCCTAATTATTTTGTTTAATTAATTGTAATTATATTGTTTATTTAATTTGTAATTATATGAACTAATAAATACTTGCTTATTCATTACAATAATGTAGTTTCATTTCAAAAGCTGTAAAATTAAATCATCCGTAAGAATCTAAGTATATTCTCATTATTTTAATGTCATTCAGCAAATAATGTTCATTGAAAAAAAATCTATTAGTCATAACAGTGTGTTATAAATATCACGTAGCAACAATGCTCGTCCATTCACGAGATCATAGTTGCATTGAGCAGATCAAGTATCAAATTTTTGCTAGCTAAAATAATATTAGATACTCGAAACTAAGCACATGTGTAAATGATTGAGTTTAATGAATATAAAAATAATCAATTAGAATAGAAAGTATGAAATAATATTTGAATGTTGATGAAATGAATGATAAAATTGGGGTGACCTGGATTTCCTTGATCCAGGTCCCCCAATTTTACCCTACTTAAGACGATACCCCTTGGTAAGACTGGTTTTATTTTATTTTATTAGGGAAAATAAACAGTTACACATTATAATGTAAGGTATAGAACTTAAGACTAAAATGGAAGTATAAATGTATAACCAACAACATTTTCCACAAAATATTTATGGTATGGTTGTCAGACTTTTGGGCTTCTGACTAAGCGTAACTAAGATTGTCGAAGATCTACGAATGGCAGCCGGGACCAACAGCTTATGTGATTTCCGAGGCACGGAGGGTTCTCGATAATGTAATGGATGGTCACCCATCCACGAACCGACCGCGGCAAGCGTAGCTTAACCTTTGATCGACCTGTGCGGCTGTATTTATTTAGCCACGAGCACCTAAGTGATGCTGGATAATAATTTGTATGAACCATGTCTGAAAAAGCAAGTCCATCTGTGATTATCTAAAAAAGAACAAAACATTTAAAAAATCTTAGTCCAATTGAATTTGTCCTAAACCATATAATACTTTAATAGGCGCAAATTCAACAAGAAATTACGTTTCCAAGATCAAAGTAGTCGTATCTATTCACGACTAAAATATTTACAATATTTCAGTCTGAATGCCTCCCCTAGGGGTTGGAGTGGCTGATTTACATGACAAAGTCCCTAAGTAACCCCCGAAGGATTTCGACGATGCGTCTCCACTTTGCCTACAGCAAAATTCATTGGTCTACTACCGACGCGGTGCGAGACCCGAATTTCAAACGAGCATTCGCTTACGCACATACGCTACACGTATGATTTAATTAATGAATCTAGGTCGTAGGTAATACATACAAATAAAGACATTCATAAAACTTTGAAGTTTGTGCTTACAATGTAGTTGTTGCACTTCAAAAATATTTTCGTAGACAATAGAAGCACGATATGTCTGCTCAAATCAGCTTTGTGCTCGCAATGCGAACTGTACATAAAATCTCTTTTGAATCAAAATATCAAAGACGGGCCAAAGAGCAAATTGGACAAATTTTCCGGCTTTTAAGGAATCTCCGCTACAGAGTGCCACTAACGGAGGAAAGTGGGGAAAAATGTTTTCTTTCACAGTCCGATGAGTTGGCGTCGTAAACATTTTTTGACACGACATGTTCGTGTGTGTGATTTTCAGGGCATTTTTGTGGGATGTGTCGTGTTGAACACGTTGGTGTGACGTGTCGGGCAGGTTAGACGCGACATGGGTGCTAAATTTAGATGGAAGTCGTGTCATTTTGCCGTGACATATTCGTGTACTACGTCTGGACTCGATCGAAATTGGCAGTTGTTTTGATGTCGCTTTTTGATCGAGTGGAATGTTGAGTGGATTCGTCAATGAAACGTGTCTGTTCTTTATCGACACTGGCACATATTTGCAATGTTCATACAAAGAAATGGTGCCACTGAGGCGAGCTCAGCAACCATAGGTACGACTTACGTTCGTCGCAGATTTATTGCTACATTCTTTAGGGTTCCGTACCTAACCCAAGGGTGCTAACGGAACCCTATTACTAAGTCTCCACTTTCAGTCCGTCTGTCTATCAGCGAGCCGTAATAGTTAGACAGTTGAAATTTTGTAAATTCTGTTGTATTTATTTCTATTGCCGCTATAATAACAAATAAAAATAAAATAAAGTTAAAAATACAAGACACTTGTTTTTTTTTTAATATGTAGTGTTAAATATAGTACAGTGCAGCTGGTGTCCAACTCGCACTTGGCTGGTTTTTTTCTATATTGAGCGTTTTTTTAACTTTTGCACATATTCTAGTGGACAGATTCGCCACATCCCCATTAAGCCTTCACCACAAATAAACGACAAAAAGTGATGGACATTATTTACACAATGAAATAATATCATGCAAACATTATACAGATATCTGTCACTTTAGTTTTACATTACAAAGCCCATAACATACCGCACTATTGTTTCCAACCGCCATTCGGTACATTGCACTCATAATTAACGAAATTACGTAAGCATTTTAATTTATTCCATTTTGCCGCGAATTCTCTTGCGTAAATGCAATATTGCCAGTATTGAACCAAGAATTTTTAATAATACTGCCAGTTATTAAAAAGAAACAATTTTAAAAAGAGGTTTAATTAAAAGTACGAAATGTTTGCTGTTCCTTTCTTGTTTTAAGTAAAAGGTGTAAAAAAAGTTAAGCTAATTTGATAAAGACAAATGAAATATGAAAGAGCTAAGTGAAAAGTTTTTGTTTTAAGATTTTGGTAGTGCGAAAAAGGTTAAGTGCTGGGCGTCAAACTGTGAAATATTACTTCATTTTCAAAGAGTAACCTAGAGAGAGGTTTTACCTTTGTGATATTCGATACAAAAATTAGGTACCTAAAGTCCGGCCGCGCTAAATTTGCCAAAGATATAAACAACAATGGCCGCTCGAAATTGAATAAAATCGATATACAAGAACATTTACTTTAAGTAATGTTTGTTTTCGTCTAGTTAGCTCGGAGATTTAGACGAAAACAAAGATTACTTAAAATAAATGTTCTTGTATATCGATTTTATTCAATTTCGAGCGGCCATTGTTGTTTACATCTTTGGCAAATTTAGCGCGGCCGGACCTTAGGTAGGTACTGCCACTATTTTATCGAATATTCAAAGTCAAGTCAAAGTCAAAGCATTTATTTCAAATAGGCACATAAAAGGCACTTTTGAACGTCAAAAATTATCTTAAAATAGAATTGATTCTAGTCGCCCATTCCAAAAGGTAGTTTTCGTATGGAGAAGAACGGGCAAGAAACTCCACCGTTACTCTTTTAAAATGTTTAGGTACAATATTTTGCATGGGTACATTAATTATATAATAACATGTGAGGACGATGCACCTACAATAAAATTACTATACCACAATAGGTAAAAGAATTAAAAACGAAACCATGACATATAAATTAATTATCTGATAGATACATGGTGCTCACATATTTACAAACATGGTACAAGCAAAACGATTTTAATTAAAAAACAAAATACTAGTAATAAGTCAGGGTGTGAGTAATAAATGTAAAAAAAAAAAGAATAAAAAAATTTACAATTAAATTAGCAACCAGTTTGATTTTGTCTAGACTCTAGATTGTCCTATGGAGCAGGACCAGCATGTTTCCAAGCGTTCTTATCTTGGATATAATCTTCTAATTTATAGTATGCTTGTTTACAAAGTGTACGTTTAATGTGAGTTTTAAATTTTCTTTCATTTAATTGCAATATATCACAAGGTATTTTATTGTAACATTTAACACAGTACCCCATAAAAGATGTATGTACTTTGGCTAATCTGAAAAATGGTTGATGTATTTTATCTTTATTTCTTGTATTAAAGTTATGTCTATCGCTTATTTTGTTAAAAAGATGTAGATTTTTTCTTACATACATAATATTTTCATAAATGAATTGGCAAGGTACCGTCATAATATTAATCCTTTTAAATAGTTCCCTGAGAGATTCGCGGCGACGTAGATTATAAATGGCTCTGACAGCTCTCTTTTGCAAAATAAAGATGGATTCAATGTCAGCAGCTCGACCCCATAGTAAAATGCCGTACGACATAATGCTGTGAAAGTAGCTAAAATAGACTAAACGCGCGGTTTCTACATCTGTTAACTGTCGTATCTTCCTAACAGCATAAGCTGCCGAGCTAAGCCGCCCCGCAAGAGATGTTATGTGAGGTCCCCATTGTAATTTCTCGTCTAGCGTGATTCCCAGGAAAACCGTTTGATCAACAAATTCTAGTTTTTCTCCATTCAGTATGATGTCACATTCGCTACTTCTAACATTTGGTAATTTAAATCTAATGCATTTGGTTTTCTTTTCATTTAGTACCAAATTATTTACCGTAAACCAATCTTGTACCTGAAGAATAGAGTTATTCACGTCGTCAAGATTTTGTGCCCGTCTGTCTATCTTAAAGATCAATGATGTGTCATCTGCAAATAACACCATCTTCGGTTGATTTCGAAGTAATTGTGGTAAATCATTAATGTAAACTAAAAAGAGGAATGGACCCAATATCGAACCTTGAGGAACGCCCATTGCCATTTCAGACCCCAATGAGTTTACGCCGTTTACTTGAACTTTAAGCTTTCTATCTTTTAGATACGACTTTAGTAAATCAAGAGCTAAATTCCTAATCCCATAGTGCTCAAGTTTCAGCAGAAGTGTCTCATGGTTGACGCAATCGAACGCCTTTGAGAGGTCGCAAAAGATTCCAATGGCATCTTGTGCTTCCTCCCAGGCGTTAAAAATGTTCTTTATAAGGGTGACACCGGCGTCAGTGGTACAACGCCCTTTGGTGAAACCGTACTGTTGTTCATGAAAGATGGAATTTTTATTAAAATGGCGTAACATTTGATTGAGCATCAACTTTTCAAACACCTTACTGAGAACTGGCAGAATTGACACAGGCCTATAATTGTTGGGTTCTTTACTATCACCGGCTTTGAATAAAGGAACTACTTTACTGTGTTTCATGAGATCCGGAAAGACTCCTTGGTCTATACTGATGTTAAATATGAAAGCTAAATAGGGCGCAATCGTTTCAATGATAGATCTACAAACTTTTACAGACATTCCCCAGAGATCTTCTGTTGATTTAATTTTAAGATCTTTAAAAGCTTTTATAACAGCCTGGGGGTTCGTATGTTGAAAACTAAACTCCGAGGGGCATGCTTTAACATTCTTTCTAAGTAAATCAGCAGAACGCGCGGGTGAGGAATTTAAAGCTTCAGTAGTTTTAATGGGAATATTAGCAAAAAAGTTTTCAAATTCCTGAGCAATTTCTACATCTGAGTTTATGGGGCCATGTGCAGTTTCTAAATTAAATTCAGTATTACGCTGTTTTTTCCTACCTGTTTCATTATTTATTATTTGCCAGGTAGTTTTTATTTTATCATCGGCTGATTTTATTTTATTGCTAATATAAAGAGCTTTAGCTATTTTGCATACACTTTTAAAAGTCTTAGAATATGTAGCAACATACTGATGAAAGCTTGTGTTATTCATATGTTGCTTTAGGCCATAAAGTTCAAAAAGGTTTTCCCTGCTTTTACGAATACCTGGAGTCGCCCAATCACTAAATAAGAACTTTGTGTAAATACTTTTAGTCTTTAGTGGGAAAGTGTCATTAAATTGCGTGTTTAATAGTGAAAAGAACTCGGCGTAGAACTCATTCGGGTCACATAAATGATTAAAACTCTGAACACATAATTTACTTGCTAAAGAATTATTTAATTTCTCTAAATTTTTAGATGTAATTGGCCTAAACCTTATTAGAGTTTTTTGTAAAGGCATGTAGGAGCAAAATGTTATTGTTTGTCCGCTGTGATCAGATGGCAACTTATTTACAATTTGTTTGTGTAAATAATCACAGTTACAGAAAATATTATCTATACAAGTGGCAGAGGAAGCTGTCACTCGGGTGGGTTCAATAAAAACATTTGACAAGTCAAATGACCTAAAAAGACCTAATAATCTCATAGTATTTGAGTTATTTTCTAATAAATTAATATTAAAATCGCCACATATGATTATTGACTTACTACTAGCAGAAAGTTTCTTTAGCACATCTTCCATTACAGAATCAAACACAGATAGATTCTGGTAACTTGGAGGTCTGTATACGCATACTATTACATGCTTATCGAGCTCAACACAGGACAATTCAATGGTGTGTTCAACAGAAAGCCCGACGATGTCTTTTCGTTCCTATTGAATCTTTACTAACATCTGCACTAGTTTCTGCCTGCGACTTCATCCGCGTGAAATTTCTTGTTCACCCGACCCACCCTGTCGCATCGCATCGCATCGCCTGTCCGCGTTATTACTTCGTTTTCGCTTAGCGTTCTTTCTGCCTTTTTTCTTTTTGCTCGTCCCCTAAGAGTCCTAGCGCGATGTTAATTACAGTTAATAATTGGGCTACCAAATGCAAACAAAAATAACTAAACAAACTCTTCAGCTTTATTATTATAGTACCTATAGATTAGAAAAAATATAAATTTTCCCCTTTTTTAAATTGAAATAGGTACATGATAACACTTGAAATACATAAAAAACCAAGATGGGCCCGTGGCTAAATAATAACAACCGCACAGGTCGATCGATCAGGTTAAGCTACGCTTGCCGCGGTTGGTCTGTGGATGGGTGACTATCTTTACATACCGAGATCCCTCCGTCACTCGGAAAGCACGTTAAGCCGTTGGTCCCGCCCGGCTGTCATTCGTGGATCTTTGACAGTCAAAAGCCCGAAAGTCTGACAACCTGTCTTACCAAGGGGCATTGTGTTACCCAGTAACTGGGCTGTGGAGGTCAGATAGGCAGTCACTCCATGAAAAATACTGGTATTTAGCTGCATCCGGTTAGACTGGAAGCCGACTTCAACATAGTTGGGAATAGACTAAGCAGATGATGATGATGATGATAACAATTTTCATCACACTCGTTAGTTTTAACTGCAAAATATACACTAAGCTCTTACTTAGGCAACTTTACATTGAACTCCCCTATACCACCTAAGTGCAGTACACTAAAAACCATTCTAACCCCGACGACCCCGACGTGTGTTAAAAATTATGCACACCAAAATGACCATTCCAACTGCTTAACCCAACACGAAAGGGCCGTGAATCACACGTGGTAAAATGAATAGTCCTTTACTATTTTGAAAACGTGGTCGAAAGCTCTCGCTCGCTCCTTTCGGTTCACTGGCCAACGAATGAAAATGCTGGGCTGCCTGCGTTTGCGGCCGCTCTGTTTGTTTACCTTTCTGTTATAAATAGAGTTGCATGTTTAAAGGCATTTTTGGTCTTTGCGTCAATGTGACTGCCATTTGTGGTTGTATTTTGAGAGCTGCCTTCGGAATGAACGGGAAATGTGGTTTGTTAGTTGCAGTTTAATTAATAGTTTTTGTGTGCCTACTGTTCTTTTTTGTTTGGGTCTGTTTTTGCCTGTTAATATCATAATATGTTCCGTGTGTGCTTTAGATTCAGTTACTTATAGGTAGCTAGAACATTTAAACAGGCAATGAAAAATAATTACGCTGTCCAATGCATGAGAAGAAAAATCAGCGGAAATAATCTAAATACAATCTTTGAATGAGTTATATGTATTGTGTATTTTTCGTTATTGATTTTGAGTATCGTCATAGTGTCACTTTCGTCGATATGTATGTTTTTTCTTTTGTTTTTCTATCAGCACCTTGTTTTATGTTATATTCATGTAGGTAATTGGTTATCATCTAATATTGTACTTTTGTGTGTTGTGCTGTCTTTTCTGTGCGCCAAATAAATGGTTTATCTATCTATCTATAAGATCTCACACAATATACATGTAAGTACATCAAATGATCAAGAACAATACATAATAGTTTAAATTTCACTGTGGGAGAATGGTGCCTCGGCTAGGTGTAAGGCCTGTATTTCAGGACACCATCTCCACCCCTTCAGAAGCATCGGATTATGCACTCGTACACTATATATCATTTAAAATTAGGCAGCGAAAGTAGTATCAATTGGGTGGTCAGATGTTTTATCTGGATAGGCAAATGAGGACAGGAAAATTTGCATAAAAACCCATCTAGTGGGAGGTCTGTGCCCAACGGCAGGCACATTCCAAATGACAGACTCTTAAGACAAGGCGAAGAAAAAATAACTGCAAAAACATTTCTTCATTTTGATGACTGCTGACAGGGTATTTTTTTTCCTTTAACACTTTTTCGAGCATTACAAAGTGTTAATTTTGTGTGTAGCCTTTTTTTTTCTTATAGGTATTTCAGCTGTATAATCAAGCCGGGCGATGACATCGTTCTTCGACTGAGTCTAGACATGAGTTCTATATCTCTTGGAATGTGATTTTCCATATATGCATACATTTGGAAGTTATCGCCTAGATTCTCATTAAAGAGTGGAACGTAGGTATTATCGGGTGCAATTTCTACACACGACAAAAGAGATAGGTATAAAATCATGAGACCAATGTGGCGATAGTATTCAGGTTATAATTATTATTTCTCGTGAAGAGTAAGTAAGCTCTGTCCCAGATAATATAATACTACGTAGATCTGTATAACTAATACCTAATTAATTAATAAAAATAACAAAATTATACAAACTAAAATATAGCGTCGAAAAATTCATCCGCATCGCGACCGGTAATGTACCCAAGAGACTGGCGGCATTACCACGTTGTATGACAATGCTTAGCCTCTGACCAAGGTAAAAGCCAGCCCTTGGGTCACGGGAAGTGTCAAACAGCCGTTTCGAAATTTCCTTAAAAAAACCATGAGCACTCGGACCCCGCGGCCTGAGGGTAGCTCTGTATATATTTATTTTTTGAATCCCTTTTCATATTTTCCATTGCAGCAATTGAATTCTTCATCTAATGAGACGTAGAATGAGAGAAATCTAAAGTGCTTGGCTTGTTACTCATTATGAACCTCTAGAGTCGATAATTCAATATTACAATTCTTTTGATATTGGCTCGAAGCAATCAATTTATGAAAATAGTCGCCGTCTCTCGGGGAATAGATTAACATATTTTTTTCTAAATTGGCGAGGAATATTCAGATTTCCCTCCAATTTTCTCGTGGAGGACACTCTATTGAAATTCACGTTGATATTGAATATTGCGATCCGCCGGTTGTTGGCTCGAATGCATATAATATAGAGTTTTTTTGTTTGTGTATTGTTATAAGGCGGATCACAATTTCAGACCCGTTGTGTTGTCTTTTGTTGAAAATTAATTGAGTTTCTGATTAAGTTTCATATTTAGCACGAAAGTCTGACAACCAGTCTTACCAAGGGATATCGTATTACCTACTCAGTAACTGGGTAGTGGAGGTGAGATAGGCAGTCGCTCCATGTAAAATACTGGTATTCAGCTGCATCCGGTTAAGACTGGAAGCCGACCCTAACTTGGTTGGGAAAAGGCTAGGCAGATGATGATTTAGTTTTAGATCTAACGTCAACTTTGTTTTGCAGTTAATTGATGTTAGAAGGTGGCTCATATACAATTACTAGCATCTGTCCGCGTCTTCGTCCGCGTGAAATTTCTGGTTCCGCCTGTCCGCGCTATTAGGTACTTCATTTTCGCTTAGAGTTCTTTCTGACTTTCGTTCTTTTAGCTCGTCCAAGGGTCTTATCGTGATTTTAAATAGCCTCTAACCTTCTTCAAGAACTGGGCTATAAGATGAAAAAAAAATCCGGGTGGTAGGTCCAGAGAGAAGCGCGTTCAAAAAAACTCTTCAGCTTTGTTATTTAGTATAGACAGATGTTATATTCATAAACCATTTGGTAAATAGTTGTTTTATTAAAGAACATTATAAAGTTGTATTTGCTAGCATGTGTATGCTAATTACTATCACGTAATTAGTAAACAAACAACTAATTAGAAAGCTAACGATGTGAAGTTGAATCTTGCTCTCAGATGCTCAAAGCTGTTCTCAAAGTTTAGTATTGGCATTGGCATCTCGACTAACAACGGGCTTTAATGTTGTGTGTTAAAGCATGTAACGTGCAAGTTTTTTCGTGGTCTAGGTCGTGTAGTCCGCATACATCAACATATTTTTTTTAGGGCATGTGGCAGTTCAAAATCCACGTTGATTTTTAGAAAAACATTGGTATTGTACAGCGTTTTGTCAACACCTGTGTAACTGTTATCTAAAAGTTCAATTGCCATCCATTTATGTAGGTACAAAATTTTGGTACCTTTCATTCGGTACCTTTTCAATCCTGTTCATTTGCAGCCAATAGCATGATTCAATTCAGTCTATGTATCTTTAATAACAATTTATTTGAAAAACACATTACTACGCGTCCTCGAATTAATTAGGTACATTTTTCCATTTCACATATAAGTATTGGGACGAACACCCTTTTCAATTAAAGAGTCCCTAAATAATTAAGGGTCTATTCAGCGTTATTGATCGTATTCTGTAGGTATTAGGAGAGTTTATGGGTGCTTTATTGAATCTTATCATATGGTACCTACCTATATCAAAGTCTGTGGTTAATCTGGTGATATCTATACTTATAATAAATCTGTAGAAGTGAAAATTCTGTACATTGAAAATATCAAAAAAATAAATGGCAGGGGGTGTTACTAGACCGACACCGACCCCAAAAATGTGATTAAAAAAAAGTTTGTCTGTCTGTTTGTTTGTTCAGGCATCACGCAAAAACTACCGGTTCGATTACGATGAGACTTGGTATAATAAATTATTCTTTAATATTCTGGGCACCACACTGGGTACTTTTTATCCCGGAAAAAAGTGCTGTTACGAGGAAAACAACAATAACGTTATTATGTTAATAGATGGCGCCACGTGTCTTTCGAATCATGATTGAATTATATAAGAAACTTTAGAGTTTAGAGTCGAATTAATTGGCAAATTCTAAATTAACGCGAGCGAAGCCGCGGGCAAAAGCTAGTCACTAATAATTCAATAAATGTTTACATAATCACGGCAGTGGCAACAATAGTGACATAATGACAGTAGTGGTGGCCAGGTAGATTACAGCCCACTCCTTCTCGAAGAGAGAAGGACTGTGCCCCAGCAGTGAGAACATTATAGGCTGATTATGTTATATAATCTGCATGTTTGAAAAGATTTATTGAGCAAGAAATACCAAAAGCCTGACAACCAGTCTTACCAAGGCGTATCGGGCTACCCACGGATATCTATGGTGTTACCCAACAATTGGGTTATGACGGTCAGATAGACAGTCGCTCCATCTGATTAGACTGGAAGTCGACCCAGACATAGTTGGGAAAAGGCTAGGCACATTGATAGTGAGTAAAAAATGATGACGATGGCTATAAAAATGTAGACGAGTTAAAATTATTTATCTTCACCAAAAAATTATAACCTGATGATGATGATGTTTTATCTAATTACCTTGTAATTTACCTAATAACTTAGTCCAATGATGTTATACTCTAAGCTAACGTGTTTCTACGTAAGTGTGTATTATTCCCGTAGCCACTGAAAAGGCGGTGAGTCAAGAAAATCTTGTTATAGGAAAATCGTAGCTCCAACAAGTCCTGCGTGGCTTGTTGACAAGTTGATTGATAGTCAAAGACTAAAGTTTGCCGATACTGACGCCGGCCGTCGGTCAGACGTAGGATAGGCAATTAAATTGTCCAGACTTAGTACAAGTACATGTCAGCACAGTCTATCGCGAACACAAAACACATTAATCTTTCTACAAAAAATGAGATGACAAAGGGTCATGTTTTAAGAATATTTTCAGTAAGCAATTATTTTTTATCGGTCGGGACAAACTGCGATGTAGAACGTGGCGAGGTTCGCGATGTTGTTCTGAAAGTGGTAACAGATGGCGCCACTTGTTACGCTCGCAGTTAAAATATTGTTATCTTGGAACATGAACAAGTTTTACATGACTGTTTAAGAAACTGGTAAGTACAGTTAACAGCAAAAGTAGATGATGAAAATCAGAAATTCAATACTAATGAACGGAGTTCGCGTCAGAACTGTGTGGCGTCGAAGTGATTCAAAAATATGTGATTGTAAATTATACCAAACATTTACTACTAGTACAGTATATGACGCGAACTCCGTTCATTAGTATTGAATTTCTGATTGTCATCATCTACTTTTGCTGTTGACTGTACCTACCTAAATAAATTTTGTTATTTTGCACGACTCATTATGCAAAGCATTAGAGACTGCTTTACGATCGATTTTTTTTTTTGCCTCCTTTCTGCAACTGTTTCTTATACTCCTGCAAGTACACAGAACAACTTAATTTATATTCCATTGTATAGATAATTTAATGGAGGTAATTCTGTACTTTTCAAAGGTTGATGTAATGCATTAGAAACGAAAAAAAAATCAAAATATTCCTAAAAAAAATTCCGTCAATCAAGTGTGAAACCTGAAAACATTTTAGCTTGCGAAAATATAAATTAACTTCAATTTTTTTTTAATAGATTTTTCCACCCATAGGAGGAACCCTATTGGAAATGGGTCTTTTATTCAAAGTAGTTTAATTATAATTAATAAAAAAACTAACTAATGTAATAACTATGGTTTTTTATACGATCAAATGAGCATTATGAGTCGTGCACTTTTGTATTTTCCAAATTTTTTAGTTCTTTGTGCTGAAGATTAGGTAAGTACTAGATGGTATCAGATGAATGACGAAGAATTGAACGTGCTGATAACATTATTTGAGAATATTAATTTCTCTCGGATAGAGTCACCCAAGACGTCCGGTGGACAATTAATCACACTGAACCTATTTCATAGCGGAGCATGCGAATGGGACCAACTGAGAACGCGGTACGAAGTGCGAATGGGACGAAGTCCGAACAACCCCATATTTTAATCGGCTGTTATGAAAATCTGTCATTTTGACCAGTACTTGACATCAAGGTGTCATAAAACGCTTTTTTGTGACCGTTCACCGCTTTCTTAGGTCACCAAGGCTTTAGAGACTGCATGTCCCCAAGGTTCCAACGAATTTTACGAGTTTCCGGGAAAAACACCAGGACGCCTATTCACAAACATTTGATATGCTTGCGCGCCGAATCGAATAGCAATCAATGTTATTGAAGGAGTCCTCTAAACGCTGTTTACAAATGCGAACCCCGAAAATTTTGCCAGTTTAAATGAAATAGACGACAGCTATTCTTCCGGCAGCTATTTGCTACTAACATATCAGAAGGCCAATTTTCGTAATCAAAAACGTTCAAAATCTAGTCACAATGTCATCTCAGCGACAGTCAATGTCAAAAATGTAGGTTAATTAGGAGGTATTTTTGACAGATTGAGACTGAGATCATACTGTGAACGTTCTTAAAATTACGAGAATTGCCCTCCAGGTACCTAACAAAAAATGTATCATTTTCGATTTGGAAGCCTGTCGAATGGTTGTGAATAGCTATGCTGGAGAACATAAGATTGAAGAAGCTATAATTAATTGACTACGGACGGATACACAGTACAGTCAACAATCAAACATTGATTCGTTAATGTGATAATGTGCACTGAGTCAATTCATTAATATGCTAATAATTAAGAGCTAAGCCGTGTCTTAGCATATGATTGACTTGATTTATATTCCTCTTGTGTATGTCGCAGGTATAGTGTCAATATGGCTTTCATATGTCTACATCGTTGCAATAAATCACTGCTAGACTTTATTAGGCTTCCAATTAATGTCACCATGATTTGCAGAATTTGAAACATAAAGACAGAATCAGAATGGAAATAGTCTACACGGTGCGGTGCGGCGCCGTACCGCAAATCATCTCGCCGCACTGGCGATCACACGGGCAGTGCGGCGGCGTCGCAACGTTCTTACGGCGGCGTCGCGGCGCCGCAGCGGCGACGAAAAGAGTGTTGGCTTGCCCATCTCTACGACAGTCTGTCCAAATTTATCAAGCATACGCCCTTCCCTCTGCCGCACAAACAACTGAGCCGTGCCGCTCCGGCGCGGCGCCGCCGCCGCACTGCTTACATCGTTTATACAAAGGCGAAAGTTTGTGAGTGTGTTTGTTTATATGTTTGTTACTTCTTCACGCTCAAACGGCTGGACCAATTTTGATAAAATTTTGTATGGAGGTAGCTGACACCCTGGATTAACATAAAGGCAAATTTTTATTCCGATATTCCCACGGGATCGACCTTTACGCGGGTGAAACCGCGGGGCGCAGCTAGTATTAAACAATTTAACCCCGTTTGTTCTCACAATATAACTGCGACATATATTATAGCTAGTAATCCACTTAGTAAACCCGTGTTAGCCAATGTGTTTACCGACTAGTTATACAATTTAGTGGTTAATAAAATTGTAGTTGATCCAATTATTTGGTGCCGACCGGCGTCTGAACAACATTGGGTCGGCGTATAGAATATTAAAGACTATGTTTAGATTTACATAGGCACCTTTTGTTTGTTAAAGATAAACTTTGTTGGGGTTTCATGGTAATTGTTTTCGTAAGTATCTGTGTTGTTAGGTGTATGTTACTCTAAGTCTTCGGATAGACATGATTTTATTTATAACCCATCTTATTGATTTCAGCTCCATTTTACGAGATTCTCTATACCGTCGCTGTTCAGTCGCTAGGTTTCCAATTTTCACTAAGTCTGATTGATAAGTTACGTTTTAATCTTAATTGCTATCAATGATTGCCTTATTGAAATAAAATTACAAAAATACTAAAAACATTTTTTTTTTAGAACCGTAATACACAAAGCAGTGGTGGCCCAGTGGAAACGGTCGCGACTTACGAGTTGTAGGTCGTAGGTTCGAACCCAGACAGGCACTTACTTTGTATAAATTCATGACTTCTATAATTGCTTTTTCAGGATCACACTATTTCTGGTATTATATCTTTGTAATACAAGAAAACACTGAAGAACTGAAGTGGCAGTGGGCTGGCCATGTCTGTCGAAGGACTGATGGCCGGTGGAGCAGACGAGTCCTGGAGTGGAGATCGCGTACCGGCAAGCGTAGTGTGAGACGCCCCCCAGCTAGATGGACGGACGACCTAAAGAAGGTGGCTGGGGTAGATTGGATGCGGAAGGCGGAGGACTGGGTGCTGTGGCGCAGTCTGGGAGAGGCCTATGTCCAGCAGTGGACTGCGATAGGCCGAGTTGATTGATTGAATACCAGAAAATAGTTATATATCGTTGCAGAAAATATTGGCATAATCACCTATACAAATAAGATACCAATCAATAATTTATTCCCACACAAGTCTTTCAAAGCAAAAATAAACTTTTAAAACCGAATCTCAGCAGAGAGAGGGTTAAGAGAACCGAGTTTACTTAGGGTTATTTGTACCCTTTCGTTCAGGCATTGTCAACTAAAGGAAATTGAATGACCCTTGTAACTATTGTGATAAACTTCCTTTGTAACAAGTTTCAACGTATGGATTTATATGCATAGTTAAGTAGTTCGGTATTCCTAGGTGCTATGCGAAAAGTTCGTTACGACGTGGGTCGTGGGCACGTCTTAAGGATATTTCAGATGATTTTGCGTTATTATTGACGCATCTTTTTTTTGGGCATAGTTATGTGGCATGTGGGTGGGTTTTCGAAACTTAAGGATTCATCCTTAAGTTAGATTTTCAAATCATAATATAACCATAAGCACGCCAGCGCTGGCTGTCGCTGAAAACCAGCGCTGGGGCTCTGTCTTGCATAGGGTCGCAGCGTTATGCTGAGCGATAGCCGTTTTGCGTGGATGTGACGCATGTTTTCCTTACCTTCTTTTTTTTGTGTTTATGTTCTTTTTTGTGTCATGTTCTCCGCAAATAAACGTATTTTCTTTCTTTCTTTCTTTTCTTTCTATAAGGTTTATTTCAGAGAACACCAAAACCGAATATAATTTTTTTTTTTTTAAATGCGTGGTTTGCCGACAACTGAACCGATTGCAAAAAAATGAAGAATTGATTTCAAATAACTTGGTAGGTTTAATTCATTTCAGCCGAAAGACGTCCACTGCTGGACATAGGCCTCCCCCAAGCACCGCAACTTCGACTGATTCTGTGCTTCCCGCATCCAGCGGTTTCCTGCGGCCTTACGACTCCAACTCTACGTCTTCCGGTACGCGGTTGCCACTCCAGAACCTTTCGGCCGCATCGGTCATAATGCCACTGCCACTTATGTTTGGCAATTCTTCGGGTTATGTATGGTTTATTTATTTATTTATTTAAGGATTACCAACGAGATACATTACAATAACTTATCTTTATAACTTGTATTAATACATTATCCTGTAATGCACACTCAATTACAGGTAACCACAGCTTACATATTATCGAGTACACATGCTCTGAATACATAATTAAATTAAAAATATATTAAATTAAAAAAAAAAACAACAATAACATGCTAATGAGAGATTTACATGCTTTAAAAGATTAAAAATTACATTTATAAAATAGAATAAAACAAAACAAATTTTCTTTAAATAGGAATAAAAAAGCATACGTACGAGGAGTTTAAAATTAAATTAAAAATGATAAATTAATTAATTAATAATAGAATGATAGATCAAATGTCCTCCAACCGAAAGTACTTGTACAGTTTACGTTTAAAAGCGTTAAGGCTGTCATGATTAATATCTATTTCAGCTTTTCGGCATATACCATTGTACAATTTGGTAGCCCTCGTAAGGGGAGAGTTGTCACCTAAATTGGTTTTGTGCAAAGGTTGTCTGAAAAGATTGTAGGTATGTGACCGTGGTAACCTGCAAGGAACATTAAAATATATTTTGGATAGTAATAGTTCAGTGTTTAGTTTAGATGTCACTAATTTGTGAAGGAAACAAAGATCTAGAACCTTTCTACGATTGGTGAGGCTTTGGTTATAGATAGTGCCATCCACGAAGACGCGCCCCACTTTTCATCGCTAGTGGTTATCGCTATTTAATTCCGCTAGTGTTCGCAAAACTAAAACACTTGCGGAATGTTGCAAACTTGTACTGTAAGCGATTAGGAAGAAGAGTGGGGCGCGTCTTCGTGGATGGCGCTATCTGCACCTTGGTTCTCTTGCGGATCTCTTCATTCGATCACGTAGGGAAACTCCAAGTTACGTACATATGTTATTAAAATTCATTTCTTATTCTTTTAAGTTAAGTTAACAGACGCTTCACTCGAGTGAATGGTTCATTCATCTGTTTATTTATTTTTTCATTCCACGTTCACATGCTGCTCATTTCATTTTATTTTTCAATCATTCGGAGTGCGCTTGAAGGATGCTAAATGGTTAAATCCAACTTGGTAGAATTGGTTCACAAAAAAAAATTGTTTTCATTTTTGAGTCATTTTGTGTTCAGACGTGTCGCTTCGAGTGAAAGATGGCCGAATGAAAGACATAAATAAACAAAAAGTAAAGCATCTGATAACAATTTTACACAAAATCAAAAGATATAGTAAGGACTCGAAACTATTTGTTTTTTGGGATTTAACCAAAATGTATCTGGATGGAAAGGAGAAAAATTTTACGAGATGGACTAGGCTGTTTCACGAGGGATTGGACTACAAAGCCTAAAGCTGTAGGAAGTGAAGAGAGTGGAGGGAGGCCTTTGCCCAACAGTGGGACAATTTAAGTAGATACTTAGTACTGCGGCTAAGTGTACACTTTTGTAAGGGCGAATTCCACCAATCAAACTGAACGTGATCAGCACCTCGAAACCGCGATCAAGAGTTGTTAGTGTTCTTATTGTTGTGGAATATTCACACTGAAAGCTCTTTAACGTGGTTCAGAAGTGCAGAACGTGTTCGCAGTTTCATTGGCAAAATTCGCACTGAATCTATACTAATCTATACAATACATACAAATAAATCAAATTCAAATGTCTGTTTGTAATGTCAAAATAACAGCTTTTTACTAAATGCATATGAAAATATATGATACTTAAAACAAAAACATTATTAGTTTTTTAATTTTGTGTCACTGTCTGTTTGTTTCGGCTATTCTCCGAAACGGCTGGACCGATTTTGACGAAACCTTCCCATACAGATAGCTGATGTCATAAGTATTTTAGAAAGATAATTAGTAAAGAGACACATTATTGTTCGTGAACGAAGTCGCGGGCAGAACTAGTGTTTAAATAAAAATTATTATTATTTGAGACGAAAGCAGCTTTCACCATTCCAACGCCGTCAGATAGTTATAAATTACAATCAACAGATTAGGTATACAAGGCTCAAATTAATTCCGGCTTGATTGGTTTGTAACAACAGTTCGGCGACACCTGTTCCCTTCTGTATTATGTAACAACTTACATAAGCTTTGGCTTTTAACTCAAAGGCGTAACTTTGGCAGCCATATTGAAGCAACAGGTATATCATGTACTTACATTATTCTATTAGACTGGATAGGTACGCTTTAAGTGATAAAATTAGGGTACATTTCGGGAAAGGACGTTGGATGTAGAACTTTGGCTTTGTTACGAGTAGTTTACTTTGTCTTATATTGCGATATAGATATTTGATAAGTTTTGTCTATTTTGGGTGTTGTTTGTGCCCAAGAACATTCCAAGAACTAGGGCGATGTAGAATAGATGTAAAACTGTGTGTGTATACGTTGCTTGTCTATTTGTTTTCTAGGAAACAAAATATGGGAGACGCAACTTATTACTATAAGTAATGTTCACTCATCCTATATATAGATAAGGGAGGATCCTCCGACCAGACAGGTGATATGTCTGGCGGGCAACTGTCCGATGATTCAAGTCGGACGTTGTATATATGTTACGGGCAACGTGATTAACTGGGCAATATTAATAAGGACCGGCCATTATTAATAATGCCCAAGAGCGATGGGCAAAGTGATTAATTTATCACTTTGACCGGCCATTATTAATAATGCCCGACGGCCCGTGGTCCATGTAGTAAGTCAGTGTTTGAGATAGCTTGAATTTATCACTTGGACCGGGCAGTATGAATAATTCCCTACTTGTAGCCAAGCAATGTGATAAATTGGACCGCAGCCGTACCTTGCAACATGCGAGGGAAAATAAACATTCAATAGTTTTTTTTTTTGTAAAATTTTCATGAAAATTTTGTAAGTTTAATTTCATTTAATAAACAAAAACATTACAGTTCACCTATTTTATTACTTTGCCCATGATAGGGTGGGCATTATTCATAATGGCCGGGATAAGTGATTAATCATGCTGTTTTTATCACATTGCCCAATTGAGTCGGGCATTATGAATACAGACCGGCCATTATTAATAGTGCCCGGACTTATCAAATTGTCCGTAACATATACATGGTGTCTCAGGAAACCTGTACCAGCGAAGGTCTGTGGTCAGGGGACACTAATACCCATCGATTGGACCCCTATGTATGTTCCGCGATACTTTGTAGTTTTCGAGAAAAGTTGAAATCAAGTGTAAATTACTCTCAAACAGAAATTTTAACCTTGTGATCAAATCCTGAGCTACTAGTAGTTAGATTTGGGTGTTTTGTGTTTTATAACAGGTGAACACACATTCTAGCCATAAGACAAGCCAAAAATATCTCAAAGCACCAGCAATCAGAAAAAGTGATGACTGAAACCGCCCACAATAAAAAAAAAAAATACTGGAAATAAAACAAAAAAAATAATTTCTCGAAAACTACAAAATATCGCGGAACATAGGTACATAGGGGTCCAATCGATGGGTATTAGTGTCCCCTGACCACAGACCTTCGCTGGTACAGGTTTCCTGGGAAACCCTGTATATGCATGTTGCACGGTAAACTCTGCTTGCGAGATGGAGGATTTTGCATGACGTTCTAGTATGACGCGTAGTTCGCATATATATTAGAGCCAAGACTTTGAGATAATTTTCAAGTTATGGCACAACAAACTGAATGTCGTACTCAACAAAGTTCAAATTCCATTGCAATCATAAATTTATTAGGACCTTTTTGTGACGAAATGATCACTCAAAAATAAACTTAGAATACATTGCACTAAGGTAGATAACTGATTTCGTGGCGTTGGAATGTAATTATCTGAGATTATGAACACTGCTTTAGATACCTCTACAAACATCTACTTTTTGAAAATATCCTTCCTGTGACACAAAAGGACAACATCGAAATTTGGAGTAATAAACACGCATGGTGAGACAAACGGATAGCAGATAAAAAAATGAAAATAAATTGGAAATCCTAAACAACAGGGGTATAGATCCGCATTAAGCCTCCACTTTGAAGGCTAGCTTTAAACAAAGCCCTTAATAACGTACTTATTCAGGCAAAATAAGGTCGACTGAAACGATCTCCTAGAATTTAGCACATAAACATATTATTTTACATGAAGGCGGAATAACGGCTGAAAGCCTTCAAAAGGTAATAGGTGCGCAGTGCTTTTATATAACCCATTTTTCCTTTGTGCGCGGGCGGTCGCACTTTAACTTGTAAATTAAGTAATAAGTGGTCTTCAGTGGCTAAGTAAAGGAACACATACGGTAGTGCCTTGTCTTGATGGGGTCTAACGATGCGTGCTGAATCTCTCGGTTTGGGTCCGGTGATGTTTCATTTTGTTTTCTTTGCTTAGATTTATTTTGCAAGGTAGGTGTGTTGAGTTTCTTTTATCACGTCTATTTGTTTGCCAATGTGACCAAGCCTACAGAGCAGTGGTGGGCAAGTGGTATAGGCCGCGACTTACGAGTTGTAGGTCGTAGGTTCAAACCCAGACAGGCGCTTTACTTTGTGTAAATTATTTCAGCACCACTGCTCTCAAAACGGTGAAGGAAAACATCGTGAGGAAACCGGCATGTCCTAGAACCAAAAATTCGAAGACATGTGACATCTACCAACCCGCACTGGGTCCGCGTGGTGGATTACGGCCCACTCCCTCTCACAGAGAAGAGGCCTGTGTCCCAGCAGTGGGAACATTATAGGCTGATTATGAATGTGACCAAGAGCGATGTTTTAGACAATAGCCCATGAAATCTCATATTGTTTTAGTAGGTCTAGGCCTACACTGTCCTTAATAACACTCTAAACAGAAAACATTGCAAAAGCCAATTATTTTTAAAAGAGTAACCGTAGAGTTTCTTTCTGCGTCTTCTCCATAGGAAACGACGAATAGGAACCATGCACCTAGCCTTTGACGTTTCATAAGTGCCCATGTACGTTTATATTAAATAAAATATTATGAGTTTTGATAAACCCTAATGCGTTTAGGAGAAAATTGGTCTCTAGATTTCCTACAGGTTTTTCTCGCCTTGTGAAAATAAAAGCCAACTTGGTTGGTAGTGGCTTGGTCTTAGAGAGTGCTGGAATGTTTCAAAATACCACTATATAACAGGCTTCAAATATTCCATAAGCTATGTGACTAACTAAGTATGAATTTATGCAGACCTGTCGGCAGACGTGAGTCATCCCTACAAAATTAATTCATCTAGTATTTATGTACGGTTTCAAAAGGGACTCCTAACTCATATCTCCTAACTCCTCCTACAAAACCTTTTCAGGTGGAGATTCACAGATGACTCCCCCTTGGAGTGTGATGAAATGTGGTGCTGTTCCACTGACGATGGAACACTTAATATTGTTACGAGCTAGGGGTTCGTGACAATAAAAACTGCCGATTTAAAAACCAAAAAAAACAGACGCTTTAATTAAAAACACAAATTACAACTTAAACACATTAATTATAAATCACAATCGCACTACAGATCACTCTAGTCGCACTTGAAGATCGCTTCGAATGTTATCGCTTGTATAGCTTATCCAATACTGATGCCGGCTCGCAGGCACACCGGCCTTATATAGGCCTCGGATAGTTCCAGAACCTTCTACCGTAGAAACATCTAGAATGTTCGAGTACATACCGATCCCGACCGACCAGGCGTCGATAGTTCTGGAAAGTTCTAGTATCGAAGTTTCTAGAAGGGACCCGAATAATTATTAGTTTTGCTACTCGATACTAGATGGCGCTAGTAGTAGCTAATGTCGCCATCAAGTGTGGCGCGTAACAATATCATATCCTGCGATTCCTGTCAGCTGCACGTTAAGGTACGATTCCACCAGTGTGCTGAACTGTGCGGCACTGTAATGCACAGTGTACGACACAAATGTTTATTCTGGTCGACTCACTCAAGCAAACAATAACAAATTGTGCGCGAACATTGTAGAAATGTTCGCGCACATCTGCATACTTTTATGCGCGCACACATGCATGCAGTGGACTCGCGTCGACGCGTACACACTTGCTGTTCGCGAACTCAGTCTTGCTTCCGCTACCGGAGAGAAAACATTTATTTGTCCGCGCACATTGCCCCGATTAGACCCGAACACACGAACCTTCGCCGGCTCGGTACCGGGTCCCATCGGACCCAAGAATGACGACATACGACACCCTACATTGATTAAATTATGTATAAATATTTATTATGTTACCCATCAAATCTTACGAATGTGCATTAATTAAAAGAGGTGGATAAAAAACTTATATGTTAACGCCATTAAATTTTTCATATTTAGCGCGCAAGTTTATTAATTTACCTTTATTCGTTTAATCGTTACTTGGCCTTTGTATTGAAACTGAATCAATAACTAAGTACCTTTGACCATAGTCATAAATTGAATTTTGCGGCGAATTGTTTCTATATTTAAATCTACGATTTGAATTTATAATAATATTTGGAATGCGCTCGCCGTTCAAAATTATTTTTATTTATTGTACAATTATTTATTTTTGATAAGTTTGCTACAGAATGCCCAGTGAACACTCTGCTCAGTGAACATGTTCGTGCACAAGTGTGCTACACTGTGCGCTTACAAAAATAACGCACAGCTTTGCCGGTGGAAACAGAGACTAACGGATCTGCAGCTCAGTACGTGCACTGTTGGAGTTCTGTACAAAATGTTTGTGAACCAATGTGCTGCACAGTATTTTGGTGGAATCGTACCTTTACAGGAACTGATGGACGCTAGTGATGGCGCCAAATACGTACGTAGCCGAATTCTGGGCCGATTACAATTAAATTTGACATCGACACGTTAAGGTGAATGCGTAGTGGTAGCCCGCGAAATTCAATTTTTCTTATGTTTTTTGCAATTTTCAGGTCAGTGTCATCTTGATCAAAATTTGATTCACGACTATAACAGGTACATATTTACAGAATTATAATCATTAGAACCATTAATACATATTTCTAAGTTAGATTTATACAATAAGAACAAATATCTTACGGAAAAGTGCTTTGGTGTCAGCAGTCAAAATATGAAGCGAGTCAGGATTTGTGACGCGGGAGCAAGCGACGTACAGTTGTCAGTATGAGAAGCAGCTCATCTTGAGGTCGACACCCGCAGCCTTCAGTCGTAATTTCCCATTGCTTGTTATTAATAATTTCTCTTGTGCACACTAACAGAATTATCAGTCTAACACAACGTACCTACTACTACCAAATTACACTGTCGTTCTTCGTTCGATATCCAGTGAAAAAAACATTACCTGACCTTTTTTCCCCGGAACTAAAAGTCAGTCTTTGAAAGCAGATATTTCGCCACCCAATACAAAATATCTTCAAATTGGCTTTTAAATAAAGACATCGTCTTCAAAAACAAGTTCTTCTTAAAGTTTGTATAAGCGTAATTGTTCTTGACTTTCTTTCTACGCGTTTTACCAAAAGGTCGAAAATATTTGGCTTTTTTAAGGCCGAATAAAAGTGTCATCTAATATAATCAAGGAGCTTATAAAGACGTTAGCGAGCCACTGAAAGCAATTTTCATAGTAATTACCTGCGGAAGCAATTGTAGTATATTTTCTTAAATTCTTTGTTAAAACGCTGAAAAAAGGTAGTTTGAAAAATGTTCGTTGGGCTTTATGATTATGTTAGTACGTTAATATGTTAATTTTAGTAATTGTTGTTAGAGTAGCGTGGGGTAATTAGAAGCTTGTTATGTTTTCAGGCGTGTTTGACTTTCGTCTGTTTCTTTAACTTACAGTACCTACCTACGTAGTTACGTACCTAAAACAAAGCCTATTTTATTTCAACCAAAAATTAAATATAAAGCCTTTCTTATATTAATCAGTTATTACCTGTAAACATAATTTGTTTTTTCATAGCAAAGTTTTTTTACTGGCTTCGTTTTCTAATACCTAATTATTGGTTATGCATTAAAACATAATTATGAAATATTTTTGAAGTGAAACTTCTTTACGCACGCTTGACTTGGGGAGTAAGCTGGCGAAAACGTGACGTAAGCGTTACGAAAAGTGTGATCGGGCGAGGCGAACGGGAATTGAGTGGGGGATATAAGCAAGAGAAAGCAGTGCGCGCGCACATTTTCTTTCTCTCTTCCTCTCATAGCCAAATACGTTTGAAGTTTCACTTCAGTCGTGTGGTCATAAGCACACTCGGTTTTTTTTTTATTAGCCGTTAATGTCCCACTGCTGGGCAAAGGCCTCTCTACTCTCTTTCCACCTCTCTGTGTCCAGAGCTGCCAAGGACCGATCTTTATCAAAGGAGTCCAGCTCATCCCGCCATCTCGTTTTCTGCCGCGATGTCGTTTGCCATTAAGCGGGACCCTTGGCCCATTGATCGTCTGGAATGCGGCAGATGTGTCCAGCGCAATTCCATTTAAGCGTGACAGCTTTCAGAGTCACATTAGTTATTTTAGTGATGGAACGGATTTTTGTATTCTTAACCCGGTTCACAAGTCCCACTCCAAAGAATATTGGGCGTTTTTCTTTTTCATAACATTTTTTTCATGTAAATTCGTTGCTAAGCAAAAAAGGTAATTATTTTAGTTTAATTTAATACAAGTTAGTCGTCGTTTCATTTATAGCATTCAAGACACAGGTTCAAACAAAGGACTTGTAGGAGTCTGTATGTATTCTCAATTAAGGTTTATTTATTATGATTATACTAGCTATAAAGAGAGAAGATATTTCACCCTTTTCGTCGGTAGCAAAAATGTTTTACAGAAATATACTTATTAGGTTCGGTAATATACCATTTTTTTTTTCCGCGGTGGAAATCCTCATGGATTTCCTCTATCGTAGGGGTGACAGAGGGGCATGCCGGACTCTTACCAGCTAAAACCACCGCGGTGTTCCACCTCTACCTATGGCCGGGGGTGCGGGATTCGCATAAGCATTTACCGCTCCCCCGACAGGCTCGTTGAAATACCTGGAATTAATTGAGTGCTATATTAATACTTAATACTTAGGAGCAGTGGTGGCCAAGTGGTAACGGCCGCGACTTACGAGATATAGGTCGTAGGTTCGAACCCAAGCAGGCGCTTTACTTTGTGTAAATTATTTCATCACCACTGCTCCAAAACGGGTGAAGGAAAACATCGTGAGGAAACCGGCATGTCCTAGAACCAAAAAAATTCGAAGACATGTGACATCTACCAACCCGCACTGGGCCTGCGTGGTGGATTAGGGCCCATTCCCTCTTACTGAGAGGAGGTCTGTGTCCCAGCAGTGGGAACATTATAGGCTGATTATGTACGATTATGTATATTAATACTTAATACTCAATTTTTTATTCCATATGTGTTACATAGATGGTATAACAAAGTAAAAAATCAATATGGACCCTGTCGGGCACAGCATAATTAGGAGAGAGGAAGAGGGCTTAATTATTATAAATTATTAGATGTGTTTAATTGGGTGTATAATTATAATTAATTGATACAGAGTCGAGAGCTTTTTATTTAACAAACTTTTCGTAAAATGTCACCCGCGCTAACATTCTGTAACAATTGTACGTATACGGAAGAAATTATTTATTTTAACAAAATGTGATTAAAAAGCGTTTAACAGTACGACTCCATTAGCTTCCTAGATAAAAATTTTAGAGATTCTCTACTGTCAAAACTTAGAGGCAACTTTGAAGTTGAGCCATTCATCTCTACGACATTTTAAGTGCTTACTTAAGTGGCTCAGCTAGATGGTAAAACCGTGTTTAATTTTCGTTGGTGTCAAGATATAAAAACTTGGTATCATTTTGTGTACGTACTTGACTCATATGTGACCATGTTGATGAAACGCTTTGTCAGATATCCGTCAACAAAAATATTCGATTCCGGCAACGGTGAACTCTTTTTACATAATCAGCCTATAATGTTCCCACTGCTGGGGCACAGGCCTTCTCTCATCAAGAGGGAGTGGGCTGTGATCTACCACGCAGGCCCAGTGCGGGCAGGTGGTATGTGTCACAATTCTTCGAATTTTTGGTTCTAGAACATGCCGGTTTCCTCATGATGTTTTCCTTCACCGTTTTGACAGCAGTGGTGATGAATTTTTTTTATTTTATTTTACTTTGTGTAAATAATTTCATCACATGAGTTCGAACCCACGACCTAAAATCATAAGTCGGTGACATAACCACTGGGCCACCACTGCTCTCAAATTGTTGAACTTTTTGTTAAAGCTTAAATACTTCTAAATATTCTATGGGAGTACCAAAAAACTTCGGAGGGCCTTATATAGATATCGTTTGAATATCTACACGAATTGTCATTTTCCAATATCCCTGATACCCTTTACCGTAGGCCTTATCACCGTTTCAATGAGCTATTTATTCAAAATACGACCCTCGAACTCAGGTAACCGTACAATTGAAAATATAAAATTCTAATAAAGACGTCTTTATTACATTTTTATTCTTTTGATTCATAAATAAGCTAGGTATTACGGAGCGAGGTTGTTACGTAAGTTACGGAACGCTTCATTATCGTGGAACACGAAAAGGTCAAATCAAAACTTAAAGATGACAGGGAACTGATGATCTTCACCTGTTCTCTGTCAGATAATGCCTGGCAAGCATGTACTAACATCGTCTCTTGGCAAATAGCCGAGTTAATTAAGCCGCTAGCCTAAATCCATACATCACTTAGTAGGCAAGTTTAATTTCTAACGTGTTCTTTGTTCGAGAATCAGGCTTGTAAACTCAGTTAGCGATAAGACTTTGTTTATAATTGGTGAGCTTTATTCCGCCATATCTGATGGGGTGCGGCCAACTGCTTCATTTATGAATTTAAGAGGGTCACAACAATTTCTTGACAAAGGCAGGGTGTCCTTTCGAGTGCTCACGCACGAGCGATCAGCTCGGGGTGGCTCGGGACAACAGTCATTAATACCTTGCAGCAATTTGGCCTCATTTATTCAACACCAAGTAAAATTCGGTCGTGTACGCTAAGATTTACGATGAAGTCATTACGTTTTATGGGCCATAATTGATAGAGATAACATCTCAGGGCTACTGAAATTGCAAAGTGCTGTTTCAAGCACGTTGAACTCAAAGACGCGCATTAGTGTAAAGAAAAATAGCCCGTATTACCATAAACGACTGGCGTCGTGGTTATTAATTACAAAATTTTATAGGCAGGCGACACGCGAAAGTTCTTTTATGTTTAACACAAATATTTCTTTTTGGGGCGTTAATATCGAGCTCGGTCATTTGGTTCCATAATAGCGATCACGTTACGTAATTAAGTCTTTAAAATTGTTCGTTTTTTTACATGTTGTCCAAAAACATTAGGTAGAACACCCACCTAGTTATTTAACCTCAATTTCAGCTGCCTACCATTTTGCTACCCATACGAAATGCCGCAGAATAGTAGACTGATCCCATAATAGTAGGTACAGATTATTCGATGATGTTCAGCCGGTGTCTTGTCAATGTACACGTAATTATATTCTTGATCCTTTCAATTTTCCCTTGATCCTGCAGCTAAGACGGGTAAGTCCGTGGATACACACGGAACTCAAGCAAAGTATCAAATGCAATAATCTCTGCTTATTTACATAAAACATTATGGGGAATCACGCGATCTTTCTTTAAGTTAGGCGATTTTACTTTTCGGGGTTTATTATGACTTCTTATGAGTATATGCTTTATGTATTTATTGTATATGTTACATCACAGACTACCTGCAGTATTTGTCTCTCTTTCTCCCTTTAAAAACATCCAATGGTTGTCTTTCAAAAATAGCTTTTAGCGATAAGACCGCCCATTGTGTCACCCTGTAAAATTTCTACATTTCTAAGAGTACTAGCTGCGCCCCGCGGTTTCACCCGCATAAGCTTCGATTCCGTGGGAATATCAGAATAAAAAGTAGCCTATATGTTGATCCAGGGTGTCAGCTACCTCCACACAAAATTTTAATCAAAATTAGTAAAGCCGTTTGAGCGTGAAGAAGTAACAAACATATAAACACACACACACACACACATAAAATTTCGCATTTATAATATTAGTGTGATTCTATTCTTTTTATAATTTTATATTTTACGGCTTTTTAGCAGGTTCTGAACTGTGTGCAGTTCATCATTTGTTCGTTTAAGCTGGGCGGACAATGCTGTGAAACTAAGCGACCTCATTATGAACCGACGTAGAAGGTGGCCCTGGCAGGAGTAGTACGTTTAATTACCAATGACCGTCATCAAAATCAGAAAGCATGTGGAATATGCCCAAACATAAGCCGTTTTATGACAAAACGGGTTCTAACTTTAGACCTAACCTAAACCTTCCACCGGTTACCATATTTTGAATTCCGACAAACGTAAAGTTCTTAATGCAAAATTCACAATTTAGACTCGGGTTTTGCGTAAGTTTTTGTAATAAGAACTTTAACTTTGTCGGATTATAGTTTGAAATTCAAAAATGGCTCAATGGTTTAAACCTGGGTCTAAAGATAAACCTTGTTTTGTAATAAGGCCATATAGGTTGAGATTGGAGACCTCAATCAAGTAAAACAAAATTACAACGACACTAGGAAAAAGGTCATGGGTGCAAGATTTCCGGAACAACATGACTTTACTATGGCCATAACTTCTCATCATCATCTCCCTGCCCTGGTCTCATGTTACTTGGAGTCGGCGAAACACGTTTCTTCTTCCATTGTCCCGTGTCAACCGTCACACTATCGTTGCGTCCGGCGTTTTTAAATTTGCCAAAGATGTAAACAACAATGGCCGCTCGAATTTGAATAAAATCGATATACAAGAACATATATTTTAAGTAATGTTTGTTGTAAAAAAATAAATGTTCTTGTATATCGATTTTATACAATTTCGAGCGGCTATTGTTGTTTACAGCTTTGGCAAATTTAGAAACGCCGGACTATACACTGACGTCACGCAAAAACTCTCTGGTCTGGTCGGAGGATCCTCCTTTTTCTATGGAAAATGACTGAACTTTACACCCTGTTTCTCATACCTCTTTAATATCATTCACTCCATTCTCTTTCATATCATTCCCCACACAATCCATTCATCTTTTCTTAGGCCTTCCCCTCCCTCTCCATTGCTCCTCTCAAACATAAATTAACATTCCAAGTCCAACCGGGCGCATCAGTACAACTACGGCTCAGTTTGTGTTAACATGCGTCACTCAGGCACGTGTCGCTCTCATTAAACTTGTACGTCGCACCAGCGTGCTAATATATTTATGGCTAGCAAGGTAACTTGTTACGCAAAGAGCACTACAGCATTAATGCCTCCTTTGGCTTAAGAGGACCAACTTTATACGTGGAAAGTTCGCGAACTTATGATTAATGATACTAAGTGTGTTTGGTCTACAAGTGATAGTTTGGACTCGTGTTGTATTAAGACTTGAGGGCATGTTGATTTGAAGGAGCTGCGTAATACGCAAGATGTTATTGAAGGGGTACTAAGTTTGTGTTATTATGGTTAGACAGATATATCACATAGACAAGTTGAGCGTAATATTTTAGTGTCTATATATAGGACTAGCTTTTGTCGGCAGGTTCTCCCGCGTGGAGGTCGGAAATTATTCTTATGTTAGGTTAGGACATAGGATACCTTTTATTGCGATAAAAAGTATCCTATGTCATGGTTTGCCTGTGTGCAAATTTAATCGAAATGCTTTTAGCCGTAATTGGGGCGTGAAAGGTAACAGGCAGAGAGACAGAGTTACTTTTGCATCTACAGGGTGAAATTAAATTCATGGGCATCCTTTTAAGGGGTCATTGTACTCATCAATATGAACAACTTTTACTATGCGACTAAACCTAAAATCGCGAAAAAAAATCAGCTGTTCCTTGCATTTATGTTCACATACCTAACTCGTCAAAATGTAGGGAACAGCTGATTTTGTTTTCGCGATTTCAGGTTTGGTCCCATATTAAAAATTGTTCATAATGATGAGTACAATGACGCCTTAAAAGGATGCCCATGAATTTAATTTCACTCTGTATAAAATTAGTATGAAACTATGGATGGATAAGATGATTCATCTTGTGTGGTCCATATAAAGAAAGAAAGAAAATACATTTATTTAGCACAGAGTAAAAGAGACAAAAAATACACCAGATACGTACATTAGATAAAAACAAATAAAAAGGGTGATAATATACAGGATGAGCCATTGAGATGGGTCAGTATGGAGAAATCTAAAACTATTGAACATAGAGAATGTTCTAAGGAAACATGTAGTCAATAATAGAGTTAAGAAAAACTGCATGAACAAAGATTATTAAAGCAAAGTCAGAGACAAAGCATTTATTTCAAATAGGCACATAATAGGCACTTTGAACGTCAAAAATTACCTTAAAATCAATTCTATTCTAGTCGCCCCATCGAAAAGGTAGTTTTCGTATGGAGAAGAATGGCAAGAAACTCCACCGTTACTCTTATAAAATGTTTTACAATATTTTGCTTGGGTACCTACTAATGGTTAATTATATAATAATATGTGAGGACGATGCACCTTAAATAAAATTACTAAGTATACCACAATAGGTAAAAGAATTAAAAATGAAAGCAAAGAAAAGATTGCCAATGCTGAGCTTTATAGAAACCATATTTTCATCAATATTTAATTGTCAAAGACTTTCTTACTAACGTTGCAGCTAATTGAAGTTTCATCGATACCTAAATACGCCCAAGTATTTGAAATTTTAAGCTTCGAACGAAGTTTCAAGTGTCAATTTACAGAGCAAAGCTTTCCAGTCCAATATGCTAGCTTTAAGAATTTTTGGAAACTTTAAATTGAATCTGTATCGAGCAAGTATCGATAGTAATACCTATAGGAATTGAGGAATAAGAATTTAACGAATATTTTAAGAATGAACTTCTTTGGTTGAAAGTTTTTATTTTAAGTCCTTCCTCCTTCCAACTTACCTATATTTTGGCGCACTCTAAATGAAAAATGGCTACCGTGCTTTTGAAAAAAATATTGGCTATCCAGTCTGATAGTTTGCTTTGCTAACCTTAAACAAAGTTCTTTCCCCGTACTCGAACACCAGTCAGTAGGTACTCGAATTCTATAATACCTAGCAATGTGATTACATCCTCCCAGTAATTCCTGCTAACTCATTCAAGTTGAAAAGTTCAAAAGTGCCTTTTATGTGCCTATTTGAAATAAATGCTTTGACTTTGACTTTGAAGATGAGTATGCTACACTAATCAATCATCATCTGCCTATATTTTTCCCAACTATGTTGGGGTCGGCTTCCAGTCTAACCGGATGCTGCTGAGGACCAATATTTTACATGGAACGACTGCCTCTCTGACCTCCACAAACCAGTGACTGGGTAATACAATACCCCTTGGTAAGACTGGTTCTCAGTTTTTCGGGATTCTGACGACCCGTAACGGCTGTCTAAGATCCACGAATGACAGCCGGGAACAACGGCGTAACGTGCTTTCCGAGCCACGGTTGGGTCTTGTTATGTAAATATGGTCACCTATCCAACTCCCTAATTGCGTAACACAATATTAATCGGAATCTGAATCATTTTGAAGCAAATTGATGATCCATTGCTTCATAAGTTCGAAAAATTTGTCTGCTCAACACGTTAATAACGCAATGAATATTGTTGAACTGTCAAAATGAAACCAATTCCGATTGATAATGTGTTACGCAATTGCCCCGCTAGACCAACCATGGTAAATGTAGCTTAGTCTGATCGATCGACCCGTGCGGCTGTTATTACTTAACAACTTGACTTGTTATTACAAGTTTCAACCATTCCTTTGTCATTGTAACTGTTTAACCGTCTGTTGCCCTATTGCCACAAAATTAATCTAAAAACTATAATTATTATTACTAGCCTCGCTCCTTTCACTACAGGGCAAAGACCTGCCTAGGTACTTCCTCCCCTTTTACTTCTTATTTAGGGCTATTTGGAAGAAATCCAGCTCACACCGCCATTTCCGTTAGGACCTGCTATATGAAGGAAAACAAAGGGTCGTGCGTTGTGCGTTTCAAAAACCAGATTGTTAAAAATGACTTAGTTACCGCCCATCAAGCACTCTCTAAAATACCTCAAATTGGCATTTCATACAATTTACGTACCTACACCTAAATTAGTCTATAGCATGTCTATAAAGGGTACTGTGAAAATATTTTGATTAGGCTGTGGACTGTGACGTGGCAGCGGCAACAATGAGCTCCAATCAGGAGGGCTCAAAAATTATGGTAATACCGTTTCTTTGTCGCGAATCCTTTGTTATACATGACTGTCGAATTATTAGGTTGGCTTTTCAATATATTTTTTGGATTTTAATGTGGATTTTTTTAATGTTGAGACTCGATTTTAATGTTGTTTTTGTGATGTTAATTTACTAGGTCTGTTTTGCAAATCTGCGCCCTTTGTGTAACACATTTTCAATCACGACCTGAATCATTTTGAAGGATATTGCTAATCCATTGCTTAACATGATCGAAAAAGGGCTTTGAAGGTTCGTGACATATAATGTCCGCCATTTTTTTTTTTTAAATGGCGTCCACAAAAGATATCTATATAAATCGATAGCTAATACGAACGCAAACAGAAAACATAATAAGACCAAACCCCGTACAAGTGTCACGTTGCCAAAGAGATATTAACTTGTTTACATCGTGTTGCATTTTTCCGTGGGGAAGTCTTCATGGATAGGTAGTCATCATATAATCTTGTTGCATAGATGTTTGAAATAATTACTCTGAATGTTTAAAATAATGAAACGCGAAGTACTCAAGTTCAATTTTTTTTCTTCTAACTTTGATAAAATCATCAATCTCCTTTATCTGTATAACAACGTAAATAACGCAATGAATGTTGTTGAACTGTCAAAATAAAAGCCATTGCTACTGATAGTGTGTTACGCAATTACCCCGCAGGTCAGCTCTAAATTAGTGCTTCGTTACTATTCTTGACTTTATTTAAAAAAAATCTATTAACAACAAAATCCATCCATTAAAACCTCATGACATGGTACATACAATTTTCATATTATTTTGTATTTGCTGTAATCAGAAAATGAAACGGAAAATGGTTTTTGATTCGGATTTTTCTTTTCATCAAGCAAATTATCAGCCGTTAATTTCCCTCAAACAAGGGTGTATCTATGATATTTTTTTTTTCAGAACCTAAATACACTGATTTGACCATTTAAAATTGACTCGCAAACAGACAAATTCGTAAAATCCCCAGTTAATTAACGTAATTTTAGTTAGTTAAACATATGAAAGTTCCATGGATTAAATTATTAAAGCTATACTGGCCACAGTCCCGTTAAAAAAAAACTATTAAGTAATTGGTATTATAATATTGCTAATACAAAGAAGAAAATAAATTCTAAGTCATACCAAAAACACCGTAATAATTACTAGATACTATCGATAATAATAGTTGTTGAACAACTAACTTAAAAGTTAAGTAAATCAAAGCTATAATGAAGTAGGCAATAAAATAAATTAAAACTAGACTCAATGCCTAAAAGCTTAACTGTTCCATTTAATTTAACGATCTAAGTTTTAAGGATTTAACGAGCTGAAACTTACGTTGAAATAATTTGTTACGTCTTATTTCATTTGGCTCCTTCATTATGACGTCTAGCTAGTTAACAGGTTGGCTGAAGAGAAGAAACAATAGGGCGAAAGGGCTTTATTTTGGAAGAGAAAGAAAGAAGATACCATCTAAAACTACTTCTATGTAATATCCTGTATCCCCTGAAGGGTTGGGTTGTACAGTCAGCATCAAAAGTCGATTAACACTATCATTTTTACATGTTATTAAATTGACAACAACTTTTTTCAATAAACTGATTTTTAGCTCTTCACATAATAGACAAGAGTATATATTCTAAAAAAAATTCTTCTGCTGCAATTTTGAACAAATTATTTGCTCAATAACTAAGATTAAAAAAACTGAAGTGTTAATCAACTTTCGATGCTGACCGTACCTTTACGGCACCAGTGCACCCACATTTCGCCAGTTATGTTTAAGTCCCATGTAATAGGGGCGAGCCTATTGTCATCACCACTGATCGGGAAGGTGAAGGAAAACATCGCGAGGAAACAGGCATTTCCAACAACCAAAAATTCGAAGACGTGACAATATACCAACCTGCACTGGGCCCGCGTGGAAGATTACAGCCTTTCGAAGAGAAGAGGCCTGTTTCCCAGCAGTGGGAACATTACAGGTTAATTATGTTGTTGCCATCAACTGGCGGGGCAATTGCGTAACACATTATCAATTGGAATCGGTTTCAGTTTGACAGTTCAACCTTCATTGCGTTATTTACGTAGGTATTGAGCAGAAATATCTTTCGAACTTATGAAGCCATGGATTAGCAATTAGCTTCAAAATGATTCTGATTCCGATTGATAATGTGTTACGCAATTAGGGTGCGGGTATAAATCCAGACTCGGGCTGCTACTGAGTAATTCCAGATGGAAAAATCCAATAACATTTTGCCCAGCCTGAGAATCGAACCCGAACTCATGCTCAACAGTAGCGCTTGCAACCATAAGATCAACGGGACTGTACTAGAAGTCCAAACACAGCTACTTCTTAGAAAGTGTTATTTTTGGTGTGATTTTTGATGATTTTCCACGTCTTCACGTCAAGTCAAACCACTTATATTATTTTCTCAAGTACGAACATTTAGAATTATTTTGCCAGCGGTTAAGCTAGGCTTCTCCACTTGAAGATTAAATAAAAAACACAGTGCTTACTTCCCAGAAGGGCACTCCTTAGTGCGGCTTTGCCACCACTCACTGACATATCGGATATACGAGTAGGTACACATCCCGAGGACAGCCGAACACATCCGAAGCGGTGTCGTTACGGTAACAGTGTCGCGAATTCAATGGTTTTTTCTCATCTCAAAAAATGCCCAACGTGCATAAAGAACATTTCACTTCAAAAAAACGTCAATCTACGCTCAATATTAAAAAAGTAATATTATAATGTGTGTGTGTGTGTGTATGTGTGTTGTATCAAACTCAAACTCAAAGCATTTATTTCAATTAAACCATTACAGGCACTTTTGAAAATTAAGTAGTCGGTCAGTTGATCAGAAAGCTGAAGCTAGTTGCCCATTCCAAAGCGTAAATCTCTATGGAGAAGAACGGGCAAGAAACTCCATGGACACTCTTTTTAAATCAAGATATTACAAAATCCTGGGTACATTATTCTTGTTGCTTCTATATGTGAGAACAATGTAAAAAAACACACAAATGAAGAAACAATACAAGAAATAAGATTAAAAATAAGCCTTGGCAGATAAGAGATGACCAGTCTCAACCGACGGCGTCCGTTCACGAACATGACGCATGGATCAGCACCATTCAGCTCAACCATTTTGTAGGGAACCGAATGATCCAACACACGCGCCACCATCAGTGAGACATTTAAGTGAGCATGTATTGTAATGAAGTAGTGTTATAATTTGCATTTTATCATCACATTGACACCATCTTTGGCCAAATCGGTTACTGCAGGCCACCTTATTCATATGGATGGTAACGTTGCATTTGCGTCTCCTGAAATAAAAACAAATTTGCTATCCGTCTGTCGTCAAAGCCGCTTTAACAGAAAACAACTTCCTTGTTGAAGATGAGAGAGGGATGTTGACTTTAAAACTGGTAGAACGTAGCTACTTACTTAAATATTTGTCCCTTCATTTAATTTTTTTTTAACATTCGGCAACTGGGAAGATTCCAGAATCTATCCATCGGAGCCACAGTCGTCAGCTTATCATCAGAGGTTGACAGCATAAAACCATTAGAACGTTCCAATTCCTTTGTTCCAACATTGCCAATTTGATTAACAATTAATTTCCCTGACTCTAATTTCATCCGACTTCTTTATATTCGACTTTCAAAACAAAAATCAACATAATACTTCACTACACCAGCATAAATAACAACCACTAATTCCGAGCCACCCATTCGTGAACTATTTACGTATTTACCATACAACTAATGAACTAAACAGTCAATAAATTTCAAGAGCTGTACCACATATATTGCTGGTCCACTCAGTCAGACAAGATTGGATAAGTTTATACGACCTTACAAATTGTTTAACGACGGTTCGGGACTATGATCCATAATTTGTCCCGGTAAATGATGTCTTGACACTGACTTCAAGTCGTGTACTGTTATGAGATAAGTTTTATGGTTCGAGGGCTTTTAATATTGAGCGTAGGTTGACGTTTTTTTGAAGTGAAATCTTCTTTAGGCGCGTGGGGCATTTTTGAGATGAAAAAAACCATTGAATTCGCGCCACTGTTACCGTAACGACACCGCTTCGGATGTGTTCGGCTGTCCTCGGGATGTATTCGGTTATAATGTTTGTCCGACATGTCAGTGAGTGATGGCAAAGTATTCTGTTTGTGTTTTGTTTTCACTTCTGTCGGCACTCCCGGAGTGCCACTGTTTTTTTTTTACACAAAGGCGTCGGTTATGATGTTGTTTTAAAGCAAGAGTAAATAGCAAGAGTTGATATCGAACATTTTTTGCCAAAGAGCGACGGAGCGTAGCATTTAAAAAAATCTACCTCACCGACCAAATTCGCGATATCATAATAAGGTCCAAGACGGGCATCGATGTTGGCGATAAGTCTGCGAGGCTGAAATGGAACTGGGCGGGTCGCACCTATGGGATACATCAAAACAGATGGGCCAGGATCTTCACACAGTGGGTGCCTGAAGACGGCCGTCGAAACCGAGACAGGCCTAAGAAACGCTGGCGTGACGATTTGGACTCGTTCCTAATCAATTGGACGGAGAAGGCACAGCATTAAGAAAATTGTTAAAATACGTTGGGGACCTTGCCAATGCATGCTTTTTAAGTCTAAAATATAGTGTTTTTAGTGCTATTCCCTCGTGCCAAAATAGAATCATCAAACGAAACATAAAGTTTTCAGAAAGTTTGAAAAATGTAAGTAGGTAAGTCTTGTATTTACATAGTTTTTCATGACGTTCAAACTAGAATTGAGAAGGACTTGTGCGAATTTTATAATGTTTTGTCACAAATTCCGGTCAGTATACTTTATATATAACAATTAATTTAATCTGTTTAACACATTAAAGCTCGACACCTAATTTAACCAAACTATATAATTTAGAACGAAAACAATTAGTGCATTCATTGGTGACTTTATGACTCCCTGAATAATGTTCATTATTAATTAATGTCATGTTTATATAAAAAGGTTTTCATTGTTAAAAAAATGCACGGCTTTACAGTGAAAATACAATTTCGTATCACTACTAGTTCATTACGATGTCGTAGGTAGGTATTTAAATTTTTATTGAATTGTTAGGTACGTAAATATGAAATAAAAAATACACTACGTAGGTCAGGAAAATTTAAATTGAACGCATATTCAAATCACAACTGTCATACTTTTACCGTTGTAGTAAATGGCTGTAAGACGGCAAATTGACGTCCGTTGTCAATTTGCTTAAAAAATAATTTCCGCGAGTACCTATAGGTACCTTCCTGCTCGCCGTACGTTCTATTGTTTCGTTTTTTTTTATTGTTAGCCTATTCTTTCTCCCTGCTGGGCAAAGGCCTTCCCAAATCCTTCCAGGAACTCTTTTCCCGCGCCACCTCGTACCAGCCCTCGCGTACGCGTCCAGGTTATCTTGCGGCTCGCCATCTACTTCTGGGCCGGCCTCGGCGCGGCGGCGCCGTCAATCTTCAGCACTTCAGGCACCCATTGTGTGAAGACTTTTGGCAAGCGGTTACTTCCTTATTCTGTTAATATTATTTTCCCTTTGATATATAAAAGCACCGCTAATATTATTAAAACTAAAATAAAATAACCTTCCCGTATATATCAAAAATGATATGCAAAGTTCAAGGTCATATTATAAAATCTGCATTTCTACAAAGTTTTCCGTGTAGAAACAAGTTTTTTTGACGAGCTCAACTTTTGTATTATTATTATACTAGCTGCGCCCCGCGGTTTCGCCCACGTAAATGTCGATCCCGTGGGAATATCGGAATAAAAAGTAGCCTATATGTTATTCCAGGGTGTCAGCTACCACCATACAAAATTTTATCAAAATTGGTCCATCCGTTTGAGCGTGAAGAAGTAACAAACATATAAACACACACACACAACCTTTATAATATAAGTGTGATTTTATAAGCAATTGGTGCCTTGTTTTTATGATCAGTAATTTTGTAGACGACAGAAGATCCCGTTGAAGTTGGCGGCACGAGCTGAAGAAAACAAACGACCAGTGGTCCACTTTAGCCCTGGATCGAGAGAGCTGGAAGACATGGGGAGAGGCCTATCCATTCCCAGCAGTGGGATTATGCAAGCTAACAGTAACAGTTAAATTTTGTAGACTATTTAATATTTTTTTAAATACTTCAGAATTTTTTAGTGTGACCAATAAGTAGGTAACAAGTGGCAGAAAATGTGTTGAAAAGACTTTAATCTTCATAAAAATGTTTTTATTTAACTTTAAGCGTCAAACTTAATAAAGCTGTAGCAAACACGATTCGATAGAATATAGGTAGGTACTGTCGTTAAATATTATCCATAATCAGCCTATAATGTTCCGACTGTTTGGACACAGGCCTCCTCTTGGTGAGAGGGAGTGGGCCGTAATCCACCACTCGGGCTTGGGTTGGGTTGGTAGATGTCACATGTCCTCGAATTTCTGGTCCTAGGACATGCCGGTTTCCTCACTATGATTTCCTTCACCATTTTGAGAGAAGTGGTGATGAAATACTTAATATACACGTAAAGCGCTTATCTGGGTTGGAACCTATAACGACCTTTAACTCGTAAGTCGCGGCCGTCACCACTGGGCTACCACTGCTCCATTTTGTAGAACCGAACCTAAAAAAAACAATAACTGTCTAATTTTTAATTGTGATTTAGTACCAACAGGTAATGTAAGTGCCGATGATTATGTTGAAAAAAAAAATTGAAATTATAATAAAAATATTACTAGCTGTAGCAAACACGATTGAATATATAATACCGGCGTGAAACATGACAAAATTAGAGATACTTTATATAGATACTCATTACAAAATATGTACATTTATAATTATAGTATACTAGCCACAGATATAGATAGACCTAGATAACGCAAGTATCACGATCTGTATGAAAATCAAGAGTGCCATTTTTTGACTACCTACTATGACGTCACAAGCAGCACTATTTAGTGATGGGAAAATCAAATCGATTCAAAGACGCCGCCGCGTGCGACACCCGTCTTGCCCCACCCCCAGGGCCTGGCGCCAGCGCTCACGCTTAGCCAGTAGTACACTGTAGGACAGAGCGCGAAAGTGGTGGCTTACGATTTTTGTACGTAAGCTGATGCGATTTTTGGCACACGAAGTAGCGGGTTGAAGAGTGTATCAGCCCCCTTATTCACAAACACTAGATATGCTTCCGTATCGTATCGAACATTAATCATTGTTATCGTAGGAGTCTTCTCAATGCTGTTCACAAGTCCAAAATCCGAAAATTTTGTCAGTTTAAATCAAATAGACGCCCGCTATTCTTCCAACAGGTATTTACTGTTGAGGGGAAGTCAAATCAGGTTATCGAAATGTCAGGTTTTCGATACGATAGTCTGTCGTATGGTTGTGAATCAGGGCTCTGGTCTAGAATCTTTGTACAAAATTTCAGCTCAAAAGCATTAATTTTGGAAATGCTTATATTTTTTTATTTCAACATCACGGCGCTGCACTGGCGCGCGGCGGCGTGATGTGCGTGTACTAGGCACACAGAGACACTACAGATAATGGATAATGACCCTCGTAGTGCGGTGACACGTTTGTTATGATTTAAATTTAATAAACTATCGAAATAAAAAATAGTAAGTATTTTCAAAGTTACTGCTTTTGAGCTGAAATTTTGTACAGAGATTCTAGACCAGATACACTCTTCAATCCGTTTGTATTGATATACCCTTTCCGTAACACCCTGTATATCTATGATATTAGCGCACTAGTTACTAGCATAAAGTTAACGCGCTTTATTTTACGTACACGTGTAAACGTAATGATGTTCATTAAGATTAGATACATAATATCGGAAACGTATGACATCAAAAGATCAATAAGTTATTTGATCCAAAGGATGCTTATAGCTACACTGATGAAATGATTATATTTACCTACGTTGTGTTAGTGATTCTAATTAAAATTAATGATGTAGATAGATTTTAGGACATAAACAAGAAATATCTTGATTGATATAACTTTTGTCGAAAAAACTTGGAAATTGCACACGAATTTGTTTTTTAGTAATTTAGGCATAATATTATTAGGGTAGATTGGATTATTAGGATAGAATTAGAGGAGGTAGGTGATCGTATTTGAATAACCAAGCAAATATACGAAAAATAAAAACTTTAGAAAAAAAGACGTGTTGCACTCCGGGAGTGCCGGCAGAAGTGAAAACTTGAATATTAACGTTGAAATAAATCAATTATTAATTGAATTAATATACATAACTATTATTTTTTCACTATTTCTGCGTCTCTTTTTTCATTAATAGATGCACTTTGTTCAATTTCCATATTTTAAACACTTTATATACACGAATTTTACGAATACACAGCAGTGTGGCTACTACACAGACGGTCGAGCCATCAGCTGTCCATCCATCCATGACATCCATCCATCCATCCACATCCACATCCACACCCGCACCCACACCCACACCCACACCCACACCCACACCCACACCCACACTCACACCCACATCCATCCATCCATCCATCCATCCATCCATTGTCGTGTGACACTTGGTTCACTTCGGTTGGCACCGCCGTAGAAAGAGAGGGGGATACTTAGTAGTTAGGAGTAGTTCTCCCCTGTGTAGTCTCTCCTGACGGTCACGTGTCCTGACGCGAGTTTAACATTTTTTACCCATTAGAAAAAAAGTGTACAACGCCGCTAAAGAAGTTTTCACTTAAGAAAAAACCAACAAAAAAAAAAAAGATAATTCAACTGTTCAGACAGCTTTCCTCAGTTCTCACACTTCTCACTCTGCATATAAAAAATACGCTTGCCCTAAATTAGTTGTAATTAGTAAGTTTATGAATATAATATCCTTCTCCACAAGTGACTGGAGACTGAATTGTCTCATGCAGGGCTGCAATAAATACGAACACAACCATTGTGTTTCTAATCATACCACGAACAGGTTTAGTTTGTCGGTTCAAGTTATGGAAGGTTCGCGTTTCCGTGTAGGAAGAAAAACTAGAAAATCGTCGATGTTCGTCGCTTATGTTACACAATATTATGGTAAGGTAAAAAATTAATATAACGAAACGTAGGTATCTAACCGTATAGGATGGTACAACCCGCAAGAGTTAACTTGAGACTTCGCTCGGATGAAGTATGCGAGTCGTTCTGAGGGAGTCTGGGGCGCTCTGCCCCCTCATTCACAAACACTCGATATGCTTCCGTATCGTATCGAACATTAATCATTGTTATCGTAGGAGTCTTCTCAACGCTATTCACAAGTCCATAACCCGAAAATTTTGTCAAATAGACACCCGCTATTCTTCCAACAGCTATTTGCTGTTGAGGGGAAGTCAAATCAGGTTATCGAAATGTCAGGTTTTCGATACGAAAGCCTGTCGTATGGTTGGGAATCAGGGCTCTGGTCTCAAGTTAATTCTTGCGGGTTGTACCTCCGTTTCGCTATATTACATTTTAAGTAAATATTTCTCAATAACATTATTTTCTTCTCGGAATTCGATTTCGTCACTTCATTAATACATTACTGCATGTTGGCCAATTCTATATTCCATTTTCACCATGTGTATCTTTTTCAATACTCTTTTTTCGGGATATTTTGTGTATCATACATTATAAAATATGTATTTCGACGATAATGTCCTAAACATTAATTTTATATTTATTTTTAACAAAAAACAATGACACAACTATGACAACGATTAATTAAAATAAATTGTTTATCGAAGATAAGCATAGTGCGATTTATGATTACACTGTTATGTAGTGGTAATGAGTGTTTTTCTTACAAAGTCATCATTTGTAAGCTATCGCGTACGGCGTCTCGTCCGCATGTGCTTAGATTTCCAAACAAAACTCCGAAACGAAATCCAAAACCGCTAACGTCCATCACAAACACCTCACCCCAAGGTAGTCTCGTTAGCAAACCGTCTGCCACTGCCTCGGAAGCCTTTATTAAGTGAGGCAACATTAAACGTGCGACAAGACAGTTTGTTTCTCTGTTCCGTAGAGTTGTTTGATGCAAATCGACATGAGATTCCGCCTCGTTCTACTTATTGTTGTGGCTGCGGGCTTCGTGAGTGCAGTAAGTGTGATTCCTGTTTTATTTATGGTTCGTGTTTTCAAATTGGAAGGCTTGCAGTGGCTGGCTGGAAAATTAGAACTTTTTTGAATGATGATGATATGGAACAGTTTTAAAAAGTTTTTTGGAAAGACCATAGATTTTTTATTTTTTATTCAGGCCTCCCCCAAATCCTTCCATGGATCCTTTTCTAGCGTACCTTTTCTACCATAGATATTGAGTTATAAGTTATATATTCTTTAGCAAAGAATTATAGGTTTAAGTATCACAAAATAGTTCTATTGGTTGAAATATTTTGTTTAAATGTTTTCTTTATTAAATTCTTTCCCAACTCAGTTTGTAAAGACGAGCTGCAGAAAAACAATTTGTAGAGGCGTTGGTTGGAATTGAATCATGATAATGCAATACTCCACTTTACCTGCTCCCTGCTCCGGAACTTGAGAAATACATTCTAACTTTCCTCAGCTCTAATAGAACTTAACAGTTTCCTTTTTGTTGCAAGTTTTTTTTTCTTAAACAGATTAAAATGCAAATTAGGTATATCTAGTTAAAGTTTCTCTTCACTTTTTTCTCGCCACCTGAGTAGTTGTAAAGAATATATTTTTTTTCATTAATTACAGGAGATCTCATTACTTACAGGGAAAAGTTAAACGAAGCAACGATCACTGTAAGTACTCATATATCATTTTTATTTCACTTTGCCTGCCGAAACGTTATTCCTTGGATGTTAATGGGCTGATCAGTCCTGAATCATTACATTTATTATTTATGGCACTGAAATTATCGTAGAATGTAATTTTGGGACCCTTTTTAATAACATTTTTAAAGATGGTAGAAGTATTAGTTTTATGAATAGTCTTTTATGATACCTGAAAGCAGAATCTTATGACTTCGCGAGCGAAAATGGATGTGAGCATAAAAATCTGTAAACCAAACATTATTTATTGGTTGCGATGATAAGCAATTCCAATTCAACTGATTCCACATTCCTTTGCTCCCAAATCAGCCTAATATTTGCTCGCAAATTTATTTCCCTATAGTCAATAAATTTCCCATTTATGAATAAACTTGCGTATAACTTGTTTGGAGGTAAATGTTGACTTTAGCAAGGAGGAGGGAATATGGACTGAGAATGTTACATTAATAATGTATCAAATCAAATAAACTATTGCTTGCTGTTGGTGCTGCTGAAAGTTTTGAGTTTCAGCGATTGATATGAGTTGTTCCGGCACTTTGGAGGTTAGAGTACCTAGTAACTGTATTATAGCTGTTATAAGTCCCTTTGTGTTGGTTGGCATGAGACGAGAAGTGTGTCGTGATTTAAAGAAAGTAAGAAAGAAAGAAAATACATTTATTTAGCACAGACTAAAAGACACACAGTACACCAGATACACACATCAGATAAAAACAAAAATAAAGGTCAAATAAAAAGTGTAAAGTCCGATGTAAAAAGAAAAAAATAAATAAATAAACAGTAAACGTAGGGTAGGCAGGTTTAGGTATTCGATTTTGAGACGGTGTGATGTATTGGTTTATCGTTTGACAAGAATGGCAAATCTTAAGATTTGATTTCTTAGAAGCTTTCTGGTTGGAAATACTGATTGTTTATATTAACATCTACTTTTTAAGTAGGTATGAGAAAATTCATCTTAAAAAGAATTACTTTCATTCATTGGTAAATAAGATAGTGAAAATATTGTAATAAGAAGGTTGAGTGAAAAGATTTTAAAGTGGTATATACGACCTCTTTCTAATCGTGATCGATTTCAAGTAGGTCCTTAACATTAAATGCCAATTAGCTCAAAACGATATTCATTAAGAAACCTAAAATGATATTCACATAACTTTGAATGAACAGCTTATTCATGGAAAACAGGTCTGTTATTAAATAGGTGGGTTACAAAGTACCCAAGTGCGTGGGTTAGACCAACTCGCCTTGAGATTCATATTGATGCTTATAGAGATACCTATTTTAAATGCTTTTTCTTATCTAAAATACCGATGTGATGACTAATTTGCGTTCCAACATCCTTTGTTTTATTATCACCTTTATAATTATGGCGGTTTCTATGCTGTTGTAGGTACCAAACGGGGAATTATCTGTTTTCTTGAAGACAGGACGCGTGTTGGTGATAACATAATGTTGAATGAATAATTAAGGCTACGCGTCATGTTCGTGAACGGGCGCCGCGCCGTCGGTTGAGACTGGTCATCTCTTAACTGCCAAGGCTTATTTTAATCTTATATTTTGAATTGTTTCTTCATTTGTGTTTTTTTTTACATTGTTCTCACATATGGAAGCAACAAGAATAATGTACCCAGGATTTTGTAATATCTTGATTTAAAAGAGTGTCCATGGAGTTTCTTGCCCGTTCTTCTCCACAGACATCTACGTTTTGGAATGGGCAACTAGCTTCTATTTTCTGACTAACTGACCGACTACTTAATTTTGACAGTTTAAAAGTGCCTGAACATGGTTTAATCGAACAAAATGCTTTGAGTCATTTAGCAATTAGTAATATTTTTCAACTGCTACTACTGCAATCAGCCTTCCAGCAGGATCTTCAACTCCTATATTATTAAACCCGGACTAGAGTTATGCCACATTTAAACCTTCATAAGTGTATGGTTACTGAAGGTTATACTGGTGTAAACTTACCGGGTTCATTAACTGGTTGAATGCCGTAATTACAGAAACAATTAAAACGCCATTTTGTCTCGCGTGGATCCCCGTTTCGGCTACGAAGGGTTAAAGGGAATTTAGCGAATCTAGTCATACTGAAGACATTACCACTGTATAAAGTTATAAGCAACAAATCAAATTCAGTCCATTTATAGATTTTCTGGTAGATATTTAGGTATTGCTATCAGGGGTCATTGAACCCTTAACCCTTTAGGTAACTCTTTAGAATAGGGTTCAATATCGCATATCTTAAACTAGGTATCTGTTTTCAATTTTTTTTTTCAAAGTAGCTAATAGTGTACTTTTTGCCCATACAAAACTAAATTTTCAAAGGGGCAACTAGAATCATTACTTCTTTATCTTGTTATTTGTGATTTTCACAAGTACCTTTTAATGGTATCATTGAAATATACGATCTGACTGTGACTTTTGATTGATCATGATTAGTAGCCTATATGTTAATCCAGGGTGTCAGCTACCTCTATACAAAATTTTATCAAAATTGGTCCAGCCGTTTGAGCGTGAAGAGGTAACAAACATATATACATTTACGCGGGTGAAACCGCGGGGCGCAGCTAGTATTATATAAAAGTTGTGTATATTTTTCCAGTGATAGGCTCAATGAACCTCGGTGGTACAGTCACGTTTGGAGTGCAGGGAGTATCAGACTGCTTGGCTGAAGGGAATCCTGCTTGGAAGTGCTATACTGAACAGACTGGTTTCAACCCTCAGTGGCGATAACGAAGAACTACTGTTATGATTAAATGATTTATTGTTGAACTTTGCGTTTTATTTAGTAGGTATCTAGTGCTATAGACAAAAGAGTGGTTATAAATTTTGATAAACTGGACATTGGTCGCGGTTTAATGTGCCTATAAAGTATGTTTGATTTTCTAAACTATAATATTATAAAGAGAAAATATTTGATTTTCTGAATGTTTGTTTGTTAGGTTTTTACGCTAAAACGGCTGAACGGATTTCGGATGACATTTGGCACATGGATAGACCATGATCTGGAGAAGAACATAAGCTAGTTTTCACGCTGGATTGCAGACAAAGTCGCGGGCAACAGCTAGTTTTTCATAAAAATGACACATAACCATAGAAATATAAAAAACAGAAATATGAAAAACTTCTTTCGTGATACGTGATAAAAAAGATATTTCGATACAGCTCAATTATGTTTTACTAGCTGCGCCGCGCGGTTTCACCCGCATAAGTTTCGATCCCGTGGGAATATCGGGATAAAAACTATCCTATGTCCTTTTCCGGGACTCAAACTATCTCTATACCAAATTTTATCTAAATCGGTTCAGTGGTTTAGGCGTGAAGAGGTAACAAACATATAAACACACACACACACACACACACACTCACAAACTTTCGCCTTTATAATATTAGTGTGATTAGTGTGATGATTAGTGTGATATTGCGAGATAGTTACATAATCTGCCTATAATGTTTTCACTGCTGGGACACAGGCCTCCTCTCTCTGAGAGGGAGTGGGCTGTAATCTACCACGCGGGCCTAGTACGGATTGGTATATGTCACATGTCTTCGAAGTTTTAATTCTAGGACATGACGGTTTTCAGATTATATTTTTATGAGGTACGTTGTAGGTACATTCCTCTGGTAAATATTAGGTTATGGTTACCTAATATTTACCAGAGGAATGTACCTATGTAGATATCTATTTCATTAATTATCAGATTCACCCGTCATTCTGACTGTCAGGACTGCGGCTCACTGTATTTTTGTAATTGTTCTTGCTTCATGGAGGTACATTGAATTTCATTAAAGGTACATTCAAATACATTGCTGGTACATTCCTTTTATATATATCCATACTAGCTGCGCCCCGCGGTTTCACCCGCATAAGTCTCGATCCCGTGGGAATATCGGGATAAAAACTGTCCCATGTCCTTTCTCAAGTTCCAAACTATGTCTGTACCAAATTTCACACAAATCGGTTCAGTAGTTTAGGCGTGAAGAAAAGACAGACAGACAGACAGAGTTACTTTCGCATTTATAATATTAGTTTGGATAGTTTGGATTCATATTTGCAACAATACACCCGTCATTTTGATCCACACGTTTTCTCACGTCGTTTTCTTTCTCTATTTTGAGAGCAGTGGTGATGAATTTATTTACACTTATTTAAGCGCCTGCCTGGGTTCGAACCCAAGCCCTACGACTCGTAAGTTGCAGACAAAATTGTTATTTCTCACAATCTCAGTCTGGTTTACATTAAAAACAGTCGTTATTCGCACAATAACAAAAAAAACTTTATGACAAGGTACGCCATTTAAATGCCAAGATATTTAAATAAACAAAACATTATATTATTTTTTCCTGTTATCTGTAGATAAACGAGCGATGTAAGTATTTGGCGGGGAAAATAAATTATGAAGATTTTAGATGCCGTTCAACATTAAAAACAAAAAAAAAAATACCTTAAGAGATACTTAGTCGGACTAGTTTTTTTCTTTATCGTCATTATAGGTATCACGCCTGATGGAAAGCGATGAATGAGGTCTATGATGGAACGAGCGTGCCCAGAAGATGCCTAAGGCACTGGAACTCCCACACACCGACGAAACTCAGCAGGCTGCTTGACGCCGGACCCCGGTGGGAGGCTCATTTGAAGATGTTTTTTTTCACCGTTTTCGACCACCCTCATCTCAAGATGTTTTCTTTCACCGTTTTTTAGAGCAGTGGTGATTACACAAAGTAAATCGCTTGTCTGGGTTCGAACCTCCAACTCTTAAGTCGTGGATATAGTTGAAGATTAGTAAGAAACAGATGGATGTTCTCGAATAAAATTTAATTTTATTAATAGAAAACAAACAGCTCTTTTATGAAATTTAGAGCTATTACGCACTGTCGACTGGTCGCCGGCGACACGGTCGACGGCGACTGTGACTTACTATAGTTTAAATAGTTTAAATTGGTGGTTTACGCACTTGGTCGCCGGATGATGCCTATGTTTTGGTCGACGAGGGATCGAGTCGCCGGCGACTAGTCGACAGTGCGTAATAGCTCTAAATTTCAGTTGACAACATCCATCGGTTTCTTAATAAACTTCAACTATATCTGACGATCCTGCATACTTATCTCTTTT